>JACEVL010000495.1:1476027-2168527 GCA_020284085.1 Aporrectodea caliginosa | reverse complement strand
AGAAGCGCCAACATGAATAGGACAATCGTTTTTGTAATCTTGAAACTTCTAAAGCGCCACTCGAAAGCCAAGCGCAGGGCACCAGCTTATTCACGAGCACTGAAGGGTCAAAGCAGACGCAAACACTATGCACTTGATAAAAACGGACCTTTAACAGTGAGAATGGCGGCCCCTGAGCTGGCCGTGTCAAGGCCATTGTCTGCGTGACATGTGTAGACGGCCGTGTCATCGATCTCGGCCGATCTAATGATCAGCGAGTGATCGATCGGATCCAACTGGAGTCGATCATCTCGAGCGAAATCAATTCGATTTTCATTCTTTTTCCAGAAGACCTCCAGCTGTTCCATCTCAGCCGCGTCAGTCGTGACGTCGCACTGCAACGTGACGTCATCGGTGACGTTGACAGTTTGGTCTTGAGGTGACTTTGTAATGAGAGTCGGTCCTTCAAAACAAAAATAAACTTGCTTAGTTCCTTATGAGTAGTGTCAGTTTATATGATTTTTCACCTCTGGACTTTGTCCTATTTCCTTACATACTTCTAATAAAATTTTCAGCGCCAGTGCTTCTCGTCATTGGCTGTCAAATCAGTCAAGCAGAAGGCCATGTTACGAATGTTCAAGACAGAGCGAAAGTCTAATTTGCATGCGCAGCGCTAATTTTATGGGAGTTTAAGTTCTGCAACAAAGCACTAAACTCGGGATATTACCATTCTCTATGTTTAGATTACATCCCTGATTGTCGTATTTTGCAGGTTGTTCGGAACTTAGACCGATCAAGATCGATATCTTCCAATCAGGTAGAGTGGTAGACTATGCCAGGTCTAAGTGATGCATACTTTCTACGTAATGAAGATAGAGGCAGAGTTAGAAAAGTTTGCGAGACATCTTCAGCTTAATGATGAACTGTTAGATCTATTATGCTATTTGGAGAGGTTCTTAGGTGTGCTGGTTAGATATTGCAAACATACACACGCATTGACGAACTTACGTCTGACAAGGAGTTTTGCTGCCACGGAATCATTTCCAAATTTGTTCCTTATGCGGCAGACGTATTCATCACTGTCTGCTAGATCTGCGTTCTGCATCGCATGTCACAAGAACACATGTTAAGATGACAGTCAAGTAAATGGACTAATGAAGAGCAACGCATTTTAAACAATAATTATTATCTCTATTAGTTAATAAGTTATCTGAATATTGCGCCTTTTAATTTTAAGAATGTCTCGATGACGCTACGAGTGGAATTGAAGAATAATAAGAGTTGTAAAACATAAACCCTTTTAACGAACATCAAGAGGCAGACATTGCCATCAAAAGATTTAGCGACTTTATGTCTTATATTTCTGAGCGTAGGCGTACGACGGCGAGTGGCCATTTCCCTCCATTGTCACCGACAGTGTACGGTCAGTGTGCTCAGTTTACAGATAGGTTCTCAATAATGACAAAAAACGGATTAGAAACCTTGAAAACTCTCTCCCTAACAGGGATTGAACCCCGACCTCTGGGTTGACACTTGACAGTCCAGTACGATAACCGCTAGACTGAATCAATTTAACGACGAGCTGTATTGGTTTCCCAGCCACTTTTAGTACACGCTCGTCGTAATATCGAGCCAAACATTGAATTGACCCCAAAAGCAAGGACAAATGAACCGTCAATAATTAATTGATTGTTTTCGAAGCCATAAAGAAGAAAGGGAAGGGTCGCGTAAAGCTAGAAGAAGTGAACTGCTTAGAATTAGACTGCTGCTGAAAACGGTGACCCGTCAGAACGGCCCAGGACAAATCGGCCCCGACAAAACGGCCCACAAATGGGCCCCGACAAAACGGCCCCGACAAAACGGCCCCCGTCAAAATGACCTCGACAAAACAGCCCCGTCAAATCGGCCCCGTCAAATAAATCGGCCCCCGTCATATCGGCCCCGTCATATCGGCCCCCGTCATATCGGCCCCGTCATATCGGCCCCCGTCATATCGGCCCCCGTCATATCGGCCCCAGTCATATCGGCCCCAGTCATATCGGCCCCATACAAAATATTCAATGTTACAAGTACTTTTAAGCTTACGCTGACAAACTATGTTGAAATGAGGTCTCAAGCGACGGTTCAGCTGGGCAATGGACTCCGGGGACCATCGTCTAATGCTAACTTGTTGGCGTATTTAATTATTTAAATGCTTTCAATGACAACTATTATAGTTCCAACTTCTATTTACGCAACGAATTATTTTTCATAACTCCAAATTCCATTTTAACGCCAACATTATTTTCAACAATCCAACTTCCATTTTAAACTGACCACATAGGCCTAACATAATTTGGTAAAGTAAACTACGGTTTTACCAATCCGAGTTCTATTTACGCAAAGAATTCTTTTCATCAATCCAACTTAAAGGTACTTGGGACATGGGATATTTTGTGATGGGCCGATGTGACTGGGGCTGATATGACTGGGGCCGGTTTGACGGGGCCGATTTGACGAGGGAATTTGACGGGGGCCGATTTGACGGGGCCGATATGACGAGGGTCGATATGACTGGGGCCGTTATGACGGGGGCCTTCAGACGATTGTTTTGTCGAGAAAGACGAAAGAGAGGGCCGTTTTGTCGTAAAGTTTTGTCGGGGCCCATTTGTCGCCGTTTTGTCGGGGCCGATTAGTCCTGGGCCGTTCTGACGGGGTACCGCTGAAAACATACACTGGTCTCAAGGACAAAGCCATAAGCTGGTTAGTGGAAGCTGATTGTAGGTAAGAAAGAAGCGGAGTATTATGCACCTTAATCTCTAAATTTCCGTCACTGAGCTGTGAGAATCGATAGTCATGGATGGTCCTGTTAGTGGATGCTCGTGTCCAAGTGATTACTGGTCTCGGTGCTCCTGCTGCGCGACACTGAAGAGTTACATTGTGACCCTGAACGACTTTTGTGTCCAGCGGAGTATTCAGGAAACTCGGTGCAAAGGCTAAAAATAATTAAATTCGTTTAAAGATTCCGTTCAGCAACATTGCAATCAAATCCCGTGCAATGAACAACACTTGAGCTCTGGCTTCTCCAACGCATTAAGAGTTAGGCCTTCTGATGTCTCGTGCATAATTATAGCGGCGCTAAAGAAGTCTTTAGATCGGATAATAGTCAGCTGCATAACCCTCCTTCAACAGCACTCTTGAAAGTGACGATCTCTCTGAGGCCTAAATTGTGGGGCACAGTAATAACCTTATATTTCTGCCTAAAATTAATACGATTTTAAAGCCCCAATCAATTATAATTATCGAAGGCGGGTTTTGGTTGCCGTTTATGTGTATTTCCAGAGCAACAACACTGTGCTGTCTGACATTGGTCATTGATTGAGAATGATGACGATGATGATGAGCATACTAGAACAAAGCGCAGTTTCCAATCAGACTAACTCTGACTTCCGTTACCCGTTAAAAGGATAGTGAAAGGGCAAAATACTTGTATACTTGTCTCTGTGGAGAAACTCCTGAAAAGGTCAACGGATGATTTGGATGAGGTGCAAACACTATCACGACAACCCAACCAAAGCACACCTTCGTCTATATCTAAAAATTTCTAAATCATTGACTAATCTCTTTGACATTATGATAACGCGCTATTATACAGATTAAACCTTAGTGGCCAGAATTGTTGAATCATCGTGGATAGTTGAATTCGAGTGCATGCGATAGGGTAAAGCATGTGATAGATTGTTCGAATGAAGTTATGCATCGAAGTCATGGCCGCGTTGAGACCGTCGCATAGCCTTGCCTTGTATGTTGAGGATCATGTTGGCCAGGATCTGTCCGTGTTCGTTCGTTGCTGAACATTGGATGACGTGTCTGTCTCTGGATGTAGTGACCTGGTCATAGGACATTCGATTCCCAGTCACCTTTCGTCGCTCGTCCGGTTCAGCCTCTGAAAAACATCAACTCAGCTCAATGAAACCTAACGATCACCTCAATATTACATGTCGTTGCTAATTGGAAGTTAGTGTGAGTGTGCATGTAAGAGTGCATGTACGTAATTATATATGTTTTGAATGTATGCATGTATGTGAATGAATGAATGGATGGATGAAGCCGTTTACTGATTCATCAACAACAGATAAATTAGAGCCTAATGCAATAATATAGGCCTAACTTTCAGAAACGTTTAAATTGCTGGTGTCAAAAGGATAATCATATTAAGAGTTAGAAACTCTTTTGCTGTTCCCTTACCATTGAAAGTTTTACAAATATTTTTAAAATTTAATTGCCTATCAATGCAAATAGTCAAATGAAATTAAAATAAGGGAACTTGAGTAAGACGCTGTAACGCTACAGAAGAGTTGACGAAACCAATTTTATGTTAGAACGTGCTGCTTCTTGTCAGTAGGCTATCTATTATGATGTTTTTGAGTTTCTGCTACTTGCCATGAATAGGTACACCGTTGATGTACCATTCAATGGTAGGTCGAGGTGATCCATCTGCAAGACAATCGATCTCAGCTGGATCGTCTTCGATCACTTCTACATCCGTTGGTATCTTATTCTGTCTCCAATATGGAGCCGCTGTACAAAGAAAATTAATCTTTTAGAGTTTAGACCATCAATTATTAGTCTTAGCAGTCACTCGTTCGCCCCTGTTTAACAATTACTATTAAATATTGGGTTGTATTGTGTCGTCTAACGATTTGACTCTAATAATTAATTGGTATTGGCCTTACACAGAGTTTAAGGAGTAAATGGAAGACGGCCGTAGTTCTAATTAGCTCCAACAAGTGAGATTGACGCGTTCAGGAACCATTAAACCTTAATGATTAAGGTAAAACTTGAGATAACATATTTGCTGATTTATTTCAAACTAGCAGTCCTTTTATCGAGTCGCCAGACTTCTGTCGGGCCGTTGTATTTGAATTGAACGACATCTTCGTCAGCGCCCGTGAATTTGAATTTAACGATGTGCACATTTTTCGTGTATCCCTCTGGCGAATTTACGCGCTTGCTTGAAATTGTTTAATTCTACCTCTACGCAATATATACTCTGCATAGCTTTCAATGTCATTGAAACAGACTATGACCACATCGAAACGTAAAATGTCCAAATATCGGAATTTAGAGTAAATTTTGAGTTGATATAAAGTTGGGTTGAGATCTATAGAAATTCAAATGAAAACGTTCGTTAAAATTTTCGTATCCCTAATAAAAGTGTTGCATTAGCAAATTTTTAAGTCCGATGACCTAGAAATTCTGCCGTGGGCGTGACTTCTGATTTGAAATCAACGGTCATCGTGATTGGTTGCGAATCAGAGCGTTGACCGCGTGACGTAAGATTGCATATTAAGCATGCGTGACGTGGACAAATGGCTATATACTATGGCCGGTATTGAGATATAGCCTCGATGAAAAAGTTGTAAATTTAAAATGGCCATATATCGGCGTTTAAATAAAATTGCGAGCTGAAAATAGTCGCGTTGACCTAGACTTTGCGTAATAATGTTTTGTAAATTTTTTCAAATCGCTAAACCGTTCCGTTTCGGAGCCTCTAGCCGGACAGACAAACATACGGAAGGACAGAAAAATCAGACTTTGGATTATATATATAGATAATTCGCCTATCCTTTTATCGATTCTATAGACTTTTATCGGGCCTTTGCTGTCCTGTGACTCTGTCCTACTATTGTTTAACATGTTATAATATGTGGAACAATAACCTTTTATTTATTACGCTCGCTGTCAGTCACTGTGTCACACAGCTTTCCAAGTTCGCGAACATACATGTACATGCACAGTATAAAGCACTGTATACGTACAATCGACAGTGAGCCTGAGAGTGCGTGTGAGGGCGCCTTCGCTGTTTGTTGCCGTGCATTCGTAGTGTCCGGCATCTGCGTAGTCGACCTTCTGTATCTCGATCTCTGTTCCATGTCCTTCGGGAGTGACATTGACCCGGCTGCTCATCTCGCCACCCTGTCGACCCCAGGTCACCTTCGGAGTCGGTCTTCAGCCAACAACAGCATCGTCGCATATTTAACAAAGAGACGCAATTGTACGTCTATACTTCACGAAGCACTGCATGCATTTAAATCCGCTTTCAATTCACCTTAAGCAGAACTCCCTTAGATCAATTAATAACTACGTGTAGAGTTTCAAGATGTGTAACTGTGCTACACAGCGCAACGAGCATCCCGAAACATAATATTATTACATTTAATTTCTGTAATTGGCTTCGCTTTCATTGAGCTTTAGAGACGCTCTTGAGAAAAGGTGCGACGTAGATTTCAAGTCATTACATTATGAACAATGTCATAGTCGTTTATTTTAATTCAAACTGACAAACCGCAGTTTGATAACATGAAATAGTAGGAACACATGAAAACAAGTTAAACAGGAGTCGATTTTATCACTGTATGGCAGCCTGTTAGGCGCCGATTCTTTCTACTGCTGTTCATTTTACCATCGCCTCCTAGGGAGTGGAAGGCTGAATCAACCTTATGGGGCTTAGCGGATATAGAAGACGCGTCCTTCTGTTCTTCCTGCCTATATACTACCATTTAACCATACAGATATACTATACAATGTCATTTTACTCAGATTCAAATGTGTTAATAATTGGCAATGGTATAGTTGTGTCATAAGGCTGTCATTAATCTTTAACTTAAATGATATAACTTAATCAACTTACTAACAGAATCGATCAACTAATACCTTGTCGTGCTGATTGGCCCAGATGGCGCCACGTGTCGCTATTTTTTATTATAACCAAAAGTTGGCTTGGTTCCATATAATAATATTATATATTATACACATGTATGTATATATTAACTCACAGGCCGGAGAAGATGCATTTGAGCCGTTTGTTCTGTCCTCGGATGGCCTTGTCCTGCTGCGGAGACGTCCACATGGCCTGCGGAGCATGATGTCTCATGTGCTCAGCTACAAACAACAGACGTACACTTTTCTCATGTTGTTTTTCTCATGCTGTTAAATGTGACACGATGCAATGCGGAACTTAGAACTCTAAATGTTATCCAGTTATATGTTGGTGACTATTTTCTCGGCCTCGATATGCATAGGTTAAATGATCCGACCTTAGCCCGCCCACCTTCTGATCCTAAATTGCTGTGGTCGTGTGTGCGCCTCAGCTGAATGATCGGTCCCTCGAAATGAGAAACACACAAAATTTGATTTTCTATATATATATATAAGTCCGGTAACCATGTATTTTGTATATATATAGGCCTATCTGTAACAGAAGATGTGTGCCTGAGTTTATACGATCACTGGTCTGAGGCACACACACTCTCTGTCTCTCCGTCTGTCTGTGTGTCTGTCTGTGTGTCTCTTTCTTTCTTTCTTTTTTTTTCTCTCTCACACACACACACACAACACACACACACACACACACACACACACACACACACACACACACACACAAGTACGCATACACATACATGTATAGCCTATATGCGTACATGTATGATCTTGCGTGTGTATGCTTGTGTGTATGCTTGTGTGAATGTGCGTATATGTGCAAGAGTTTACTATGTGTGTGGCCTAACTGATGCGTCGTTTGAAGTGTGTTTGTCGGTGGGGTCGTGCAGAGGTCGTGTGAGTCTCTTACCAGCAACGTCGACTGGAGCCACCTTTTGTTCGTTGCCTTTGACGAATTTGCCCAATAGTTTGTTATGAACGATACAGACGTAGAACAGATTGCGATCTATCCGCTCAAATGAATCCTCAGGAATCACATTCGCAAAGTACAGTCGACCTGAAATCACAGACACAGACTCTGCAACCAACCTCAGATAATATGATGCTAAAATCGCCCATAGTTTCCTCTGCTGTCCAGGGACGTAACTAGCGTTGGGCTTGGGGGGGGCTCCAAACGAAGCTGAAGCCCCCCAAATAAATCAAACCGCCAGGCTTCACTATAGGCTCGGGCTACCGCATTCGCCATGTTCTTGGCTTAAAGCCCCCCCCAAACGAAAAGTCCTAGTTACGCCACTGCTGCTGTCCCATCTTGGCAGATCATGTGCTAATTCTTCCTACTCTGTATGATTCTATCTGTGTTGTAAGTCTACACGAATCATCTCCCTTGGCAAAAAACAAGATTTATTGTCATGATTAGGCTATACACTGTAGCCTCAGTACCTGAACCATATAAATATAATTATGGCCAATTCACAAAAGTATTTATATAATTATATAAAAAAAATATATATACCATATAATGCCATATCATATTTTGTATCGTTGTATCATATATCATAATTATATCAAACGACTTCGACGATAGGAGAAGAAGATTTGGTGGATCCATAAGAGAAATGTTTCCCGTTTATGTTTCAAATGCCTTCATGAGAGTGCATGCAAATGACGAGACAATCTGTGTCTCTTCTTCCTTTGATTTTATCCCACTAACTCCTTCTTCCGTCACTTTAAACTGAACGATTATAACCTCATCCATTCCACTTACACGACTTCTGCGGTTTTTACTGCCTGACTTAAGAAAGTACCTGTTATTAACTGAAAGTTAAATTGTAGGATTACTTCAGTTGTATAATTATTGTGTTTGGTGCTGAAACGAAATTGATTGCAACTTTTACCGTTATAGTCGAGTAATATCCTGTCGTCATTGTCGATTCCTTCCAGCTTGCTGGAGGAAGACCCTACGGCGCTTACACCCCAGTAGATCCTGCCAGTGGGGTAATTCTTCGGAGGGTTACACGAGAGATTCAAAGGTTGACCCACCAGGGGTCGATGTTGCAGAGGGCTTAGAACGGTCGGAAACGACTCAAGAACTGAAGAACAGAAATGCAGCGCAATATGCGAAACGGGACAGAACAAGATGACAACAACCACAGTATAATATAACGTAGCACATAGTCTACAGAATATTCTAATATTAAATAGTGTTATTCCAATGGCTGGGTGATAATTCTACTGCGTCTCACAACAGTTTATGGGACTCGGTTCCATGGTTGCTAACGTTAACAATTTGACCTTTGGCGAAGACACTCGCTCTCTCATCACTCACTCACAAACAATCAATCAATCAATTTTTTCGTTTATTCTTTCAAGACAGAATGACATAAACGCAGCATGTTTATAAAGGTATATGGATAGATTATCTATAGCTCTGCGATAAGGCTGTTCTGTTTAGGCCGATGTTTAATCAATGTTTTAAAATAGAATACGGGCTACAAAATTTCGTTCATCCTACTGGGGAGGGTAAAAATTGCATTTATTTTTGTCTAGTTTGGGGAAAGTCTCAGGAGTACATGGTCAGGGTTGTTGCAGATTGCGAGGAATAGCGCGGCGTTGGCATTTTTGGCCTGGTGCAACAGGCACCCCCGGCATCTGTGGGAGAAAACCTCTGCGCTTCATGCGGTTTATAAGTCTGTCAAGTTTATTTTGTTTAACGCGCACATTATATTATTATACTATAAATAAATTGTAACGCGTGCATGGTCACACCGAAATGTGAATCTGAGGCGCGGATAGTTAGCCGCCAGGAAAGATGCATTTAGATTTCTAAATCCTTGAAAGCCAAGGAGAAGTAGTGAGTTTTTAGCCGCTTTTTGAAGGAAGGAAGTGAATTTGAGCTACGAAGAGAGAGTGGTAGTCGATTCCATTCCTTTGGACCAGAGGCGTGGAATGCACGAGAGCCCATAACTGTTCTACATCGAGGCTCAGCTAAAAGACTGGTACTTGATGAACGCAGGCAACGAGGGTGATGCCGATGATGAAGATAACGATAACGCGATATACTGTTTATCCTATATATCATCTGTGTTGTGGTCTCATCATCATCATCATCAGGGGATCCATGGGCCGAAGATAGGTGTCCAACGCTTGCATCAGATCCATGGGCCGAGGCCCGTTTGGAGTCCAATGCTTGCATTGGATTATATATTTTCTTTACGAACGGAGTATCTGCACCCATCCGTTCGACCTTCGCACTTCTCCCTTAAAGAGAGTTCCAGGCTTAGGACTGGCTCTGATATCCACTATCTTGCGGTATCAGAGGCGGCGATGCCGCCCACGTTTGCCAGCTTTTTCAGGGTTCCTGCTGAGCCTGTCCACCTCGCGTAGCGCCCTAGGTGGTACTTCAGCCAAGACCTTCACCACTGATGGCATAGCCTCAGCAGGCACTCCCCTACTTACTGTTGTCACCCCCTCACCACGTTGAGGTGTGAGTCGGACTTTGGGAGGGGGAGTGTTGTGGTCTACCACCAATAAATGGGTTCTCTGGGAGTTTAGATAGATGATGAATTTGGACGTAAAGAAGTTGTACTGAATATTAGCCAAAGCACGACAGAACAGTAGATTCCGCTGCTAACGGTTTATCGTTTAACGGTTCGAGCCACGGATAGGGAGGGTCTCATATTATAATATGCGCCAGGGATAAGAGCTTCTCTAAGCCGGTCGGTTATTCGTTAAACTGGAGTAATGCATTAAGACTGCATATAGACTATAAATACCTGCCGCCTTTAGGATTGTCTTCGTCGAGAGAGCTGTTCCATAGTTTGTCTTGGCAAAACATTGGTAAACTCCTTCATCAGTTGAGTTTGGTAAACGAATAATTATTGACCCTTGACTTGCCCGACCTTCGATCTTGCCTCCGACAGTCAAGTTCACTGGTTGCCCATCTTTCTTCCAGAAGTACCTGGAGATTTTAAGTTTTAGAAATAATAACCCTTCAGTGATATATATCAACTTTTATATCAAAGCATCAATTCTGCTCTTCATCCTCCCTTTAATCTCCTCCTGTTGCTTCTTTTCTGTTGCTGGATTTTATTAGATAGTTGCGAGGTACGAGTAATAATGCCTTGCGTATCAAGATAACACTGGGCTACAGCTGCTCACTTCACTTGTCAGATCAGATGATAGAGATGACGTTTGACCACCGCTTCAAGCGATACGTAATTGTTCGATTCCCAAATACTTGCTCCGAATCGAAGAAGACTGAAAGCGATTCTCACAGCCTCATCATCCGCCCTGGGATCACAGTTTGCTATAGGTGGTGCCAAAAGCCCGTCACCTGCATGTGGTGCAACCTTGTGGTTGGTAGGCATCGGTGAGAGATGCCTCAAGTTGGTAGCAGCCTTTTGAATAGGTGAGATCTATCTATCTATCTATTTATATATTGCCCCTTCAAGATTATTACACAGAGGCTCTACCGACTTAGGCCCGGTCTAAAAGGAAAGTCTTCAGTAGTGTATAAAAAAAACCAGAAAAGTCTCGCGGAAGAGAACGCAGGTCAGAGGGGAGGCTATTCCAAAGAGATCAGCCACTTATTCAAAAGGTTGGCTGATACCACTTATCCTCTTCCTAATTGTTGCCATTCTAAGGTTCCCTCTGTCTTAAAAATGAATGCATCATCTCTGCTCACGTGATGTCCATGTCAGCAGCAGCCGTGCAAGGCAACGTCACATCCTCTCCCACTCGGAAGGCCAGTTCCGGTATGGGATGCCGGGTAATTCGGGGCGCAAAGTTAGCGAATCCAGAGGCACGTTTCACAACTACAATAAACAAAAAAAGCTAATTAAAATTAGAACATGACAATGTTCATACATAATTAACAGATTTAAGTATGTGACAGTAATAAAAGTAGGCTTGTAGTTGTAAAAAGCAGTGACAATATTATGAAATCAACATTTTAATAATAATAATAATAATATCTTATTTCTTTTCATTATAGCGCCTGACAAACGCACTGCGCTGTACATTTAATTAAAGTATGTAAATATTTTATATAATTTTTTATTAAAAATTTAAATTAACTAAATTACGGCGCTAATGGCTGAAAAAAGGTACCGGAACGCCGTTTCGGACTCGGTACCTCTGAAAAAAAGCACTGAAAAGCAGTGATCAATATTATGAAATCTAAATTTTAATACAACATGTTATAATTATAAGCAATGTAAGCCAATGTTGAAAAGCGTCGTTCCGCGGTTAGAATGGTAAAGCAATTAGAGTTCCGCAGCATCAGAAAGTTTGTGAAGCACTGTCTTAACTCTTAAGTGACGATGAGTAGTAATGATGATATGAACTGAAAATACTGAAAATATATTAAGTATACTACCTACGAAATCAACAATTCATGTAAGATTTCATATTTAGCAGTTCCATTAGCGAATCGATCGCTCCCACGCTCTCCTCGGGCCTAAGAGTCCTCAACATAATCAGTGCTGTTAAAATTTAAGTTACGAAACCATTTCTTTTAAGTTTCAAAAGTCACGTTAAGTCGGTTGAGGGTGTTCTCATGTACAGATTCGGATAAATATCCATTTCCTATGGGAACATTTAACATTTCGCCGTTAAATATTTTTATATTGTTTTGTAGCCTAAGCCTAATATTTGCAAAAGTTTCGTGTAACAAACACATGTATTTGCCTCGTAACAAAGTTCTGCTACTTGAGTGTGCTCTGGTTTTGAGGCTTTTTCATAGGATCTGCAGCCGTTGTTCAGTTCTCGCTGACCGTGTTAGACAGATTTAAACAATTTGAAAGCAATTCGTATCTTTTATAGGTTTGGTAGAAAGATTCACTTCAAGTACAAGGCAAGGTTATCTCAAGGTCAGATTAAACGTTGATAAATACTTCTACACGTTTTCCTCTGCATTTCAAGCGTAGAGGCCTTTAAAACGGATTCCTTTGATCGTGCTTAATACGACTAATAAACATGTGTGCCTATCGCTCTCTGTAGAGGTAACTAACTATGTCAATTTATTGGCCACATAACGCAGTTCATGTATATACAAACAACCATGTTAGACTAAGTCTTTAAGAGAAGATTCCGATGGTTTGTCCATGTGGAAAGAATGTCAACTTAGCGAACCATACAATGCACCACATGCAAATTTGAAGGAAAGAGCAGAAAGGAAGTCCAAGACTGCGCTCGATAGTCAAGATATGAGGACATGGCAACGTTATACTGACATTGAGAGAAGCAGTGGACTTGACAAATGACCAAAACAACTTCAGGTCACTTATTCGCACACATTGCTGTCAATTGGCTGGAGTCAAGAACTGATGAAGAAGAGGAGGTTGATGATGCTACTGCTGCTGCAGTTGCTGCTGCTGCTGCTGCTGCTGATGATGATGATGAAGGCCTCGACGACGATGATGGTGATGATTGGCCCCATGTGGCAAAGCGGAATGGTTCCAACTTATGGAGACCGTTCCGGGTCATCAGGTAAGAGATATGGATAGCAGATTGAGAAACCATTGATCTCCTGCCTGCTCCTTCGAATGGCAAAGGCAGATGCAAATAGCCTAACACGTGTGCCAGTAATTGCCTGTCACTGGTCGGAATAAGTCTTATGTTTACGCACATATATTTAATGAGCTACAGTTGTCACGTACCGAGATCACCCGTGTTTCTGACCTCACTACAGTGACACAACGACAGAAATATAAGTTGTTTTGATTGGATATTTATGGCTTTGCGTTGTTCTAATGGAAGAGCCGTTTAAATAACTAATGAGGTTATGTAGTTCCAATGAGGTTTTTCTACTTCCAATGTATTATGTATGTTCACAATTTCTACTCAGAGGCGCTCCCGACTACAGCGCGGACACTGAATCGGAGTTTCACGCCGAAGCGCATGAGCAATTGCGAGTGAGGACTTGCCCATTATACAAGGTGGTTGATTGAAAGTTGGTATACGGAGATGGGAGGGGTTCGTATCCGATGCACCACATTTTAATGAATGAGGCCTCGACTGCCTTGGACTGAATTATATCAGATTACAGCTGTATTCGACATTGCAGAACTACAACTAAATGTTCAGAACTTTTCTCAACACATAGTCGAATGGTTGGTTAGTTGTTGTTTAACTTCCCTGTGTCACAACACAGATGATTACGTCGTCCTCCTCCTTTCTCCATCCTTGGGACTGGCACCTCTTTGATGCTTGTCAAATAGAACGATGTTACTGAGTGCAGCTGGAACATATCCCCGTGGTTATAGGCTGAAATTCTCAACTGATAAATAGGCCTAATTAGTCGCTTTGAGAACGTATACACTGAACTCGATCGTTCCCCACTGCCGTGTGAAGTTAGTAAGTTACTTTGACACTGATGACAAGGTACATAACTATTATGCTAGATCACAGTCACGCAGAAAATCACGACACAGAAGTCCAGCGTGGTATTTAGGGCATGCGTGATGTCTGTAATAACGTGTGAAAAGCGAGCGTTCTCAAGCTGTGCCCTTACTTATAATTACTACAATTACTGCTCCCCAGTTCTGCTTTGCTTAATTACACAGCAGCCACCAGAGTCGTTTAAAAAAGACGAGCTAGGCCAACTTAGACTAGATTAGGCTAGAATCGAAAATAGAATAGGTCGACACAGCATTTATTAAGCAGAGACCGATTACCCTATGAAGCAGGATCGGTTTTCCATCTCTTTGATTTCAAATCCATAAACCCTAGACTTAAAAATTGGTTATTATGATGACGAAGAATTTACCGGATATGCCGCTTCATGCAAAAATGTGTGAGTCAGTGTTTATTGTGAGCGACTCAATAATTATGGCAATGATTAAGTGACATTATGTAGGCTATATATACATATAGTAGGCTAATTTTGAAAGGTCATAGAAGGGCAAAGTTTCAAATCTTACTGTCGAAGCCTGTAACCAGGATTAATATTTGAAGAGTCCTCGATTAAAGTTTAAATTATTTTTTATTAACAATAAACAGTGATGTAAAGTATAGGCACTAACCACACGGTCTATAGATAGGCCTACTATACGGTAATGTGTAGTATGAATATATTGTTCAAGTAGGCCTAAGCCTATTATTTGGTGGTCTATGATCCCTATACGAATAATATTTTTTTAAAGCAATGATGAATATTAATTATTAATATGCTGACATTATCAGTTGTGATTAATAATTGCAATATCTAGCCTACTTGCCTTTCTGATGTGAGGTGGTAGACACAAGGCAAAGAGCGATGACTGCTGCCAAACTCCAAACTGGAGAGGAGCAACCGGGCGACATGGTAGCTGTCTTCTGTGTGTCCGGCACTCCAGTCTTCCAACTCCAGAAAACTATGCACTCATCTGCAAGAATAAGAGAGTGTCATTCGCATTGAATTCGTCGAAAACTTTTAGCCTGTTCTAGCTTTGCAGCTCAACACAATAAAGTAACAAATGAAGATGTAACGTAAGACAAGCAAACGGTTGACTGGCGCAACTGGTTAAGTGTAGTAAGAGTTACAGTTCAAGTATATTGTTGTCTATGACCTCCTCCGTTTCCTGAGGCTGGCTGTAACTTTACAAAAAACCAAGCTACATCACACTCTATTTTAACACTCGCGTCGCCACTGGGGTATCAGTAAACAATCCGCCATTCCAGCCACATAGTTCAAAGTTTATCTGGAACAACTGGCGGCTCTTAGCACTACCACTGGCCCCAACGCTTCCATTCATCGCCTGCCCGAGCCCGATTTACGACCCCAAGTTATTAGCAGTGAAATGGAGAGGACGAGGGGTAGAGGAAGAGGAGGGGCACTGGAATGGACTCAGTGAGCGGGGCTGAGTGGGAAATACATCGCCTCAAACTATCGAAGGGGTATCGGGTTTAATTCTGGGCCGCACTGCTAAACCATCTGGTAAACCTACCCTGATAAAGTCAAGAAATTATGACAACCACACCGCTGTTGATAATTCGGACTAAGTCCTTAAATGCTGGCACGGCCTAATCATTATCATAGTCGTCGTTGTTGTCGTTATCATGCATAAATATCTGCGTTTGTCATCGTGGCTGTCTTTCTTGCTATCAGCGTGCCTGTGTCTGTGTTCTCCTCCTTAGCCACCCTTTATCAAAATGTTATCGGACTTGTTGCTGGCAGCTTATCTTATCGAGGTCTGCACTTAATAGCGATCAGTTGTGGAGATTTCTCTCGTTTGCGTGTAAACGAGGGGTCGTCAGTTTCATTATTTTACTTTTTGCCACAGCCTGATTAGTTTTCAGACGTGTTTGCTTTTTTAAGAATATTAACTGCGTACCTACAGATAAATCAGTGACGATTATAAAATAATCAATAATTGTCTGAATTGTAATTCACTATCATGAAAAATAATACTAGTCAGAACTGTTAGCGTAACATTGTGCATTTTGGTGCTACAAGCAAAAAAATGATATTTTTGAGTTCAGGAAGAAATTTCAAAACCTGATATTGTGCCATTGAAAAAAAATTTACTTTTTATTATATGTTAGCATAACATTGTGCAATTTGGAGCTACAAGCACAAAAAGGATATTTTTGTGTGCAGGAAGTAATTCTGAACAAGACCTGATATTGTGCCAGTTGGAAAAATTAGTTTTTTTTAGTTTTTTCACTTTTTTATGTTTTTTATCATTCCAGCAAAGCTCAACTTGCTGAGCAATGTAGCCGCCTGGCTTAGTAAATTTTAACAAAAATGCTTATTGAATAATATCTGATATTGTGCCAGCTAACAAATTATTATTTTTAGTTTTTCACTTTTTTGCGTTATTTGTTGTTAGCAATATTGACTGCGAACATAGAGTTAAATCAGTTAAGATTATAAAATAATCAATGAATTTTTGTCAGATTTCATCAACACCAAGAATAATAAATTTAAACTGTTGCTCAGAATTTGAGAACTATCTTTGTTTGATGTGTTTAATGATATTTTATTAAAATATTTTCGAATACACAAATTGAAGACCCTGGACGCCGAATCTATGCATTCTTCCACGGCACCTGACCTGGTTAGTTTTATAGAGGAACCCGATGTAATATGAGTTATATGATAGGCCTACTTAAACGTTGCTTCAGCCTGTTGAAACATTCCATTAAGGACATCATTAAGACAACATGAATTACAGAATAGCAGCCGCGTGTGCATCAACAGAGATGTATATAAAAGTTGAGTAATGATTTTCTCTTAGTCCGAGTGGCGCCCGAGTTACCTCAATATTTCTGCCTACAGTGTGTTAGTTTACATCACATTAACCACCATTTGCAGTCGACTGTTTATTCCTATTTTTATCCCACTGTTGACTGAAGATGGGGGAGTCCGATTGTTCATTGCTTGGTCTCTGTCAGTCATCTACGCTGAACAGCCGCAAAAAGAGTCGGTTGGGAATAAGCGGAACGAGTTCAACGAGATGCTGGGAACCTTGATCTGCCAGGCCCATGCAGGTCCTGGAGTAATATAAATAATTGGAATTGTTTGGTTTTGTGGTCATTTCTGCTTCAAAGCCAAGGATAAGTCTGGCCCGTTTTTAAGATCTATTACGCCTGTCTGCCCGAGAGCATGTACAATAATTTGTAGCCTACACATGACTCTATCTATCTGTCCACCTCTCTCTCCCTTTGTCTCTCTCTCTCTGTTTTGTGTCTCCCTCTGTCTATGTGTGTCTCTCTGTGTGTCTCTATCTCTCTGTCTCTCTTTGTTTCTGTTCTATAGCTTATTTAAGCTGACTCGCAGTTGGTTATGAAGCTGGTAATAGAGAAATCAAACGAGGTTTAAAAAGCGACTAATTCGGACATCCTTATATTATAATTGGTTATGAACGGCTGAAGCCAAACACCAGAGGGAAAGAGGGAAAGAGGGAAAGAGGGAAAGAGGTAAAGAGGAAAAGAGGGAAAGAGGGATGCTGGAACAGATGGATCAAAGGAAGAGGAAAGGCAAATGCAGGGTCAGAGTTCAGATCATAACTCATCAAGTGAAGCCTGTCTCCTTCCTCAACAATTTCCTTCGAAAGGGTTCAGATGCTCAGCTGCAGCTGACAAGTGAACTCCAAAGAAATCCATGCACAACGAGTTCATAGATTCAGCGCAAAGGTTGAAGGAGGTCAACTTGCAAAGAATTCAGTTTGGGAAGAGATTTCGTAACGGTCGCTGTACTTTGACCTCGTGTTGGAGGTTTGGCTATCTCTCTCTGTCTGTCTGTCTGTCTCTGCTGTCTGCTCTGCCTGTCTGTCTGTCTGTCTGTCTGTCTGTCTCTCTCTCTCTCTCTCTCTCTCTCTCTCTCTCACACACACACACACACACACAAGTCTCATGCATTCTCAGCCAATAGGAATTCGAAGGGAGGAGTATAGGCAAGATGGACTATGTCCTGGACCACGGTTAATTCTGGAGAGAAATGATTGGAACGCAATGTTTTCTGCATTATTTCCAGTGCCAGGGCAATCATGATATCAGCCAGACCCTGCTTATTCTATATATATATAGCCTACCATTTCAAATTTCACTTAAGCAAAAGCATTTTTATAACCCAAGTGAGGTAATACAGAACAGTGGTCTACGTGTATGTATATATATATATATATATATATATATATATATATATATATATATATATATATATATATATATAAGAAACTTCTTCTACAGATTAGTGTACCTCGATTCTGCTGGAATATATATATATATATATACAAGAAACACACTTATGCGTATATACATACATATTATATATATATATATGTGTGTGTATATATACACATAAACACACACACACACACACATATATATATATATATATCTGGAAGAACTTTCTTGTATATGTATGCAGACCACTGTTGGTTTACCTGGGAGAAGTTTTTTTTATACAAACACAGACTACTGATGAGTCATCTATGTAAGACGCTTCTTGTTTATAAAGCATCGCAATACTGCTGCATTAGTGGGACAACTCATGATGTATCCTACACTCCCCTACAGGCCGTGTTCAGTCTTTCAGTCGGGGTCTAATGTAGAGTCATTTGTCTTCTTTCTTATTTTAAGAAGGTCTGTATGTGGATCATTGTTCTTCTGTCTTTCTGCCTGGCTGTCATTCTGTCTTGTTTTCTGTTAAAATATCTGTTTCTCTCTGTCTGTGTGTCTCTGTCGTTGCTTCGTTATCGTCTTGCTTAGTCTATATACTGTATATATATGCATGTATATATGTATGTATATGTATATATATAGGCATACATGGATGTATTTCCATATTAAATTCATTCATTCATTCGGGAATTTATATATGAAGCTATACTCAGAGGTGCTTCCAACTCCAACGCGAACAAAAGCAAAAGTTTTAAGTTTACTAAACTTAGTTTAGTGAGGAAAGTTTCAGGCAGAATCCCAGGGTGAAGACGCAGCTCTAAAGAAAGACCAATCCAGATAACTGGGCCTATTATACAACAGAAGAAGCTCGGTTCCGTTCGTTGAGTATAGCTGCAGCGAACAGAACCGGGAGAACTCCTTTTTCTGCGTAGCGTATACATATAGGAGGCGTAGGAGGCGACGCCCTGGGACACCCGAAATCAAACAGCATAAAATTATGTCTGTGTGTCTATGTCTGTCACTCTGTATGTGTTTCTGTCTCTGCAGTTTTTTGAGCCATATGCGACACACCAGCCGTTATCACTGGGCAGACTTATATCACGTGACATTACCGAAACACTCTGTCGTCGGTTGTCACAATCAAGTTTTACTGAAGGATCAAACGGATCCAGAAAATCGGTCAGAGCGAAAAATCCAATGGCGGATTTACTACAGAGACAAACGAGGCCATGGCCTGAGCAACAAAACTCAAATTATAAAATTAAAAATTGAACATTAAAGTTAATCAAAAACTATGAGCGAGACGACAATAAAATAGGTCTAAATATAGTTATGGTAATATTAGTTAAAGTTAAAACTTTGGAACGTAAATATTAGGAGTGGCTAAATACTTGCCCTATAGAGGCGGCAGATTGTTAAATTCACCCCTGAAGATTTCAAGATAGGAAATACAGCGGATACAGTTACGTTCATTTTACTCGCTCGCTCCAGTTAAATAAACGAGAGCTATTGTGCTTCCTATTACCATGTAATATGTATATAATTTGTTACACATGTATGCATATTATATACTTATATATGTACAGTAACATAACAAATTTCACTTGGACTAAAACTAATGGAAACAATGGACTTGACAAATGACCAAGGACTCCATTGCCCTTGGTCATTTGTCAAGTCAATTGTTCCCATTGTTGATAATTTATTTGTACCCATCGCCGCCAAATGACTGGCGTCAGGATTTAATTATATGTACAATATATACGCCTATGTATTTATATTTATATGTATTTATGTTTAGCCATATAACTCGATACTAAGACATGAAATTGGGTTGCATTTGAGTGGGTTTAATGGAATGGATTTGTTCCAAGGGCGTAACTTTGCCCCAGAAAGTGGTGGTGACCAATCCCCTCCTAATTTTTAACGTAGGCCTACTACTGGAAAGCCACCTTATAAGCGCAGGACACCAGCTTATTCACAAGCGCTGCGTTAAGTCAGAGGGTTGTCCAGATGGTGTTCCAAGTCCAGTTGCGAAAGAGACAGAAACTCTAGCAGTGTCGAAGCCTCAGAGACACGTTACAGAGTATAACAATATTCATTTACTGTGGCTTTTAAATGAATATCGTTATACTCTATTACAAATAATCGACGTTATGATACCAATAGTCATTGTCAACGTTAAATGGTTATCCTGTACTTTAGGTTGGTAAATTATTTTAACGTCTTAATGCTGGTAAGTAAGCAGTCTACCAATACCCATGATTATTGTCATCAATTCAGCTTCCATTTAGGAGAAAAAATGTCATCAATTGAACTTCTGTTTAAGCAAGAATTATTGTAATCGATTTAACGTCTATTTGACCAATAATTTTTTCATCAATCCAGCTTCTCTTTAGGCAAGAATTATTTTCGTCAATCCAACTTCTATTTAAACAAAAAACTTCATCGATTCAGCTTCTGTTGAAGCAAAGACTTAGCTTTATCAATCCAGCTTCTATTTACGGAAACAATTATTTCCATCATTCAAACTTCTATTTAAACAAAGAATTAGTTTCATCAATCCAACTTCCATTTGGGCCAACAATTATTTTCATCGATCCAGCTTCTATTTCAAATTGACAATATAAAATAATTTACCAGCCTAAACTACTGTTTTACCCGCTAAATTAACATAGACTGCAGCTAGAGCTTACAGTAGGCCTACCACGGAAACATGATACATTGCATGCACAATTATAACCTGTTGCGGTCTCTTTACAATGAATCGATCAATTTTTATCCATCTACTTTAACTTACGGAAATCTTGCTTGAATGTTTCTATGTTTGAGCCACAGGCTAAAAAGTCAAATCTTGCGACGACTAATTCGATCACTTACAATCATTCAATCGTCCTGAAACTTGGCAGATAGACTCGCCCTCGCAGACATTTCATTCTATAAAAATTTCAGCTCCCCAAAATGGCAAGCTTATAGAATCGGGGACTCAACTTTTCGAATCGGGGAATCAACTTTTCCGATACGCAGCGTTGTCATTGGCCGCAACAAAAACGGGCGCGCTGCCTGATTAAACGCACGCTATGACGTAAAATGCACGCGGACTATTTTCAGAGTACACGTTATAGGATACTAGATGGATATAGTAAAAAACTTTGTTTTTACGGGCTGTATTTTATTCCACATGAATTTGATAATTTGACCTTTTATAGAAACAAAACTGATGACATCACCAACTTATGAAACCAAACATACGTAGGTAAGGTAGTGTGGACACACTGTGGAGGTCTCTATTAGCATTGCCGCCATTGCGATATTAAGTAGCCTATGCATCAATAGCCTAGACGATAGACAGCCAAATGCTTTAATGTTAAACAATATATTTCACTGCAGGACCAAAAGTGGTGGTGATTATCACCACCACTTTTAAAAGTGGTGGTGACCGGACACCACCGTCACAATAGAAAGTTACGCCTATGATTTGTTCCTCTTCTCTTCCTCGCACACATCCTGGTTTCCCTTCTACTTGAATTCATACGCTGGTTGCAATATAACGCTTTCATTCTTCCGCCTTTAAAAATACGTCCGCATTAATTAAATGCGTCACATTGCAACCAGCGTCTGAATTCAAATCCGGTCCTCCCAGCAGAATACTCAAATGATGATGTTACCAGGCTCTGAACGGGCCTGCAGTCTTTTACATAGAATAACCCGGCTCCCTTTCGCAGTTTCGGTCCCTGTATAGACCCATAGTTGTGGTGCTGCATGTTCCAGTGGTGTTCAAAGGACTGTGCTCTTAAGGGCGCCATATAAAAGCTCACCTGCAAATACAATTACTTACCCTTACATGTGAAATAATCAGGTTTTTTTACCATGCCGAGTAATTTAAAGTGTGATGGACGTGGCTGAATTGCTGTCTACGAAAAGCACGAAGGAGTATAAACCTATGACGAGATATGTCAATGAATGGAAGGGGTTTAGACTCTAAGCTTCTTACACTGCAGGCTATAGCGCTATATTGATCATGTCTGCGCTAAAAGCCACAGCACTAAATTAATTAATTCGACTATTCAGTCAGTCGTTCGTCAATTTATTCTCAATCATTTAATAAAGTACTCTTCAAAAAAATATCCTTCTATAGCTAGGTAGCTAGCACAGATCAAAAAGTACATCCTTTGGAAATTTCTTTGACCTGTTTATAAACATAATGGTCCCTAAACCAACCGTTTCTCAGTGGTAGGCCTACACAGTTCTATGACAGTACTATGACTATGGCAACAGTATAATATGACTGAATGAACTCCACAGCTGACGATAAGATGCGATAAAGGGATCATATATATTAACCGTACCATCCGTAACCTTACTTTGCCTTATCTCATCGTACCTCAGTTCAAGACAGCTGTCCTCGCCCTTCCTTACCGTAACGTAACCTATAGGCCCTATAATATATATACATATATATATATATATTCGTATATTCGTTACGATTTCAGACGATTAATTACTATCTTCGAATTTGTTGCTTTTCATTTTCGATGCCATCGTTTCAACTCAACATTCGTATGGTATCAGTTCTAGCAGCTTCAACGGTTCGCTTCCCCTCTTTCCAAAGCCAACCGTTTCTCTCACCAAATCGTAAACTATACGACGATTGTTTACACTGATTACAAGGGCTACAGTTACAGGCAGAACGACAGACAGGAACAGAAATCTGAAGACTTACATTTAGCCACACGGGAAGATGACGCCAGTTATCACTTCGGGACAGCGTTTTTATTTACAACAGAAGGATATCATTCAAAGTGTTGTTAGTTGCGTCTCTATAGGCCTAGAGTTTATGGTTTCAATCGATATTAACCGACAAGCCGTAACGTGATGCCCGCATTAACCTAGCTCAATGAATTGTCATTTTGTTATAGAACGAGTATTTAAATTGACTTTAAATTAACGCCATAAAATAAATCGACATTAATTTATTTATTTCAAATTGTTGATTTCTATGTCCAGCACAGTGGCATATTCGGCAGCGAACTAAGTTATAGGTCTAAGCCAACGATTGATTGTTCGAGCCTTTTAAGTGGACTTTGTATACAACTATCCAGGAGAAGTTGATCGCGAGCACTTGCTTCGAGCCTCAATTTCAGATTTACTGACAGAGAGCGCGCAATAAATAGGATAACGGATATATTAAATACTAAATTAATAGATTTAGAACAATTTTCATTAATTTTGCACAATGAAATATATATGGGAACAATGCTAAGCATCATAATTCGAGTGATTACTAACTAGAATTTGTACTAAAAGCTCTGTTCGTAAGTGAATTAACATAATGATACCCAAGCAAACATTCTGCAAAATTACATGAAACTATCTAAAGCAAAATAAAAACTCTAAAATTTTCCAGCTATGACAAATTAAAACCAGTTGGTCTTACAACTTTCCAGCTATGACAAATTAAAAACAGTTGGTCTTACAACTTTCCAGCTCTGACAAATTAAAACAGTTTGTCTGTCGGCAATGTTGACTCCTTAGAATTCCCTCCCAAACATACGCAACTGTTCGTTTCTCCATTAAGCATCAGCGTCTCAAAAGTCACCAGACGACCAAAAATTAGATTAGCTCGGATTAGGTTACACTGGATAACATTAGACATAAAAAACATCTACAGCTGCGCAAAGATATAGAAATATCCGAAGATAAGACGTTTTAAGTTGATTACCTTTGCAAGGAACTCCAACTGAGATTAATTAAGTGCACAAATGATGTCGTAAAAGTCAGAAAACTGGGGTTTGTGATATTTTCCCACGGTCTTGAAGATAAAAATTGTGGGCTTTTGAACCCCTGTTCTGAAAATAAAGACGACAGGGCAACTGGTCTGTCTGACGATGCCGTCCCAAAGAACCGTCTCAAATGTCAGCAAGAATACAGACCTTTGGGGAAATGGCTGAGATTGGGTGTAGATAGGGAGTCGGAGAGGGAGGGAAGGATTGTGGGTCGTCTTTTGATTGGAACGGCGACGAGGTTCACATCTGTTTCTCTTTTATGTTGCCCTGGCCCCTATCTCAGCAGCACACACTGTACCATCAGAAGCGCCACATCCTTCTGTGCACGCCCAATTTACAAAGCGCACGCACACACGACGTAACGTATACAGTCGAAGCAGATATAAGGGCAGCGCATGTCGCTGTCAGTGGCTGGGCTTCTAGCAACTGTCAACCAGGACCTCACAAATTCTACGAATCTGAGAGATTCTCGTACACTACATGGAACCATATTGTGCCTACAATTCAACGCTTACACTTTACTTCCCGTTTCATGCGCCGCTTCTTAGCCAGGCTATTACTGAACCAGTCAGTCAGTCAGTCAGTCAGTCAGTCAGTCAGTCAGTCAGTCAGTCAGTCAGTCAGTCAGTCAGTCAGTCAGTCAGTCAGTCAGTCAGTCAGCCAGAGCGTGAGTAAATTGGTACATTAGAACGCAGGTCAGTGAAGTCAAGCAAGTCAAGCCAGTCAGCCAGTCAGTCAGTCAGTCAGTCAGTCAGTCAGTCAGTCAGTCAGTCAGTCAGTCAGTCAGTCAGTCAGTCAGTCAGTCAGTCAGTCAGTCAGTCAGTCAGTCAGTCAGTCAGTCAGTCGATCATTGAGCGTGAGTAAATTGGTACATTAGAACGCAGGTTAGTAACCAAGCAAGCAAGCAGGTATAGTCAGTCAATCAGTCTCTGTCTGTCGGTGTGTAACAGTGTCTTTGTCTCTGCTTCTTTGTTCCTGTATATATAAATGTGTCTTTCTATGTGTTCGTGTGTCTGTCTACTATCAGTCTTTCTCTGTCCATGCCTCTGTGGATAGTGTATGCTGTTCAGTGCCTTAGGCGTACTTGTGGCATCCGTCTACACGTTTGTGCATCTGTTTGTACGTCTTCTTCATGTGTACAGCTATAAATATTCGTTTACTCGCAGAGGTACAGAGTTCACCCTCTGTGTGCATGCATTGGTGTGTCTGTGTGCCTGCATCTGTCTGTGTATCTTTCCCTGCGTTCAGATTCTATAATACATCATTGCATCAATGCATCATGGCCGTGTAGTGATCAATTGGTGATTTCAGCAGAATGACAGCCAATCAACCCCTCCGTCAGACCTGACGGAGGACGATCGGTGGTCGTCGCATCCGATGCAAATGATGATAAATTTGCCGTCGAACTGAACCACACATTCCATTGGACGAACCGCTTTGCTTATCTTCGCCTAAGGCAACAACACGCTGCGATATGCGAGGCATCATCGGCGATGAGTTTATTTACAGAAACCTAAACACCATCGTCGTCCAGAAAGGGAGATAGAGGCGGATGCAGAGGAACAGACAATGGGACATTCCGACACACATGGACTGAAGAGACAAATGAATTGCAGAGTTGGATTATAATTATGTCGAGCTGAAGCAGTCGATCTATAATAAGAGGCTATTATATTACTACAAGACACAAAATTAATCAAATCAAGGTCAGACGATGTATTAAGGTAATGTAAGAGATGTTAAGGTAATAGACGAGAAGCGATGTAATATATGGAATATAAGGTAAGGTTGGTAAGACAAGAATGTAAAGCAAGAGCAGGCAAGGCAATGGAAGGGAAGGCAATGCTATGTAAAGTATGGTAAGGCAATGAAACGGAAGGAGAGAGGAAGGCAAGGAAATGGAAGGGAAGGACAAGTATTCGCTCCAAGGGTAATTATCAAATGCCTTGTGTTATGACAAAAAGATATTTCGTTGCCAAAAAGGGGTGGGATATGGTCCGACAATTGGATCTGTGCCCCGATGTTTTGGCAAAACAACGATCCCGCGTATATACAATTCCATTCTCATGCCGTTGAATATCTAGATGATATATTATCTGTAATAAATCAATAACGCTACATTGCATATCATTAGTTAAATGCAAACACATTAAGTCTTATATATATAGGACTATAAACGTAAGTTTTTATACGTTGAAAGATAAACGAAGGCGATTGTATATTTAACTACCTGACTATAATATATATTATAAGCTGAAAGCTCAAGTCAAACGCAGTTTGAGTTACCAGCTGGCGTCAATGGGACGAATTTACGAAGTACTGGCAAGACTGCAGACGGTGTGTTATCTGATGAAATTGTGCACAAGACAGAAGCGAACCTTAGACCAATGTCTGCGTTTGAGTCAGTGAAAATTGTCAAATTCCCTTTGTACCATCTGATTTATTATTTCCTGACAGTTGGGGCCCCTCATTATATATATTATTAATTATAAATTGAATTATAATATATATATTATTTATATTAATATAATTAATTATATTAATTTAATTATATATTATATAATTTATATGCACATAAATAATTTCGTGTGTTATAAACTGTTCATTTTAATGGGGGGAATTGACCGGGGGGAATTGACGCCGGGGGGGAATTGACCGGGGGGACGTAGTCTATAATTGACCGGGGGGAATTGTAGGCCCCCTCTATGAGTCCGGAAGCTTTTATACATTGAAAGATAAACCACCTGACGTTCCTAAATATATATTATAGGCTGAAAGCTCAAGTCCAACGCAGTTGGAGTTAAATTTCCACACCGGTAGCATTTTAAGCTATCGTCTGAACAAAATTGCTCTATTATTTGAGTGATAAGTACTGCTGTCACTCATTAGACTGCATTATTATTATATTCATGAAATATTTCATAAATATTGGGGGGGATATAAGCACCCGTCCCCCCCACCTCAAGACAGGGGCGTCCCCCGCTTAGACCAATGTCTGCCCCTGGTTTGAGTCAGTGTCTGAGTTTCCCATTGGAAACAATCGTAAAAACTCGAGAGAGAGAAATTAACAGACCAGCCTATAGGCCTACTTAACGAACGCTGGGAATTTTTACGCAGTTTGATGCGAATCAAAAGAGACTTTGATTGAATTGAGTCATATGATCGTTTTCAAGCAGAGAAGTGGAAAAATGTTAACGCTGTCAAGTCTTAATTCACAGCCAGTTAATCACTTAATCGGTTCTCTTAACCAATTACGATGGCTTTCATAAGAGATTCTCAATGCCCAAACCTCAAACATTAAAACAGTGAAGAGTTTTAAGTTTGACTTGCAATTCTGGCCAGTGCAACAGGCATCAAATTAATATGGAATCATCGACTCGAACAAGTCTTGTGATCACTTGGCCTAGGTAGGTCTACATAACGATCCAAACTTTTGGTTAAGCGGTGGTTTCCAATTATAGCATTATTCATGATATCATAACCGAGAAAATTATTGTCTTGTTAAATTAATATAAGGTCAATAAATAAAAGTTTGATTTGGCCTACGTTAACAATTAACAGTATGTCAGTTATTCCTTAGAAGGTAAAAACAACTGTGGTGGCTTCGGTTATAGAGATTACATTCTCGGGCTAGTAGCCTACGGCCCGGTCTGTACACAGACTTAAAAGTCGTGGCACCCATTCAAACGAACAGCTGTGGTGAAGGATCTCACCTGATCAATTAATTGAGCAGGGATGAGGCCATATACGGGCAACACAGAACCGTGAACATTTATCTATTCGGATAAATTCAATTTTCCACGCAGTATTTTTGGTTCAGCAGACAGCTATAGTGCTATCTAACACTTCTGCCACTTCTAATCTCCTTATTGGACTAATTGTTAGCCCACAATTATATTGTTATCCGTCTAGCTATGAATTTATGAGTAAGCTATATATCAGATTCATTCCTTCATTTTTATATTTCTGCGCCACTTCTATAAAAACGTTATAATGCATGGGCCTGCATATTCCTTATCGTGGTTTTCTTATTTTCTATAGAAGTTGAACTTGTGCTTAGTACATTTCTTAGAAACGCTTATAAGAAATACAGGCGCTACATAAATATCTTAGTCATCCCTTCAGCGCATCGTTATTCATTGTCTTTGTTTGAACCACGCATGCATGCGCTGTCTGGCGGCCAAGACCAGAACGACTCATTTATTTTCTTTTACTATTTGTTTTTCTTTCTTTACGATCGCCGTCCGTTCCTAGTAAATTGTCTCTCCTTCCTCTTTCCCTTTCCACTTCCCTTCCGTTCACCTTCATTTCTCCCTCTCCGGGGTCAAGTCCGCTCCATACCTGATCTCCGGTGTAACGGGGTCCGAGCATAATGGCCGGAAGTCTCATCACCTGTGCGGAGGAGCAGAACATCCTGCTCATCTATCACAACAGTAGCAGCAGCAGCCACGTGGAAGAGGTGGAATGAAGGGCACCGACAACTGTAGACGGAGTGGGGGAGGGGAAGGAATGGATGCCATGGAATAGGAGAAGGCAACTGGGCTTTGGAATAAGAGGAAATAAAGGATGGACGGCTGGAGGGAAGTGCATGAGTCAGCTCGAGACAGAGTTAACCGACATCTACTTCTCGAACCAAGAAACAAAATCCAGGCTACCGGTACTTAAGCTCCGTACTAATAACATCAAGGTATGAAGATGATCAACAAACAGCAATTAAAATGAGTAAGCAAGCAGAATGCTCTCAAGGATGAATAACTGCAATCCAGACTTATGATAGGCTACTGATCTTTGTCCAAATAGCCTAGATTTAGCTTAGCTCAGTCCAGGATTCAGAAAGTATTCTGAGGCTATAAGTTATAACAATGACGCAAACAAAGTTAGGCTAATACCAAACACATTCACAAGTAAAATGTATAGGCCTAAGTAGTGAAAGTTGATTTACCATTTCATAGCCAAACATTTGGAAATATAGTCGAACAATTTCAGTAGTTTAATTACTTGTTTTCCTGTGCAGTTTGTATGCAAAGACTACTTTCTATAATACACATAGGCCTACCAAGTCAAAATTCACAAGTTTTCAAGCTCTGGTTATTTTTTAAGATATTTACTGTAGTGTTAATTCTTTATCCACTTCATTTAAGGAACAGTGTTCAAATATAACGAATAAGCTGTCTAGGCATTTGCACATGCCTTTCGACTCTCCAAGCACCATTAATTGGTAATTTTGTAACGCCAGTTTCTGGACGTCTGTTAAGAACACACAAGACGTTGCAGAGTGCTATATGTTCGAATGTGTATATGCAATTATAACACCCCTCGTCTATTTACGCGCTTGTGTTACTCAAAATGAGAAACTGGTGCATAACTATATCCGTGCCATATGGTACCATCATGTGTAGAAGGTTAGGTCTATGCTTATACCTTTCTATAGGTACATATGCCTTGCTATGTTGGCGAGCATTTCTCATTCAATTACGGCGTCAGCGAAATTCCGATTAGGTATTGATTGACAGATCGAGATTTCCGATTGTGTGTTGATTGACAGAACGAACTCTAAGTGGTCCACTTATTCACTAATAGTTGAGAGTTAAGTCTTAGCCTCATAGACAACTAATTAATGGCCCGTCTCCTGCAATGGGTCCCGAAGAACACCACTGCTGGTTCAACCAGACGGATAGGCATCTGTCACGTTCTCTCTCACGCTCTGTCTTTTGTCTTACGTCTGTCACTCTCTCCACGCTTCTCTATCTTCCTGCCTCTCTCTGCGTTCCTCCCTGTCTCTCTCTCTGTCTCGCTCTCTCTCTCTTTGTCTCTCTCTCTTTGTCTCTCTCTCTGTGTGTCTCTGTCTCTCTCTGTCTCTGTTTCTCTCTGCCTCTGTCTCTCTGTATGTGTGTTTCTCTTTCTCTGTCTTTGTCTCTCTCTCTCTCTCTCCCTGTCTCTCTCTGACTCTCTGGGCTCTCTCATCTCTCTCTCGGCGGGTCTCTCACTCTCTGTCTGTCTGTCTGTCTACGTCTCTCTGTCTGTCTGGACGTCTCTCCTCTCTCTGTGTTCTCTATCTCTCCTCTCTCTGGTCTCTTCTTTGTCTTTTGGCGCCACATCCAGCTCGGCGGGGTCCAACCACAACCGTCGCCCCAAGTTCCCTGTTTGATGGACGTGCACCGCTCCTGCTCTATCTCTTTCTGGCACTTCTTTGTCTTCCACTGTGTCTGTATCTTTTAGCTCATCCTCCATCCTTTCTCTTTGAACTTACAGCATATAATAGGCTGTGTCTCATTGGTTGCTCGTGTGTATGTTAGTTAAAGGAACTTATACAACGTGCTCGTGTGCAGGTAGAACTGTGTACGTTCCTCTCCTTTTAAAATCAGAACACACAGGCCATAAGCGACACAAACATCTCTGCCTGTACCGATCAGACCTACTATATCAGTCCTCCTGACTACCATTCCATCCACCTGTCTGCATCTATGCCCATTATCCTCTTCGTCTGCCTCCCTGCTCATTCATTCATTCATTCATAAATTTATAGAGTGCCCCTTCAAAGGGACTACTACTCAGAGGCGCTCCAGATTCCAGCACGGTCAAGGAGCAGGCGTAGCTCCTGGTGGAGCCCGTTCCAAGCCACTGGGCCCACCACGGAGAAGGCTCTATTCTACTGTCCATACTGCTTGCCTTTTTTCGTTCGTCTCCCCCAGTTCATTGGCTCTGTTTACTAGTTAAGGTTTTTGTCTTAATTTTACATTACGGTTCTACTTACATTTATGGTTCAGTTTACTAGTTAAGTTTTTTGTCTTTATTTTGCATTACGGTTCTGTTTATGCTTCATAGTCCAGTTGGACGTATAAAGGTCAATCATTTGTCATTATACATTTGTCACATGGTACAAGGGCGACCCTAATAAGCGGGACCTTGGTCCCTTCTGGGTCTTCCTGTTGTATCCCTTGCAACGTTACTGTTTACTGTGTTGTTTGTCATCTGTTGGTTGTGCTGGGTACAATAAACGAATGATTGATTGATTGATTGATTGATTGATTGATTGATTGCCTGCCTACGTTTAAGTTTGCTCGTGTTTCTTCTGCCTGTCCTTCGATCTCCTTGTTCATGCTTCGTTTGTCTGTCTGTCCGTGCCTGTCGGTGTCTGTAGGGTGAATATTTGATAATGGGTAATTTTAAGTCACCAAAAAAAAAAAAAAAAAGTTATGATTTTTACTGTAAAAAGTTACAAAATGAAAACTACAAATACAGTGTAAAGATATTATAATATGGTTCATAACGGATCTGTCCTAGTTTCACATAAATATTGTTTTCAAAAATTGTTGGTGTGGCATACCATGTCAGCACCGCAACCACATTATGTCAGCACCGCAACCAATTCAAAATGTCGGTAAACAAGCTGAATAACAAAACTTTGTCTCTAGTTTCATAGTTCGTATAAACTGCATCACATGGAAATAATGAAAATAAGGTGAAATGAAAATGAATATTATTAGATTATCAGAAATAATTACAAAAACAACATAAATTTAGCACCAAAATGTCAACACCGCAACTGACTGATATCATTTCTAAACTGTTATAGAAATCAGCAACATGAAATAATAATGTAAATTATGCTATCTCACAAGTACAGTAATAATACAGCTGTAATGAACAAAAGCTTCCAAATATTTATTCTGATCCAATATTAGTGAACAAAAGCACCACAGACTAGTAAGATATATATGTGACAAGTTATAGGCCAATGTGAGCAAATATCAGCTATAAAATAAAAAAAACGCTGAATTCAATCAGATCACAACACCAAAGACTACATTTGATGCTGCTTAAGTAAAAATGGTATAAACCAGTTCTTGCACATAATAAAAACTACAATAATCAGCAAACAATACAAACACAGCAAAACTACTTTAGATTACAAACCTAATTTCAACAGAATAGCAGCCCAAACTGATTCTTCCAATGCACAATGCCTGCTGTGCAGACCAATAGCTTTAGGCTCATCAATGAGGCTAATTATGTTTGGAAGCTCATAAAAGCAAATGTCTGGAGTATTTGGCCAAAAGAAATGGTTAGCTATGGAACCACGTGGGCCTCTAACTGTAGCCATGCATGAAACTTCTATGTCACCATCCAAAAAATTGACACTAATAATTTTCCCTGGGTAAGGTCGACCACTGTATTTTACAACACAAAACTTTCCAATATGTTCATCACTGGGTTCTTCAATGGGTAACAGTAAATTCAGAACAGGTAAAGTTTGGTGATCAACAGGAGACTGCACAGACAAAGGCACATCAGAAGGTAATGTTCTTCTCACAGGTGTCCCTACGCGGCAGTTCTTCAACATGACTTTCGTCTTTGAATTGGGTGTGTTGCTGTTGCTTTTGTTTTTTGATTTACCCTGAATACGAAACAGACGCTGCTTGTACTTATTTCTTTGCGTTGTCATCACTTCCAGTTTCTCTTTCAATTTTGTGTTTTCACGATAAACCTTAGCCTTAGCACCGACAACTTTTTTCCGACCACGCACTTTAGCCGATATGCTGGTAAGAGATAATCCAGATGTTTCTGATAATTGAGGTGACCCAAGAGGTTCAGCAGGTGAATTCAACTGATCTTTTTTTCTTTGTCGACAATCTTGCTGTTGCTTGCGCCACTTTTTATTAATTGCTCGCCTATCTCTTGCACTAAGTTCATCGACTAGCTTCAACTTCCCAGTAGCTTTTCTATCTTCACGACGTTTCTTCTCTTTTTCCAAATAAGCATGATGCAGCTCAGGGTTGGCTTTAATTTTTGCTCTCCAAATTGCTGATTTCTCTTTAGAAGTAAGAGGCATGATTACAGTAGATGTGCTTGAAGAAATATAATAAAACACAGCAATGTAACCATTGTCAATACTGAAGATATTATATACAATTTTCATTGTCTAATTTTGCCACTGAAATTTACTGTAAAGGGTATGGTTACAGATATGAATAAAATTACAGTTAGAGTTAACTGGCACCCAGACTCTAACCACTGAAACGTTGTCCAAACATAATGGTTATTTCTGTTAAGAGCTAAAGAAACCCTAACACCTAAGTACGTGTCAGAACCGCGACCATGAAGTCAGCACCGCGACTACTTGCTTGGTTGCGGTGCTGACGGTTGCGGTGCTGACTTTTTGTTTAAGTAAAAATATTACACCAACGCCACTTGACGAGCGTGCACAATGAAAAGTCCCGTTTCTTCAGTATTTTCTTGCGATCTGAGACATGACACCTAAACTTACTTAAACGATAATGACGTGTGTGTAATATAGGTTGCGGTGCTGACCTTCAATAAACATACTCGTAAAGGTTAGTCGAAAATTAATTGATAATCAACTGTTTGAAATGATCAAAAATTATATTTGCATATGCAATCTCCACATCGAAAGGAAGTTGATACAATATAGCAGAGCGCATGCGCAGCAAATATACACACAGCTAACTAAAAGGGTCGCAATCGGATGCGGTTGCGTTGCTGACAGAAATAATTGTAAGTAAGTAACGAACCTTTAACAAAATATTTTACACCGAAAACAAATTCCTGATGCATAATTTTGTACACATTTTAGTGAAAAATTATAATTTCTGTAAAACTTCTTAAAACTTTATATAATTATTGCAATGCATTAAATACTACTTGTAATTAAAAATAACGAAACTACGCTGGATACCGGTTGCGGTCCTGACATTTAAATTATTTTTTTCAATTTATCAAAATAATATAGAAATATTCAATATTTATATTTAAGAAATAAATTTAAACACGATCCGCTTTTTAAAATGTGATTACCGGATTTTTATTTATAATGTGGCAGGGTCCGATTTGCCGGGGGGTAACGGGGGGTTGGACCCCTTGCTTCTTCTTATTGACCCCCTTGCTTCTAGCCTTAGGCCGACCCCCGGGGGGTCGGCTTGACCCCCTCAAATTCATTACCCACAGTCCTGCACCAAATGACTCCATTATGACCATTCGGCCTGACCCAGCTTCTACCTCCCTCTCTACTAGTCGCTCTGAAAGCCCAGCTGGCTAGGCACCGATATATATATATATATATATATATATATATATATATATATATAATGGTCACCTCTGTCTTTAGTAGGCTAGTACTGTTTCTTCTCTCTACTCGACCACTCTCCTCCTTTAATCAATTTCTTCTGTCTCTCTGTCTTGCAGTTTGATATATGTGTGTCGCATCAAAGCACCATCTGCTTTTGGATTAGGGGCCTAAGGAAGAAGAAAGTTGTTGTCTTTCAACAAGATTTGTATACACCCTTACAGTTTTCAGGCCCAATGGATCAGGTTTCCATGCTGTAGACTATGCTTCAGGCGAGGACCCCATCCACGCTTCAAGCCTCCCATGGCTCTAGGAGTCTAGGTAGACGCCTTGCTGACCTTTACCCTTTCCTGAGGCCAGGACAGAGGTGCTGAGAGCCTGAGACCGCTGAGTCATAAGTCGTGGAATATCAGTGTGTACGTTGGGTATTCGAAATTCCAGTTTTATGTGTAGCCTATTTGTTGTTTATAAAACTGTCGCTTTACTTAATCGAAAATCAAGCGACACAAACTGAACGGAGCTAGGTTTAAGAAATTGTCAGAAAAACGAGGAGCAGCTGCAACAAGTTATATGGAGTTAGCTATTTTGAAGCGCACTGATTCCTATTTAATTTAACATGAACAAGACATTAGATCCTATCATGCCACAGCAGTTTCATCAGCCAGAGTGAAGTAGCGCTCCTGTTAATTTTGTGAAGTTCTCAAAGACTGCAGATATATCATGGATAGAAAAGTTTTGAATCTGGTAAGAGCCACATATTCATATAATTGAATAATGTTCAATATAGCGTTTGACTAGCTGTGTATCGCTAAAATTCGAAATTTCTATTGGGGCCGTTTGCCGTTATTCGCCCTGGGCGCCAAAATACCTAGCCACGCCACTGATTAAATCACTTGCATTGTAACTGTCTCATACATGTGACAATTATACTCCCTCCCTAATCCAGTGCTTCCCAACCTGAGTGTCGCGAAAGCAAAGGGCCCCGTGACCTGCTGAATGTTGGATATCAGAAAGATAGAACCATAACATTTGTGCAGCTTTTTATGTGAAAAAGTTGTAAAATTTATCACAACTAACATAGGCTTATAATTATTTTTTACACGGAAAGTAGTGTGGAAATAGTCGCAACCCGCATGTTTAATAGAAGAAAAGTTTCATATCAGTAAAATAAAGAACTAACTTGAAGAAAAATATTGAAATTAAGGTCAAAGGTGCCGCTTATCTGCCGTTTAATAGTAAGGGTTCCATGCTCTGAAAAAGATTGGGAATCGCTGCCATAATTAATCTATCAGTATAGGCTACTTTATAAAATATCTCACTCTTGCTGTTACGTTGGCCACTGCAGTACGGCGCCCTATTAGGCCTATATGGTGCCCCGTTCGGGCCATCTGGTAACTGCACTGCAGAAAGAACTTTAAGCAGATTGAAAATAATTTAAAAAAACTTGCGATCCAACATTAGGCCTACAAATGAACGCCAATTTCAAACAGTATTTTATAGGATATATAGTAGCCTATATACTATGGTCTACTGTACTAACTATTGCACATAATGTCGTTATTTCAAATATATACTATCATTTTAATTAGCCTACCATTTTAACTCTGGAATGTGGCGTCCCTCAAAAAACAATTACCCTTGCCCCACATAGGCAATCCTGGATCCGCCACTGTTCCCGACCCCCCTGCTTCTTTTTTGACAAATCGGACCCTGTAATGTGGTAACTGAAAGTTACCAGACTTGAAATATTCACCCTGTACGTCTATTTCTCACTTTCAGTTAATAGATAAAGAGAGTGTCAGTTGCTCCCTTTGTATTTCAATTTGCATATTAGGCTATATACTTTGGAAGCGACGAGTCTCACGATATCTATTGATGGCGAAACTCGAGTCATCGGCAAAAACGAGAAACGCATACTTGTGAATGAGGCAGAACAGGAGACGTATTATTCATCGATCCTATCAACATTACTCACAACCAACGATAGCCAATAATCGCCTACATAAACATATAAAAAAAATACACGTAGGCTACAAATATATTATATGCATAGATGTTATAGGACCTACTAAAGATACATTATAGATAAATACGACGTCGTTGTTATCATTATACCATATCAGTGGTTTATAGTGCGTGGTTTAATTGATGAGGTCCTTTGGTTCTCCTTGATAATCACGATCATGATTACGTGGGTTAAATGCAACCATTGTCCAGCATATGATATCATCCAGACCTGAGCCAACCGTTATCTGGATTCTGACAGTTTTTCTATGCTTGGCAACTGATGCACTGATACAACTGATGCACGATGTGCCAGAGGAACATTTGATAGATTAGATTTCACTTGGCTGCAATACAAGTGCAACTATTAAGTGAAACACCAGAAGAGACTTCGTAAAATAGGTTGATATCAATCATAATAATAATGATAATAATAATATTGATGATAATAATAATAATAATAATAATAATAATAATAATAATAATAATAATAATAATAATAATAATAATAATAATAATAATAATAATAATAATAATAATAATAATAATAATAATAATAATAATAATAATAATAATAATAATAATAATAATAATAATAATAATAATAATAATAATGAGGGATCCTGTATACCTGGGGCAGGAAAAAAAATAATTAATAATAATAATAATAATAATAATCACTAATAATAATAATAATAATAATTTCTAATAATAGTATGAATATTACCCTTTAGGAGATTAGATCAAACCATTGTATTGCAGGCTGTCTGTTCTGTTAGTAGTTAAGATTTAAATTGCATAACATGTAAAATGTACAGCGCAGTGCGTTTTCTCAGGCGCTTATTAAAGAAAAGATATTATTATTACCCTTATATTATAATAATAAAGATACATAATCTAACATACTTTGGGTTTAAATTAAAGAAATCATCTAAAGATCCTGTGCCAACGAAAATGTCATTTAATTATGAAGAGGCGAGGCTCAAGTACCATGACAAGTTATACTACAGGTGACCACTGCCTTTTCAGAGGTGTTGATGTATACGTATGCATGTAACCATGTATGCATGTATGCACATATATATGTGGGTGTTTGTGTGTGCGTGCGTGTGTGTGCGTGCTTGTAGGTATGTATGTATGTATGCGTGTACACATGTTTGTCTGTATGTATCTATGTATACATGCATTGCATGTATGTATATGCATGCACTGAGTTTTTATGAGATTTTACTCATTCTATTATAACCTAACTTTTAAGTCGAGAGCCTCATTTCCTTATACGATTTAAAAGCTGTTCCACGTAATTCACATGTCATGTAGGACTGTAGGAGTCCTGGCCATTAGAAATGGGACCTTAAACAAACACTGCAAGCAGCGGCATCCAAATAAAACAGCACTCACCCACCCTCTCTCCCTGCCTGCTGCCCTTACCCCTCGCTCATTCACTTCCTCAATTGCCCCATTTATTGCGCCATATAAAGCAGAAATAAGCTGATAAGACCTTCGCTTGCTCTATCAGTGCACTGGCTGCGCCGAAATGGGTTGAAAACTAAGTGAAAAAAAATCTCAAAGTGTGGCAGCGTGACTCGGCAGTAGATTTATGGAATCAGAGTATACAGCGAAAGGAGGGCATTTTACCAGCAGCATTTAGCACACTCTCAAATGAGAAACGGGAACGATTTAAACCAAGTGGGAGCGGATCATTTTCCCCTTATTTTCCCCTTGTCAATGTAAGGACCTTTCGATCCAATTACCCCCTTCGAGGCTTCTCACCAGACAAGAGAATGAAAACAGGAACATGTCGTTTACTTATTCTGTTTAAAAAAGGTTTCTGCTGTCCGTCTATTCTGCCTTTCCTCCCTTGATCCCTTCCGTTGCCTATCCTTGCATACTGTCACCGCCTAGCGTAAGAATCCCTTTCACGGTATCACATAGGGCCTAATCTTTAGTGATAACGGCGTGTTTAGAAAACCCACAAAGTTGACAAAAACCCCAAATGGAAATCTTACTTCTCCAGATGCAAATGTCCTATTTGGCGTTGCCTAGAGGTGGCTTATCTTTTTGGCATTGCTATTTCGTCACCAGGTTCAATGTCTCACTGTTTATCTAATTCGTTGACAGGAGAGTTGTTCGGGTACTCAGCCTCGTCTCCAATAGAGGCATTTATTTAGCTCCAAGCATTTCTTATCTAGTTTGGTCTGATCCTGTCTTACCCGTTGTCTGTCTCTTGTGTATACGGTGATACTGAACTGAAACTTTAGAAAGCTTAGAAACTTAATGCTGCTAATCCTCCGAAATCTGTGTTCAATCCGTAAAAGGATCGTGTAACCAGATGACATCTGATGCCTTTTAACCTTTAACCTTTAACCTTTAAGGCTTTTAACCACTTCGCTCGGGGTTCGAATTCCGATGTCGGAAACCGTGCGAAAGAGTCAGATAAGTAGGACGGAGCACTACCAGTGAGACACCGCCAGACAAATATGTAACTATGCATGCATGAATGTATGTATATATATATAAGTATGTATGTACGTTTGCATGTATGTAGTGTATGCATGTTTTCGTATGTTTGTGGATTAACTGGATTTGTTTCTAGCTACTTATGAATTTGTTCGTATGTTTGTGGATTTGTTTCTAGATACTTATTACCGATGAATTTGTTCGTATGTTCGTGGATTTGTTTCTAGATACTTAATACCGATGAATTTGTTCGTATGTTTGTGGATTTGTTTCTAGATACTTAATACCGATGAATTTGTTCGTATGTTTGTGGATTTGTTTCTAGATACTTAATACCGATGAATTTGTTCGTATGTTCGTGGATTTGTTTCTAGATACTTAATACCGATTAATTTGTTCGTATGTTCGTGGATTTGTTTCTAGATACTTAATACCGATGAATTTGTTCGTATGTTTGTGGATTTGTTTCTAGCTACTTAATACCGATGAATTTGTTCGTATGTTTGTGGATTTGTTTCTAGCTACTTAATACCGATGAATTTGTTCGTATGTTTGTGGATTTGTTTCTAGATACTTAATACCGATGCATTCGAGTGTCTCACAAAACGATATCTACGCTAACCTAAGCAGTGCTACAGTTCATTAAGAGCAAAACGCTTCATTCCTCAACGAATGCTGACATTACTGCAGTCTCTCTCACACACGTAGCGCAGAAACAGCGCGGGTGTATTCAGAGATAGATGACAATTACCCTCTGATACACATTCTAGCGCTTGCTCTAGTCTAGATTAGTGCTTTTCAGTAGCCCTAATAACTCGACATAAGAGGACTTCTTTTAATGGGGCATATTGCATCAGGAACATACTGGAAGTCATACTGGATCAGCGCACGTATTCTATCCTACAAAGGCTTCTGAACTCTGTTAAGACAATAGTTTAAACTTTATTACCGGATATTGATGCGGTTTGCTACACATGTAGATTGTTAATTGACTGATTACTGCAATGGCTAACAGCAGCGCTGGGTCTCTGACGCCTCAATTCAAGCCTCGGTTTTAGTCAGAAACTGTTCATTCATTAATTCATTCATTCACTCGGAGCATGTATATTGCGCCTTTCCAAGGTAACTACTCAGAGTCGCTCCCGGTCCAACTTAAAAGAACAGCTTCAAGTGTTTCTAGACTGTTCTTTTACAGATAAACAGTGTGCGTTCCTTTACCCATCACTCACAGTCATGTAGCTCAGCTATAGGAACCTATTAACGCTTCAGAACCAGTAACTGTAAAACCACCACAAAAAGTTCAAGCAGTTTAAAAATAAAGTCACAGGCAAATTCACTTACCAAATATACTGTTATCTGTTATCCGAGTCTTCGAAGTATAACCCTTCTCTTAAGTGCAGTCTATTCGGATATACAGAGGTTCAAATTATGTAGCAACTTTTGTTTTAGTATAATGAACAGATCACCAGACGCTGCTCAGCATCAAAGTGAGCGCCGAGTCTTGGGTTGCACTTGTTGCACCAACAGCATCAGCAGCATCAGCAGCAGCAGCAGCAGCAGCAGCAGCAGAACATAGGGCGACGACGAATAAGAAGCGGCTCTTGGGCGCATGCGCCAGCGCCCTGTGCAACTGATACTCTACTCTGTCTCTGTGTGTCTTTTTATCCATATATGTATAGCTAGCTGGCTGAGTGTCTGTGTGTCACTCTATCTCTCTGTCTCCCTTATATGTATATTCGCATCCATAAAAAACATGTACGTAGGCTAGATTGATATTTTTATGTATTGAGATTTCAAATGTTTCGAGTTTATAGTAGGTGTTTCAAATATATAAAATATATGTATATTTGTGTATATTATCTACGGGCGAATAATCTTAGCTATATATAATATAATATATATATATAATATATATATATATGCCAAAAGGCGCTGTGTATGCATAGGGGCCTATTGAGACATTTATTTTGATGTGTCTCTGGGGAGTGTAGTCCTTGAGAAAATGCAACTTGACCCTTTAATGGGATCTTTCTTATATTTTCTGACCTATCGCAGGTAAAGCTCAACCCTGGCAGTGGTGGCTGGCAGCTGAGTCAACGAAGGGTCCTGAACAGCGACGAAGAGGGAAACCGCATGAGGCAGAGACAACCAGGGAACCTCAGACACCCGGGTGGGGCTTGGTCGATGGCCTTGGGGGAGGCTGTTGTGTTGATGTGTTTATTTCAATTCAACGGACTAAACGCAAGTGACACACTTATCCCCAGCAGCTTCTCCCAGCCTCACGTGACTTCCCGTCAACAACAAATCTCTGCAAAACCCAAGGCGTTGAACTACTTCCTCTGTGCACCAGTTATATCTGTTCTCGTTTCCTTTAAATAATTTCCTAATTTCATTTGCCGTAGTTCTGCTCTCTTTACGGCAACTTTTCCTATGCATCCTTCACCCCTTCATTTCCTCCTTCTCTTCTTCTTCCTTCTCCTCCTCCTCCTCCGCCTCCTCCTCCTCTCCCTCCTCCAATCCTCCTCTTTCTCCTCCACCTCCTTCTCCTCCTTCTCCTCCTCCTTCTACTCCTTCTACTCCTTCTCCTCTTCTTCCTCCTCCTTCTTCTCTTCCTTCTCCTCCTCTCCCTCCCTCCACGTCCTACTCCTCCTCCTTCTCTCCACCTTCTTCTCCTTCTCCTTCTCCTCCTCCTTCTCCTCCTTCTCCTCCTCCTCCTCCTCCTTCTCCTCCTTCTCCTCCTTCTCCTCCTCCTCCTCCTCCTCCTCCTCCTCCTCCTCCTCCTCCTCCTCCTCCACGATCTTGATCTGATTCATTCATTTCTCTTGTTTAATTAGACTTCATCCTCGTCCTCGTCCTCTTAACTTTATTCAGACCGATATTCAATAGAATCGGTTGCGTAAAACTTTTTGCTCAGCATGAACCGTCATTTTTCGTGTGTTAAGCAGCATGTGACTCACAAACAAAACGCAGCGATGGAGAGTGGATGTGAGAGTTTGTGCAAAGACATCATATAGGCTACCGCTGCGATCTTAGGAATATAGAACGTATGGAGCAACTGTTCACAGAGCTTCCAAAATAGGTCATACTCGTTCATTCGTTCATTTGTAGGTTCAGTCAGTCATTCCTATGCATCCTGAATTATTCAACCAGTCATTTCGAACAGGAAGAAAACACGAAACAAGTTTTGAGATATTTTGTTAACTTTCCTCATTCCATTGCTAATTACTTGACAAGCAAACAAGGATTCAAAGTAGTTGACATATTACTTGCTAAACCAGCTGCAAGCAGAACTAGATGAAAACAAAATGTACAGAACTAGAACGTTTTATTCTAATGGGCTCTAATAGTGGGCCATTAAATGCCTAGATTACATTAAGGATTTGGAACCGCGCAAGTGTTGTTTAGGGTTCCTCGCCTCTGGTGGTCCAATTGTTTTATGGTTTCCTTCTCTGTGGTGGTCCGAATGTTTTATCCAAAGCATCCATCCTGATGTTATTCGTAAGCTGGTAATATAGTTTTTTTAAATTCTCTACTGATAGTGGACGATCATCGATGACAAAACGTTGACAGCTCATCTGAACTGTTCAAAAACCTTTTTCATTTGTAAGTGTAAATTTCGAATAGAGACTCATTTGATTCAATTTTGCTCCAAACAATACCAGCTGCAGAGGAGTCTTTTGTGTATAGAATATTCAATTTAAGAAATTAACAGTTCCTTGTTTATTCACGTGATAAAATTCTCTGATTCAAATTTGCATTTAGAGAATCTAAACTTGGCTCCAAACGCTCTGAAATCTATCATCGTCAGTTCACTTTATAAATAATAAGTTGACGTCGATGGAACACCTCATTATGTTTCTCCACTCGGCTCCCACAGATAGGCCTATACAATACATTCTGAATGCATTTGTCTATTAAGAAATTGGAAGTCTATGAAAATGAGTTGGTGCGATTTCTAAAACTATTTAATGGAATCCCATTACAGAATGGAGCGACCAGCAAATGCCGTAAAGTATGCAGATAACCTCTGCTATCTTTAAAAGTGATTCCATAGGTCGACTACTATGGACGGTGGTCATTAAACTTGTCTCTTTCCTCCCTATCGGTCCCTATTGTCTCAGCCTGTCCCCATCTGTGTCTTTGTTTCTTTCTCTGTCTCATTGTCTTTCTACCTATTGTGTGGATGTTGATTGACTTGATTCCTATCTCGCTCGGTTCCAATGTCTATCGGGACCCTTGCCTATGTCGCTTTTTTCTTTCTGTATTACTCTCACTCACTCACTCACTCACTCACTCACTCGCTCACTCACTCACTCACTCACTCACTCACTCACTCACTCACTCACTCACTCCTCACTCACTCACTCCACTCACTCACTCACTCACTCACTCACTCACTCACTCACTCACTCACTCACTCACTCACTAACTAACTAACTAACTAACTAACTAACTTACTAACTTACTCAGTCACTCACCCACTCACCCACTCTCACCGTCTCTTCCTGTGCTTTGTCTCTGTAAGCATGCCTATCTGTTGGGATGTGTGTTTGACAAGTTCAAAATGTGCGTGCAAACATTACAGGAACATGATAATCACTTTCTAACGTTCTTGAATATCTATGTAAATATCGCGCTTTCTTACTTTAGACAGATTATTATCTGCATAATATCAGCCTATAGAGACATTCAAGCACAGTCCAGTCGTATGTATGCGATGATAAACTCTGGCGCTATCTGGCAAATATTATAAGAATAAAAAAGGCGTTCTATTCAAGGTGAGACAGGAAAAGGTTTGGCAATTGCTTCATGGCCCGGAGCTAACGGGAGCAACCGAGGAGTTTCCCAGAAGGAAAATTTCTCCGAAGCAGCGTGCAGATGCCTGCGCATGCAGGGTAAGCTCAGCCCAGTTCTCAATGTCTATAAATAATAAACGCGCTAAGACAACTTTGCTTCGTGAAGTCGGTTAGAAAATACTCCGATTCATTTGTCATGTAGAGTCTGAGATAATGCTCGCTGACAGAATCACACATAGTCTAATGCGAGGGAAGGAGAAGCGAAGGAAGGCCGCGATTACGCGATGTAATATGAAGCTGTAAGAAAAATAGGACTAAATACGAAAACAACAATAAATTTGGCAAATTTAGCAGAAAAGAATGGAACGTTTATTTTTCTTACCCATCGCATCTAAATGGTTGGTGTCAGGAGCTGATGGTTTTGATGGTGATGATGTTGTTGTTGTTGTTGTTGATGATGATGATGATGATGATGATGATGATGATGATGATGATGATGATGATGATGATGATGATGATGATGATGATGATGATGATGATAAATTCGTTTACAGCTGTGCTTCTGTGATTGAGAAGGATTCAACAGTAGCGCAACCTGACGAATTATTTGATACTAATTAGATCAAACTGAATGTTTAACTTAAGGAAGGAAAAGCTGGAACTCTGGCGAATAATGAGAGAGTGCGTGCGTGTGTGTGTGTGTGTGTGTGTGAGAGAGAGAGAGAGAGAGAGAGAGACAGACAGACAGACAGAGAGACAGAGACAGAGACAGACAGACAGACAGATAGAAAAGGAGTGGAAGCAAAAAATTGAGGATGGGGAAAGGGAGGAAGGAAGGAAGGAAGCCATAGAAATTGGAGTGGAAAGGACAAGGGAAGAATTAAGGGTAGAGAGAAAGACCGCAGATAGCTGTAGAAAACAGGCAGCATTACATTTATTTAGCTCTGTAAGTGAATTTATCAGACGCTTTCTTAACAGAGACATATTAAAGTCCAGGATTGACAATGTTCAGACGATTAAAGAGCATCTCCGGTTTGCTGTCGGGCTGCGACAACTGCAGCAGTGCGTGATCACTGATTAGCGTCCAAAAGGCACGAACTCCGAGACAATTTCAAAGCAAAATATACTGTATATTACCCGAAACTGAGTCCCCGAGTATAAATGTTTGCCGGTGGGTGTAACCAATGAGATATTATTATCATCGCTAGAGGGAACATGACGTATATTCCCTTCGCTAATTTTTGAAGCCACAACCATAGATATAATAACACCTTATCGAGAGTTCCGCAGTTAATTTAAATTGAAATGACGCGTTTTGATTGGTTGAAATTCATGGACGCAGTCAAGCTTAAGCGAGACTGTTTAATTTCTTTTCAAAGCTACGACTTGCAAAAAGTACAACACACAAAATAACAACTTATCGATTAAATAATATTCCAGCGGCCTCGTTTTCGGACTTTAATAAGTTGCCGCATCCACACACTACACAATTTAACTTTCGATCGGGTCGCCATTTTGAGCGGGCTCGGGGTCAAGGCCGTTATGGTTACTACGTTAGCGGGCTCGGGGTCACAGCCTCAAAAAAATGGCGGATGCGGGCTCTAGTGATATATTTATATATTATACATCTCTATGGGTGTAACGCAACGCCAATTTATTCATCACCATACATCTAGTCAGAAACGCCATTACTTCATCACAACGCGGCAACGCCGATCGTGACACAATGCCACTTTAGTTTAGGAACAGATAAATGAAGTCGGAGAAATAAACAGATACACTAATACATGCTTAACTTTGTTACAATATATGCTTCCAAATACCTGAACTGATGCGGCACTATTGCTGTCACCAGCTGTCAACGATCGAAATTAACAGCTTTTATGTTATGGTCCAACCATATACATTTTACATTAGGCCTACGACGTCTATGGTTTGAACGAAAATAGGCTATAGATCTATCGGTAAACTCCATTTTATTATTGCCATGTAAATTCAACTCCATTTTGGCAAATTCTATTAGGCCTATGCCTCTGTAGGCCTATAGTCAACCCCATTTTAACCTATATTTTCTACAAATGATATAAAACTTAAGAAACAATTTGGATTGATGAAAATAATTCTTTTCGTAAAATTTACGCAAAGAATTATTTTCATCAATCGAAATTGTTAGCGTGTTAGCGTATTTGATTATTTCAATGATTTTAATGATATCTGTCATCGATCCAACTTCTAAAGGAATTAGGCTTTCACCAATCGAACTTCTATTTAGGCCTAATAGGAGTTCTATTTAATAGAAGTTCGATTGGTGAAAGTAATTCCTTTAGTAAACAGATTCGTGGTTGGATCCATGAAAAATAATGCTTTGCCTAAATTTAGAAGTTGGATTGATGACAGATATCATCAAAATCATTGAAATAATCAAATACGATAACATGGTGTTGTCTAGCCTATATATCTATCATAATAAAATATACGGTTTTACGTAATTTACGCTGCCAAATTATTTTAATGTCTTCAATGCCGAACTTGACGTTGGTAAGCAAGCAGTCTACCAATGTCCATGATAACTGCCATCAACTGCCAGCTTCCATTTCATAAAAAATTAGTTTCATCAATCCAACTTCCATATAGCCCTAGCTTCTAGGCCTATGTAGGCTATGCCTAAGCAAGAAATTATTTTTCATCAATCCAACATCTATTTAAGCAAAGAGTTAGTTTCTTCATTTGAAGAGCCAACTTCCATGTAGGCAAGACATTATTTTCATCAATCCAGCTTCCATTTTAAAGTGACAATATAAAATAATTTGACAACCTAAACTACGGTTTAACCAAATACGCTATTACATTTTACCGATAAAAGACGCTAAAATGGAGTTTTACCTAGATATCGATGGTTTGAACCAATGAGATATTATTATCATCGCTAGAGCCCGTATGACGTATAATCCCTTCGCTAATTTTTGAAGCCAAAAAGCCCACAACCATAGATATAATAACACCTTATCGAGAGCTCCGCAGTTAATTTATATTGAAATGACGCGTTTTGATTGGTTGAAATTCATGGACGCAGTCAAGCTTAAGCGAGACTTTAATTTCTTTTCGAAGCTTACGCCTTGCAAAAATACAACAGACACAAAATAACAACTTATCTATGAAATAATATTCCAGCGGCCTCGTTTTCGGACTTTAATAAGTTGCTACATCCACACACTACACAATTTAACTTCAATCGTTTCGCCATTTTGATCCGCCACAGGGTCAAGGCCGTGTTGAATCGGCGGCCTAAAAAAAATGGCGGATGCGGGCTCTAGTGATATATTTATATATTATACATCTCTATGGTTTGAACCATAGATTTTAATAGGGAGGCTTAAATCTTTGGTTTGAACATTGTGGTACAATAATTAGCATTCGGTAGTAATAGGAATGACCACCATAGGATAACTCCCAATTTAATTTAGCGCCTCCGTAGTGTAGAACTGTGAGTAGCGCTACATAAATTTACAGATACAATACATTTCAATTAAAGAGGGTGTAACAGATGACGTCATATTTTTAACGAGATTGCACGAAAACAGTATTTTACTCTCTGTCCATTTCTACGTGCATTATTATAGGCCAGGCCTAAGCTTTACTCTCGGACAAAATATGCTCAATAGGCCTGCATAATATTGTGTCTACGTAAGTAAAAATATCTTTTGTTGCACCCATTCCTAACCGTATTGTTTTAACCAATCACAAGGCAGCAACGATTATGTAGAGCAATAAACTCGACAGCAGTAAAGTAACTGAGGGTCTTTCAAGTCTTACAACCAGCCAAACTAGTAGGCGCAACCTCGATGGACTTGGCTGTAGTTGACTAAAATGGCACTAAAACGGTCTGCTTGTCTTGTTTCAGCTTCTAATATGAAAATATAAACCCTAAAAATAGGTTATAGGATTATAGGGCCTATAGGTTCATTCTTATTACTGACAATTGTCGAGTAGATAAATACGCAGACATCAGATCCTTCCAAATGGCTAGAATTTGGCGGTTCGTTGGGGTTGAAAAAGCAGAAGCGGCTGCTATTGAGGATGTCTATTATCTGCAATGATTTTTAAGCGCATTTGTTGGTATACGAATACAAGGATGATAGATAGGTCTACAAGGTAAACTTGTTAACACCCCAGACGAGTCTTAGGTCGCCGACGCCAGTCACCCCCAATTTCTTCAGTCTCGGCTTCCGAAAACCTTTGTCAAATTTTCTTCGTTCTGTCTCTTTACTTTATATAGGCCTATTGTGACGTCACACAGTGATCTTTGGATCATTGCTTGGGTTTAGTCATTGAGGTGTGCAACGACGGTAGAACCATCGCTACGTAGTTTAAACACGGTGACAACGCCATGTTTCTTTAGCGACGATCTTATTGTCTTATTTTTTGGTTTTGTTTGTTGTTTGTTTTTTGAGCCCAAGGCTTACTCCACCCACACTAAGTATCAGGGGCGTCCATCCTATGGGGGGAATGAAGCAGAGATCTTCATAGTAGCCTTTTCAGGGGGGAAAGAATTTTTTTCACTACTCATTTTTTGAATTTCAGAAATTAATTGATGTGCTTTTGATTTTCTAAAATGCTTTTCTTTGTTTAATTTAATATTAAAATCATTGTGCTGTTCTCCGACCGAGCTGACGATTAGTCTTCAATTTCATTATTTTGGCCTATCGTTATATAGTCTTTGGTAGTACGATGACGTCGCACTGTGTATGAGACTTGAGTTATAATGCGGTGCTATGAATTTGCAATTTGATTTTACTAGACAAGTAATCATTGTAATCATGCCCAGAGACAATGTTTTACTAGAGTATAAATGTTGCGAGCCGTTGTGCGGCATGCTTATCCGTAGTGACAAATGGCGCATACATTGTACTACACACCACAAGTGGAAGACTACAATTAAGGTATGTAGGCCCTATAACTTTGAACATTGTAAAGTCTGTTACCGCCGACAGAGTAGCAGTGGCGCAACAACCATATAAAGAGGGTGAACAAAGTCCAGAGGCCCCGAAGTCCAAAGGGCCCAAGTTTTCTAACTAAAGAAATTAATGTCTTTTTTCAATTTTTTTAGTTCAGACTGCAGAGTCGAGCTATAGCCTGTATATATGACGGATGCTTCATGATACATGATTATCATACACAGGTCCACAGACATATAGGTCACTGGATTATGATGTGTCGGATTATGTGACTCACACTATTGAAGCAAACACTCAGTTGCATAAAAAAGATACGTTAACTTGGGTGCGCGTCAATAGACCCAGCCTGTGCTAGGCATGATTCTCTCTTTCACGTTTACAACCACTGCATTCCCCAAACGGTAGATAACTCATCTCGAGCGCTAAGAAATAATTATGCCTGAAATAATATCTGCCTTGTTCTCACTCACTCTCTGTCTGTCTGTCTGTCTGCCTGTCTCTCTGTCGGCTGTCGCAATGTCTATGTCGCAATTCAGTGTCCCTCTGCAAGCCATGTGGCCTGTACACACCATAAGCCTACATAACTCCAGTCTCTAGTCTTCATGTTACTCGACGTTATATATAAGTAGCCTAGTCCTTCATGTTCACAATACAGTCATTCGTTTACTTTTAAATATAATACCTAAAGACCTAAACGAAAATTATCAAAACAGCGAAGACCATGATAGGAATGTACAGTTCTGGCAGTTAGAAAAGAGCAGAGAAAAAGTCAAGAGATGGAGGCTGCTTTTGTCAGTAGGCCTACACCTACCATCAATTCTTTAAGATTTAAATCTCAAGTCCCGATTCTTCCTGTAGCTGCAGCTGTTACGGATGTAGCTAGTCTACGCACTCTGCTGCTTTGAAGAAGCACCTATTGTAATTTTAGTAGGCCTACTTATGTTATAATACTGTCTGGCCGTTCTGGCCGTACGCCTCTGTCTGTGTAATGCATAATGTTGCTTGATTAATGACTTAAACGTTAAAGAATTCAGCCTTAAAATTATACTTCAAATTTCGATAATAAAGATTTTCTCTTTTGTCGACAGTCGACCAGTCGTCTGGGGCTGTCGTCGTGGGGGGGGGTTCTGATAAAAAGAGGGGGGAATGCTTCATAGGCGTAAGGGGGATGGACGCCCCTGCTAAGTATCATTGACTGTCTTTCTTTCCCTATCTGTATTTTTTACATGTTTAGGTGTCCCTATTTAGCGGGATCCATGATCCCTTCTGGGCCTCCTTGTAGCCAGTAGGCTACATGTCAAACCGTTGCCTTACTGTTTCATTGTTCGTTTTTCTCTTCTGATGGTTACAGAAATAAATGATTGATTGATTGAAATCGGTATCGAAAAGGCATTATCGAACTAGCGATAGGAAGCAAGGGATAATGAGAACGTTGCAATCGCAGGCAGTCTCTTGGTCTCCGATTCGATCGGGTTGGGGGAATATAGAAATAGACCAGTGTCGCCTTTGATCTACGGTCGAGGCGCGACAGAAATTATATCGACAGATAGGCTAGATTGACCGATACACTGACGGCTAGCGACAGATACGCCTGCACGTGCAGATCTCTTATAAAGAAACGCATTGCGCGTCTCTCTCTCTCTCTCTCTCTCTCTCTCTCTCTCTCTCTCTCTCTCTCTCTCTCTCTCTCTCTCTCTGAATTATCTATCTGAATTATAATCGGCCTAAGTTGTAGTTAACACGCGCTAGGCGACGGGGGAAAAGGGACAGGCAGATATTGTCGCGTCCTTCCTCTTTCCGTCGGTCCTAACTCTGCAAGCGCCTGATCTATGCTTAGTTCTTCAGCAGTGTAGAGCCAACAGTCGGAGGGGTGGTCATTGCCTGGTGGGAAATTTGTACAGGTGACATAAGGTAAGTCAGACGGGAGGGTGACTAACCCTCCTGCCATTCCCAGCATCTGCTGAGGATTTGCTCCTACTGCGGAAAGGGCTTCGAACTCAATATCGGTTTCACAGGATGGCGTGGGCAAGTGGATAGGCCTACTAAAGTCTTCGGTTTCCGGTTTGGTAACTGTCGACTGGTCAGGTCGGCCTGGGTTTTAGCAAAATAACATTGTATTTGTAATTACATTTGTACGGAACCATTTCAAGAGACACTAATTGAAGGTGTTCTCTGTGCTAGTCTAGACGATCTTAACTGTCACTCAGTTTGTCATCAAGTAGCCGACTGGTTAGAGTTTCGTTAGGACCTGCTCGCGACTAATCTCATCAGCTAATCTGGCCTGCAAGGCAGCGGTATATGCTCGCAGATGAGTGATTCTATCCTGCAACTCTTACTCTTTTACTGAACAGGGTGGGTCGGTCACGGTTTCTCTTACCTCTACCTCACCTGCATGCGTCTGTTCTGGGTGATACTGTACTGTCACCTGCCCTTACCAACTCCTGATCGGTTTCTAACTGATCAATAGGAACACGAGTTGGTGGCTTAGCGAATAACATGGTTTTGTTCAAATGAAACATGGCCAACTGTCTTTTGTGGTAATAGTATGTGTTACAGAGATATGAACAGAATTACATTGACTTTGGCAATAAAACAACAAAATGGCAGTTTCTTTTCAATATAGGCCAGTTTAGGCTTACATAAACTTCATTTAGCCTAATCTCAATTAATCTCATAATTTTTTAATCGAGCTATCGCAAAGTAGGTCTACACGGTTTAATTGGAAACGAAGTGAAACGCATCAGTATTCTCTTAGACGGGCTTAGACAATCGTTCGTAAGACAATGGTTTCTGCCTATATGGCCTCTCTGTTGCTGAATCTCCTTCATCATCTTTATCGTCGTTCCAACTCTCTTGATCTTCGTTGATGATGTCGTCACGGATGGAGGTCCAGTCTTCGTTCGGATGATCCTTTCGCCATCGGATCACATGTAGCAATTGCTCCGTATTCCATTTCGTTTGCTCCGTTGAAAAATCGGCCTGAAAACGAAAACCCGTTTCAAATATGTAGAGCGGTTACATGCATAATACTGCACTGCACGATAATTATCATTATAATTAGACTTATTATGTTCATTGTCCTTTCGTCATAGCCAGGGGCGTCCATCCCCCCTTACGCCTATGAAGCATTCCCCCTTTTGTTGTCAGATTTTCCCCCCACGACGACGGCCCCAGACGATTGGTCGACTGTCGACACAAGAGAAAATCTCAATTATCGAAATTTGAAACACAATTTTACTGTAAGATTTTTTTAACTTTTGGTTCACTAATCAAGCGCCATTATACATTATAAAAAAATTAATATGAAGGCTTGTACACAGACAGAGGCATACCACCAGAGCTGCCAGTCAGTACTAACATAAGTATTAAAATCACAATAGGTGCTTCTTCAGAGCAGCACAGAGCGTAGAGAGGGGTCAAAAATTTCGTCAAGTTGTAGTGATAGAGTGGCGTCTCGGTCACAGGCTAATACTGCCAGAGATGCAACCCAGTCATCAACCATGGTTGATCTCCGTCGATTTTTCACAATGCTGACGCCATTCGTTACTCGCTCAGCTGACCAGCTGGTCACCACAAGCGAGACCAGGATTTTGCACAAGCTGGGGAGTGTTGGATACAGTGGCGGCACTACACCAGGGCATGCCAGGGCAAATGCCCTGGTAAAAAAGCCTTTGCCCTGGTCGTTGCCCTGCCAAAATTTTGGCTCCAAAATTCAAAATTTTGGCTCCAAAATTTGGCTGTACAGCTTTATAGCATGATACATGATACACAACTGCAGGTCCACAGACTGGTTTATCTGTGGTCTATCAGTCACCTACACATGTGTCAGAATATTTGACCCACAGCAGGAGCGAACACTCAGTTGTTTGTATATGGAGCAACGCTCTATATAGTGAGTGATTATTCTTCCATTGAGGCATGCATCCATGTGCACTGCGTACCCAGTAACCTCTACTTTTCCTATCACTCTGCTCTAGCGTCTCTCTCTCTCTCTCTCTCTCTGTCTCTCTCTGTCTCTCTCTCTGTCTCTCTCTGTCTCTCTCTGTCTCTCTCTCTGTCTCTCTCTCTGTCTCTCTCTCTCTCTCTGTCTCTCTCTGTCTCTCTCTCTGTCTGCTCTGTCTGTCTCTGTTATCGTGTTGCCTGAGGTCCCTGCGGTCTCTGTCTCTCTTCCTGTCTCTGCCTCTCTCTGTCTCTATCTCTCTCTCTATGCATACATATATATATAATATAATATATGTAATATTATATATATATATCGCTGTCTCTGTCGCCTGTCTCCTAGACTCCTACCGTGTCTCTGTACAAACCATGGTATATTCATTCATTTACCGTACTTTTACATGTAAATATAATACGTAGACGAAAATTATCATCATCAGCCTTGAACCCCTTGAAACATTATATATAGTTCTGGCATTCAGAAAGGAGCAGAGGAAAGTCGAAAATTGAGGTTCCTGTTGTCGGTACTCCTTCCATCAATTTATTCTTTAAGATGCAAACCTCAGGTGCTGACATTCCTTCAGCTGCAGATGTATGTGGAGAATGCAGATACAGCGGAGGAAGAAGCCGATAGGCTAGCTATTAGTTCACTTTGCTCCGATGTGCCGACAACTTCCAAGTAGAAAATAGACGTCTTTAGAGGTGAGGAAATTGACACTATACTTCCAGTTCCACTGCTACCTCAGACTGTGATTTATTTAAGCTGGCATATATGCATGTATATATATATATCTTCTTCAGGCTTGAATTAGTCCCTCCCAGCGGAGGGGTCAGCCACTCGGATCCTTCTTCTCAACTTTTTCTGTCAATGGTAGCCTCTTGCTTCAGTCTGAGATGCTTCAGATCTTGTTGTGTCATGTCTCCCCATCTCTTCTTCTTCTGCCGTCCACGGCTGCGGTGCCCGTTGTCCTCTGCCCTCATAATTCTCTTCAAGCAGCTTTCATCCTCTCTTCTCATCACATGACAGTACCATCTCAATGATCTCTATCCTCTCGTATTTTGTCAGTAATATATGCCACTCCCAGCTTCTTTCTGATGTTCTGTTTCTTTTCCTATCTTTCAGCGAGATTCACGTATCCACCGCAGCATTCTCATTTCTGTTCTCACCAGGAAGCCTTCCCCTCTGCCCGTCACTGCCCAGGCCTCTGCCCTATATATCATTAGTGGTCTTATCATTGTCTTGTACACCCTTTCCTTGAGATGAATTGGCAGTGATGGGCACAAAGTAATTTTTTAGTTAAACTATAACTATTTTTCAAATAAAATGAAAAAGTTTAACTAAAAGTTGGCAACTGATTTTATAAGTAAGTTAAGTGAACTAAAAATATTTAGTCAAACTTTTTCCAACTTCTTAACACTGTTTTTCACAAACATTTTCACAATGACAGAGGTTAAGCATACAACTGACAGTATAGGCTTAATATTGAATCTCATTAATGACACGAGTTACTTGAGCAAATGCGTAAACAATACCTGAATCAATTACTCTATTTGTTGAACCGGTTGCTTTTGAAAACTGGTGTGCATGCTACCCAAAAGAATATTTTTTACTAAGTTCACTGAGATGTTAAAATTTGCATTACAAAATTAATGTGAAGAAGCGTTCAGCTTCAGGGGGCTTTGCCCACCTGAGCCTCTGACCTGACAAGTATAATAGTATAGAGGGAAGACTTTTGGCGAGCGCGGTAGCGCGAAATTAAATAGTTACCATGCATATATGGTCACCATATATAAGCTCGCGCTGCCACGCTTTCCATAAATCACCTCTGCACTGGTTACTTGTATGACTGCCCTGGCTATGCCCTGGTAACAAAAAGTGTCTGGCGCCGCCACTGGTTGGATAGCCTGAAAGTTGACATATCAGTGATATCACACGTAATGGCTTAACATAACTGCTTTCAATCCACTGTCCGGTCGACAGATGTGTCTTTTGCTCGTCATCATCGTCACTGCCTGTGCCTGTATCACCTATAGGTGAATAAGTTCAAGTTAGGTCGCAGAAGTTACACAGGTCAGCTATACTGTCTGTTGGTACGTTATCCTAATATCAACACCTTGGGCGTAAAATTATCCATTTTCTTCAAAAATACCTAGCATGACATTGTCTTCCTGGAAACGGTGCTGTATTTGACAAGCAACAGTATCCAGTGTTGTAGTGTAAACACCAAAACGATAATGGTCTGTGATACTGAGCACCACATGTACATTTAGGCCAAGTGTCCTTTTGTCAGTTTTCTCGTCATGTTGCCTGGGTGATTGTCTTGCTCGATCAACCGGAATGTTTGCATCAACATGGTGAACCGTTGCAATCGTTGTGCTTCTACAACTAGAGACTACCATGAATGTTCTGTGATAAGTTTCAGTTTCTGACTGCACTGACTGCAGTCTCTGACTTTCTGGCTTTCTGACTGCATCTTCCACCCTCACACTGCTCCGCCCTTCCGTCACCTCATCGCTTAAATTTGCAAATCGCTCCATAGCCATAGCTGTCCCGCCTCTTTGGAACAAACTCCCGCCTGTGCTACGACAAATATCCGATCCATCCTATGAACTCACCAAAACCTCACCTCTTGCTATCTCTCCACAGGTCTTCCACTCAAAACTGAAAACACTGCTTTTACACAAATCCTATCCCGATTCTTTCTCTTCTCCTCACCTTCCTCGCCATTTCAACTCTAAGCATCATCCACCTTAGCCGTCTGACTGTCTGCCTGCCTGACTCTTTGGATTTTGACCCCTGCCTATTCTGTTTTGGTTAAGCGCCTGTGAATAAGCTGGTTCCCGCGACTTCGCTTTTGTGGGCGCTGTAGAAATATCGAGTTTACGATTACGATTACGATTACTGACGTATCAGCTGAGCCGCATCAAATAAAAAAACAAATCGATTCATTTCTAAGATGGAAAAACTGAGGAGAAGTTTAAGGTACTAAAACATTTCTTCCCCCTCTGAAAAGGCTATGAAGATTTCTGCTTCATTCCCCCCATAGGATGGACGCCCCTGGTCATAGCGACTTCCTCCATCACTGTGATTTTATTGGCATGTCATCGCTATCTGAAGAAAGAAAAAGACAACATGCAGTCAATTAATTATTACAATTCTTCAGCTGTTATCGTCGCTATTAGTTCATAATTCCGTAATCATCAACATCATCATCGCATTAACAGGCAATAACAGCAGCATATTCAGACTAGTATACGAGACATCAAACTTCGAGACCAAGACAGTGGGATACCGAGACCGAGACACAAGGTCCGGGACAGTTCAAAACGAGTGAAATGCACATTGGACCCAAATCCCGAAACAATTTTTCTCAACTTTTGAAGTCTAATACTGCAGAGACAAGTCACTGAAATCAGCCGATCGCCTGAATAGTATAAACTATAAAGAAATTACAGTTTTCAGCCATTCTGAAATATTCTAAATGATTCATGGCCACAACAGAGAAATCAGATGTCATTAGACAGATCGAACAGCTCTAAACCATTCGTTCTGGCGCTGGCGGAATAGGCCATTGTAGCCTGTAACATGTATAATTTTTTTATATATAATTATTCTTTATTAATTCAAACTGACAAGTACGCAGGATGATCACAATTCAGTATGAACAAGTTATTACAGGAGTCGAATTTAACTGTATGCGGCAGCCATGTAAGGCGCCCATCACGTCCTACATCTCATTTTACCAATGCGCCATCTCGCGAATGATAGTCTGCGTGGACCCTTTGGGAGGGTAGCGGGAAGCGATCCCGCTACCTACTGCTCTTCACGGAAGTGATGTTACTGCTACATTACACAGCATATATAAAATACATATTATCATTATAATTAATGATATTAATTAATTAATTAAAGATTAATGACCCTGTCAATTGCACTGGTCATGTGACCTGCGCCCACGCTCACATAACCGTGTTCTCCCTAGATTGGATTCCCTTACCAGGCGTGGCTTCTTAGCTAGGATGTCGTACAGTTAGACATAATATTATGTTTTCTAGTTGACTTAATTTTCCTCTAATTGTCGTTTTCTTTGTACATAAATTATTTGTGACTTTGTATGTAAAGCGCTGAGCGTTTGCTTGCGTTTAATAAAGAACATTCTTACTTACTTACTTACTTATATCTTTTGAGGTGTTTCATAGGCGCTGACGTGACTCACGTTCCATTATATTACTACTAGACGTTTTTACCCGGCGTTCGCCCGGGTTTTCCTCAGCTCCCGTGTATTTGAATTTAACGACATCTTCGTCAGCGCCCGTGAATTCGAATTTAACCATGTGCAAATTTTTAAAGTAAATTTTGAGTTGATATAAAGTTGGGTTGAGATCTATAGAAATTCAAATGAAAACGTTCGTTAAAAGTTTCATATCCCTAAAGTGTTGCATTGAAATTCTGCCGTGGGCGTTACCACTTCTGATTTGAAATCAACGGTCATCGTGATTGGTTGCGAATCAGAGCGTTGACCTAGATGACGACGTAAGATTGCATATTTAGCCGCATGACGTGGACAAATGGCCATACTATCACATATAGTAGATTATACCAGTGCTTCCCAAACTTTTTAGCACCGCGACCCAATTCTTAGAATGACAATCTATCGCGACCCACGTAGCTTTAATGGACAAAAGAGTTCTAAACAGAAATAACGACTTTTTTTATTAATGAACATAATTTTACAAAACCTCGATCTATTTCTCACAGTATTGTATTGTAATTTATTTATTAGGCTAATTTATAAAGCGCCTCTCACCGTGAACACCAATCAGTGAGGCTTGTGTGAAGGGTGCGTTTGCTGCCGGTTACTGTTGATGACAGCATTGACGGTCACGTCAGTCCGAATTATTTTTAGGCGCAAAAAATGGATTGGCTGAATTTTCTAATCGGGATGCTTTGTCTCAGTATGTCACAAGTTGTTCGGCCACATGCTCTCGTTTGCAAATACTTCACAGCAAAAAACGCAAAGCGATCGGGGATCTCCTTCATCTCCATTCCACGAAAATTCGATGTTTAAGTACCCGGTAGTCGGAGTGATACTATTTCATCAATTTTCTTCGTTTCTATTGGTTTGAATTCGTTGTTTAAGGCTCGTCTTCATTGTCGTTGTTGGTTTCTTTGTCAACCAGTTATCCATAATGCAGAGAATAAACTTAGAGGAGACAATAAAAACAATGCGAGTCACGCTGATGATGAGAAATCGCTATAGCCTACATTGTTGTATCCGATGGAAGTTGAACGTTCTTAAACATGGTGATGAAAAGTTCTAATAACCTCTAGCAATGGAAATGTGCTGCCATGCTGTAACAACCATGGTGTGCATTTAATTCGAAGACGTACAGACGGTACAGTACGTCACGTACTGGATGAAGCTACCAGTAGCCTGGCAGTAGGTTCTCGATGGCCATTGGCCCAGTTAGCTGCACTGCGTAGGGTGTGTATCATGCGCTTCTGTGAAAGAGAGCATGTTGATTGCGGTTCTCTTCCTGATTCCTTCTATACACTTTGCTGCAGGCTTATTTAAGAGATTTGAATATTGGGCTACCACGGTCCTTGCACGGGGACCCTAAATGGTGTGAAATGGGCGAGCGCTGGTGAAGGATTTCACCCGATCAATTCATTGAAATATGAGCAGGGTCGAGGCCATTATAGGCTCGCTACAGAAAAACGCGAACATGTCGTTAGATGGCAACACTGAGTTGCGGCCGATTGCCTATCCAAGTTTTCACTGTGGATGTCGTCGAATCCAGAATCCCGTATATGCGTAGGCCCTATATTACGTGCCTTCATTTTTTTTACCATTTTCAAATATTTTTCGTTTTTTTACCCTCCCATTTTTTTATTTTTATATATTTAAAAATCGCATTTCAAAAACTTTTCGCGACTCACCAAAAATCGGCTCGCGATCCACAGTTTGGGAAACGCTGGATTATAGGCTAATATTATAATATAGTCTCGTCGAAAAAGTTGGAAATTTAAAATGTCCATATATCGGCGTTTAAATAAAATTGCGAGCTGAAAATAGTCGCGTTGACCATGACGTGGCGTAATAATGTTGTGTAAAATTTTGTAAATCACTAAAGCGTTCCGTTTCGGAGCCTTTAGATGACGGACAACCATACATGCAAACATACAAACGGAAGGACAGCGTAAACAGAGTACGCCTTATAATATAGATGCAAGGCCATTTTTTTAAATTTCTTTTTTGGAGCAGCCAGGCTGCAGCGTGGCAGTATAAGCCTATGATATAGGCCTAGGCTAATTATATATTTTATTATGGCCTTACACATATGTAGGCCTAGATTTGGATCGACGCTAATATTCTTGCACTTGACTGATGGCCGTCGACGAAACAAGTTGAGACAGCGTCTTTCAAGCGGCCTTCGTTGCCATAACAACAGTCGACAGACCCCCCTCCCGGATGAAGTCCAGACCGTATAGGTTGATCACGTGATCCTTTTGGGAATGGTTCTTACGTTGGCCAGCAGCGGATAACGTACGAACCGATTGATTTATTGTTCTGGATATTTTAATTGCCCTTTAAATATTTCATATTCATTGATTGGATCCAAATAACAGTATGCAACTGCATATCAGTTTATCTTTTCGGGACTGTGTGTGTGTAGGTGTGTGTGTAGGTGTGTGTGTAGGTGTGTGTGTGTGTGTGTTTGCAGTGTGTGTATGTGAGTGTAGGTGTGTGTGTATGTGTGTAGGTGTGTGTGTATGTGTGTAGGTGTGTGTATATGTGTGTATGTGTGTATATGTGTGTGTATGTGTGTGTATGTGTGTGTATGTGTGTGTGTGTATGTGTGTGTATGTGTGTGTGCGTGTGTGCGTGCAACTATAGATATAACATAACGGCTTCCTTATCTCTCTTTCACACTTTTCTTTCTCTCATCTTTCAATCACTCTCCGCAAGGCCTATCGAGAGTAGACGCATATATACATATACATGTATAAGCTTATAATTAGGCCATAAATAAAAGATTTTCCTTCCGGTCATGAAAAATATATGAACACTTAGCCCTGCCAAAAGCCGATCGATAGTATTGGACTAACAACATTCTAATTAAATCCAATGTGCTAGTCTTTTGAGCCATGTCCAATAGGCTATAATCGATATCGGCCTAAATCGATGCCTGCGTGTGATCTGTCTACATCGCAAATGGATCAGTAACAGTCGAGGTACGAGTCTACTGCATTTAGGCCGATGTTGCCATGTGAATCGCTAGGCAACATTCGTCGTTCACAGTAGCGTACTCGCCTAACTTAAGTCGTGGCTAATGAACTGCAGATGCAGAGTTCATAATAGACTTGTTTTTATTCCGTAGACCTTCGTGGATCCAGTTACCTTGCGTTCCCCCGCATTCGTTTCGCCCAAATTAACAGCACGGACAGTATACCTCGGAATGCCTGAGAGGGCGGGGTATAGGCCTATTGTCTGATTAAATCTGGAGCTCACCAGGGACCTGTATGCTGTGAAGTAGCTGCAGTTGAGACAATGCCTTTGTCTCTCGCACTTCTGTAATATCGTCTGCTTGTATCTGACGTCATGAATGATTAGCGATGACGTCTTTGGAGTTCTTTCTCCCGAATGACAGTCCGCCTCAGATTCCTTGTGACTGGGGCACAGGGAAGAGTTGCAAGGCAGTCGTTGGACCACCAGATGATCATGCGCCGCCAACATGGCATTACAAGTATGTATCTCATCTACCGATATAGAATGGTCACATTTATAACAAAACATCATCAGACGATTATGTTCATACATGGTACTTCCACAGACCATCTGACACATGGGAGTGCCAGGGTCGTTGGATCGTTCAGTCGGTCGCTCGGTCACTTGGTCATTCGTTGTTCGGTCAGTTACTTGGTCAGTCGGTCGCGCGTTCGTAATTCGGTCACTTGGTTGTTCGGTCACTTGGTTGTTCGGTCACTTGGTTGTTCGGTCACTTGGTTGTTCGGTCACTTGGTTGTTCGGTCACTTGGTTGTTCGGTCACTTGGTTGTTCGGTCACTTGGTTGTTCGGTCACTTGGTTGTTCGGTCACTTGGTCGTTCGGTCACTTGGTTGTTCGGTCACTTGGTTGTTCGTTCGTTCGGTCACTTGGTTGTTCGGTCACTTGGCGTCACTTGGTTCGGTCACTTGGTTGGTCGTTCGGTCACTTGGTTGTTCGGTCACTTGGTTGTTCGGTCTTGGTTGTTCGGTCACTTGGCTGTTCCGTCACTTGGTTGTTCGGTCTTGGTTGTTCGGTCAACTTGGTTGTTCGGTCACTTGATTGTTCGGTCACTTGATTGTTCCGTCACTTGGTTGTTCGGTCACTTGATTGAATTGTTCGGTCACTTGATTGTTCGGTCACTTGATTGTTCGGTCACTATTGTTCGGTCACTTGGTTGTTCGGTCACTTGATTGTTCGGTCACTTGATTGTTCGGTCACTTGATTGTTCGGTCACTTGATTGTTCGGTCACTTGATTGTTCGGTCACTTGATTGTTCGGTCACTTGATTGTTCGGTCACTTGGTTGTTCGTTCGGTCGTTTGGTCAGTCGGTCGGTTTTCGCTTGTGGTCGACCCATCCTTCTGGAATGAATTGTCTAACAAGCTGCGACATGAACTTCTGAACTCCTGAGTACATGTATCTTTGCCTCTTTCCGCAAGCGATTGAAAATCTTTATCATAAAATTTAGAATTCTATTGTAGTTTCATTGAGTTAGGTCGAGAGCAGCTCGGATGAGTCTCTCTCTTGAAGTGGTGCTATATAAATTTGAAATTACAATTACAAAAATAACTACATACATAGTTACATACATACATACATATGCAGGAAGCGAACCCACATACGTTAAAGCACACATAGAAACTCAAAGTGCATTAATATTTACCAATGCACATTAATTATTAGAAACTAATTATCACAAACACCTAACAGTGTGTCGATGTTGTTGTCCGTCAGTGTTGCTTAGCGACAATGTTTCTGCTTAAGCCCCGTACAATGCGATCTAAACGACGATAAGGTATAGGTCATATGTACGTATGTATATATCCACCACCACACATATCATGTCATATGTATATCTAATGAGCATAAGATCTGCAATAGGCTTATGCATTTACAATGTACGCTGTCGTATATGTTGAGCAGCAATGTGCCGCCAGAGGAACCAGTGTACCAAGTGTCTCGACTTAAGCTGAGCAACAATCGACTGAACGATGAACTGTGAGTTTCTTTCTCTTCAAAACTTATCAGTCAGGTTTTCTTTCTGTCGACGAATCAGACAGTTAGTATAACCAGCAACGCCTTCGTTGGCATCATCATTCTCTTGTCGTCGTAACTATTTCGATAAGTTATTCATTTTTCATCGCAGTAGTCGTCATGTTATTTTCGACGTCAAGTGGTAGTGGTGTCGATGATGGTAGTGATGATGAAGGTGCTCATGACAATGGTGACAATGGTAATGGTGGTGGTGGTGATGGTGATGATGGTGGTGGTGATGATGATGATGATGATGATGATGATGATGATGATGATGATGATGATGATGATGATGATGATGATGATGATGATGATGATATATTTCAGAGAGGCTTGTAGACTTAAACTGAATTTTGATGATGATCTTTAACAGAATTCCGAGGCCAGAACACTTCGACGCCAGGTATTTAAGCGTTATTATATCCTATATTCCATTGCATTTGTCAGTGCAGTTCACAGTCTGTACTGCTCATAATTAAATCACTGGCATTGATACAACTTAGAATTGCCTGAGAACAACTACTGAGGCCATTTATTTAGCATTCACATAATGTTATTGAGTACGATAACAACGAAACCAATTGAAACTGTGTTCCTTAGAAACAATAGGTTGTTCCCTTAAATGAGTAGGCCTACCAGTGCAGGCGAATAATGCTATTCTTTTAATTTTAGTTATTTCAGACAAAGACTAATAGACCGACACAAAGACAGGCATCAGTACTTTGCATGAGGCTGGCATACAACAATAGGTCCTCTGATGTTAATTGTGTTGCTACCTAAACTGGTCGTTTTTAGTTTAGTTGTTTTTCGGTTGCAAGTTTATAAGTGCTTTATTCAGTCAGGTGGTGATCCGTAAACCTTTTCCAGCGGAGCATCCATATAGCTCGCACATTTCTCGCTTTGCCGTCTTTCCAAACTGCACCATCCAACCGAACTACAACGAGCAGCAACGAGCCACACCTCAAGTCATCGTACTTCAGAAGACGAAAGGTAGAGTAGCAGGTCTTTCTACTACAATCCAGCCACTCCTGGATATGCTACTGTAACAGCTACTTGCAATCTTACTTTCATAATAAGATGTGATGACATAATGATTAATTATTTTAGGGCATTGAATATTATGCATGGATTGATAGATGGCGGATGGCTGGCTGGATGGATGGACGGATGGACGTAACACTGGTCAACAATCATTCACTGGAATATTTCACTGGAATATCAATGATCATATCTATGCTGATGATACCCAGAAGAAGCTTATAAAGCACATCGATAGACGGAGACAAAACCTTTTGACATGTCGAGAGACTGGTACTAAGAAGAAAAACACGACCACACGAAACTAAAACCAAAGTCCATTTCTAAACTTAAACACGAGCTCAAGGTTTATTTCACACTATATAGTTTTCCCGCCATTTTTGAACGACGCACAACGTATCCAGACCCTAATGCACAGACCAGCCATAATATTGCTGTAGACGGCGTGTAGTTACTATATAATTACTAATAATGAATGGAGTGGATGGATAATTTGGCATCCGGACGTCATTGCAATCTGCATCTCTGTTTGCGACATTTTTAGGATTCGGAGGTCGAGTAGAAAAGGTTGTCGGAATAAACAGAAATTTCAGTTGGCCAGAGAATGATTTCGATCACGTGAGTCTTATCCTCAGTTAAGCTGTTAATTAATTGGCTAATTAGACACAATGGCGTAACTGTGGTGTGATTCCTTCGTATTACTTGATATCAATCTTCATTATCAGCGCAGTTATAGAGAATCTCAATAGGAATCAGTTGCCAAACATCGATGGTATTTTGTAAGATCACGATGCTCGTTGTCGTGTAAACACATAACAATCATACAACAATGATGAAGTAAAGGACGCAATAGAATAAATTGAGGCAAAGAACACAAACATGATGAAGAAAGAAAACCTAAAAGCTAAAAATGACACAAGATTTCAAAGTGAACATTCTAGAAAGTTAGACTATATATGGTATAGACCTACACAGAGAAAGCGTTTTGTTTCGATGGATGTCATCGTGTATTCTCTTCTTTCTTGTTGTGATGCCTGGATTAGATCCCGAGAGGCACTGGTCAGAGAAAGGCCATCTATCCCATTCCATCAAAGCTGTTCCTTCCCAACGACGACCATCGAAGAGCAACGAGCGACGAGCAGGAAGAGATGGATACCAGAGAAAGAGACAGGAGAAGGGCAGTTGCTGAAGCAGTGACCGAGACCGAGCAAAAGAAGTGGGTGACGACCTACCGTAGCAGCAACCTAGACATCACTGACCAGTGGCAGGAGCGACAGAAGGAAGGAGAAGATGGAGGACGACAATCGAGTGACGTCACTCAGGTAAGACTAAAACTCTTTATCCAACACAACACAATTTTATGCAGCATGGTTTGGTTCGGTGTGGTATGGTGTGATGTTGAGTGTTTGGTGTGATGTGGCGTATTGTGGAAAATGTGATGTGTACTACGTTAGCTGTGTTGGTGCGATGGCGTAGCTGCCTTGAGAAACAATGGTCTAATCTTGAAATATAAAACACCTTAAAATTTAATTACGAATTACCTGTTCTTCTATTATTGGACCCATAGTAATTTAATATTAGCTGAGAAGTTGGTTCCATATTTGAGTCTAGTGGTTTCCTTGGAATTTAGAAGATAATTTCAGGGCAATGGAAGCTGGAATTATGACGTCATACTCGTAAGAAGGTTGTCTTCTGTGCATAGCTTTGCGCGATTGAGAGATAAGTCGCGACAAGAAAACAACAGTCGCCAGGTTTCTATTAGAAATTTCTAATCATACTAATTGCAATTATCTATAGCACAGACAGAAGTCTAAACTGACCATGGCGTCGGTTTCGATTCGGGACAGTTAGACGAAGCAATCAGGCTTAAAGACTAAGTGTGCATCTCTCAGGTCATGTTTAGGCTAGCAATGAGATCAGCGAAATATAAAAAGAGTCGTTTCTGATGAAGGCGATAATTACGACGACGGTGGTGACGATAACGACGATGATGATGATGACGACGACGACGACGGTAACGATTAAGGCGACGACGACGACTACTGTATAGATGATGATTAGTTGGCTACCGGTGTGCTATGTAAAGCCCAATATTATCTCTGCAGGACTAGCGGGCCTAGATAATCGAAGGCCCACGTACTCCCTTCAAGACAAAGCAATGGCACTTTGGTGGTTTCTGTTCGATCTTAAGCAGGTCCACAGTCCAGGAACCAAACAACGCCATGAATTCCTCTCTGTTCTTTTCCTTATCCTTATTATATCTGTAGCCCGATCTCGCTCCTCGTGTGTCAGTCAACCATTTGGTCCAGCGGCGAAGTAGGCCTATTTGGTCTTCTTGTATTAGGCTTATACCTTTCTTCTCACCATTCTCTTCAGCAAAACTATACTTACCACCACCATATAGACTGAGTCCAAACCAGTTCGTATGGCCATTCTCTGTGATAATCATCATGGTCCACGATGCCTCCTCTCTTCATGTTCTAAACAGAATGCAAAGCTGTAGAAAAACGTTAGGCCAATGCCTTTAAAGACAGTTTCCCAAATCCCAATAGGCTGTAAGTACTCTGAATAACAACTGCGACATAAATCTTTTGTGTTTCTACTGCACAGCGTAAGGGTGTCGAGATGATGTTCCAGAATGGTCATGAGATGAACACACAGCAGACCTACAACTGTCCAAGGTAGGTGAACGAAAGATCACATTTTCATTATTTCTGTTGTTTTCGTCTCAGCTGAATGACCACTAGACCTCATTGGTACCCATTCAAGTGACCAGCGGGAGGGAAGAATCTCGCCCCATAAGTATTCTCTGGAAACTGAGCAGGGTCGAGGTCATACGGTCGCTACAGGAAACCTATACACTTAGGCTACGTGCCTACAACGCGGTTTCGACTTTCTTCGATCTTATCTATAGACCTAGGGCCTACGGGGGCCCAATAGCGGCCACAGACGCATTGTCCATTGTTCAATTAGGACATGTTTTCAAAGGCGATACATAACTCCGGCAACCATCTCACAAATGACTAAAACAATAAGAACGAAAAGTCTGTAGCAGTAACGAAGCAACAGAGAATTTTCCTCAGAATGTTTTTTTTTTACCAAACTAGAGTGCAGATGCGAGATAGCCTAGGTTAGTAGGCCTAAAATCGAAGGGTTTTAGGCTACGCTGAAGTAACCAGAAAAACGGCGATTAGTTTACTGAACATGGTCTGACCATCGAACAGATCCAGGAAGTTAATAACACTACACTACAAATTAAGTAGATCGAAGTTTTGAGCCTCGATCGTATAGGCCTAATCTCCACGGACTTTGTATGTTCATCAGAAGGCCTTTACCCATAAGTCATTTGTTCACCCCCAGATGTTAAATATAACCATGCAGCACGTCGGTCTTCATGCCAGAAGGAGGAAGAAAGGCGTATACAAGCATTTGAAACAAGTGTATCCGAAAGCTCTTGAGACGATGGCGATGTGACATGACATGGCATGTCGGTCTACGGGTCTCAAGATGGGCTACGGTCTACGGAAGTGGCCCAGGCATCTCTGAACTTTTGGCGGGCCTGTTGTGACATTCCACAGTCGTATTTGTATACAAACATAGTATAACAAAGTGAAGCATATAAGATCCCAACATTGAAGGTCAAAATCATAAGTACGACGAATAATGTACAGTTTCCTGAAGAAGACAGCCAGATAGATATTCCTGTTACCAGTGGCGTAACGAGGGGGAGAGGGGCAGCCGCCCCCGGGCGCAGCACCAGAGGGACGCAAAATTAGCTTTCAGTGGTACATACTACTATGACAAGAACAATTAAAAGTCAACAAGAAAATTAAAAGGGGGGCGCAGTCATCAACTCTTGTCCCTGGGCGCTGAAACCCTTCGTTACGCCACTGCCCGTTACAAACAAATGTTTGCTCTTCCAAACTAATAATTATGTGCGGGGTGTAGATCCTAACAGATATTTATTTATTTATCGTGTTGTTGTATTTGTCAACTTGTAGGAAACTGACGTTTAACGAGCGTGAAGAGCATCGTTTGTTGAACGGAACGACTTATGCCAACTATCCGGAGAATGTTCATCCGTCTTGTCTCGATCCATGCTACAACTATCCGCTCCCGAAAGTCCACCAGTACTCAACGCTTCACGACTGCGGACAGTGTCCAGAAGGTATATATACATACACACATGTATTTATATATATATACATAGGCTTCATATGCTCGAATAGAGGCAATCATCAGTCCATGAATACAGTGACTTCTGTGACGCCCTATGGAAATGTAGCCTAAGTAATGGATTCTCTTCAGCTAGCTATATCACCTGTCTTGCACATGTCATAGTTCACCCTCTACCGAAAAAGGTTATCTATAACCATTGTTCAGTAAATAATGTGCTTCAATTTCAAGTTCAATTAATTGCTGTTGATCATTCTAGATGTAGTGTGATGATGATCTTCGACTATATCGTGTCAGTTTCCGACAATGTTCAGACAATATATGCAAATCAGTCCACTTTGACATGCAGAATATTTGCAGAATGCGATCTGACGCAATGGCGTGATGAAGGGTTTCAGCGCCCAGGGGCAAGGGTTGATGACTGCGCCCCCTTTTAATTCTCTTGTTGACTTTTAATCGTTCTTGTCATAGTACTGTGTACCACTGAAAGCTACTTTTGTGCCCCTCTGTTGCTGCGCCCGGGGGCGTCTGCCCCCTCTGCTCCCCCTTCGTTACGCCACTGTATACATAGGCTTCATATGCTTGAATAGAGGCAATCATCGGTCCATGAATACAGTGACTTCTGTGACGCCCTATGGAAATGTAAGTAATGAATTCTCTTCAGCGAGCTATATCACGTTTTGCACATGCCATAGTTCACCCTCTACCGAAAAAGGTTATCTATGTATGTATGTATGTATGTATGTATGTATGTATGTATGTATGTATGTATGTATGTAGCACTTGTTATAGCGCCCCTTCAAAATTTCTACTCGAAAATGTCCCGATTTCCAGCCAACTGGATTATTTTTTCTTACTTCTCATTGACGTCTCTGAGAGAGATTTGTACAACCTACAAATGGCTCAAAATTCTCTGGATAAAGCCATAGCAGACTCTTGCTTACCCCGTATACAAGCAAATATTACACTAATCCACGTAATAATGGTTTTCTGTGCTAAATAAAGAAAAATATACCGATATGCCATGAAAATTTGCGTAACTTCTCTATGGACCTGTCCGTAAAACTCGGCTTTTTCAGCGCCGGGAAAGCCAAATCAACCACGGGAAACTAGTTTATGGAAGCAGCTCACCGTAAGTTTATCACCCGGCTTGCCACATTAGTTGGACCTACACTTAGCGATCAGTTGTCACCAGCGGCACGACAGCTATCATCAGCGCTATGGGTCCAATGAAAGTGGCTACCTATAAGCAGAGTTGGATTGTCTCGAGACACTGTCTCGGTCTCGAGACGTCTCGAGACAGGTTTTTCGATGTCTCGGTCTCGGTCTCGGACCCCACTGTCTCGGTCTCGGTCTCGAGATCATTTCTCGACTTTTTGGAAACTGTCTCGAAACGAAAGTCTTGTCTTTTTGGAAACTGTCTCGAAGCGAAAGTTTTGTTCTCTTGTAGAAGCGGTCTCCAAAGTTCTCATACAAACTGTATTTTGTTCGGAACTTCGTATAGTATTACGCTGTAAAATCGTCTTGTGCCGAATGGATAACTAGTTAATCGGAAGTGCCAAACAGACAGGAAGGTTTAAAAAAGCGGTGTTTCTGGTATTAAGATTTAAGAGTATGGAAAAAAGCAGTCTTAAGTTTGCACTTCAGTCCAAAATTTCCAAATATCTTAACATGTCTCATAAAGAACCTGAAATCGTGAAATTTGCATTCACGCAATTTGAAATCAATGAAAACCAAAATAGGCCTAAATATAGCATGCCGTTCGTCGTTTGTGTAAAGCCAACATATAAGCGAAACTCTTTTAACAACATATCTAGTTTCTCAAGGTGAGTGATGTGACTTATGTCGCTAAATCGATAATAGTCCTAGGGCCTATATGGAATTTTGTTGGTTTAAATTTTAGAATCATTTAGAAGATTTCACAATGGCTGAAATATTTAATTTCTTTATAGTTTATACAATTCAGGTGATCGGCTGATTTCAGTGACTTGACCCTTGTATTAGACTTCAAAAGTTGAGAAAAATTGTTTCGGGATTTGGGTCCAATGTGCATTTCACTCGTTTTTGACTGTCTCGAACTGTCTCGGACCTGGTGTCTCGTCTCGGTCTCACACCCCACTGTCTCGGTCTCGAGTTTTATGTCTCGTATACAAGTCTGCCTATAAGCATGCTTTGATGTCTCTTATGTTCAGGCGTTGGTCGCACAAAGGAGCCTAAGGCCGAGAACTACTATCACCTTCTCATCAAGCAACAGCATGAGACCGTTCAGCAGATGGAGGCCCGCGACCGATGGCGTCTTCTCGAATCACAGACTCCGAGCCACGATCTCGGCGCTCTTCGACGCAAGATGGACCTTTCGAGCTCCAAGCATCAGCCGGAAGTCTTCTACGACCACGAGGGCAGGTACCAACGCGAACGGGCCGGAATCTACCGCACCATCTACGACCCTGGCGTGCTGAAGTACTCCATGAATCGCCTGGAGCGATGTGGAGCAGCGCTGACCGACACGTCGAGCAGTCACAAGAACGCCCTTGACCTTCCGACGGACCTCAACGACCAGATGGCGGAAATCATCCGCTACAATCGATCGCTGTGCGGAAGCGTGGCCCAACCACACAGCCAACCGTCGCAGTTCGAGGTCTACGGTCCGTTCGAGGCGGCCAAGGCGCTACAGAAGCTGCACCTTCAGCCGGACGGTGCGCGGGCCGACATCCGGACACAGGAGGGTGACGTCATCTGGAAGCAGACGACTTACGGCGCCGACTACAACATCCCCAAGTTCCTGCAGGACCATCCGCCCGTCCCGATCCACTCCCGCGCAGAGCCCCTCGAGCTCATGTCCCACTCCAACCAAACCATTGCCAACATTCCCCTGGCCTGTCCCGTCGTCTGCCCCCGCCCTAACACAGCTCCATTCGACGACAGAAAAGATCTGTCCGACTACCCGGCCTCCGTGGCACGCGTCCTCAACTCGACCGCGTTCCTGGCCAGGCAGAGGGAGGAGAGGAAGCTGATGGGACTGGAATGTCAAAATCAGACGACTGGGTCGAGGCCGAAGCCATGTCATCCACAGCATTACGACCTCAGCCATCGCCTCAGCGCTCGGCTCCACGAACCTTCGTACAGCTGCAGAGGGGACACGAAGACCGAGATACACCAGAAGTTCGAGCACTGTTTTCCATCGCGGGCGCCTGACCTGCGAGAGAACAACTGCTCTGGAAAGAAGCACAACTTCCAGTGTGGAATCAACGCACAGGTTCTGCGTGGGGCAGCACTTGTCACCGGATGATCGAATCACCATCCCCCGTCCATTGTCCACTTACACAAGTGTGAACAGAACTCTCGCAGACATAATTAACACACATGTTGTCTGATAAATATCCACTGTTTTGGCTGAGGCAAGAGAAGCATTTAGGTTAAATTTTATGACGCCGTTTATAATTAATGTAAGACAATCAAGTTCCAGCGCTTGTAAGAGCTGCTATATAATAATTATTTAGATACGTATAAATTCATTATGTGACCTATAGCCAAGCAGCCGTTACTATACCGGCCTTGTGTGTGTGTTAAGAACAATTGGATACTTTGCATTATGCATTATCATTATCAAAAATTAATATTATTATTATTATTATTATAAACATTATCGTTTCATCAATCTTGTTTGCATAGGTAATTAATTAGTTAATTAGGAATGAAATTCATATGCTCTTAAGCTCTTGTAAGTCTACTTTTATTTTTCATAGTTGTAGGCGGTATACGCCGCGTGATAATTATAGTTTGATTGTACTAAGCAATTCTTTCATCATTCGCACATAATGTACACTATGCACACATTCTGTAAAGCAACATTTAGTAGCACCAGCACGGCAGCACCATACATGTATATTGGTGGACACCCTATATTGGCTTGTGCATTATGTGTGTGTGTGTGTGTGTGTGTGTGTGTGTGTGTGTGTGTGTGTGTGTGTGTGTGTGTGTGTGTGTGTGTGTGTGTGTGTGTGCATGTGTCTCATTACTTTTTCTTAGTGGGTTTCCGAATATTATAATTGACACACTGGTTTCAACCCAAAAGCATGCCCCCAACTTATCTGGTAGCATCATTGCCCTGCTGCACCTTCCTCCATTGATTCGACAAAACATTCTACTAAAATTAAGCTTACACTAATTCACGCTCTCAGAGCAAGTGTTACTTTAACACTCAAGTAGGAAATCTATTAAAAAGTTCTATGGCACCAACGTCTACTTCAAAATGTGTGCATTATAATATTTCTAGTAAAATTACTAAATCACATGTATGTTATTGAATGGTGTAAGAAATTAATCTCTAATATTACATTAGTTTACAAACTGATTTCACTGCTAATCTACCCATATTACAAAGGAGGCATTGTATCACTGTTGCTAGTCTTCTACCAGTATTATTTGGAGCAGTATTAAGTGTTTCATTATTCAAACTAGTAACATTATTATAGTTTTATTGTGTAATTGCTATTGTACTACTACTATTATTTTCTATCTGCTGTTCTGTGTGTTTTATTTGAACAATGAATGAAGTTTAGTTAACTGTTTAAAAAACAGATCACATTTGCTCGGATAGAGTCTGGCAGAGTTCGTAATCTGTTCATGATTTTTAATAATCATTAAATAAATCATAATTCAAACTTGAGTGTGAATGAGCATGCAGCATGCGTGCATTCCTGCTAAATATATTTTATTAAGCAAATCACTCTTTCAACTTCTGTCTCCATGTGTGGGAAACTGGCTGATGGTCTTCTGCACAGAAGCTTTATCAATTACTGAACATGGTATTACTAGAATGAAAGCACAACTTTAATGAACTGGTAGTTTTATGCATATTTTCACCATGCTGGAGACCTGCAAATACCAATCCCCATACATGTAACTGATATAACAATACACTAACCATCTGTGGTATGCCACTCCACACAAACACACATATATACATGCAACTTCTTTGACAGTCCAACACATGCCCACACAAACGAAACATATCAACAGTTTAATTGCAACTCTATTCATAATCATAACTCCAAATTTATACAGTGCCACTAAAAAGTAAGTGCAGTGCACCAGCTTATTCACAAACGCTGCATCAAGTGAAGGGGTTGTCCATAGATATCAATTGGAGATGCAAGTCCGGTTGCCAGAGAGACCAGAGAGCAGTCAAAGGAGCTGCTAAGGTAGGTTTTGCTTAGGCTGAGAAAGACTAGAATATGGAGGATCAGATGATTCAGGGTAGGAATTCGTGAAGGTACAAGACTTTAATTTTGAGTGGAAAGCCTGAGGGGTGATACATAGAAGAGCCTGAAGCAGATGATGAAGCACAAATTGTGGAAGAACCAAAAATTTGTGGAATTCAAAATGGAGATCGTTTCAGCGTGGGCGATGGCTCGGTTGGAGACCTTGAAAGGAGTTATGACTGGGGTCTGGAAAGACTGGTATAGGAGAGTGATCGAGTAAAGCAGGATGGTGAAGAGTTTGTGAAGATACTTGGGCTGGAAGAATTGTAAGGAGTTGTAGGTTAGAGATTGGATTTTAAAGTGGATTTGCTCTGACATTTTCAGCCAATGGAAGGATTTAAGGAAAGGAATGATAGTGTGCTATTTGGATGTTCTGGTGACAACTCATGATGCACATTTTCAGTGAGTTGCGGACACCTACTTTGGTGGATTCTAGGTTGAGGAAGAGGCAATTGCAGTAATCAAGGTTGCAGTGGACAATGGAGGTAGCAATAATGGATGAAGTTTGAAAGTCGAGCACTAACACATACATGCATGACACATTAATACATACAGGCATTACACACTCATACACAGAGCAGAATGCGATATCACAAATATTTTACACTCAAACAATGTGTTCAACCATAGCCCATACATAATTTTAAAAGCCAGAAATAGAGGTAATAGTACATCAGCAAGATACAAACAGATGTTTGAAGCAAATATTAAAGACGTTGATTCATTAGGTGATGCAGACTGACTTCATAACGTGCCACATGCATTAGTAAGTAAGCATAGGAACTCAAAGACACATTAACAATTAACATAATGACAAGCATGGCCAGCAACCTGAGCAAGCTTGAGCCATCCACAAATAGCCACCTTCCTTTCTAGTTCTGCATGCTTCCTTTCTAGTTTTGTATAAATGCCTGAAATTTCCTCAGAAGTCTTAAAGATCCAAGTCACATAAGGTAAATAAGGCTAATCATCATAGGTCACACTTGTAGAACAGCTGTTTCACACTTATGAACTTACTCATACAGTAATCTACTACACTCAGCTCAAGTATATGGATTTCTTTTATCAGATTCTCATCTGGTAATTTCTCTCCTAGGAATTCTGTTGCTTAAAGGTTCTAAATACAGAGGTGCTGTGTATAGTTTCTACCACAATCCTTTAATATGTAGGATATTTCACAGAAGCACAGGTAAGAGATCACATTTATGCTTAAGCCAATTATGTTTTCTTATAAGCTGCTTTTCTAAATGACACAATGGGAATAAATGACATTCTGGGAATCACATATTGGACTGAGCAGTAACAGAAACACCATTACAATTCAGGAACAGATGAAGGGGAGATGTTTGGGAGATGATGCAGTAGAAACACATTTATCAATTAAAAATTTTAATCTGTGCTCAATAAACTCATATATCCAGTACACACAGCACCTTTTCAGAAAAATTCAAACTGGGCATTTCTATAGCGGCCTTTGCTAGCCACTTCAAAACCATCTTGTCTCAAAGGCCGTCGGACAGTTTTTTCTGACTAGGAAGGAAAGCTACCTCACAGGGCCATTGTCAACCTTAGTGGCACTGTTTTAATAGTAGTACTTAGATACATGCATGATTGATTGTAATTATGCTGTCATGAAATTTTAGAAAAGTATCTCTAAAACACTGAAGATATTGAAATAAAATAATTTACATCCACAAATAATAAGAACATGACTGAACAAATATTCACATCCAAACATTCAAATGCTATTCATTTACAAGTGTCACATAACTCGACTTCGAAGGCATCATAAGGCTTTGTGAAAGGAAAGTTCTGTGAAAATCAGAGTAAGCTTTGTTAATTTCTAAATGCAGAAACGTAAACTTTACTCTCACGTAAAGAAAAGAGAAGTTTTTTGTCCGACATTTACTCTGTCCTACAAAAAGGCATTTGGATTGACGTTTGGATCTTTAAGATTGCGATATCGGTAAGCGAGCCATATTCCGATGAGCTGAAATAAAAAATACATCCAAGAAAATATATAGGAGATGCACATACACTCTCATACAGTAAGCAATTAAGTAAAACTCTAAAGTATGCATATACTGCCTAATCTATTGCATCAGACAATGCCTTGTATATTGTAAAGGTTCCATCTCTTCCCAAGTCATCATCTGAGATAGAGTTTTTCTACATTTATTATGCGATTGCATAGATTTCATGAACCTGGTTAAGTGTACAGCACAGTTAACCTTAGAATATAAATTGAAAAAAACTGAAACATTTGCATGTGAGAACTTGACAACAAATTCAGATGCTTTTATAAACTATTTTCGTGATCTCTCTGCATTTTATGAATGATACTATAAGTGCTAACATAACATATTTCTGCAATAATTGATAACAGGATAGTGATGCTATTATGGCATTTCACATTTCTATCAATACTGCACTAAGGAATGCATTGTGAAACAACTTTCATATGATAAAATCTGTAGAACATCAGGTTTGCTGTTACCAATACATGGATACATGGGTATTTGTAGATGACAAAACCAGTACCGGGTAAGTAACACATACTGCATTTTTTTATGCAATGTGAAGGGTGGAGACCTTTATGCAATGCACCATTGACTGATGTTTTGTCACTAGGCAGAGATGCTCAATAGGTATAGAAATACTGTCATGTGCACTTGTGCAGTGAGCCGATTGTTGACACAGTGAACTCATTACTGACTACTTTGTTATCAGTGCTGAGTTAAATTCAATACTATAACTTTACTCCAACTGTACACGGATCAGTCTATTGTTCAGACTTTGTATTTTGTGAAATTATTTAGACAGGCTTCCCACAGTGATTCTAACCCGGGTTCTATTCCTTGGTCTGTTATTTCAAACAGACATAGATCAAACTCTGAAGCATCATCTTTGATAACAGTGCTCTTTTAACTCCACTGAAACTGCATAATAAACTAAGTACCTCAGTGAAGCTGAAGAAGAGTCCAACAAAGCCAACAGCTCGAATGGCTTTGCTCAGATCGTCTTTCACTTCATCCCAACAGGAACTCGGCGAACAAACGTAAGTGTCATTGCTCTGACTAGGTACACCTGTGCAGCACAGCTCCGTAGAGTTTCCACAAGACTACAAAAATATTAAATATCAGATCTCACTAAATAAAAACCAGAAGGTAACTAAATTATATCCAAAATACTCTAAATAACACAAAAGACACTAAATTAAAGAAAAACCATGCACAAACTTGTCGGTTCCAAAAAAGTTATACATGCATGCACAATTGTACGTTGTATATATGTGTATCAATACACTTCTAAGAACCTTACACTTTAAACGTCCAAACCAAAAATGATTAGATTCAGTAGGTAAACAAACCTGGGTTGAATTTGCACAGGGTGGATGGCCATATCCAATTTCAGTGTTGCTGTGCAGCGTTTCATTCTGGTATTCTTCGGTTACTCCACAACAATCGTACTTCTTCTGCATATTGTATTTCATGGATGGAGAGGCTCTATGCCATCCCATCACAAACAGTAACTGCTGTTGGGAGAGGTTCAGTGCAAGACATGCACATGCAACAGAGAACTGAACAATGAACAACAGTATCAGAACAATCATATACTACGCAACTGTTAAGGACAACAATCCAATACATCCATGAAATGTACAAAGTATCACAACAATAACAGTTCCAACAGATAAACTATCAAGTCACAGAGCATCCCACAATAACATTAAAATTACTGCTGCTACTACTGCTAATAACAATAAATTCTAGATAATAATAATAAATCAATATTAAACATATATAATTGTAATAACGATATTAAATTATAAACAAACAACCACAGATGGAAAGGATACAACAAAAAGCATAACTTGATGGTGAAGTCCAGTTCCGAGAAGTCCAACAAGAGAGATGATTAGAAGAAACACACCACAAGCAATAATTCCACCAACAATTGAATAGTCGACAATGAAGGCAACAGCCTTCGCATAGGTTGCCATTCCAATTAGAACAAACGACACCATCTACAAAAAGCAAGTCATCATCAATGAATAAAGTGCATTGATTTCTAAAGAACCACGCAGAGGCTAAACTGCTCAAACCGATGTATTTTGTTAAATTAATCTTTCTGATTTTAAGCACACTGTATAAAACATGACTGCTGAAATCCGTTATTTTACTAGTCTCCAAATCTGTACTAATTTGAGGCTCATTCAAAAACGTTTTCCTAGCTAAAAAAATGCAACATTCGCATCGCAATTCATGATTTCGATTTTACCTCTTGTGTCACAGTGTGTGCCCTTCAGAATAAATCATTGCCATAGGAACGATCAAGAAATTAATGACTTACAAGGAGAATATAACACTAACGGCGTAAAACATTTGAAAGAAGAATGTGACACGTCGATGAGAAATACTTACAATGTAGAAAACATTGAGAACTAGAAGAGTGTTTCGGCTGCAGAAGAATCCTCCAAAGAACGACGACATTTTTCAGGGTTAAATGGAAGTTGCCGTGTTTTTCGATTCACTTCACAATAATCACCAGCGGTCACTAAACAGTCTATAAATTGTCTTAGGGAAACAGTGACTCAGCTCAGTTGTGTCACGTCTGATATTGGTCCATTGAAAACTCTATGAAGACTAAGACCGCGGTACTAAGAATAGGCCTACTAAGAATGAGGTCGTTGTATAGGGGTGCCACGGTATAAATAATTAAGACCTCCGACCGTTTTATTATATTAACAGGTTGTTGCCTCCGACAGTCGCGCCCTACTGGACAACCAATTCTGCCGATATTAAGTTCTCTCAGTCCCCGCTCCCACTAGGTGCAGCCAGGGCCGGTTTAACCACTTGGCGAACTAGGCGGTCGCCTAGGCCGGCACGCTTCTGGGGGCGGCAGAAAAGCAAAATAAAAAATATTTTTTTAAACATTGCCGGCGTTTTGCCACCATTCATTAATAACTTAATACGAAAATACGAAGCGGATTCAAACAGACCACAGACATCTCGAATTCTTCACGTCAGTCATGTGGCACGTCACGCTTGTGCCCTTAACTATCACAAGTTTTATCTTGCCTACTAGCGACATAATTATTTGAAATGAAACAGAGACCGCTCATCAGCAATGTTACCACTCCTTCGTTTTTCCCAAGATCTTGGATTTTAATCCGAACTTCCAAAATGGGGTTTTCTGGAAACCTTGTGTTTTCACCTGGGTTTTTCTTGTTTACTGAAACCCTGTTTTCATAAAAAGTTTAATCATTTTTTTGTTAAAAACATAATTCATATCACAGAAAAATCCAGTGCTAATACAAAACCAGACACTAAAGATAACGGTCTGGATGATCGAGGTCAATAAATGGCGCAATAGGCTATGTGTGCAAGCATTGACATACTAGATTTAAAATATACTTTTAAATAATGCTAACACTGCTGTACTAGTTTTAAAAATATAACAAGTGTTACAAGACGCCGCATATTTATTCGATTTGACGTCTTCTGGACACTTCCAGTTTCTGTGGCTAATAATGAGGGAAGCTTCTCGAGGCTCAAAAGAAACTTATTTACGTAACCTACGTCCAAGGTCGTCCATGCTGCAAGAAAGACTTGTTGAACTAGGCCTAGCTACCTTGTCAATTGAACATGATACGCCTCTTGCTGGAGACATTAAACTGATAGAACTCTTTTCTACATTTTGCTAAAGTGAAAGACTCTATAGATTTCGTAGAAAGTTCGTACGTAGGTAGGATTGTGACCAGTGTGATTCTCCTTACAGATTTTATTTTAGTTATAGTTACAGTTATAGTTAATGGTTTTTTATTTTAGTTATAGTTATAGTTATAGTTAGTATTATTTTTTAGTTATAGTTATAGTTATAGTTAATGGATTTTTATTTTAGTTAATTTTAGTTACTACTTAGTTACAATAATTAAGGCTATAAGCAAAATTGTGCGTATTAACACGCTGTTTCACAATTTGCTCAGAGCTCTGAAAGCCTTTGAAGCATGGGTGCATTCAGCTTCATGAATACACAAGTTTACAAAGTAACTGACAAATTGCATAATAAAAATATCGCACTTTACATTCTCATTTATGTCGAATCGTCCATATTGCACTTCCTATTTTTATTTTTTGCATTAACGAAAATAAAGATGAATTTTCGTTATTGTTATTTTCGTTATAGTTATAGTTATAGTTAATGATATTTTTAGTTATAGTTATAGTTATCGTTAACTAAATCATTTTATTTTCGTTAACGAACATTTTCGTTATCGTTATCGTTAACGAGAATCACACTGATTGTGACTTAATACACGTAGCCGTAGGATTTCTTACAATATGTGTCTTACAAACGAAAATGTGCACTGTCTCATAATTTAATAAGCGTGTTACACCGTACACATGTATAGGCTGCATAGCTAATGCAGTTTCAGACTATTACTGTAATTACGGATAACTTTTAAATTAACTTAGTTAATTTAATATTAATTAGTTATCGCATTTAAGGGGGCGCAGCGCGACAGGTTCGCCTAGGGCGCCAAATACTCTTGCGCCGGCCCTGGGTGCAGCTGTTGTAGGCCTGACACGGGTTCTAAAGAACCTATTGTATTTTGTATTGTATTTGAACACTTGTTATAGCGCCCCTACCAGATTGCCCATTCAGAGGCGCTCCCGACCACTGCGCGAACGCTGAATCGGAGTTTCACGCCGAAGCGCATGAGCAATTGCGAGTGAAGGACTTGCCCAGGGTCCCTACGCGGCGACTTTGAGGTGGATTCGAACCCGCAACCTTCCAGCTGCAAGGCACCGAACATACCCCTAAACCACCGCGCCCCAGTTGTATTGTGATGTGTTGTATTGTGTGTTGTATTGTACTCCACGTTTATAATGCGACCGAGCCACCCGCAGTAAAGAAAAAAAAACCTACTGATCGCCTTAGGGCCTGAAAGTTAGGGGGCCGTTTATAAATGACGTCACGCACCTAGGGGAGGGGTCGAATATTTGTGACGATTGTGACATGGGGTGGGGTTGCGAAGTGTGGCGTCATATCAGGTCTATGTAATTAAATTTAACAATTAAAAAAAATTATTTTAAAATAACAGCACTACTTTTGAGTATTAAATTATCGTTATTTTTATTATTTTAATGTATACAGACACCATTATTTAATAATTTTCTAATTATTTAAATATTTGTCACCGTCAGATTTTTAATATTCATGCTCTCCCTATTTGTTCCATGAATGAAGGAGCATTTTGTTTTCCATGGGAGAATGGAGAAGCATAAATTCTGTAAATTTGTTGATACTTGTTTATATTAAGCATTTGAATTCTAATGATTCTTCCAGAGCTCTTCGTTTTGTGAAATGAATATGTTATTGTGGTAATTCTACTCTTTCCATTCTGCTTTGTTCTACTACAAAATATTCTGAACAACTATAGTAATTGGTTAGACCGTTAGACCATGAATATTCAGGTTAATTTTATGCTAATATCAGCTCTCCAAGACTCTTTTTAATACCTGACTTTCTCCTTTAATACAACATCAGAGTGCTGTGCCACAGTAAATACTTATTACAATAACAATAAATGTGATTTGAAACACGTTTTATTATCAAATGGAAATTTCGTTTAGAGGGGGGGGGGATCAGAGCTTTGTGATGTCATTTTTCAGGGGTGTGTTACTTTTTGTGTGAAGTGTGACAAGGGGGGGGGTCAAAAATCGGCCAATAGTGTGACGGCATTTATGGACGGCCCCTTACAATAGACACAATAGGTAGCCAGTGTGTCTTGAATTAGTTTTACTGCCACCACAGTGATATTAACAAGTACTCAGAAATTGACATTGCAGAGCAGGCCTGTAGTCAGCACTGGAATTCTATGCCCCATCATCAAAGCTTGTGCCTCACAGCCCCATCATATCACAGATTCTGTTCATTTAGTTTAAGATAATAGTGCATTATTCTTGAACAAACATGAACATTTAGAATTCAGTCTAAACCTAAAATAACTATGAACATGGTGTCAACTCTGACAGGGAATCTGTTGTTTGGGCTTTGTGTGCATGTGGGAGCCAGTCACCGACGACTTCTTGCTATTCAAGCACTGCTTGGTAACTCGTGATCGTTCTGTTCTTAACGACATCGGATTCATTTAGGCTGCAGTGGAGAGTGCCTCCAATTAGATTCTCTTGGTGCAGTTCTATATGCTGCTGCTGCAGTGTTGTCATTGCGCTTACAGACTGAAGATACAAGTAACTGTGCACAGAGCCGGATTAACCTATAAGGGAAATAAGCCATGGCTTAGGGCCCCACAACGTTTTGAGGGCCCCCAACTGTCAGGAAATACAAAAATCAGATGGTAGAAAGGTCCTATTTGACAATTTTCTTCTGAAAAAAGACGGAAAAGCAAAAAAAAGGTCATTAGAAATTTTTCAAAGTAATAAACAATGGTTTTTCTGCAAATCTGGAAAAATATTTTGCATGGCTTTCCGGTTAGGGCCCCCGGATGTCTTAACCCGGCCCTTGGCTTAGGGCCCCCGAAAGTCTTAATCCGGCCCTGACTGTGCACTTAGTTAATCCAATGTTTATTGACAAAATAATCACAGAATGTCAAGGGAAAATGGTTTGACGCTCCACGCTTGGTTTTTAAACCAAGCATTGTATGAACGTAGAGTACTTTTACGAAAATAGAGAAGCTACAGTAACGCAAGATACTTGCACATTTTTATTATACACCTCTGTAACAACTTAAAGCCCCTTAATAAGTGAAAGGATCATACAAATGAAATTATAGAACAATGCATGCTTATGTACTATCTTCTTTGAGTAAAGCTGAATATCAAAACCACTACAAAATGAAATCATGAAAAGAAGTAAATTTGGCAATTATTGAGCACATTCACTTAAATCTGAGTGATGTTTGCACGTTGGCATGGCTTTCTGATTATTCCTTGTCTCCAAAATTCTTTTCAAGTTTCTGTCATATCTGATGAGAATTTGGTAAGATTTCGTGGGATGTTTTCCACATTTGCTTCACACTGTAGAATAAGTGCAAACTTTTGACCATTCTATTTATGCCCTGTGCATTTTCAAGAAGTTTTCCAATCAATTAATGTTTTAGAAGTAAAACTGAAAATGAAAACTTCAGAAGGTTATGTCCCAAAACAAGAATTCAATAATTTGTTATTACATGAAAAACCATGACAATGATAGCAACAATAATAAATTAACAGCAGACAATCTACGTGTGATGTCATGAATCCAGCGAGTATTTATTTGGTCTCGAGTCCTTCTTCGACTGGTGAAAGTCAATAAAATATGTGAATTGTGATAAATAATTACTGACGACTGACTTAACAAAATCTGCAAATGTCTACCTATACATCTGAACTGTGCAAGCACTTACAACCTTGCATGAGAATAGTCTTTAGAAGCAACGGAGTACACACAAACTAGAACAGCAGAATGATGAACAGTCCTCAATCATTACATTTACTAATCAACCATTTTGCAAGAGTTACTTGTACATCGTACACACATGTGAAATGCAAACTTTATTGAGGTATCATGGATTAATTATCAAAATGCAAAACAAACACAGATATGGAAAATATGTATAGATTACAGACTATAAGTTAGTATACATACCAAGCAGTAGTCAAGTACTCTAGTTAATAATTAGTAATTAAACTACTTGTTAAGTAGTTAAAGAATGAACTACTTTTTAAAAAAGTAGTTAATAATGTGTGTATCATGTATAATTAACTCCTGCGAAATGGTTGATTAGAATTACCGGGTAGAAAATGTAAACTACTCCTCAAGTAGTTAAAGAGAATTTAACTACTTTTTCAAAAGTAGTTGTAACTTTCAGCAACATGGTTTCAGTTGCATACTTACCAATTTGTCTACAATGTCTCCACAGTTGGCAAATGCTTGTTACACTGTATTTCCATTTTTACAACAGTCATCTAATTACAAATAAATGAAGCGATAATGCATATAATAATAGTTCACCATTGCCACAAAGTTGAAATGCAGATGACAAAACTTCTACAGAGCTGCATGCATTCAATGTTCAAATATAATCTCTGGAAATCTCTCCAACTCCTCCAACTCACAGTACACCCTGGTAAGGTAATTTACACCGCCCTACTAGTTCTTAACCTACCGTAATCCTACAAATTTAAAATGATGCTCTTGGTTCCCAGTGAACTGAAGCTAACACTTTAACGACGAGAGTGTACTTAAAGCGACTGGGGAACCAATCCAGTTTGTCTTTAAAGTGTTAAGTGATTAATATAATCACATACAATTGGTAAAGAGAGGTTTTTCATGCCCTCTGTCATGTACGTTTTTCAACAACTCAATCCTATCTCATGGCATGTGCAAAAGCAGTTATACAAGTCGTTAACTACTTTAAATTAAATTACTTCTAAAGTAGTTTACAAGATGTTGTAGTACATTGTAATTGAATTGAACATCTATATAGTGCCACTCAGAGATTCAGAGGCGCTCCCGACCTAAGTCAGTGCTGTCTTCAGGCGTTTCCGAAACAGAGGAAGAGAAACGCTGAGGAGCTCAAGATGCAATTCATGCAGAAGATGGTTCCAACTAAAGTGGCTGACATAAGCAAAGCCTCAGGATTGAGCAGTAGCACTGCGCATGCGGGGAACAACCAGAAGGCCTCTGGCAGCCGAATGGATAGCACAGCGACTACAGAGTGTAGACTGTAGAGAGTAGATAGTACCATCAGTCCATCACTGGTTTTATATATATTCGTTTAATATTGAATCACTAGGTTGACACACCGCAACCCATTACAGAAAGTGGTACCAACAATAACTCAACTGGAGTTTTGAGATTTTTAAATATCTCCTCAATAGACAATGTGTCAACCTAACCAAACATTTGAAATGGTGTACAAATACAAGTAACTGGAAATTTGTTGAAATCAAGTATCTTGCTAGTTCAAATAACACCATAAAAGCAATAAGATGCATTAAACAAATTTAGAAATTCATACATTTGCAAAAGCAGAAAAGACTAGAACTTAATTTTTCAGCAGTATTGCAACATATATCGATGACAAACAAGGTTTGCTATACATTTGTAGTAGGAACATTTGAATAATTAAATACATTTGTGGTAAGAACATTTGAATAATTGTCTAAAATTGATTATCAACATCCAGCTAACACCTGTAGAAGTATCAATATTTTCTATTAATCCCCTTAACCCTTTAACAACGAGCATGTACTAAAATGCATGGGAAACTAATGCAGCTTGTCATCAAAGGGTTAAGAAACACATTTATGTCTCTATATCTGCTAACCCCAAACTTTTTCATCCACAATAATATTGATCACTTCAGAGTCTCCATGGTATATGATTTCTGCTACTCCATACCTACCTGTGACCTTTTTTCTTAAAAGTTTCCCAAAGTGCCACCCAAAATTTATCAGACACATACGCTATTCTAACAAGGCTATACACTGCAACAAAAGTTACACATACACAAATCATAACTCTAGTTTCACCATAAAATTATGCTAAACAAGTATTCCTTTAAAACAATGTTTATATCAGCAAGTGAGCTAGCTACTAGCCCCATGGATTCAGTCATGCAATCAGGAAGGATGCTGGCTTGCCAGGCGGTATAAGGTCGACTGGCTGATCAACAGATCACCAGTAAATTATCAGTGGTTTTACTTGGAAATGTCAGCCGATTAACTTAAATCTGAGTAATGTACTGATTAATGGCATGCCACAAATAAAAATCTTGGGACTTCAACTGCATATCACACTAAATTTTTTCAAATTTGCTAATAAATTACATCAACAGCAAATGTTTCGTGCGCTCTAACAACATCGCTAAATTCGCTAAATTAACCAGCGGATTTATTTAAATAATTTGTCAGTAGATTCTGTCCATTTGTTCTTTCATTAATCAAGACACAAACTTGTAAAAATAGAAAACAATTGTATTTTCAATAAAATTTCAACTTTAAAACCACCAATATAAAATAAATAATCTAAAACGAATAAACTGTGATGAAGAATTTTACATATGTCTCTAACAGATACCTTGAAATTTTCAACAGAATAACACCATTAAACTGTCAATCAAACATGCAAATCCATTCAAATATATTTAGATAAAAACGTTGACAGCTGAACAACCAATTACTGAAACGCAGCTGGATGAGCAGGTAAGATCAATGACACGAAGAAACCAAAATTGGATAGAAAGGCTCAATTGTGCTGCAGCACTGAATTTAACATCTGTATGTGAAAGGAGTCTGAATGAAGCCAGTGAATATTGACTACAAGCAGGATGAGTCCAAGTGAAGTCCAAAGTCGTATCCACAAACATGTCTGAGGCACAGATTTAACAGCAGATGTTCGCATGTCTAAATTTCATAATTCATCCGTCACCCGTTTTACCTAAAAAAATGAAATGGATAGTTAGTGGCAGAGTGAATGGAAGAATCTATATAATACAGAATATAGAATATTTGATGAATGGAAGGATGGATGAATGAGTGAATAAGTTGAAGGATCAATAGAGTGGATGATAACTAAAAGGATACATGTACATATTTAAGGTTTTGATGAATGAATGCATTTATTAAGTGTGCAAAATTCAAGTGTATGACAAACTAAAGTACCACTAGTTTTAATAAAAAAAGCAACTAAGAAATTTTTTATTATGAAAAACTTAATAAGCAGAAGTAAAAACCAATGGGCAAATACAGATTTTCTGCAGATACTGATTAAAAAGCAATCATAAAGTGTGCTTTGGTATTACCAACATAATCAGAAAATGTTAATGCATCAGTTTACACAATCTGTTTAACGTACCTTAGCTGCAGGAACACGATTTTTGAGAAACTGTATAATGAAATCTGCCTGTTGGCTGTCAATATCTTCCCCACGTAATGACTGAAATTGAAAAGCATATCAACATCTAAGCTGCTAATGCCTTAGAATTCAAGCGCAATATGGTTGAGGACTTTGAAGTGTTTAATTAACCTTGACTTTAAAAATAACAAAATGAATATGTACTGTCAAAGCGCACAAAATTAAGCACATGGTTTGTAACCTGCTTGTCTAAATCTCAGTAATCTGTTGCAACTTTTGAATGTATGGAACTAATTAATGTTTTCCTTGGTTTTGCCTACATTCTGATCCTTTCCTTGAAGTTTGATATTCAAGACAGTCGGATATTTGACTTTGTCAACCAAATATGCCAAGTTGTTTAACCATTACGATTGTGTTTTTCATTTGAAACAGGCTTTGCTGTGAATTTATCTACGGACAGAATTATGTTTACATGCAACACATTTACACTCGAGACCTGTTAACACAAAGCACAGGAAGTGAAGTGGCAATCTATATCAGCTGTGCACAGCTGCTTGAATATGAATAGGCAACAGTTGCTTGCTGCTGCTGGCTCTAAGCTCTAGATAGGGCAACACATTTACAGAGCAGATAAACTTAATATATAGCTGCACAACTCTCCACTTCATACACCTTGTTGCAGCGGTAACTGAGAAAAATTATGGTATCTGTGCCTGCCCTTCCAATGCAAATCTACTTAACACTGGCAGGCACTTAGCTGCCATCTCAGCCAAGGTGAAAACACCTGGGTACTCATATGATTGACAGTTCAATCCAGACATTTCACACTTTGGAAACAGCATATTAATGTGGCCAAAAAACACAAATTGGTATTAAATCACAATAACTTCTGCCCATAACTGCACTGTGGCCTTTTATAGTAATCGGACAAATCTGATAGCAGATAGATATCTTCACTGCAACCATTGGCCGTTATATTCTTTAACACACCTGCTTTTGTCCCTGGTGTGAAGCTCCTTTGTAGAAAAGAACCGATGGATAGGCACGGACACCTGCCTCGCTACAAAGTCGCTGGTTTTCATCACAGTTGACCTTGCCACACTTGACACGACCTTCTAAAGTCTACACAGTTGAAAAGGAAAGGACTAAGATAAAGAAAAACCATGATATAGTGTGAATTACTTTCACTTTATTCAGCTGTATGTCTTAATACAAAAAACACAACAGGGTCTCATTGATGGTTCTCACACCTCTGTAAATTCATTGTAGATGCAAGCAACCCTATAAGAAAAGGTTGTCTAACAGTCAAGTAATAGGAAACAAATATAATTCTAACAAGACACAACTGTTTCTAACACGTCAGATTTAAGACTTTTTAACAACATAATTCAAAAGTGCTTCAGTTCATTTGAAGTTTAATTTTTACCTGTGCCACGCGTTCAAATTCAGGTGCAAAGACCTGGCAATGACCGCACCACGGCGCATAGAAGTCGACCACCCATGGATCAGTGCTCGTGGCCACTTTGCTCACAAAATCGTTGTAGTTGAGATTCACGACCTTGCTTGGTAAATACTCAAAAGCCCAGGCGCGGATCGACGGGGCATCTCGAAACCATCCATTGTAGACGCTACATGCACAACAGAAACAGGGCCACTTAATGTCAACAGTTTCTGAAGTTGTCAAATGAATGGGCTTCGAATCAACACTCTTTATTTGTAGCATAGCACTAACTCAAGAAACGAAACACAATCTCTGATTTCATACACATAAAACAGTGGGGCCTTGGTCCTTTTAGGGTTTTATTACCCTGTTGCTCCCTGATAACCTTCATTTTTGTGGGGCATGGTGGGACATTGGTGGTGTAGGGATATGTTCGGTGCCTTGCAGCCGGAGGGATGCGGGTTCGAATCCACCTCAAGCTGCCACATAGGGACCTTGGGCAAGTCCTTCACTCGCAATTGCTCATGCGCTTCGGCATGAAACTCCAATTCAGTGTCCGCGCTGTAGTCGGGAGCGCCTCTGAGTAGAAATCTTGAAGGGCGCTATAACAAGTGCTCATACATACATACATACATACATTTTTACTTAATTGTTTGTATTTCATTTGAACCGATTTGTTTTGTTTGTCTGACGAGACCAATAAACTTTATGGTTATGGTACATATGCCCTATTGTGAAATACTTCTGGGTGCTATTTTGTTTCATGATATAAACATCCACATGCATAAAATTATCGTAAATGTTGAATGACTTCAAATATTGTAATCAACATACTGGAATACGTTAATATTCGTCTGTCCAACGGGGTAGAGTCGAACTGTGGGGTACGAACGGACGTTGTTTTCCTGGCAAAGAGAGATGTGTGCCTGGCAGTCAACCTGACCTACTTTTACTCCAGCAACATTTATTAGCATCTACAAGCACAAACAGAAACAAAGAAAATAATCACACAAAACTGTGACTGTGCAAATGTCATAAACACAATATATGTGATGATGACGAGTTCTCTGCCCAAAGGCAGGTCCATTGGCTTTTATGCCACTCTGGGGATGAGATGAGGTGGTTTCCCATTGCCTTCCTCACAGACAATTGTGGGTGAGCAACTTGTCCAGGGTCGCTTATGCAGTGGCTTGAGGTAGATTTGAACCTGTGACCCTTCGGCTACAAGTCACAGAACATACCGCTACACCACCGCATCCCCTCTTATATACAATAGATTGTAAATATCATTATTTACATTACTAATAAGACATAAACAAACATCCTATAAATTTACTGATAGTAAAAATTTGCCAAAACTGAAACTGTTGAAGTAGCTTTTAAAACCTATGTTTCAGCTGTTAACTCAAATTACTATGTGGGCAATATCAAATCACGGGCTAGTGTAACGGTGATAATGAATATTCTGACACTGTATTCCTATATTTAAGATATTATCAATTCAATGATTTCTGGAGATTTGACACATGTGAAAAAGTGCAAAAGCCTAAGAGAAATGGTAGAATTAATGCCATAGACTATACAAACAGTGGTAGATTAACAGAACTGGTAGGATGAAATTAGCTCCCTTGTGACAGTTTTGCTTTACCAACCTTGGCCAGGCGACGCCACTCAGGAGCAAGTTGTTGACAAGGTCCACACCAAGGAGCATAGAAATCGATAAGCCACATTTCTGTGCTTCCTCTGTTCTTCACACGTGAGTTAAATGAGTCGGGAGTGAGTATTTCGACAGGAGGTTTCATAATGTCCTAGTGTAAACACAACAAAGCAGGAAATAAACAGCACAAAAAGAAAAAGATATTGCAGTTTCAACAGTATGACTTTAATAAATAAACTTTATATAAAGCTTTAATAAATAAACCCTGGTCAAACTGCACCACTAACGACTGCATTTCCATTTATATCTAAGTTGCTGCCAGCAACATAAAGTTCAGAGAAGTATTCACCTCTCATACAGAATTTAAGTTAAAAGATAAGCAGCCACAAGAAAAACAATGGTATTCGCACATTATTCATTAAGAATACTGCTGCATGTTCTAAGCAGGCAAAACTGAACTTAAAATCTGCCTCATTTCCATACAAATTAGTTATTAATAAATTGGGAACAACAACAAAATCATAGCATGAAGCCTTTTAGACAGTCATTACGAATATAATTGGCCATAAAATAATGAGAAATATTTACTTGGATGAACTCTATGATATCCTGCGCACCATGGTGGCCATGATACTGGTGTGGAACAGTTTCATTATAGAGAATGGTTGTAGGATAGGAATGAATTTTATACTGTCAACAGAAAATCAAACATATATTTTGAATTAAATGAGAGTTTCTATAATTAGCACTAAATAAAGTAAATGAAGTAATAATATCAAACATCTTTAAATAATTAGCATCGTCATCGTCGTCATCATCAACATCATCATAACTATAACTTAATTATCACAACAATGTATACTGTTTAGAAGTGCTGGCATCCCTTTAAGAACAGTTTTGTTGAGTATATGGCCAGAAACTAGACTGACAGATAATTTTCATGTGCTGCACGTTTTTATTAGAATTCTTTTTGACTGGAACCCAAAAGGCCATTAATTAGTAAAACCAAAACTTATTAGTTAAACTGCAGGATTTAACTGTGGTCTGGGTGCCATCTGACACGATAACTGAGACTCCTCAGGATTTTGAACTGTGTAATGATCATTGTAACTGCATACAGTGACAACATTGCTACAGAAGTCATTAGATCTGATTACACTAGACATTGCACCAGCAACTTGTTAAGTAAATCTCAGGTGGAACTACCAGCCTACCGTGCTGCAGAGTGTCACGTGGACAGTGCAGTCGACTGTTCCAAACTTGATGTGTGACGTCGTCCGCTTGGAAGCCTTACGAAACTCCGGAAGAAGCCTCATACAGGGTGGACACCACTGACCAGAAAGAAAACACACCAGATAACAAGGCAATTGAACAATCTGTTAATTTAGGCTTTTGACTAGATTAAATAGTTTTAAATAAATTTTTTAAACACAAACACTATATTATAACTTATTGGTACATATAATATCACCACATCATTACAATCCCAGCATCAAATAGGTAAAGTCGATAAGGTCCTAACACATCCTATATCTGTTTAGAATTCAGAGAGAAATGTCGAGTTAATTTGTCATTGAATGATGCTTTATTTAAGTTATTCGTGTGATCTGTCAAAGGAGTTCACTTGAACCATCATCCATCACCATACTTTATAAGCCAATCTGAAACTGCTCTAAATCTCCAGCCTACTTGTTCAAAACTCCAACTACCGGTATATAGCAATGCTGAACTCCTAGTAAAAAATTCTTGTTACAACACTTCAGTATTGCTCGTTCTATGCCACAAATAGGTTTATACAGATATGCCACTGTTCACTTTACAGTGACAAACTTATGTTACATAATAAATTAGACAACAATAACATTAATGAATGGTAAGCAAAAGTAACAACTTCCTCTCTACGGAAGGTCACAAAATTCCACCAAATCTTAAGACGAATAAACAATCTCACCGGAGCAAAGTAGTCAATGAACCATGGTTCCCTGCTGTCAATTAACTGCGGGAAATCAGACGGACCGAGGGTTGCAACTGGGGTCAGAAGGCTGTCACGTGCAAAAGCAGCAATATCATGCGCTGTCTGTCGACCTGATCATAAACAATCCAATACAGCACAATACAATAGAGAACAATATTGGGTTGTTTCTGATGAATAATTAACTACTCATGTGTTAACCACAGTTAATCGTGTGCTTAAAGTGCAAAAGGTGCTATCTCTCTTGCTTTAAGTAATGGAGATAGAACCATTGCACTCTAAGCACACGAGTCATACAGGCCAGTGCAGGAATAAATACCTGGTACATATATATTATGTTGTAATGCTCAAATCTGTACACTGACTTACATTACAATATGCGAGCATAAAGCCAGTGATTCAACCAGTGATTCATGATCATAATATTCAGAGAACAGTCAATGATCGTGAAACCAGCACCAATACAACAGTCTTCTGGTCCTCCTATTATGACCAAATCGTACATTTCTTGCGAAACGTTAACTGATTATTACTTGCCAAACTGAATGGTTGGTTGGTTCAATAAATCGGTGTTTATTTTGGAACCCATAAGCAAAGAATATGCAACAGTTCAACCCACCATAGTAGATTTCATGCCGTCCCCCAGACTTGAACACCGTGAATGTTGGAAACTTGTGGATGTGAAGATTGTTACATTCAGTGCGAGCCATGCGACAGTCCACTCGACCGACCTGGTAATTGGACCAAAAGCAGAACATGTCAGCAACAAAACCACAGGCTCTTGTGACAAATCGAAGTAATGAGAAAAACATAAACCTACAGTTATCATAAAGAGCATCCGATATCGCTTGTATATGAGCAAAAAATGTAATAGGCCTAACTACCATATTTTAAACTGGCACTCATGATGTAGGCTATGCATATATGGACAAAAATTAATATGTAAACATCATCAGAACCATGTTTGATGTAATTAAAGCTTTATGCTAGCAAAGAGTGAGTCCCTATTCAGGTTTTCTTGAAGCAGTGATATATATATATTCATAATTACAATACAATTATAAAATAATTGAGCAAATGCAAACTCATTCAGTTAATTTATTTAGTACAAAAGAGATAAGTAAAGTGGAGACATTGCTCCCAAGATTTCAAAATGTTTACCAAATAATGCAAACTCAAGTCCTAATTAGCGATCAGTAATAAATTAAAGAGAACATTACAAACCTTTAAAGGTAATTAAAAGAAACAAACTGATATACCTGCATGCTGTTTAGAAGTGCTGGCAACTTGCGTAGCTCCAAGTCATGAAAATCACCTTCGACAAAATGCACAAGCCATGGCTTTCCTCGACTCTCATTAAGCTCATCAAGTGCCTCCTGGTTGGTTAAAAATAAAAATATCACAGATCCTCATTCAAAGCAGTTCCCTAACGGCACTTGCATATACCCCAGAGGTCTGTGCAGACCAGAGGAATACTGTGCAAGCACCAAACAACATCTTAAAACAACTTAACCGGCATGCTCAATTAAAATACTATACAGTCTCAGCAAATTGAAAGAAAATGTGGATTTTAAATATTTCTGCAAAATATTGATGGTTTAAATGCTGTCTCTGGAAATGAAACTGCATCGTGTGCAACCATTGGATGCATGTTTTTATACTGCAAATTTAATTATTGTGGCAAAATTTAATTTTACTACATTCCAAATTGATATTGAAATTGGATGGAAATGTGGAATTTTCTACCTTTCTCTCAGTAACACCGCAGTGTTTAACACTTTGACGATGAGCTGCAGGGGTTTCCCAGTCACTTTTAGTACACGCTCGTTGTTAAAGTGTTAAATGCAATGGGAGTGTTGTTCTGCTTAAGTGCATATGTTACATGCTTCATGTAACAAAAACATATCCAGAAATGATAACATCCAGTGCATTCAAAAGATGCATTTGTTTTTAAAGCATATGTATAATAATTGTGGCACGATGCATTTTTAGTACAATTTTTATTATATGGAAATGCAGACTTTTCAAACTTCCTCAATAGCATAGCAATGTCTTAAATGCTACAGGAGTGCTGCTCTGTTGTATGTCTATTCACTACTTCTTTTAGGTATCAAAAAAAGTCTCCAAATGATCAAAAATAATTATAGAAGCTTTTTTATACCATATTCATTGATTGTAAGAAATATATTGATGAATATCGTAATCATAAACTTGAAAATGCCTGCAGTACTACATAAAAGTAATCATCGGCTTATTCACGAGCCAGTCACATTTAATACAGCTGAATATCTTCAGCATACTGATGAACCCAACCTCCAAGAGGGGAAATAATTTGAGTTACAGGATGTACAGAAGTTGCCCGACAACTGAGCTATGCGGAACACCGAATTTAACAGGTGTCCAAACCAAGTTGTCCAAGCCGATGGTAACCCTAATTGTCTGCCCATCCATGAAAAAGCAAAGCCTCTCCAACAACTGGCCCACAATTGGAAGTCTGATCCGCAGGATGTTGTGATCCACCGTATCAAACATCACACTCAAGTCCACAAGTCCAAGCAGCGTGATGCGTTCGATATCAGTGTTGTCACAGATATCAGACGTAATGATGCACTATCCATGAATTAGCCAAGTACAAACAAAGTCAACTAATTATAATATAACAATATGCAATAAACACCAGTAAGCAGGATAACTTACTCGAAAGGCCTTCTGGTCAAGTTTTGTGACATCTGGAAGTTGTTCAAGGACAGAAAAAGCGATCTCTTTTGCATCTAAGCTGCTCAATTCCTACACAATAAAGTAACATGTAAACAGCTCTCATTCACTGCAACATACAAATAAATACAGATAATAAATATAGATAAATACAGGTAAATACAGCAATCTTTAAAGTTCAACTGGGCCAGACAACGTTACATTGACTTACCATTTCCCCTCATTAGATGACTTGCACATTTGTTGAGTCAGATTTGCTTTTATCATTTTCACTCACGCTCATTCCTTGTGTCAACAACTTCTGAAGTTCTCAAATGAATGGGCCTCAAAATATCGACTTACCCAATCTGTACTGCACTGCAACTTGCTGTGTTTTTGCATCTTATTGGAGTAATTACACGAGTCGAATTTAACTGTATGGCAGCAAGGCGCCTATCACGCCGTACTACTCATTTTGCCAACGCCATCTAGCAAATTACAAGCTGAGTTATTACAGAAGTCGAATTTAACTGCATGAGAGCCATGCAAGGCGTCCATCATGTCCTACTACTGATTTTGCCAATACCATCTAGCGAATGACAGGCTGGGTTGACCTTTGACCAGTGATGTTACCATTATTCGATGCCACTGAAACAGACGAAATGTATGAATCATGGTCTGCCTCTAACTTTCGCAAGCGGTAAAATAAACAAGAAAATCGTTGAACTAACCCTTCCAAGTCCTTTTTTGACCTTGTCTCCAGACTGGTAGAAGTGTATTCCATGCTCAACACCAAGGTCTTGGCAGACTTCTTCATTGTTGTGACAGTAAATTGTTCCAACATTCACTAGCTCATTCTGTAGTTACAAAGAATTGTATAAAACTTACATAAGCACAAAAGCATGGCTTTCTTAACATATAAGCAATCACCTGCAACCTTATCATCTCACTGTTGCCATTGTAATAAACCTCCGAGATGTTCTTAAGTGAGAGTGTAAAACTTTTCTGCTACAAATACAAACTACTTATAATTAATATTTTGATATTTTTCTGCAAATTATAATAGGGTCATGGTAGTTCTGTCAATCATGAACAAGTTATTACTGGTTAGGTCTTACACGACAGGAAATTAACTGATTTGTAACAGCATGATTCAAAATTCTGTTTGAATATTTCAGAGAAAGAAGATTCTTATATGAGAATACACGAAGTAAGGACATACCAACATCGCTGCCAACTTGAGAATGGTGTTTTTTTCCAAGCAATCTAAAAGGTCATGGTAAAAGGTAAAAAAGTAACAAAGAAACTCTACTATGCAGCTATTAGGCATGAGACAAATTAATAATTTCCCATATAAATAACTCTATGTACCACCTTACATGTATAAATGTTTACTATATTTAAGTGAAACCAGCAAATGAACTTTTTCATTATTATCAGATAATCTCAAATCCTAGTTATGCAATTTATGGTGCCATTTTCTAAATAAGCTGGACTAGCAAAAAACTAGTAATTTAGAAATTTTTCCTTTTGATCATTAGAATAAACAGATATGAACAAGTGAACATTCAATATGAACAGAAGAAGAAGAAGAAGAGCAGTTCCTTGGCAGCCATGGGTATGAAGTGTTAGCGACTTCATTTCATTTCTCAATGATCTCATCTTCCCACCAACAGTGTATGTGTCAGTATGTATGTGTCAGTGTACTCATTATAGCTGAGTTGGCTAAGGAACGCAGGTGAAACAGAAATCTCAAACCAAATTTTCTGCCTTGGCGGGGATTTGAACCACCAACCTCTCGATTGACAGTGCAGCGTGCTACCCACTACACTATGAACAGAATGTCACCTATATTGAATCATCATAGATTTAGATTCAATATAAACTTTTCATATAGAATATATTATTAACATTATATATCTGCAATATTTTTGGCCTTTATTCAGGCCACGGCCAGATTCTTTTGCGAGTTCTGGTCCATTTAATTCATTAACGGTAAAAACATTATATCTCATAAAATACTGAAGATAGAGCTAAAACGTAAACATAAAATTTGTTTAGAATTGAATTCTGTACAATTATGTGGCTTGTATTTGCTGGTATGGGCTTGTTCTATTTAGGTGTGGTGGTCTGAAAAGGTGCTATATAAAAAATACATAAATATATAATTATGGCATATAATAAAAGACTGCTGATAATGTTTATACTTCTTATTTTAACAGGTATTGTGGCAGCATACACCCGCAACCAGAATGAGTAACCTCGGCCTCCTTAGAAACCAGCCCTTTAGCAACCAGACTCCTTAGCAACCACGTACTTCACTTCACAGCTTTAAGGCCAGCCGCTAAGGTTTAGCAACCAGCCTACTTGGCAACAAGCCTTCTTAGCAACCAGATTCAAGGTCTTTCTAGCAACCAGCCTTCTTAGCAACCACAGATCTTAGCAACCAGACTCCTTAGCAACCAAACTCCTTAGCAACCAAACTCCTGAGCAACGCGCTCCTGAGCAACCGCACTTATTAGCAATCAGGCTTACAATCAGCCTCAGTCTCGTCAGCAACCTGCCTCCTTAACACCTTGCGTCCTTAGCAACAAGTATCCTTTGCAAACGTCTCCTTAGCAACCGCTGTCCTTAGCAACCATCTCCATAGCAACCAACTTTGTTAAAAATCAGCTTCAGGGTAAACCTCAGCCTCTTTAGCAACCAGTCTCTAAAACCAATCTCCTTAGCAACCAGACTAACAACCAATATCCTTAGCAACCAATCTCCTTAGCAACCAGCCTCCTTAACAACCGCACTCCTTAGCAACAACTATCCTTAGCAACCAGCTTCCTTAGCAACCACACTCCTTAGCACCAGCTCTCCTGAGCAACCAACCTTCTTAGCAAAAACTATCCTTAGCAACGGTTGCTAAGGACAACTTTCCTTAGCAACCAGCCTCCTTAGCACCGCACTTCTTAGCAACCACACTCCTTAGCATCAGCAACCAACCTTCTTAACAAAAACTCTCCTTAGCAACGGTTGCTAAGGAAAACTTTGCTTAGCAACCAGCTTCCTTAGCACCGCACTTCTTAGCAACCACACTCCTTAGCACAAGCTCTCTTCAGCAATCAACCTTCTTAGCAAAAACTCCTTAGGAACGGTTGCTAAGGACAACTTTCCTTAGCAACCAGCCACCTTAGCACCGCACTTCTTAGCAACCACACTCCTTAGCATCAGCAACCAACCTTCTTAGCAAAAACTCTCCTTAGCAACGGTTGCTAAGGACAACTTTCCTTAGCAACCAGCCACCTTAGCACCGCACTTCTTAGCAACCACACTCCTTAGCATCAGCAACCAACCTTCTTAGCAAAAACTCTCCTTAGCAACGGTTGCTAAGGACAACTATCCTTAGCAACCAGCCTCCTTAGCAATCGCTTTTTTATTAACCAGAGAGGTTACGGAGGTTGGTTGCAAAGGAACGGTTGTTAAGGACTGCTGGTTGCTAAGGAGAGTTGTTGCTAAGCATTGCGGTTGCTAAGGAGGCTGGTTGCCATGGAGTGCGATTGCTAGAGTTGTTTTTAAGGAGTTCAGTTGCTAAGGAGCCTGGTTGCTAAGGAGTGCGGTTGATAAGGAGACTGGTTGCTAAGGATGACGGTTGCTAGGGAGCGCTAAGGAGACTGGTTGCTAAGGAGAGTGCTTGTTAACGCTGGTTGCTGAGAAGGACGGTTACTAAAGTGTCCATTGTAATAGTTCCAAGGTCAAGGAATCGAACTATTGCATTGACAATAGTGTGGGAATAGAACTATCCAAGATGGCGGCCATATGAGCGTAGATATACACATTTTGAGTTTCGGCGGCCATATTGGCCGCCATCTTGAATAGTACTATTCCCAACACTATTGCCAATGCGATAGTTCGATTCCTTGACCTTGGAACTATCACAATGGACACTTCATTTGTCATTCTAGCTTATCTATGAGCGTAGATATACACATTTTATGTTTCGGCGGCCATATTGGCCGCCATCTTGGATAGTACTATTCCCACACTATTGCCAATGCAATAGTTCGATTCTTTGACCTTGAAACTATTACAATGGACACTTCATTTGTTATTATAGCTTATCTATGAGCTTAAATATACATATTTTTGAGTTTCGGCGGCCATATTGGCGGCCATCTTGGATAGTACTATCCCACACTATTCACAATGCGATATTTCGATTCCTTGACCTTGGAACTATCACAAAGGACGCTTCATTTGTTATTATAGCTTATCTATGAGCTTAAATATACATATTTTTGAGTTTCGGCGGCCATATTGGCCGCTATCTTGGATAGTACTATTTCCACACTATTCACAATGCGATATTTCGATTCCTTGACCTTGAAACTATTACAATGGACACTTCATTTGTTATTATAGCTTATCTATGAGCTTAAATATACATATTTTTGAGTTTCCGCGGCCATATTGGCCGCCATCTTGGATAGTACTATTCCCACACTATTCACAATGCGATATTTCGATTCCTTGACCTTGGATATATTAGAATCGACACCTCATTTGTCATTGTAGCTTACCTGTGAGCTGAGATATTACATATTTCTTTGGGGTAGAAAACTACCCCACTTCGGCCTCCGTGTCCAGAAACGGAGCTTCGGCCTCCGAAGGTTAATAGCAGTCAGAGGTAACGTGGGTTACAAGTTCCACCTCTCCCACTGCCCCACCTCCCTGGTAGTGTCTGATATGTTCGGAGGCCCATTTGAAAGCCAAAAATAAACATATTATTATCGAGGTTTCAATCCTCCGTTTCCTATGCGTACGTACATTGTCACTAGACGTCCGCATACTCATTTTGGGTAACCCTCCCCCCATGCGTACGTAGTAATGGATGACCCCTCAGAAGGCTTTACGTGCACAATGGTATGTACGATAATCGTAAATGTTGCTGCTACGCTAATACGGCGGTCGGATTTGGGATATAACCATGGAGATTCACCGTGAGAACATCCCCCACTTTCGGGTCTATTTACCCCACCAAACGTCCCAATTTTTTTTAAACTGTCCATGGGAAACTTTTAGCCCTTTTATTGCTCTAATTAACGGTGCCCTTATTTACATTGAAAGACCACTAATTTCCAAACGACATCTACTTTACGGGACGCACCCACAATGTCGCAATTCTGCACCTCTGGCACGGAGAGCAAGGCTATAAATGTCGCAATTCTGCACCTCTGGCATGCAAAGGGTTAACATTATATATCTGCAACTTATAAAAACACATGCATTATATGTTAATTTATATATATTTAACATATGCACAAATTATGTACAAAAGTCTTACCTCCATCGTCTCCACAGACATTTATGAGCCACGGGAGACTATTTTTTTCATTATTGACGGTTGACTGGAAGTTGCCCTTCCACAAACCAATCACCTGACTACGAACATGGCCCAGTGCATATTTCACAAGATCATGGCTACTCCTTGACCCAAGATACTTTTCGTTCTACAATTTTTAAAATAGCATGACACTCAATTGAAAGAAATTACTTCAAATCAAGTAATTATCAGAACAAATGCAAGACACTTCATGGGTTACAGCAGCAGCAAAAATTAATAAGACTATATTTAAAACAAATGGTTTAAATTTGCTGTCCATTTAAATATGGTGTCCGGTCATTGCTAAGAGCAAAGTATTGCCATAGTTTGTGTTTTCCTCAGAAACAACAATCTCAGCAAATAATACATTATAATTCCATCAAGGATGAAATAAATGCATAATAAATTGACAATTCAATTAACAATTCAGAAAAGGGCAACAAAACAATCTGGATGAAAATCAAGACATACTAATACAATAATACAAAAGACTTTTAATGTTAAAAGCACAATGAGATTAAAATAAAGGGCTTTGATAACAACCGCCTATATGAATATTTTTTAAATTAGACAGGCCTGCATTTCCAACACTGTTAAAAACTAATCATCAAAGTTAGAGTCTAATTAAGAATTAAACTCACGTTAGGATAAAGAATTAATGTTGGGTATGAATGGACGCCCTTCTGCCGACAAAGCTGCCAATCGTCTCCGCAGTTGACGGCACCAATGCGAATCACACCAAACAACTCACGAGCCAGTTCACGCCACTTTTCGAAACAATAGTACATAAACCATAAGACACAACTAAACAGAACAATTATTTCATGTAAGTAAGTAAGTATAGCCTTTAGTACTAAATTAGCAAACACACAATGGGACAGCAAAATTGAATATATAATAAAACATCGAAGTAATAAAATACAGAAGTACTAATAATGCAATTCCATAAATCAAACACCTGACTAGCATAGGTAGACATAATAATGCATAGTAATATTTAAGCACATGTTAATAAGTGTCCTGGTAATGAAACCCTTTCTTGTAAGTAGATCAGAGCGTGGGATTTCCCAGTTATGAGGAGGTGACCGTAAAGAGTATCGTGTTTCATGAACTGGATGGAGAAAACCATGAAGAACATGTTTGGGGTCAGCCAGAATGGCGGCAAATAGAGAACGGTCACACGCATTTCTTTATCGTTAATCAGTATTATTGTATTACTGTAGATCCACATTTACAGCGTAGGGCCTGTAGGCCTAATGGGCAGCAATGAATTTATCCTTGCCAGTTGATAATGAAACATGCCGTCATTTCTTGCACAATATTAACACTTTAAATCCAATTTTAAAATCCTTTTTCAATGATGCTTTAAGCACCATTTTCCGTTGCATGATAATAGTTTGCATTTAGTTAGAAATTGTAGGCAGACATTAGACTTTTTAGCCAGTTCGAAATATTGCTTTTATACATACACTGGGAGCAAGGTCGTGGCAGTGTGAACAGCGTGGAGAGTAGAAGTTTATAAACCATATGTCTTCTGTAGAATCCACAGAAATTTCTAGAAACAAATTAGCAATACTTTAATGATACAAATCTGTATAAAAAAAACTCTTGACCACAAGCAGACATTTCAGAGTAAAAGGTCCATAACATAAATACTTAATTGTGATCATCAAAAATTCTCCAGAGACTTTTTAACGTAAACAGCAAAATTGACCCCAAGAGACATACAACTAGGGAAATTATGGCCATACAGCGGTCCTGTATGGTAAAAAAATAGCAATCTTAAAATACTTTAAACAGTTCATCTGGCCACTTAAGCTGAGTTATTCTAAATACCAGGGAGAAATTTCTTAAATGCCTTCAAGTTGCAAGTCAATTCCTTTCTATTTATTTAGAGTTTCAACTATGGCATAAGGCACCATAACTGGCCCAAAAAGCCTAACAGCAATGATACCTAAAATCACAGAAGTCAACCCAAAAGAAACAGAGGCAGCCTAAGGAGGTTTGTTTACCTTCAAAAGTCACTTGAATCAGATCACCTGAGAAGACCCAGCAATCACTTGGCTTTTGCTCTAAATGGCATGGAGGACATCACAGTACATAAAGCTATTCTACAAAAATCCAATCTGAAATGACTAACCTATAGTTTGGGCCACAAAAAGCTGAAGTCCAAAACGGTTAAAATAACTTAACAAAAAACACCTCAACACGTACCAAAATCTGATTTGCTCAGGGTAATAACTTCTGGGTCGTCGTCATAGATACCTGCACACAAATCAAACATGGTAAATATACTGGCAAAACAATTTGGAATTAAAGAAATTACTTAGCCCCACCATAACTGGCATCCTTTAAAGCTGAGCAGTACGATTCTCAAAGTTAGACGGTTTTCTTTTATAAGCCAATTTTTTAAACCTAATCGGGTAAGGTGTTCAAAGGTAATGCACTGTCTTTTCACTGCATTAGCGGGATTTTGAAACTTACTATGAAGCCACACGAAACTGACAATTCATTGTGAAGCTATAAATGTCACACAGAAGAAAATCGGATGCTTGTACCATAAGCACCTGATTTAAATGAGGGAGACAATCTAATCGATTACATGGGTTTAGATGTTGTCGTGCTACTACAGTGCTGTCCAACCCGCGGCCCGCAGGCCGCATGCGGCCAGGCAGATTCTAAGTGGCCCGCCACAACTCGCTAAATATTTGCAATTTCTGTTAAAATGAAGTAAAAGACAGTCACTGGCCTACTTGCATAGCTATTCGTTCGTAACTTGGCTTGTCATTTGACAATGTGTACACAAAATCCAGTTCCCAAGACGCATTCATTATGATAACTCCATAATTAATTATAATACAGTTAATAATTTTCAATAAATTGTAGTCGCTGCTTTTGAGTTGACTGGTGCGGCCCTCGGCTTCAAAAATTACTTCTTCGGTGGCCCGCGGTGTCAAAAAGGTTGGACAGCACTGTGCTACTACATAAATTAATCTTTATTTTAAAAGAGCTATATTATCAATTTAATTTGAATTTTATGAGGCTGGTTGGCCTTTTCAGCTGAGATCAATTTCACTATTCTTAGTGCATTCTGTTTCTGTATTGTTTCCATGGCTGTCTTGATGCAGACATAGATGCTGCATTATTCCTTGCTGTGTCTTGCAGGCTGGTCAGCTTTATTCCATGTTCCCTGACGCAGGCACTGAAGCAGGTCGAAAGCGCTGCTGATTTTTGAGCGGCGCTATATAAATGTTCGTTTACAATTACAATTACATGTAACAAGTTCTCCCCACTGCACTATAATTGTTTTGTTATCTATCCAGACTAACACAACTAGCCTACTTAAGCTTAATGTGCTCATGAGTCAGAATTAAAGCACAAGAGCTGAAGGTTTTATTTCTGGACAAAATTAGGAGAAGTATGTGAAAATGCAGAAACAGGTAACTTTGCACAAATCCTGCACTCACTCAAAACCATTCAGAGCAGTTAATTTTACATGAATGAACAAGCCTCACTCACAGCAGTAAAAGGTAAGCATTTTACATCATCAGCCCAAATCTCTGCAATATCACTGAATAAAAATCGCACCAAAGTCTTGATTGTAGAAATTCCAACTCTGATATCCGCCACCAGAAGGTCCATTCTCTTTCAGACCCTCCTCCCCGTGTAGGTCGTATTTCTTACGAAGATCATCATCTTTCAAGACTTCATATGCACGATTTATTTTAAGAAATTTCTCATGGGCTTCTGGATCATCCTATATGAAAAAAGACATAATTCAGAAGATAAAATCAGTTAATATTAATGCTCATCTTTATTACCGGTATGTAAATTTATGCAAGGTGACACAGCTGCACACTCTGAGACACAGGTGATAATAGTTAAAAATTATGAGAAATCATTTTAGATACAATCATAATGTTCCATCTGCAACAGCCAACAATCAGCTCATGCAAGTCAATCACTGGAATATTTTAAAGCCTAAGAAAAAAAGTACGTCTATAAACAGATAATGCACAGAAGCATGGATACATACATGCATGAGACCTTACACAAATCTATAAATACACAGATTCGTTGAATATAGGACCTCTAAGACAGCCTGGATGTTTCAGTAACCATTTAACATTCAAAAGAAATTGATTTCTCCTGTCTCTGGCTTCATCGTCTGCAAATTCCAGTTTTCATTGTTCGGGCAACATGCTTGCAAATTTTTATCCTACATCCATTGTACAGCCTTTCATTTGTAGTGCAAACATTCTGAAATAATAGTTACCCTACACTCCCTTTTATTCTAAAAGGTACTGATTGCTGATCCTTTTTGTTGGAACTGGGCTGAAAGCACCTCTGAAAAGACAACTAAAAGGACTTTATGTGACAGATCTATTAAAATGCTGCATCTCTGTCCAATCATTTCCCACTACAAACACTGCGTGATAACATTTTGAATAAAACAAAAAGTTATTTACAATAGTAATATTTAGCGTAAACTTTACTCGATTTTTGTCTGGATGCAAGCTCAGTGCAAGTGTCTTGAAAGCCTTTCGTATATCACGAGTAGTTGCTTGACGTTGCAGACCTAGAAGATTGTAGAAATCTTCACCAGATATGATCTTGATTGTCATCAGCAGTAACAGAAATGGTAAATTTATGATCTTCATATTGAATACAATCTGGAAAAAATACAAGTGAAAATGCTTTAATAGAATTATTGTGCAACTGTCAGTAATAATGCAATAATAACTGACTATGAGTTGTGGCAGCTAACACAGCAGTCATTGGTATATCTTGTTAATTGATATTTTAGTTCAGTGTTTCCCAACCTGGGTGCCACAGCACCCAAAGGTGCCAAGAACCTGCATTAGAGATGCTTTGGCTGTATAAAATTTGTGCAGCCTTTTCTGTCAAAAATTTGAAAACTACCGATTTTATCACTGCTTACATAGGCCTAAATAAAGAACTAACTGGAAGAAAAATAGATGAAATCAAGGCCAGGAGCCATTGAATGAATGCCCTTAGTAAGTGCGTCTTGCACTGAAAAAGGTTGGGAACCACTGAATCAGTTTATCACATGCAGAATGTGCTTGATAAATCATGCATGTTGAGACATGTGTTGATCTTAGTCCGTATCCTGGAGTTATTTCTTAAGCCTGCTTTGGATTTGTGTGTCTTGGGATGATACTTTGACACAGCACTGAAGCCTGACCAACATTTCGAATTGATTGACCTGTAACAGGTAGACTGTTTCCAATTCTGGTAGAGTCAAGTCCCAGTTTTATACATGCTGTCTGTAACGAGCAAAATTGGACTTGATGATGAAACAGCTGGGATCTGTGGAGTAAGGTCGACCGTCAATAACGGAGCAGCTGTGACCAAATAACTGCCAATAACTGATCAAGCACAAACAACTTCAGCTTCCTCTTCGTTGAGTTTGAAAGCAACTGTTAATCAAACTATGAAAAACAAAGTAATACAAAATGACAGATGCTGTCCTATCTTGGAGCGTCTGACTTTAAGCGGAAGCTGCAATATGGCTTCAGAAAAGATCATGCCACTGAGATCGTTCAATTGCAACTGATTTCAGTTTTCGATGATATCAACTCTGATCACGTGACAGAGCTTGCTCTTCTTGATGTAAGCTCAACATTTAACATGGTTGACCATGACCTACTATTGATATGTTTAAAAAATCACATGGATTTATATGTTAATTGTTTAAATGGATTCAATAGTTCCATGATCAGCAGAAGATGAAAATAGCTATGGAGACAACCTGCTCCTGCTAGGCGCTTGATCTGTACGACATACTCCAAGATTCAGTGCTTGGACCACTCCTATACATTCTTTACACAGCAGATCTCACTCGAACCATCACTGCACTGAGATCCCATGTCCATCAAAACACTGACAATATCCAGCTTTACTCCAGTTTCCATCTTCCTGATTCTTTTGCCTGTGCAAAGTCAGTGCCCACCAATGTGAAGAAGGTACACGCATGGATGCCGGCTCCAGCTCAACCCAACGACAGTGCAATATCTGTGGTTTTGTACTTGACAGGTGTGGGCTAAAATCAACCAAGTTCTAAGAGCTTCTCTTATCATTTCCAGACGGGGCTCCCTAATGCCTTGTCTATGAACTGGAAATGCCTATCGATGATGAATTGTTCATAGCTAACTACACTAACTCATTGTTCAGGTCATGCCTCTTATCAGTTGCATCAAATTTGGTCAATACAATGCAACCAACTGTTTAGCACTGCAATGACCCTACTCCATTCCTTGTTCTGATGTGCCTGGACTACTGCAATTCCACCCTTGCTAGGTTGCCAAAATTTCGAATCCATCAGCTTCAGCCTGTTCTGAACTGTGCAGTTCATCTAGCAAACCAATTTAACCAAATTCTCTCATAGTTAAGAATACATGAGAGATGTGCTGCTCTGGCGACCTACTGAGGCTAGAATCAAATTCAAGATCCTACTCTTGGGGCAGCCTCATCAATCAGCACTGCCCCTGCATATATACAATAGTTGTTTGTGCCCGTCAGTGTTCAGTAGGATCATTAATCCATTTGTTCCACTGCCCCAGGAAGTCTACAGGTTCCTCACTTCCACATACAGAGCAAGAAAACACCATGCACTGTCCCGCATAAGTCCCTTCCAAATGTTGGAAAAGTCTTCTTGTAAACATTCACACTATTTCTGTTAACTTGGCCCAAGTAAAATTTCTCGTCATTTGTCAAGAACCAGCTGTCTAAATTCGTTTTGATACCCATGTTTACAGCACTTCTGAGGTTTTTAAAAATGTACTCTATACAAGGCCAGCTACATAAAGTGGTGGTCCGCAAACGGCGCCGTTAATTTTTACGCTCAAGTCGCCGGTCCGCGAAACAATCCCTAAAAATAAAAAATTTGATCAACTTATTCCTGAAAATACAGATAATTATAGATATATTTTTGTTAAAAAAATTTATAGAATGAAATTATTATTTTGTTATTTGCAATAAATCAATCTAGATTCTAGATCTAAAGTTCCCATTATCGCCACACCGTGATCGCTAGGCATATGGACTTCGATCACCTAGCGATTGAAACTGTCACCAACTGAACACAACCATTCGTACGCCAGATATTTGTTCTTTGTTGATGGAATTGAGCGATAATTAAGAAAACGCTAGCGTATGAATATTTTGTTTATTTGCAATAAGACAAATTTAAACACGAAATAAAGTTCTAGAAATCTTAGTTTTAAATTTAAAAAATAAGAGAAACAATGAGCAAAGCACATCAAGTCTCTTTTGGACAGTTTCTTTAAAAGTAATGAAACAACAGCAAAGCGCCGCAACTCAGACACGGACAGTGACAGCACACAAGAAAACGATGAAATGTACGGGAAGGATCTCTGTAATTTAGCCATGACTTGCTTGACTCCATTTGCATCAACATATAAGTGTGAAAGTGGATTCTCCTCCATGACAATAATAAAAACAAAAAACAGGAATCGATTGAATGTCTGTAGTTCATTGAGGATTGCATTGACTGACATTAAACCGCGAATAGATTTGCTTGTCAGGAATAAACAAGCTCACGTTTCCCACTAATTACTGTTTCGTCATTCAGCAGGTAATCAGCTTACTACAGTTCTTGATGATAAACTCATAGAACTTGCAAATGATAAAGGTTTAAATGCTATATTTGAAAAGACTGGATCGTTGGCTGCATTCTGGATCAATGTTTCTTTAGGAATATGGAGAACTCTGTAATTTAGCCATGACTTGCTTGACTCCATTTGCTGTAAGTTTAGTCAAGTTTAATTTAATTAAACTTTCAGTAATTAGGCTTGCTACTTTTAGATAGGAGTAAGCCTTCTCGTGTAATAAAATTACTAGTTATTATTTATAAAAACTTGAACGCTTCCTTTAACTATAATAAATACATTCTGATATTTATTGTTATATTTAACAATGAATAACAAGAACATGTGTAATTACATATATTTGTAAAAGCAGTTTATTGATTTAGTCACTAATTCGCATTATTTCGCTCTTAGAATAATTTCAATAAAATATTAAGATAAAATATGGACTCATTCCTCTAATTTCCCTTTATCTTGGATTCGATTGTCAGATAAAATTTTGCATTTCTAACTGGTGGTCCGCCAACAACATCATAAATGCACAGCCGGTCCCTGCTTCTAAAAAGTTTAAGAACCCCTGCTCTATACAAGGCCAGCTACATACATACAAACATGCAAAGCTTCAAACGATTTTGTTAATTTTTACGCTGTATTCACTGCATACAATTGATTTAACAAACAGAATGATCAGACGACACTGATGGCACACTCCAAGTTAACCGGTGTTACCTCAATGTTGTGTTCAATTTACAATTTTGATTGTATTTGTCATAAACAGTATGACATTATACATTAATAAGCTGACCAGCTGATATGATATGCAAGTCAATAAACGAGCCAATCAATCTTTTCAAATGTTGCAGAGATGAGTAGGTGTACTTCGTAATTTATGTAGCGGGTTCCCACTTGAAGCTTTTGATGTAAAACTAACAAAGTTACGAGTCTTTCATGCAAAACTCAGCAACGCCTCATTGCCTAATAAAGTCGCAATCATAGCTTCGTAGCTGTGGGACTTCTTGTCCATATTTCAATTTAAGTGTAGAAAATTACAAGCAAGTCCGCAAAAATAAAACAAGTACGAGATGCAACTGAGAAGATGAAATTCAAACCGTCTCCCATTACTACAGCGGGGGGTGGTGTAACGATATTACAGCTGCTGAAGCTCAAGCCCCACCCGCGCTCTGATGAAATTAAAAATAAATAATAGCGATAAGACTTGCCGGAAATCGAACCTGGTTAGACGACTGCGATAATCATCTGAAACTGTTACATTGAGACTCCAATAATAACTGCACCGCTTACACGGTTGCTATTTACTATTTACACGTGTCATTCAATGAAATCAACGGACATTCTAGCATCGCATTCTAGCGTTTTCCGTTGTCTCATACCACGTCAGACAATATATCAATATTGAATCAACGCATAAAAATGAATTAATGTGACGTCATTTTAGTTCGTACTACTCTGAACTCTTTTATAATATTCTTTATTGAAACAATCCGGTTGACAAACCGCAACCGGTTACTGTGTACAGTTGTGCAATTGAAAGAAGAACACAAATGGCAGAAGACATAAATCTTAACTACTAACAGAACAGGCAGACTGCAATACCCTGCAGCGCCAATGTCCACCTACGAAACTCGATTTCGGTACCTCTCGCTCTCTAGGCCAGTGTGCTATCTAATGCGCTATCGGGCTCCAGAGCATGCATGGTTGCTATGCGCTATTGCAATGCAATCCTCCTCCTGCTATTAACGAAAATAAAGATGAATTTTCGTTAGTGTTATTTTCGTTATAGTCCTATAGTTATAGTTAATGATATTTTTTAGTTATAGTTATAGTTATCGTTAACGAAATCATTTTATTTTCGTTAACTGTACATTTTCGTTATCGTTATCGTTAAGTTGACCTGAACAATCTGTGAGTTATAGTTAATGGATTTTTGTCTTTTAGTTAATTTTAGTTACTACTTAGTTACAATAATTAAGTCTATTAGCAAAATTGTGCGTATTAATACGCTGTTTCACAATTTACTCAGAGCTATGAAAACCTTTGAAGCATGGGTACATTCAGCTTCATCAATACACGAGTTTCCAAAGTAACTGACAAATTTCACAATAAAAATTTCGCATTTTTCGTTCTCATTTATGTCGAATCGTCCATATTGCACTTCCTATTTTTATTTTTTGTATTAACGAAAATAAAGATGAATTTTCGTTAGTGTTATTTTCGTTATAGTTATAGTTATAGTTAATGATATTTTTTAGTTATAGTTATAGTTATCGTTAACGAAATCATTTTATTTTCGTTAACGAACATTTTCGTTATCGTTATCGTTAACTAAAATCACACTGATTATGAGTGAACCCCTTGTTCAGGGAAGTTACGTGACAATGAATTTATTCAGCTTGGAGTCTGGGACTCAAACAGCTCACTTTCAAAATGGCGTCACTAGAAAACGTAGTCAACTGTACAGGAAGCGGCCGGAGTCGACGTAATGTGTAATTATTTATACTGTGGTATTATGCCAATTTTTATGAGTTTTGGCCACACAAAAAACAACTTTTCATTTCGAAAAAGCTTGGTTTTGTGCACCTCTGATAATATTCAACGCCAGTAGGGGCTACGCAGTGGCGTAGCCAGACCTAAATTTAAGAGGAGGCAACTTCACAAACTTCAGACACCAGTGCATATTTTTCTCAATGACCTTTTCTTAGACATTTTTAAATTCCGATAATCAGTGTTTAATCTACTCCCCTTGCTGTGGGAGGGGAAAAGTTGACGACCGGGGGGGAGGGGGGAAACTTTTCGAGGGGGGGTAGTAACAAGACTTTTCGAGGCAGGGGGCGGGGGTAGTAACAAGACTTTTCGAGGCAGGGGGCGGGGGGTAGTAACAAGACTTTTCCAAAACTTTTCGAGGGGGGGAGGTAGTAACAAGACTTTTCGAGGGGGGAGTAGATTTGTCTTTTTAAACTCAAATTCAAGAGGAGGCAAATTCACAGAGCATTAACAAATTCCTGGTCATTTCAATTGAAACTCCACTATATAGGAAAACCAAGAGGAGGCAACTGCCTCCTCCTGCCTTCATGTAGCTACGCCTATGGGGCTACGTTACAATAACGTACGATGCCTTTTCAAGTCAGTTATTATCAGGCAGCTAATGTGATGCAACCGCGTGTGACTGGTTGGTGCAAAGTTGACAAGGAAAAGATGAATAGCAGGCCTATAAGTGCTATAACTGTTCGTGGTACTTAGAAACCACGATATGGAGGGGGCCCGTGGCGCATTGGATAACATCTAGCAAAGAGACCGAGAGGTACCGAGTTCGAGCCCCCGTTGGACGGATATGCTTTGTGTTTGCAGGCTGTCTGTTCTGTCAGTAGTTAAGATTTGTGTCTTGTGAATTGCATAATTGTACACTGTAACCGGTTGCGGTTTGTCAACCGGATTGTTGAATAAACGAAAATATATATATATGTTACAACAACATGTTTATTTACATGCTATGCAATCGATATAATAGAAGTATAGCGCTATAAAATTTACGTATCAATGTCGACAGCGGTGTCGGAGTTGTTTTTTGTGTCTGCAAAATGGCTTCTTCGTCTAAGTGTTTAGTTTTGTGGATGATTTGCATCGTTTTTACAATTTTCAGCATCCTGAACGTGTCTCATGGTGAGCTTTAAATTACTAGGTCTAACATTTTTAATTTCTTACAAATCTAAATGTAATTGGTCTTGTTTGTGGTATTAGAGTAAAAGGATTTCGACGAGATGTTGTTGATGACTTCGTGGCTGTTGCGGTTTTATGATGGAGTAACGGGTGCGAGCCGAATCCCCGAAACCCGAATCCCCGAAACGAATTTCGGCCGGATCCCCCAAATTGATTTTATAAGTCCGACCCGAATGAATATAATTAACAAATTAAGATTTGAATAGGCAGTATATCGATATACATCAACGCTAGGTCTTTGTCATGTTTACAATTTAACTCTGAATAGCTTTCAGGAGTTCGGTCGCTTTCTAGAAACTGTTTTCGGGAAATCGGGCTTTTGTGTGTATTTTCAGCGTTTTCGGGGATTGGGGTTGACCCAGGAGTAACGGCGTTTTGTATTGTTTCTAAAACTGTCGGTGACACTCATCGGTAACCAGTGTTGGCTAGTTACTTTTTAAAAGTAATCAGTTACAGTAACTAGTTACTGGACTGCAAAAAGTAACTAGTTACTGTAACTGATTACTTTAAAAAAATAGTAACTAGTTACTGATTACAGTTACTTGTTCAAAGTAACTTTAGTTACCACACACATTTTGCTACAGTCCAACATCGCTGCATCAGTCTATTAGCGTGTATTCAGCAGGGTAATAGATTAATAATATGAATACTAATGCACTACTGAAATGCCAGATTAAATATGTAGGCCTAGAGGTTTCTTTTGGCTTACAGCAGAAGAAGTGTCTGAAATTATATCTTGCTAAGTCAATTTAAAGTTAATAATATTAATAAGAAATTAATAGGGTCTAATACAAAATCTTAAAACTCTAGTTAAAAAGCATATTTGATAACTGCAGGTCTTAATTGGTTCGCAACAGAAGAAGCATCTCAAGATCTTCGTCGCTAAGTCTATTTCGTCTTGGTTTCAGGATTTGACCACCTAAACTAAGCGGTCGTTCAACCGGTGCACTAGATGCTATTCCGGTATTAGGCCTAAACATCAGAAAAACTTCTTTAACAAATGGAAATGTGTCTAAAGGTCCACAGGTTTTTCCATCTGCTAGGTATTAGTTTCTGCATGCAAAATGACTAAAGCTTCAGGCAGCGCATAATGTTCCATGTTCACCAAATAAAGGATCGCAAAATATTACACGATGGCTATCATCACAATTATTATTCGCCTACGCGATGCATCGGTTTCACACCCAATTTTCAAGTATCGCAAAGTAGCTATTTTTATTTAGTTACCGTTACCTCGTAAAAGTAATCAGTTACTGTAACTAATTACTTTTTTAAAAGTAACTAGTTACTGTATTAGTTACCAAAAAATAGTAATTAGTTACAGTAACCTGTTACTAGTAACGAGTAACGCACAACACTGTCGGTAACACTCAGTAGAGTTAGGCAACAGAGTTCTTCTACGTACTGAAGGTCATTGCTTGCTGTCTTCAAAGAATGAGGCTACACAGTTAATGTTCCTTTCAATAGTTTTATTTAACTTCATAATCATAGTCTTCCAGTTACTAAAGCGCTACTCTAAAGCTAAACGCAGGTTACTAGCTTATTCACGAGAGCTGCTTTGTGTTAGAGGGTTTGTCAATTGAACATACGAATACGTTTGCCAGAGAAAGGAGGCAGAGAAGCTGCTAAGGGGGTTTGATTGAGCCTATCTTTCACTCTAAATGAAAACTTACCTGTTCCGGTCTGCATATGGTAAATGTTTTTTGTTATCAAGCTTTACTCTACCGATGTGTTGTAACGGGCACTACCAATTTTCAATTTATTGTTCTGAATGTTTTGTCTCTCCTTCCTTAGTGAACATGAAAGTGTAAGTGGAGGAATGTTGCTCTGTAGTGAAATCCATGCAATGTACTCATGGTTCTCAAGGTGGCAAATTCATTTTCTGTTTTCCTTTCACCTTTTTGGCTGGGATTTGGCGTTTAGAAAGTTCTGTGAATCTGACAAACCTTCAAACCGTGTAATCCATGATAATTTTTTCTTGTTGTTGGATTGCTACGTACTGTGATGTTTGCTCTTCAGCTGAGTGTTCTTTAGCCCTATAACCATGGCTCTTAGAAAACTGTTTAAAGCGGTGCGTAATAAATACCTTACCTGATGCTGATAAAGATTTTATGAATATATAGCACATTCACTTGTTATCTTCGAGGCCTGTTCCCAAGGACATTTCCCATGGATTCTTCCATGATGCAGTTATACTTTAAGTTAGGTGGAAGATCTTAGAATAGCTGTATGACCACAAAAGTCTTTCATATTGTAAAGTGACTTTTTTATGTATAAATTTGTTTATTTTGAAGGCCTCATGTGCCGGTGTAACCTTCCGAATTGTCGGCCGAACAACACTTGTGTCACAGATGGATTGTGCTACACCACTATAATTCGTTCATCAGACGAGAAAGTTACTTTCGATTATGGGTGAGGAGAAAATAAGTTTAGTTCTTTGTAGTGTCAGTGTCATATTATATTGTTCTGATATAGCAGGTAAGCTTTTTAACAGGCCACTGCCAGGAAAGAATACATTTGTCCTTTAATAAACAGCCCCTCTTTGTTATTCACAACATTCTCATCGTTCAGCTCTAGTATTATTTAATGTCTACAAGTGTTCTTGGGTTGTGACCACTGGTATTGTGATAAAAATTGCCTCACATTTCAGCTCAGCTAAGCAATTGTAAAATGAGGTTTAATTTACCTCAACTCTGATGCAGTTTGTACAGTGTTTATGTTCTCTGCATTCTAGAGACTGTATTATTATTGTATTGTATTGTATTCAAACATTTATAAAGCGCCTCTCATAGGGTGAACCATTCAGAGGCGCTCCCAGTGTGCGCAAGGCCACCGAGAAGAAAAAGGTTTTGAGAAAAGCAAAGGTGGAAGAGGTTACTAGCTAGAATTCGAGAGCGAGTAGATGGAGACAGCGCATTCCAAAGAGAGGGACCAATTGAGTTAAATGAGCGGGACTGGGCCATAGCTGTTCTAGTATGAGGAACTAAAAGGTCAAGCCTGATTGATGAGCATAGTGGTCGATGGGAGGAGGCTGAAAGAGGCCGGAGTAATACATCAGCTAAATATTTTGGGGCAAGATCCCTTTGTGCCTTGAAGACTAAAATGAGGATTTTGAATTTAATGCAAGCAGAGAGAGGAAGCCAGTGCAGTTGTTCAAACATGAAGGCAGAAATGTGAGAGTACCGTGGTAGGCATGCTATTAATCTGGCGGCAGCCTTTAGGACAGACTGGAGAGGTGAAGACGAACCTTAGGAAGACCAATGAGAAGGGAATTACAGTAGTCAATTCGGGAGCATATGAAAGCGTGAACCAGAGTGGTGAAAACAGAAGATGAGACAGAACGCCGAACAGTCCTTATATGTTGTGTTGGGTTTTATTTCTTTCTATTATCTTTATGTTGTTATTATATGTATTGCTATTATGTTTTTTTTGGGGGTTGCAATAAATTGATTTGAAATTGATTTGATTGATTTGACAACTAGACGTTGCTACCCGGCTTCGTAGCTAAGTATAGTAGACGAAAGTCAGCCTCTTATAATATTATCTCGAGTTTTTAGTGTTCCATTCACAAGCGTAATTATTCAGGGTGACATCGTGGTTTTATTACGAATGCTTCTGATTTGGATATTTAGCCCAGCCTTGACGTCAAGACAAATGGCCACAATTATTTATAACTGAATGTCACCATATCGAAACTTAACATGTCAAAATATTGTTTTGCATAAACAGTCTCCATAGGATCAATGTCATTGTAGCATCTGCAGCATGGGTCACTGCATTACTCTGGTACTTGGCACACCAGCATTCGACCCGTTGGAAGCTGGTAGGCCATATGAGAATAAAAAAGGTGGATTTGTTTCAGCATAATTTATTGTGCGTGACTGTGTTTAAGACGTCAGAACATGCATGGAGGTAGCCACTCTTTCCCATAGCTGTCTAATCCTTCCATTTGTAATGTAAAGTTCACTTATTTATTTTAAAGCTAACCTGAGCATCAACCCCCAACCTCTATGTTGAGTTTTAGCCTGCTAACAACGCAATTATACTCTATACATTGTCCATCAATCATTGGTAGATTAATGGAAGCCAGTTTGCTATGGCTTTCCATATGAGATTAGCCTTTGGCTAAATTGGCTTGGCCCTTCATCAAAGCCAGACTCTGGCTCAGTGTCTGCTTGCAGTAATACTTTGTGCCATAGGCTGCAATGTTGGGTTGCTCAAAGTCTACCTTGTTGTAGGCAGTCCATTTGTTAGACCTCCATACAAGAGCTCTGCTTGCATTTAGCATGGTAATTGTGTTGTAGTAATTTGTTATAATAATAACCAACTTATGTAAATCATATATAATATTTTGTCATTGGGCTGTGGTGAGGTTAAGAGATTTAAGATTGAGGAAAGTTGCGTAAGTTTGTCCCACATAAAGCTGTTTGGGAGCACTGACTTTTAGAATTTAAAATTTTCCTGAAGTTCTGTTTACAGATGTAAACTTGTCAAAATTGTCTTATAATGTCAGCACGCTCACAATACATACTGCAGAGCAAATTCCTGTTGAGGAAATGCATGCAGTACGTCCCACACAACATGACTGGACTCGTTTGTCTTCAATTCCATCTGCACAGCATATATGTTAAAAGTACAAGTCGCAAAATTTTGGACAGTTTTTAAAATTCACAGTTGGGCGTGACTTACTTTCGGGTTAAAGCAAAATTTCATGTGTCGAACAACGAGGTAATAGACGAATATGTCCAGTAATGAATGTTAAAGTTTCTCTGAGCATTGTGTCAATAAATAATTTCTTACTAGGAACAGTCATAACCCTTTCTATTATACATACATTAAAATCCTAAAAATTATAAAACAAATTGCTGTTTGTCAACAAATTCGTTGAATTACCATCGCAGAAATAAATATAAAGCACAGAGCATAAAGCGTAGCATAGAGTCATCATAGTTTCTTGATATAGCGTTATAAGAAACATCCTGTTTTTATAGCTTATAAGTTTCAATGTAAACTTTAAAACTGCTGCAAAGAGACATTATCAAATTGCAGTCTTATTTTAGTGGTTTGTCTCCTACCTTTCTAATCATACATGTACTTAGTATATTTGCAACAAATTCTTTCATCTATCGCTACAGTGCTCTTTGGTATCCTACAAGGTTCTGTTCTAGGGCCCCTATACTCTATTATACTTTTTAAAAACTGTGAATTTTAAAAACTGTCCAAAATTTTACGACTTGTACTCTAACATATATGCTGTGCAGATGGAATTGAAGACAAATACTTTTGCACTGTCAACCACTGTCTCTTGCCATGTCACCTCTATGCTGATTATGACCAAATCTGTGTACAACTGCAGTTAAATCATGTCACAGATGCTACAAAGATACTTGTGATTTCTTTGATGACTTCATGCTATGGAGGCTGTTTATACATCTAAACCCTGACAAATCCAAGCTCATCTGGTTTGACTGGCCTCTTTTCACTTGTTGCTGATTGTTTCATTTGTTGCTTGGGATATTGTTTATGTTTTTTACTGTTACGTGTGTTGAATTTCGCACCTACAATGAACTTAATGTTTGTAATAGCAGTGGCTCGCTAAACTTTATGTTATAGATGCAAATACGCGAATGAATTGTGGCCACCCGAGAATCCAATGTCCTGCCTGGTTGCTGCCCCTAAAGCACACTTGAATGGAGTTAAGTGCTGCAAAGACTCTAACTTCTGCAATGATATAAATCTGCCAACATTAGCCCCACCTCCGGTGGTTTCAGAAACAGGTGACTAAAATTACTATCAGCTGATTTGTGAAGGCTTACATTTTTATCGAGACTTACTTTCAAACATAAATTCAATATTGAATTTCTTGTTATTGTTGAATATATTATATAAGTATTATTTTTATTTATTATGTGTTGAAGGTTGACCGATTTTGTTAAGCATTCGCTGATTTTCCTTTGATTTCTCGTAGAAACATCAAGTTTTATATAAAATGCTTAGAGTGGATGGGCCGGCCGGCCTTTGGCCCCAGGTAGCCCCGACAAGGCGCCCCTGTAGGCAACCACATTGTATCTTTGTACTTAGTATTGTTGGATGTTGTTGTACTGCCTTTAAATTGTTGGCCCTATTTAAGTGGGACTCTGGTTCCTTTGTGGGTTGTAGGAGTTTGGGTGTACTGGTTGTTTCCCAATACCCTGTTAATATTTTATGTCAAGCTGTATTTTCTTTTGTCGACATTTTTTGGGATTCAGTTCACGAAGAATGAATGAATCTAATAACTTCTGTAGCACCATTGTCACAGTGCACAACACTTAGACATGAATTGCTGGTTGCTTGAAGTAAAACCTTAGTCAAAGTCCATTAGAGAAGCCAGGTGGAAATCTTATTAATCGGTGAAACAAGTAGTCAGGCTATGGAGCGTGAGCAAGCTGGAATATGTGAGTTTTAAGTTTAGCTCCGAATGAGATTAGTAAGGTGGCACAAATATACACTAAGTATCAGTTTGAAAAAAGTGTCTTTTGCAATGTTTTGGAAACAACGATTGTGGTTTACAAGCATTGATTTGCTGCTATGATCATTCAGTTGCAGTTAGTTGAACAATTCAGCTTTACTTATGATTTTTTTGCTATTTTGCAGCAGGGCATGTCCAGAATTCACTGACGGGATGGCAGCTTGTGACTGTCATCATTAGCTGCTTGTTTGTGGTGGTCATTTGCATACTGGTCATGATTATTTGGCACTTCAAATGCCGCAAACTACCAGTGGTCAAAGCAAGCGGTGTCAAAGAGCCTCTGGTCTCACATGGTGTTGATACTCTCGGTGACTTGATTGATGAGTTCTCTCAGTACACTGGTTCAGGATCTGGTAAGTTTCTTCTGGCTTTGAGTTACTGGCTCTGAGTTGAGCAAGTTCTAGCATTGACTGGTTGGTTCAGTTGTGCTTTTGATCCACCTTGTTTAAGTTTACACCAGGTTTGTGGGTTGTATGAGTTTGCTTCATACTTGATAGTCATTAGTTCTACTCTAGACCTTTTTCGGAAAAACTGCACACCAGCTGGGGTCATGGAAGTCATATGTTTGTTTTGAATCATGTAGGTTTTCGATGGCTTTGGATAGAGCAAATTGTAGGCTTGTGCTGTTTGCAGTTGTTTCTGCTTTGGATGTGTTTTTGTTGCCCATTTTTATGCTGAACATTCAGGCCAGGTAAAGCACACAGCGTTTAGAGTGGTTAAGTGGCACAAAAGAACTTACAGCATTTAATTTTTTACTCAGTATCATCTCTTTTTTTATATAACTTATATTACTTTGAGATTTGTTGAATGTTGTTTTGATAGGTTACCCATATTACGTTAATCCACCCAGTATGTGTTTATTTAGTATCTGAGGAACCTCACAGAAACACTCATTGGACTGTTAGCTAATCCAATAAGGCACATTAGAAGCAGACTTATAGGGTTGACCAGTTCCGTGCTGGTGTTGAGCAGAGTTGAAAAATGTGTCAGAAAGCATAATTCCTAGAAATTGACAGAGGGAAACAATAGATGAGCTGACCTCCATGCGCTGCAGAGTTCTATTTATCTTTTTATTTTTTTATGTTAATATATAAACATTATTGTCTAACAGCCACACAACGATTGATTATGCTGAGAAATTATGATGTGGTACAAGATGTTTGAACCATGTCGTGTTGCAGCTGCTATTATATATTACATTACTTAGATTTATTTTGTTTTACTGCACTGGAAAATCTGATTTCACAATTTATGTAATATTTGTTGGTATGCTTTATTAAATTGTTGTTTTTTCTTAGGTCTGCCACTTCTGATCCAGCGCACAATTGCACGCCAGATTCAGCTGGAAGAGATAGTTGGAAAGGGTCGCTTTGGAGAGGTGTGGCGCGGCAGTTGGCGTGGAGAGCATGTGGCCGTGAAGATGTTTCACTCGCGCGAGGAGCGGTCATGGTCTCGTGAGGCAGAGATCTATCAGACTGTGATGCTGCGTCACGAGAACATCCTTGGTTTCATCGCTGCTGATAACAAAGGTGGGCATTCTCAGTCGTGAATGAATGCTGTCAAATTCAAACCACTTTCATGCATCCCTTGATACATCATACAACAGTCTGTGGAATCTAGCGAAGTAGATGAGTCTTGAGATTGGTAACTGCAGTGCAGAACAGTTATGACAAAGTCAAGGATACCAGAGTAAAGTTTTCATCATAACCAAATTTTGTATTAACTGCTAGGCAACACTAAACGCAGCATACCAGCCCCAAATGTGTTACAGCTGCAGTGAGCTGCCCAGAGTTATTGGCTTGAAGAAGAAATTCAGCTTTAGCAGGATTCAGAAAAATTTTATTACTAGCCATCCATGACTGCACTTTGTCAAAAGCAGGAACTACTGGGAGAGCAGGATTGGATGTAAACTATAAAAATTAAATGAATAGCTGTGTATCGTCAGTTTGCAAGTGGTAGTCGAGAGCACTGTCGGTAAGTAGGGAACCAGATTGAGTGCTATATAATGTAAACTGGAGCAGAGCCATTACCGAACCTTGTGGCATACTGCAAGTCAAGGCCGATGGTGCAGAATACGAATTGTTTGGGAACGGGTGTGGCTAAGATGCAAACTAACTGAGGGTGGGCCCAGGTAGACTGAAACAGTGTTCTAGGTGGTGAAGGAGTTTTATGATCAACGAATGGTGTCAAAAGCAGTAGATTCATTAATTCATTACGAAGATTTATATAGCGCCCCTTCAAGGTTACTACTCAGGAGCGCTCCCATAGATATGTCCAAGAGAATGGGAACGGTTACATGGAGCTGATTATGTGATTGTGGATTGTAAGTAGTACTGTTTTCATCTTGTCTCTATCCTTCATCTTCTGTGGACTATGAACTTTGAATGCAGGTTTTCCTGCTCCACATTGTACGTTGCTTCTGGTCACTGAAGGTGTGAAAGAAGCATGAGGAATATGGTTTTGTATTTGTGATAAAGTTATTTTGCTTTGCATAGTTTTGAAGCAGCCATGCAGGAATATATTCCAGGTGCACTGGCCTGTTGAATTAAGCAGTCAGTTGGGAGCATAAACCATGTCATATTTTATTTGCAAGGTCAAGATTTTGTCATATATTAGTCATTCATTTATTACACACATCGGTCAGTAGTAGTATTCCTTTCAACAGATGTCGTAATGGTATAACTGTCCTCTGGAATTCGTGTATTTTAGATAACGGTATGTGGACTCAACTGTGGCTGATAACGGACTTCCATGTACATGGTAGTCTGTTTGATTACCTCAACTGCGCAACAGTGGATCTCGACCGAATGATCAGAATGTCAATTAGCATTGCAAGTGGGCTGTCACATCTTCACATGGAAATTCAAGGAACCCAAGGTATGACCAGCTTTAAAAATATAGTTGACATTATTGTTTTTCTTGTTTTAAAAAGAAGTATGAATGGTAGGAATGTAGCAATCAATCTTTGTATTTGTGGCTGTAAATTCCAATTTAAACATGTTTTGTGAAGTAGAAAAAAGGTTATGAAAATGCACTGGTTTGGTTTGGTGTATCTTGCATTATTTTATTTTGTTCTCTTTCTTTTCCAATCAGAACTGTAACAAATATAATCTGCAGATATCAGCAGTCATTTTGGTTGTTGACAGACATCTCTGTCATTTTGACAGGCTATTTTATCTAAATGCAGAATTTACTCAATAAGTCTGGCGTTGCTGAGTTGGCGTGCCAATGTTACTTTTTGTTTCACCACGAATTTACTGCATTTTGGACCGTTTTACGTGAATTTACTGCATTGTTTTCCTTGCTGGTTGGCCTGACCTTCTGTGACTGGAATGGTCCACCTACAGGTTAAGGGAGGACAGGCTTCCAACTGACAGTCAAGCCTCACAAATACAGACCTGCTTACACAGTCCACTTCAGGAAACCCTGGACCCAGCGGAGCATGGGCGAAAGGAGTTTCTGAAGTTACACCGACTGTCAGTTATGGAATGTCTCCAATACTGCTGCTGTTTGGTGGACAACAAATACCTGTCCTGTGCATATCTGGTGATTCAATGTAGAGATTGCCATTCACCATCTTCCAGCTAATGCTGTAGTAACTTCAAAATGAGTTAATCTTTTACTTTAGGTTCTGCCTTTAGATGGTGTAATCTTCCTTGTGTTGGCCATCTTGGTACTTTTCTTTCTGTATTTACTACTAGGGTGACCCTACTCAGCAGACTGCTTATCCCTTCTGGGTTTCCCTTTGTTTGCCAAAGTAGTACCCCTATTGTGTCTAATGATGTTTTTAATGTAATTGATTTGGTTGCAATAAAAGATTTGATTTGATCTTTGAGGGACTTCTGTGATAACCGTGAGCCATTGGCTGCGGATCACATCATCTTTCGTTGTTCCTCATCCTCGATTCTACGTGGTTCGGAAATTCCGAACTTGCCTGTCAACTCAAGTGGGAAATCTGTTGGTTGGGGTTTGCGTGTATGTGGCAGGCGCCCGAGTGTGAGCCTGCCACTGTTGACTCTCCTAGTTATCTAAGCTATCTGATAAATGTCCTGTTCTTAATGACATTTAACATTGCTTAGATTAGTTTCTTGGAGTGGCACTATATAAATTGATTTTAGTAAATAAATGATAAATAAGTCAGCATCGAAAGGGTAATTGCAGTTGAATGAAGCAATGCCATCGATGAAGATTATTTTAATAAGGCAACTTGTAAAATGCCTAAACACAGATGAGGCTGAGGAAAGTGGAGGTGGATGTGAATTACGATATGTAATGAGTATATAAAGACTTGCTTTTATATTATATGTGTTATTACTTGTATGTCTGCAACTGTAGGTAAGCCAGGTATTGCTCACTGTGACCTAAAAAGTAAAAACATCCTGGTGAAGACCAATGGAACATGCTGCATTGCAGATCTGGGTGAGTTGCTGCTGTCATAGGTTGAATTCTAGTGTTCATATTCTAGAAACGTACCAAAATTATTATCGTCATGTTGAGGCTTGTTAAATTGATGTCTATGTAATAATAAACATAATGCATAGCGCAAGGTGGCGTTATATCTCCATTGCTATTGATTTTATTCACCTTACTGGTTAACTGGAAAGTGTGAAATGGAAATAAATCGTAGAGTAGCGATAGGAAAAACTGCAATGAATGGTCTGGAAAAAATATGGAAGGACAAACATGTGAGTATAGACACGAAAAAGATTGGTGAAGGCTCTGATCATACCAACAGTAACATACGGCAGTGAGACATGGACAATGACCAAGAAAATGAAAAAAAAGATTAACGCATGCGAAATGTGGATATAGATGCAGAGAATATCATGGAAAGAGAAAAGGACCAACGATTGGGTGCGCATGAGTATCGGAATTGAGAATGAAGAGACACTACAACAAACAGTGCTAAGAGCAAGTTGAGGTTCTTTGGTCATGTCATGCGATCAGATGGATTGGAAAAGGAAATGATGTTAGCATATGGAGAGGGAAGGAGAAAACAAGGACGACCAAGGAAAAAGTGGATGGACGAGATACATGAAACAACTGGAATGAATTTATTGAGAGATGCGACGGCGGACAGAAGGAAATGGAGAGGCTTGATCATGAAGGTCGCAAGAGTTCCAGGAACTGACAGCACAAGGAATGAACAAGGTTAACATACCATACAAGAACTGCAGTGTAGCAGTAAAATATTGGCTTTTTCAGCATTATTCCTCTGTATGTGTGGTCTGGTTTACACACTGTATTCCTTCTTGGTAACGAGTCCTTGTAGTTACTTCAGCAATGATGGTTGCAGCATTACTATTGCCAAAACAGAAATTCCAATGTTGTCAACAGCTGAATAGACAGTCATATCAATTGTTCATTTGTTTTGTACTGTAAAAGCTTAAATTAAATAAACTTAGGAATTCGAATATGCAATATACATGTAACAACCAGAAACATTATGTTTAAGTTTTGTTTGGTGTTTTTTTCTTTTTATTAGGACTTGCTATTAAGCATGATGCTAGTAGCGATTGCATCGACATAGCAATGAACAGCCGTGTTGGAACTCGACGCTACATGGCACCAGAGGTACTTGGTGAAACAATCGATGTGAGACACTTTGAATCATTCAAGCGAGCCGATGTCTATGCGCTAGGTCTGGTTTACTGGGAGTTGGTGAGGCGTTGCCATGATACAGGTCAGTGTTTTGGTAATAGTTTTCTTTTGTTGGAAGCCAAGAAAGATGCCACAGAAATGGAATATATATAGATGTAAATCTGCAAACATTCTAGAAAGTGTCAGACAACATTCTGAAACGTATATACTCTGAAACATTTATATTTTCATGTCCAGATAATAATTTAATGCCTTTCTAGAACCTCTCAGAATTGCTTCTCACAGGTCTTGATGATATTTGATGCCATCCAAAGCACCCGGCTTGTCATTTCAGAAGCCCCAGAGTTGGTGTTGAACAGACGGGTAAAAGTTATAGGTGACAGATTTAGTATCTCAGCCATTCACCTATCTGTTTATTAAGAATTGTTGTGATTGGTTGAAATTTTTAGGTCCGGTCGAAGAGTATCAGCTGCCCTACTACAACATGGTACAAAGTGATCCAACTCATGAAGAAATGAAGAAAGTCGTCGTAATTGATAACAAACGTCCAGAAATCCCAAACAGATGGCAGAGTAATGAGGCAAGTCATTTGGCTGTCACACAGCTTTACCACAGAGACCATTCGCTTTTGTGTGTCCACTTTTGTCTGCTGGTTGCCTTAGTGTAGGACAGTGTCTGCTTTATAAAGCAAGATTTTGCTCGTATTTTAAATTTATAGCATTTAATTTGTGAAGTATCAACACAAATAGACTGGTCAGAAAAAAGCATAGAGCAAGAAATTCCTGAACTGTGTTTAAATGCTGAAATGTATTAGTCAGCTTTCTTACTGCTCTTTGGAAAACTATGTTATCCCAAACCTCTTCATAACACTGTCGTGGGGTCATTTTCTAATGCTGAACTAAATGTGGGATCCATATACTCTACCACCTTGTTTTATCAGATTTCTTGTTATAATGAAGCATGTTACAGGGAAGGTCTGGTGTATCTGAGTAATTATATAGCTACTGTTTAGAACCTCAGAAGGTGTTATGTGTACATGTTTTTATATAGCAACCATATGGCCTTGACCCTGCTTATTTTTAAGTGAATTTATTGGGTGAAATCCTTCAAATCTGCTGCCCATTTGAAAAGGTGCCACTCCATTTGAGTTCCCCTTGTACGGACCCGATATTTGGTTTGGAATAAGAAGCTTTACGAACCTCTGTTTGTTTTTGCTTGTTTTCAGATGCTGAGAACGATGTCGCAGATCATGCGTGAGTGCTGGTACGAAAGACCAGCCGCTCGACTGTCGGCCCTTCGCATAAAAAAGACGTTGGTGAAGTTTGTGCAGCCAGAGGTTTTCAAGGTCTGAGGTGGAGCAATTGGTTGGATTTGGATTCAAAGACCTTGACTGATTTGTTTAAATTGGCCATAGTCTGATTTTGTATGGACTGGCTAATCTCAGATCAGGTGTTGCTGTTTGGTCAATACATGTTAAGTTTCTAAGCCACAGCTGCTTGCAGTCCACCCCCAGCTGTACGTTTCAGCAGCTTATTTTGTGGAGATGAAAGAAGTTTCCCTCTTTCGTTTTCTGATGCTGGCTACAACGTTGGCAGAGGTGCTTTTAGAAGATTAATTGCAGGGATTTAAGATTTCCTGTTTATCTCCTTAGTAATTTCTAAATTGTGGCTGTTGAAATAAATCTGGTAAAGCGTTGTTTAAGGTAGTTGTATAACTTCACATATGCAAAGTGTGCTAAACGAATGTTTAAACATCCTATCCATATTGCTTGAATAGCTATTATTTTTATTATATAGTTTGCTGATAGTATTATGGAATAACTTCGTTATAAATGGTCATATGTTAGTTATGTGGAACGTTGTGGTGTAGCGGTATGTTCGGTGCCTTGTAACACCAGAGGGTCGCAGGTTCGAATCTACCTCAAGCCACTGTGTAGCGACCCTGGACAAGTTTCTCTCCCACAGCTGTCTGTGAGGAAGGCAACGGGAAGTCACCTCATTCCCAGGTGGCATAAAAGCCAATAGATCTACCTTTGCGCAGAGAACTCATCAACACGTTAGTTGCAGCTTTTTGCTGTAGGTGTTGGCAACTTGATGGCTAATAGGACACATGCTAGGCTGTCATGCCAGCCAATCTGCATGGCTTCCGTAAAGGAAACTAGCTGTAATTTTTTACTTGGCATTCATGTATAGAATGCTGGTAGCTATTCTAGATGTCTGTCCTTTTGTAATTGCATTAGTAGCTACTTGCATTGTAAAATGGGTAATGTAGTAATGGTTTTTGTACAACTATGTTATATCTGCTGCTACCTAGCTTGTCCATCAGAACCCCTTGAAGAGGTGGCATATGACTAGAATTGTCAGGATTTATATTTGTAAATTTATATTGCACCTCTTACAGAAGAAACACTACTCGAAGGTGGTCTCACAGGACCTAATGACTGCATTACTTTACTGTTAAGTTCTGTCTGATTTTGTGATAGAGGACAGCTGGAGTTAGAGCTAGTAACTTAATATGCGTTTGCTCTTAAACCCATACCATGCATCAGTATGTTTTGTGGTTTGAATGTGCCTCTGAATTCTATTGTTTCTTTTCAAAGTTTGTGGTTCTGTTTTCACAGTTTACTGTATTCCTGCATTTTACCAAACTGGTTACTTGTATTTGGTTTATCACTTTGCATAGACTGTTGCTTGGTGTTGAGTTTCTAGTGCACCATTTGCTGATTTTGTTGGCTTGTTTTGAACAGCTTTATTTAGGATTTTCTCCTCTTGCTTTGAGTGTTATTTATGGTGGGTAGTTCTAGGTGACATTTATGCTAAATTTCCAGCAGGAAATGTATTTTAGTTGCATAAAAACATTTAGTTTCCTGTTGAACTTTTTGTTTGAAATTTGGGTTGTAACTTACTCTCCAACTCACCCTGCATTGAGAGAGTGCTATTGCCTTTTTATGGTAGTGTAATTGCTTTTTGTTGAACTAAGTAGGTGTGTGTTCCAGTCTTATATCTGCTGTTGTTTGCTGAAAAACTAACTGTATAACTTCTAAGTATTGAGATTATAAAATTAATTATTGCAATGCTGATTTGTTACCATACACAACTGTACCCTGGAACATCATAGCACTACCGTTAGAGACCATATTTAGTAATTTTTACTTTGCTGTAGCAAAGTTGTGCTATAAATAGCTCTTGTTCTAAAGCTGAAGTAAAGTTGAGAGCTATGTCTGTCCTGCATTTCATCAGAAATTTTGCTCTAACGCAAGTTTGTTGTGAAGAGGCCCTATTGTGTTTGTTTGCATGTATAAACTCATATTTGTGTTAAAACTGGTAGATCTAACCTGCGTTTCACTTTTAATCAGTATTCTCCCAATAAAGTAAACTAATTCAGGGTACATTCTGCACCATTCAGCTGCCCAGTTTATTAAATTCGCTGCAACTTAACTTCGTTTTGATGCTTTGGACACAGTGATAAGTTTCTTTGTCCAACTTTATCATCATTTAAAACACGGGTGGCTTTCTTTTAGGAGTGGCTTTAGTCTGGTCACTCTGGTGATAGTATGTGAAGCTTTCTCTGGATGGCTTGTCTGACTAAGCAAATGTTGTCTATAGTTGACCTGCTTGTATTGGCATCTGGTTTAGAAGTCGCTGACTGATTGAATATAAAAATCAGTATAGCTTGACCTTGTAAAATCGACTCACTGCAAAAGGAGTAGTAAAATAATAATACAACGATCAAGCTGAACAGCAAGTTTGGTACGTTTCCTTAATTACCCTATTTTGCCATATAAATAAGTTTTACTTGCTCAATAATAATGAAATTTTGATGTCTCAGGACTATTTAAATTCAGCACAAGCCCAAACCAGCAAAAAGACTTAGTGAAAACGACCCCAGATACCTGGTAGATTCAAACTTAATTTTTCTCTGTAAATGTGCATACCACTGTTGGTACCTTCTCCCAAGAGTATAGCAGGGATGGGCAAATTACTTTGTAAAAATGTAATTGAATTACAAATTATAAATTGCTTTGGGAAATGAAATGTAATTTCAAATTACAAAATACATGGGAAATGTAATTGAATTACAAAATAACAAATTACAAATTGCGCAATTTCAAGTAATTTCAATTACGTAATTTCAATTGCTGCCCATCCCTGGTATATAGATGCTCTTGCATATGTGTAATTTTGTGATGACATATTGTCAATAACATCTGTTGAGACCAGAAGAAGCGAGCGTGACACCTAGTGCTAAGACTGAGTTGGCCAGATCTTTGCATTGTGCTGAATGGCTTATAGGTTTTCAGCAGCATCGCCACGCATTAAGCAGCTCACAAACTCGTCATATCATCGGGACTGCGAACGGCATTACGAGTACTTCTTAACATGCTTTCATATCGACAGTACATGTAACATGTTGCACAGCAAAGGTGGAGAGCCCAGGGTTTGTCTTAATCACTAATTTTACAATTGAAGTAGAGCCCATATGCTTTATTAATAAGTGCAGTCATGCTGCATCTTTGAGGCTTAGGCATGCAATGTATTCTATTCTATATATGGACTTATAAAGCACCTCTAACAGTACAACCTAATCAGAGGCAGTGCAAAGAACCCCATGAAAAAGAAGTCTTGAGAGAACAGGCAGTAACAGTAGTGCCTTCAGATAGCATCTCAGCATGAGTTATTGCAGGAAGGTCATTCCACAGCAAAGGGCCAGCAGAGGTATAGGCATGATGCTGTGCTGTGGCAGTCCGAGACCAAGGTACTAGATGGTCATGACAGTTTAAAGAGCGGAGAGGATGTCCAGAGGTAGCTGAGATAGGCCACCTGATAATATCGCAGAGGTAGCGTGGAACTTGACCCAAAAACGTTTTACAGGTGAGAAAGAATTTTAAACTGAATCCAATCAGTTAAGGGAAACCAATGAAGGTGTTCAGTCATAAAAGTCGAAATATGCGAGAAACAACAAAGATGGGAAATCAAACAAGCAGTTCCATTAAGTACCGATTGGAGTGGAGCCAGGCTGAGTTTTGATAGGCCAATGAGTGAGTTACAGTGTCAGTGTGGGAACAGATGAAGGAATTAACCATGGAAGAGGGAACAGATTGTAAAACAATTGCCACAAACGTAAAAATATATCGTGGCTGTTGCGACATTGATGAAACATTTCTGCTGTAACTAATTGCCTTGTAGACAATAAATACGATTGTTAAATATACACACTGCTATTTAAGCCTGTAGAACATGTGCATATCTACATGTATACAAACTTATATCAATGCATCTCTGTATGTGAGCCCTTTCATAGCCTGACCTGCCAGCATCCATCACAACTAAGCATGCCCAGGCATGCCTAATCCTTAGCATTTCCATTTCATGCTATGCAACCTGCACTGGGTGTATGTCCAGATATGCCTGGACCAAACAAACAATTTATTTTGTGGGCAACATATAAATAGACTCAAAATGGGAGATGAAAATAAAAAAGAGGCGCTTTACAAAAACTGTATGCGTTAGAACACTAAGGTAATGTTCATGTTCAGCAGGGTGTTTGGTCCGTTTCGGTGCCAGGTCTGAATCTGGGGAGGTCAAGCCGAGAGACAGCATGGTGCTGGTGATAATCATTGATGATGGTGGTTGTGGGATGGCACAAGAGTAGAGTCAAGAAAGGATAGCTTGAAGAGTTTGGTTTTCAGTCCCTGTTTGGCACATAAGTGCATGAACGGAAATTAAGACAAAATCTGCGTGAGAATTGTACAGGTGTATATATGGAAACTGTAGGCCTACAGTATTCGTAAATTGTCTTAACCCTTTAACGACTGATGGTAGTGCTTTTACATGTATTTTACTACCATACGGTCGTTAAAGGGTTAAGTGGTTACTCAGATGACCACTGAGTAACAGTGCAAACTAGAGACCAGTTGCAAATGTAGTTCTCAGTTTCAGCTTTAACCAGAGCTCCATACCATAGCATAACCATACCGAGAGCTCAAATGGGTTGTTGCTGCCACTAGTATAAAATCATGTGGTTTGTTGTCAGAGGTTTTGATTGCTTGGAACATACTTTGGCACAAGTGAGCAGAAACAGTCTGTTCTTGTGTTTGTGATGTCAATTGTACGATTGAATTCTACCTATATTTAAGCATGAACCAACTCATTATGTCAGTAGGATGAAAGTTCTAAAGTGTAAACATTATGGTCTGGAATTTCATATTAGGTAAATAAATATTCCTAAGATTTCAGGGTTAATGTTTATACCAATCACCAACAAGCAGAGGAGAAAAGTTAAAGGCTGACATTTATAGGTGTACAGTTATGTAGTATAGTATAAGTGCAGATGTGTCATGTGCTTTAATGCAGATTGATAAATTTTTTGTTTTTGGTAGTGTTCTGTTTGTATGGTAGTAAGACATATGCTGTAGATTTGTTGCTAGTGTAGGTTATCCTGGGGCTTTGTGGGAGGAAATTTGTGATTTGAAATTGTAGACATGTTTACACGATGCTTTTTCTATATTGTGGGGCGTTATTGATTGTGTATCTGCTTTTGACTAAATGCCATTCATCTTGCAGTGTGATTGATATCTAGAATGATTTTCACATTACCTGTGTGGTGATCAGAAGCCATTTTAAACTGTGATTCATAAAAGATCAATATTATTATTAATTATGAGCATCTATAGCAATAGTGTCTAACGCACAATGTATCGGCCAATGATGCACCATAATCAGGTCAATGTCTACCGTATATCAGTCCGCTAAGCGTATGGTTGATAAGCAATTTGGAAAAGGTACGGTAAGTCTTAAGCTGAGAACAAAATGACATTTGTGACTGACCAGAACAAACAGATACAGGGAAAGAATTCCAAAATCAAGCATCAACAAAACTTGTCCACCAAAAGAACAGTGCTCTAGCTAGGCCTAATTAAGACCAGATTACCTCACTGAATCAGTCTGAGGAATCAGGACTGACTTTAAATACTGTGATTGGCCTGCATTCAATGTTTTGTAAACTATGAACTTCAATTTAAAACAATTGCCTGCCTTGCTGAACTGGGAGCCAGCGTAAAGATTTAAGCACAGGAGTTATATGTTCATATTTAGACGTATTAGCTACAGCTTTACCTAAAGAGTTCTGAACTTTCATCTGTTTGTGAAGCATGTAAGATAATAAGAAGACAATTGGTCAATTTGACACATCAGACTGGTGTGATAACCTTTTCTCAACGCAAGAGTGAAGATAATTTTTTCAATGGTTACCCGTGTGTCACTATACGTGTGGTCTTACCTTCTTACTTGTTCTCATTTGGTCATAAAGTTCACACTTTAACGATCAGAGTGTACTAAAAGTGACTGGGAAACAATGCAGCTGGTGCTAAGATACCAGTTTTAGTGTGATTGTAGCCTATCACTATGTGTGAATGTATAGGTGCTACAAGGTACAACCTTTCGAGATCTGTCATCTCAAAGGCAAATGACATGCGAGAAACTATTTAAGACTGACCACCAGGTTGGGCAGTTAGTTGGTCACCAAAAAGAACATTATAGTTTAATATCACAGGTCAATGAGCTCAGCAACACAGAACACTTCCGATTTTTCACTTTAATAAACTGGTAAATTCGTTGCATATACAGACTGAACATTTAACAACAGGCTGCATTGTTTTCCCAGTCACTTTTTGTACACGCTCGTCACGCGGAGTCCCAGACTCCGATGGGGGAGCTTACTGTTTCCCAGCTCCCCATATGGTACCCCCTAGTCGTTAGGGGCTTCTTGCCTTCCACGCTTCCATTCTCGTAGGTCCCCCCAACTGCTGGACCGTGGTTGTGCCCATGCCCAGAAGCTTGTTAATTTGGTACCCAATCAACTGGCCTACTATGTTACAGATTCAAAATATAAAAATTTAAAAATAATGAAATTATTCTGAATTTAATACTAGCATCTATCAATTGGGTGTAAGAGAATACCGAAACAAAAAATAAATTACTTTTTATAGCCATTACCTACCTCCAAGCAGTTTCACATTAGGAAGGTAGAACCAACAACAGCAAATTTTTGATAATTTAAAGGCTTTTGCTGTGAGAAGCGCTTTATAAATAGCCAAATACAATTTACTATTTCAAATCCGATGTGATGTCCAACTACCTCTACTCCATTACGTACCGGTACACTTAGCGACTTTCAAGCTATCTTGAATTATGAAAGTCAGAACATTTATAAACTAATCCAACTTGACCCAATGTTACTGTCCCTTATGCCATAATCCAACAAACATAACGGTCACAAGTGCTGCTGAATCAGTCACAAAGGCAGATCAGTTCATTTTGTAGGAAATGTGAGAATGAGAGGGATAACCATAGTATCTATTGTCTAACTTTCAGTTCAGTTACAGATGTCGAATTGTAATCAAACGTAAAGTGCCACTCAACAATTCAGAGGCAATGTTCCGACATTTCAGAAACACACTCTAACACAAAGTTGGACCACAAAGTTACTGTGTCAGCATTTTAAGAACTTCCTGCCCAGTAGCAGCATGGTTCTAGGAGCATAGCCATATTGTTTGATTCAGTATAGATGTATTTTTATCCTGATGCTGTAAATAGCATTGCAGACATTGCTATCAAGGCTGTGAATGAAAAGAGCTGGCTGAAGTATAGCTATGATAGACAGACAACCTCTGCATTAGCAAATCACAGACAGCCAAAAGACAATCAGCATTGCAATTGCATCTAAGTAAACCATGTTATTCCCACCAGGACTCTGCATCTACATCCAACAGAACGCAATCCTAAAGCCTGGTCAAACCTAGCCTTGTGCTTAACAGGTCTCCTTCTAAGACCAGCTCAGATCAAATACCACTAGTCTATTCATCTCTTCAATATTTCTTGATTAAAAAAAACTGGATGAGCCTCAAAATTGTGCAGCTCCAAAGGTTTAGTAATCCAATAAGGTCAATGACACATCTATGCTCAACAATTATCTAGCTCCTGCGTGCCCTCAAACATTTGGCTTCACCAATGATGCCCACAAACATGTAGCCTGTCACACCTCACACCCCATCTAGTCCAAAGCTGTACCTGGTTGTGGTTTGACAACCAGTTTTCTCAATAAACAAATATATTATAGATCTTTAAGACTGCAAACAACTCTTCTTTACTGTGTATAATAATTTTTAAACTTCATAAAAAACAACGAACAAATTTAAATTACATTTGTGTTCCAGAACATATGACAAACTCTACAATTCTTCAAAGTGTATAAAATTTCATCTAGTTCCCTTGGTAATCAAAAAGTCCCAAGTCTTGTTACATCGTATGCATTCTAAAATTGAACATTCCTCTGACCGCTTCTCCAATAACAATAAGATTTTGATAATTACTATATCCATTTTCAAATGTGAAAACCCAGTTCACTTTGTGTATTACAGATACATGCTGATGTCATAGCAGTTTTGTAATTACATCAAACACTCATTTTCCTTAAGCGCTGAATGTCACTGCAGTGGTATAAATTCTTAAACTGTGACAGCCATTAGCAAAAATAATTTTAAGAAGCTGTAAAAAGTGTTGAATAAATTATGCCATGATCGTCGGATTGCAACTCGGAACCAAAAAACCAAAATTCGGCATTGCCAGTGAAGAACAAATGTGTCAGAAGCTATGGCAATTTAATATGAACTGCTTCCTGACAAGTCAAGTTGTTCTGTCTTCCAGCTGTTTTATCTATCTAGTGACAGATGAGAGAACAAGCAGTGCACCAGCCCCGTGCCATGAAACTGGATGAAAACCATCAGCATACTAAGCAAGCAAACTAAAGCTTTTACTAGAAACGCCTCAAACAGCATCACAGGTTGTTAAATTTTTCAGAAAAGGGCATACAGGATAATGTATATCCAATATTCAGTAACTTCCCTGTATGGAGTTCAGACCTCAACGGCAATGTGATATGCAGAGCAATGAACCTTGTTCTTTATAACTTTGAATGAAAATGCCGCACACGAGGCCAATATAAAGGACAGCTTTTGGCACTGGTTCTCTCAGAATATTTCTAGAATAAGTGGGGTGAAAATTGGGCTATCACATTACCAGGTTCATTCCGAACCATAACCTACCAAACTTTAAAAAAGAAGAACTTCATGAACTGCCAGTTGTCAAGCAGTTCACAGAGATCCAAGTCTAAGTTGAAACATTATCACAAACTACAGCAGTGCATTCACTTAACAGGAATTCTTGCAACTGGTCCAGTCACTCAGCGAATTTATGTCGCATCTCTTCTAACTATCTACTCAGAAGCGATCCCTTTCAGCACTGGCAGAAGAGAACAATTTAATGTCAAAAGCTCAAGAAAACACAACTGTAGGCACACATCTGTGATACTGTCTTTAATCTGCATGTGATGGACTGCAGACTTACTTTCTGGAACATGTTTTCTAAATGACATTGCCACTTAATGACTTGCTGGCAGACTTAACAAGCTGGGCACAAAATCAGAAATGTAACTGAACCAATGTTTCAGAGATACATAGAACTATTGAGAATAAAACATTCACACACTGAAATAAAGAAGACATCGTCGATACAGCAGCACCCAGTTCATTTGATTCCAGTCCCCCAGTTACTCGGCAATTGTCAGTCAGACCCTTGTCAGTCGATCACTAGAGGGTCAGAGCCACGTCCATCAGATCATCATCTGAGTTACAAGCGCCATCTGATGATCTTGGAGAGCTTTGGCTGTTCTGATGCATTGACGGCGATTTAATAGCATTGCACCACGGGGGTGACGAATGTTTTTGGGGTGAAGGCGACATTAGTACGTTGTCAGCAGATAATTTAGCCTGTTTGGAAGGCGACTCAGGCATTGTCCCATTCGGCTGGGCATTTTGCAACATTGCTTTTGGACTTGAGGGGTAGTCGATAAGAAGGCCATCACCAGGACTGCTTGATTCGAGGACAGCTGGACTGGCAGCCTGTTGGACCTCTGCCACACCTGGAAGCAGAGGATTGACCTTGCCTCCAACCGGATTCTCTTGACTTTCAGTTGGCCATGGTGAACAATGGGGAGAGACAGTTGTTGGAGTGTCCACCACAGCTGTTTGCTCCTTGTGCTCGGAGGCAGATGTCGGCGGATTGGATGATTGAACGCTTTTACTTGACGGAGGACATTCCCCCTTCGGTTCTTTTGCAGCACTGGACGGGCTTTGGGTTTGCTTTGAATTCTCTGGGATACTGGAACTATCTGTTTCAGGATCAACTGATGGCATACTTTTCACCAAATGGTTGGGGATTCTAAAAGGAACACCGCTGGAATCAGAACTGGTCGGCTCCTTTGCAGAGTTACCCAAAGACCCTGAATTTCCTTCAACAGTCATGTCATCTGCAAAAAAGTCTATGACTTTAGGCGGACCTTCTTGAGCCAAGAAAGTCCCACCTCTTGAGTCGCCAGCACTCCGCGTGGTGTCATTCACAGGTGAAGGAGATCGGGGCGGGGAAAAACACCGTTCATGACCTCCTCCACTTTCGTCGACTGACCCTGGCGTTACAACGTCTGTGAAATGTCGCCTAGCCAAACGATCAGTAATTTCATTCAGCTTCGAGGAGTGACCAGGAGTTGGAGAACCTGCCTGTTGGATGGGCTTTCCAGAGAACGGAGACGTCACTGGAACAGGAGGAGGAGGCCCTCGCATGGCCCCGGGATTTCCGATGGACATCATTCGAATGGTTGGACTAACATTTGTCGGTGACACAAAAGGCAGAGGCGGTGTTGGCAATGCTGGTAGGAAAGGCGGCCGCATTCTGCCAACATCGCCGCAAACTGGACGCATATGTGGAGGCAGTGCTACTAAAGGCATTGAGGCAGAGGGTGCTGTTGGCGTGCCAGAAACATAGGATGGCTTACACATGGTCACTGGAAGTTCAAATGGACGGATGGCATCCATTGTGGGCACGGTTGTTGAAACCGGTTCCTTAGACGGTTTCGCGAAGATCACTGAGGAATCCAAAATCTGGGACTTTTCGCTGGAAGAGGAGGGAGCTGGAGAACGATACGAAGTCAGTGGAGTTACTGGGCCGATACTAACAGAATTCTTTGCCAACATTCCGTTTGGCATCATCTTCGATGGCATCGATAACTTTGGTAGGGATGACTGTGTTGTCTGGACAACCCGACCGGCAATTTCCATCGCCTTCACGGGATCGACTTTTCCTGCTTCTGACTTTCTCATCATTGTCTGAGTAATCGATGAAGACGATTTGACGCTGTTCGCCCCCAGTTCCCTTGTTGGGGCACTCGGTTTGTTACCTTCTCGAATGATCTGAATACGAATGGCATCCAGTATTTTCTTTTGAGATACGACATGCCCTTCACGATTTGAACCCTGTGAAGAAGAGCCACAGTGTTGCTTTTTCATTAGAGTATCGATGACAGAGGAAAGTGATCCTTTGCGGGCAAGCTTTGAATCAATGGAAGCGTTTGCCCGCGATCGGTTGGCAGGCGTTGCAACCAAACCACCCGAAAATCCACCAGATTTGCTCAGTTGAGTTGACCCCTTTACAACATGAGGTGCCATCATTCCAGGACTCGCTGTACCTGGCCGGCTCGTCACAACTGCAAGCTGTTTCAGTTTTACCGTTGGTGTTTTGTTCAGTTTCAAATCGGTACCACCACCGGCCGAGGCACCTCCACCGGCCGAGGCACCTCCGCCGGAGTCTGACTTTGACCGGTTTGGCACACGTGAGGTCAGTATTGCCGGTCGGTTGAGTTTCGTTGGCACCAGGGTAACGGAAGAAGGGGACGGCTTGCTCATCTTCTGTGCAGCCGTCGTTGGAGTCGGCGTTGCTGAGTTTCTCATAACTATTGTTGGTGATTTTCCACCTGTGATGTTAACAGCCGAGACCTCCTTAACTGGATTTTGAATCTGCAGCTTTCCACCTGAATTGGTGATCTTGATGGTTGTGATTCTTTCCATCGGGTGGATGCTGCTGCTCGTGCTGCTGGCGTCGTCTGCTATTGAATCGTCATCATCATCGGAAACTTTCCTCTTTTTTGAAGATTTTTTCCCATCCTCTCGTTTTGCTCTTTTCTCGCCCGGTTCTGAACTGGTTCTCGAGGTTTTGGGACGTTTTGTGGTTCGTGTCCCATCCTTGCGATCTATGCTCTTTGATACGTGAGGCGATGCTGAGCTTCGTCCGGCAGCAGCTTTTAATCCAGCTGCCACTATTCCCCCACAGGTGAGGCTGTCCACCTCTGTGTCTGCTGACAAATCTACAACGTACTCAGGCATCGAAGGGCTCGACTTTACAGAATGCGTCACCTTGCGATCTCGAGGTTTCTCTTTCCAGAAACCGTGGTCATTCGTCTGGTAAAGGTTGTCTCCTTGGCACCCTTGCTGCAAAGTCCTTCTGTTCAGGATGACCTTGATCGGAGGTTTGTCCTCGTCTCCGTTTGTTGGTGGCACCTTTGGTGGGGCAGACGGTTTCTCGCTGCTGTCCGTTGGTTCGACTTTCACAGATACGACTGATTTTGCTTCTTCATTTGCTTTATTTGAAATTGCCTTTGGAGAGTCAAATGAAGCAATTGCTGGGGATTCTGATTTCTGATCTACGACTAGTTTTTGATCAAAACTCAGCTTGTGATCTAAACATGGCAACTGATCAAGAGCCGGTTTCTGATCGGTAGTTGGCTTCTGACTGGAAGATGGCTTCTCATCAAGAACTGACTTTTGATCAGCTACCGGCTGTGAATCTGAACGCTGGTAAAAGTCTGGACTACAATTCTCCATTTTCACTTCCACATCCTTTGGTAAAGCACTCTTAGAGCTGGCATTCGAATCCTGTCGTTGAATATTTGCATTTCGTGAAGTCTGTGATACCTGCTGGAGTTGCTCTTCCAGTCGGACGAGGTCTTCCACATCATCGACAGACGTGGAGGAGGGTTTAGACAGAGCCCTTGTCGTGCCATCAGAGGCTTTCCCATTTCCAGCCAACTGACTGCTGCTCTTTCCAGTAGGACCTTGTCGAGCAGAGGAAGGCTCCGATGATATTCCAACTTCGGCTTCCTGCTTTTCGAGATGTGTTCTCTTTACTGGTGGTCCCTCTCCAGGAAGCGGTTCAGAAAGAATGCTCACGAGCTCTGGATTGGCAACTGCTGAAGCCCTTGGCCTTTTCAGCAACGCATTCTTCTGTAATTCCAGTAAGTTTGAATCCATAGAACCAGGCAAGTAGTTTTCATGCACGGATTGGCGCTTCTGCTGCCTGGTCGGCTGCATTGAAAGCATGGCACTGTCTGGTACAGAGTTTGTAGGCAATCCAGCGACAACCACCTGCTTTGGTTCCTTCATAACCTTTGAAAGCGGCCGGTTAACATTCGGTAACAAAACACCCGTTGGTGAAGACTTTGAAACAACAGGCCATGATGTATGAGAACTGGTCACAAAGTCTTTAGCCAGTAGTGCATTCGGCATGGTGATGACGTCCCGCTTTGTAAGAACAGACGGACCGCTGGAGAAGACAGGTGAACTTGACATGGCTGCATTGGAAACTGACACTAAGGCAGCATGAGATGAAGATAAGCTGTTTATCATCGCATTTCCTGTCAACATCTCTACATCGGGTATGTTTAACTTTGGATTGCAAATCGGGACAAGATTCTCGCTGAAATGTTTTAGTCGGTTTTCCACTTCATCGCCAGGCGTGCTGCTTCCCCAGCACGAATGCGATGACAGCGTCAATGCCTTGACACCAAGCGTGTCGAGACTGGCAAAGCCGGGTGGTTTTGACATGCCACCCAAGACGTGATTATGCCTCATTGCCTGGCGTCCTCGTGCCGATGGAATGCAGTTGTTAGCGATGAAAAGTGGACCCGAGAGCTTCATAGCAGCGTGCGGATCGACTTTTTTCCTGCGTGCATCTCGCTGTTTCCGCTGCTGAAGGTCACGCACCACTTCCAGAGGGAGAAGTCGATGTAATGATGGAAGTGGAGCACAAGACTGCTGAGCGGCTGACGATCGGTTGAGGATTGCTCGAAGTGTAACAGGCAACGACAGGCACCTTCAACATAACACACAGTAATTGTAACACAAAACATATCATCACTGCTGCACTGCAGCGCAGTTTATAATTCCACATGACATCAACACAGACTAACAATTCTAGAAATACTTTACTGTAGCTTTTTGTACTTGAGATTTTAACGTTAATAGATGTAATGTCAGGTAGCAAAGAAAAGGTAAACGAAAGTTATCTATCCAAGCAACGTAATAACTATCCAACTCAACTTCCCACTGCGAGTTTGCAAAAGAAGAAGTTGGTACAGAGGCACCGGTACTTTGCCTTCCATAGAGACGAAATTGCAAAGAAGAAAAAGTGGAAAATGGCTTTATATGGTTCAACTGATCATAGTGCAGAAGGTATACACATAAATTTACAGATATTTTGCACAGAATGAATATAAGGAACACTTTGAAGTCAATTTATTTTGTAACAGGAAGCCAGTGTGAACCAGAGTAAAATTATAAGACTTGCTATAATACACTTAAATATTGATCCACTTAAAGAAATAAACTCATTATAAGTCAATCTCGTCATAAGGCAAATCTTGATGTGCCAGCCAAAGTCAGCATTATTACTAGCTTCTGAGTTTAACAGTTTGGGTAGCATAGGCAGCATTGTTTGATTTTACCAACCTTTGAAAGATCATCGTGGCATGGCTTGTAGTACAGACACTGTCAGGGCAAGACAATAGCTTACAGCCAACTGCCATCAGATCACTTAAGTCTAACTCAGCTGAAAGAAGAAAACAATCGCAATTTGATCGTTTAAGAATAACTTGACTAGAAAGAAAGAAAAGTGTAGACATATTGAGAACAAGAGTTAAGTTAGTCTTCAGGTCCACAGCTGTTTCTAAACAGATCACAATGAGAAGAATAGTTGTACCTGGATAAATAACATAAGACAGAGAAAAACTATTGTTTTCATTTAGAACAAGTTTTAGCCATGGGGATTAAGAATGTAAGACCAAGAAAAGATCAAGAATGAAACTCTGAACATAAAAATGATAAGATACTTTTGTCTAGATCGGACTGAGAATGCACACTGCTAGTGTTCTGCTGCTTACCTGTGATTAAAGAACAGCTGGATTTGTGTTCAAAAGTGATAGAAATCTGCTGTAGCGACAGCGGTGTAACCTCAAACAACAGCCCGGTGGAAATGTCTGAAACAATTTTCACGAATTAACATACTGTACTATAATACAATATTTATAGTGAAGTCCACAGTACAGGAAATTCACCTTTCCTACAACCACTACACTGGAAACTTTTTATAATACCACAATGTTGTAAAGCTGTCTGAAAGCTCCATCAAGACCACTTTACAATCGAAGGTGTAGGTACTTTCACAAAAATTTTGTATCAATGTCTACAACTACATCATATAAGAATTCATTTTACAGTAAAAGTGTGGTAATGCAGATCCACCATTCTGACAGTTTGCATTACTTGCAAAGAATGTGCACTAATTCAGTTAGCACACAGCAATGTCATGCCTTGCAATGATATCTAATTAACATGCCGAAATCATTAACACACAGTACATAGACCGTCACTACACGCCATTGGTTGGCTCAGTCCCATCATAAATATGAGGGTTGTTTGTGCAGATTTCAACTCAGTCAGGTTGCCAGCCACTTTGTTCAGCTGCCCATCGAAATCTTCTGGTCCCTCGCTGCTGTAAGTCAACACGCAGTATGGTCTTCCAAAGTAACTGGATAAAAATGTCTCATTGGAGGCTACAATGCAGAGCCGATTTTTGGAGATTTCTAGCCACCGCAAGGCTTATGTAAATCATATGCTACTGTATTTTAGGATGGCCCTCTTACCATGGTGACTTCGGCTGCCAGCGAACGCATGTACATGGGGTCTGCACTGTACTTCAGAAGCCCATTCTGACAGTTTGCATTACTTGCAAAGAGTGTTTGCCAAGAAGTGATCTACTTCAGTTGATACTGTTATTACTAGAAATTTGAAATCTATTACTAGGATCGTGAGAGAATGATTCTTACCACGTGAACTTTTGCGTCTGAGACAGCTCTGAATGACAGTATTGAAGATAACCTGTTGTCTGAGGTATGCTATGATGGGAGGAACATTGGTGGGATGGATAAATGGTATTTTTGAAACCAAAACTCCCTGAAGAAGATCAAGATCACCACCAAAGTAGTATCGATGCATCTGATCAGGAAGATTCTGAAAATATAGAATCATCCACATATTTATGATAATCCGTAAGTTTAATCCCATTACTACTTTTCAGTTCAGTGAGTGCATTCTTTTATTCTTAGCAAAATATTGGTGAAAATTTAGTATTGTTACCATATATAATAAGTATTTAGGTATTTGGGCATCATATTTTGATAACCTCTCAAAAGATGCTTCTCATTAGCCTAAAAAATGTTACAGTGAAAGAAGAATAAAATGTTCATCTGTATTTAAATGATTCTCTATTTAATTGTAATGACTGATACTAACATTATGATAATCATTAATGTAACTATCATTACAAATATCAATTAAATTAAAATTATGATTATCTTCTACGTCATCATCGTCATAACTGATGTTCCTATTTGTCTAACTATTACTAATGATAGAAGACAGCGGACAAAATGCCACACAGATGTGGGCCTGCATGAAGAATGAAGTACAGTGTGCGCTCGTTAACATGCTACCACGCTGTTCCGCTTACCGTCAAGTGGTGTTACATCCCCAAAGCGATTAACTCAATATGCTGTACCAGTTAAAGCACCAGACAAAGGGTCAGAATAATGGTAAGACGAATGGACTGATGAAGGAACTGACAGGCGGATGGATGGACTGAGAGTCAGACAAATGGATTGGTCAGATGAATGGTCGGATGGAAGGATTGACAGACGGATACAGAGGCTGATGGTCAGATGAATGGATAGACTGTCGAATGGATGGTCGAATGAACGGACAGTCGGATGGATAAACTGATGGTCGGATGAACTGATGGTCAGATGGACGAATGTACAGATTTAGTTAGACATTAGGTTATTTCTACACTAGTCCGTTTTACACATGGTTCAGTTTACACGCTGTATCGGGCAGCTTGTCCCAATGACAGCGTGTAAATGGGTCCGCATTGTAGAGCTCTTGCACACTGCAGGAGTTCGAAGTCAGTCACGTGTTACTGGTTGACAAGTTTTCTGCTGGCAACTAGTTTCAGTAAATAAAAATAATGACTTCAATTTGAAACATTTTTTTACCACAGTCGACTGTTTGTTCCAGTTTTTGGTTTTGACTTTACCACGAGTTATCTGTTCCATTAATAGTGCCACCAATGGCTGGAACTCTGCAGGAGCAGTAGTTTCAATACCTAAAATCAAATGAAATTCATTATCAGTGAGATCTTAAGCTTTTGCATTTTGAGCATAAGGTTCAACACTTTAGCAATGAGCTGCATTGTTTTCCCAGTAGTTCTTAGAAAATGCTCATCATTAGTGTTCAAATGACTTCCATTATAAAAGTGACTGTAACACATTTGTTTACACAAATATTGGAAGCATGGTACTAAGGTCCAAGGCTCTGTTGGCTAAGGTGCAAATACAACCATAGCAGTTCAATGACACAACCGCACAACTTTCATTGGTATTCTCTGTGCAGCAGTAAGCACCAGTCAATAAAAATTCCGCTCCATTGGTTGGCACCAGCAAAAGTGTATTCTTGTAACCCACTTCAATCTTACTTCCAAGGATATTCTGAGGCACAATATCACACTTCTCACAACCTCATTGCTCAAACATCATGAACAATTGTCAATTCAGATTGAAATCACTCGATAGGAAGTAAGTAAGTAAGTATATCCTTTATAGGAACGTCTCCTAAGTTTACTTCGATTCAACCTCAAATTAGAATTTCTGTATGGCACAAGAAAATCATCTGCTCCGAACCAAACTGATCAATGAAAACCACTGCTCTCCATGTTGATGCAGAACACTGTAAGCAGTCTTCTCCATAGCCTAACTTATTAATATGCCTTATGACTACGGTCTATTCATTGTTCACCCATTAAATAATTATAACAAATTCATATATAATTTATCCTAACTAGCTTCACATAATCTGTACAATTAACCTCACATAAAACACAGATAAACACAAATAAAGTTGAGATCATTGAATCACTGAACCTGCCAAACAGAACAGTACAAAAGCCCAGAAGAAGGAGATAGCAGTCATGGTTGTGATAGAGCAATGGTAAGCAAAACCCATTAGCACAACATCACCTGTCATCTTCTGTATCCGAGAGATGACTGATTTTGATAGAACTACTGGTCGATGTAGTTGCAAAATGAATTGCATTGGTAGCTGAGCACTGTTCTGATTTGTAAGTGGACAGAACGTCGATGCTGGTGACCCACTACAAAACAACAGATATCTAACTGTACACGCTTGACATTTGAAATCAACAGTATGAAAATGTCTACCATAATTTATTTCACTTAACCTATGTCCACATGGAAAGTGGCACTACATAAACTCGCAATTACAACCACAGCTACAAAACTATAACTAAAAAGGCTGAAACTCCACCTTCACAAATTAAATCTAAAGTACAAGACAAAACAGAAAAGTGAAAAATTGATTTAAGAAAAGATACTCAAATAGCTAAACTGGGCATTAAGCTTCACGTGACAAGGCTTACCAAAATGAAGCACTAGGGGAGGAGGAGGGTTTTAGGTGAATGGCAACACTCCAGCATGAAGATCAGCATGCACGTGGGATCGATTCCCGCTACCTCCCAAAGGTTCACTCAGCCTTCCATTCGCTAGGTGGCATTAGTAAAATGAGCAGCAGGACAGATGGGTGCCTTGCATGGCAGCCATACAGTTAAATTTGACTCCTGTAATAACTTGTAATCATTCGTTCATACTATGACTTGTAATCATACTGCGGTGTGTCAGTTTGAATTAATAATAAACACGAATATATGCTAATGCGCCAAACCCACATGATCCTTACCTCTTTCCGTCGCTTAGTTTATTCATTGTCATGAGCGGATGAATCTGAACACGTTTGACAGGAGATGGCTCAATGCCAATTGTTACACTAAAGCCGACACGTTGGTCTGTGATTGCTAGAAGAAACAAAACCGTGTAAGAATTTCAAGTTCTTTATGCACTTGGCATCATTAACTGAAGCTTTGTCATTAAATTCTGGATACACGATATATGAAATTAATCACAATAATAAATAAGACACTCTGGAAGAGCAGTCAGCTTGCACGAGTTAACACTTTAACGATGAGAGTGTACTAAAAGCAACTAGGAATCTAATGCAGCTCATCATTAAAGTGTTACGGACTGATGTAAACATAATTGACTTGCCAAATCATTCTCTAGTATCTGCACTTCTAAAGACTTAGGACAGTGTGTGCTGATTTGATCAACAGCTGAAAAGTGGTACATTTCTGTGCAAATATTTGTAAAGTGGCCAATATCAATACAACAGTAGTGCATATGCTGTTGCACTACAAAATATAACAGTTAAATCAAATAATGTACATGGCACCAGAAATTTAATGCAGACGGTACCAATCTCAAGTCTTGTGGACAATAGTCTCACAGAACCAAGAGCTAACATGGCAGACTGAGACAATGCACTTACCTTCAAGTGTCATGGGTGTCATAGTTTTATTATGATGATTCAGCAGATCATATGGTCCCACAAAAAATGTCAGCTTCATTGGCAGGCCTACAAAGATATATCACACAGACAATTTCTTCAAAAACTCATCAGTTTATTCCAGAATAATAAGGGTTTCATTTTATATTTCATCAGAACATCTTCAATTAGTGAGGATGACTGAATAAGTACATAATAATTCCACAGACACATACCTCCATTTCGTGAACTGACGACGCCCAGTGGAGACTTGTGAATGTAACTCTGAACACTAGAGATTGACCTGAAACAATAAAAATATTTATTCTGCATCAATTAAACTACTGATGATCGACATTCAACATCCTCAAGATTCCACAATAGTACTGCTGTTTTGGAAAACAAGTTTGGCAACTGTTCTCAGTACATCTAGATATTGATCAGCTATAAATTAACCTGTAGTTTAGGAGTTTCAAAGTGAATAAAGAAATTTTAAAATAACGAAATTACATAAAAATCTGGAGGCTAAAAGTTATTTCATAAAATAAAATTCTATACTAAAAATCAGCTTATGAACCTACCCAGTTAAACCAAATTGTGGAAACTTTTAATGAGTATATCGTCCTGGATGCCTTAAACAGATTTTCTAAATAGGCAAACCTAGTTAAAATGAGGTCCAAAGTCTCCTTGGTTGCCAGTTGACAAGTGTATCAATAACTACAGAATTACTTAAAATCCACAGAAATTCAGAACTGGTTACAACGATTTGAATTGTAACACAGCTACCAACCTTTGAAAATTCGATAGTGTATTAAGATCGGATTCTAATGACAATAAAGCCTGTGCTGCTTTACATTTCGTTGACCTACGCACAAAACAATCACATTGTACACATTACAGACCTACTTAAAATATTTTATGCACTCTTTAATGTATAATTCAAACTTCTGCTCCTTTAGCTTTGCTTATTAATGCAAATGATCTAATTGGCAGAAATCACTCAAGTGATAATTTCAGCATAAGACAACATATAGATAATCAGGTTAATAAACTTCCTTGTCATCAAACTGCTAACAGATCGACTGTGGTGAAAGACAATACAGCTGTAGTATGATTGTTGAATGAACAGAATGGTTTAAGGCTGAGAGTTTGATTCTTCATAAGGCACTTAACAATTTCAGTCGCCTGTCTTGGTTACATTACACCCTCATTTGTAATCACAGAAGACCTACGACAAATTATCCTTGGTGACTTCATTTTGGAACCCTATTACAAGGTCATTCATATTTACACAACCACAAATAAATAAATAAATAAGCTAAAAATCACTAAATAAATAATAAATTCATGTATCAGTCAGATCAGACCATATCAATCAGTCAATCAATCAATCAATCAATCCATTCAGTGAGAGAATCAGTCATGCAGAGAGTGGAGCATCTATGAATGAGTGAGCACGTAAGAATATGAGGAAGTGAGTGAGTTTGTCAGTCATCCAGCCAGTTAATATACTGGCAAATGGTAGATATTTACCTATCGCCCTCAATGCTATAAAGCATCTGCAGACCCTCAAGATGTTGTTTTAGCTCATCAAAGCTTCCATCGTTCAACGATTTCACAAGACTTGGACATTCCTTAGAGCAGAAACACAACTGCATCTGAATAAATTATCTAAATATCTACATCCTGAAGTCTTTCTCATTAGACTTGCATAAAATACAGTTGACCTAAGTATTTGACTCAACTATGTCTTCTCAAACTGTTTCAAGTTTCAATTACTACTCTGTCTAAATAATTTGGCCAGATTATTAGCTCTAGGTTTCTAAAACAGACAATGTTCATTTAAATGATCCTAACAAACAGTGCAGAGTCACACAGCTAAAAAGATTCAACAAAACTTTTACACAGTATGACAGTAGCTCTAACAGAAATTTAATTTTAAGTCTCCACCAAGATATTTACTCTGTAAGAACCTTGCACAGAAACTTAATGCTCATATATTCTTAATTCACTTCTTCTTCAAGATATCTACAATGCCAGCCTAGCACTGCGAAAGGACAACAGTTTTCAAATGTAGATAAAAGATGCATGCAGCAGAAGGAGAGGAAGATCCATAAGAATGTCATTCCATGCATTATATCACATTGTCAAACTGAGAGCAAATGGGAACAGCCAAATCACCTTGGATCATGAAGTTAAGGAATCTACAACAAGTCAAACCTGATACAGAGATTAATTGTCTGCCATAGTAATTACAAAAACTGGCATTCTCTCAAACTGGAGGATATGCTGAGGATATCACGCCTGCGATGGCTGGGTCACATACACAGATCGGACAATGAAAGATTCTCAAAACAGGCACTAGAATGGACACCGACGGGATGGAAAAGAAAACATGGAAGGCACACACTGGTCAAACTGAGTCATACAAATCTGGAACAGTCAAATCATGAAGGGAAGGAATCCACAGGACAGTTGGGAAGGACCTGTGTCACCCGATGCGCTGCAAGCGCGTGGTATTACTAAGGTCTAAGGCATTCTCAGACCTAAGTCAAACTCTTCAATCTGTGTGGGATTTGCAGACAATGAAGTACATCATGGATATAATCAGAAAGGTGCCTAAATTTAGAAATATCACCAACAAGCCAAGCAGCCAGATGCAGTATAGTAGCCTCATCTGCACCAAGAGAATGCTTGGATAGTTGTACTATAGTAAATACACCTTCATACTAAATGTAAAAGAACAGCAAATGGCAAGCTACTGGCACAGTCGATAAAAATGAGAGGCACACAAGGTTTATGTAGGCAGCAAGTGTCAATTCATCATCAAGAATAAACCAAAGATCTTGCACAAACATCAAACTGCAGTCAGTAGCTATGTGGCAACTCATTTTAATTAATTGTTACCAATTACCAATGAGATAAATTGCTTTTAAATTCCTAGTTATTAGAAAATGCATCACATAAATATAGATGAAAGTAAATAATAAATCAGTACAGCTCCTTAGACGAAAATCATTAATCTTACCTTTGCTTCTGTATTGTTGGTTAATTGAGCACTGACGAAGTTTCCCTTTGAATCCAAAAACAACTGCACCAAGTAATCATCCGTTGAAAGACACACTGAGTCCTTGGAAGCGTCGGCCTGAAACCGAATTTTGGCTTGCCTAGCAATGGACTCCAATCGGTCAACTACATGTGAGTGACCAACAGCTGCAATAAAAAAAGCCCTTGGTATTACCATCATCACCTTCATGATAATCATAATATAATCATCATTGGTGGCTCAATGGAGTCAAGCAGTCAGTGTCAATGCACTGCACTTCCATCACCATGTCTGGTATTTGTATAATAAATTTAAGGCCTAGATTTTAGCCTCACAGTTGTTCATGACCCAGAATATTCAACTGATTCTAAAATCAACATGTATGTAACAATAATATTAGATTAAAGTGTTCCCAAACCTGACATTTTTCTGTCAGTAAGTAATACTTTTGAAGTCTATAATGGGCCATCACCACTACACCTAATTAAGATACAATCGATGCAAGTGCATAGTCTACGCAAGTTAGAGCACGATGTCACAATGGAGAACCATTTACACCTGGCCTGTTAATGCGAGAGTCCACTTAATAGCAGTCATCATATAATGGCTGTCAAAGACGCCTATTTAACACGGGAGACACTTTAACATGCAGTACAATACCTTGCTGTGTAGCAGTCTGCATCAGCTGGGCACAGCTGCCTAAATATGGGCGAATAGTCGCTAGCTGCGACTATTAGCCAATAAGTCCTGCAGAAGGCAGTACAATTCCAAAGTAGGTTAATTTAAAATAACTGCACAAGTTTCCACTCCAAACACCTAGCAGCAGCTGTAATTTAGATAAATTATGGCCATTGTGCCTTAGTCTGCCACCAACAACCTTCTTAGCACAGGCATAATCTAGCAGTTGTCTCAGCCAAGGTGACAACAGCCGTGTATGTTCATTCCAATCACTTTCATGGTTTGAAATAATGCCTGAAAATGGTGGGTACAAATGTGGCCAGGGCCGAAACACAAGTCGTCTGGCATTAAATCACTTTTGCTCACAATCAGACATCAATGTGGCTTTTCAAAGTAAATTGGACAAATCATCTGGTAAGAGGCTATGGTGCAGTGCCTTCACATCAGGCAGCCTATGTCTCTGTCTGTGCTTTTCTAGTCATACTAAGACTTACGTAAATCATAACCTACTGTACTGCAGTATGACCCTCTTAACCCACAGACCACTGACAGTGTTCATGGTGACTTTGGTTCCTACCAACCGCACATAAACAGGTTTACACTGTACCTGACATTTCCTTCAGAAGACTAGGTTATGTGGAAACAGCAAATGTTTTCTTTTCAACAGAAAATCTGATAAAACTAGGGCCGGATTAACCACTCAGGGTCCAATACTAATTATTCATGGGGCCCTGGTCGTATTGAGCATGGAATGATGGGGATGCCCTAAAGACATGACAATCAACTTGTAGTAAAGCAGGTCAATATGCCAGCTGCTCAAATTAGTAGCCAATACATACAACACAACTTCAAAGCTTTGCATATCTAAGGTTGTTCTAAATGTTTGTTACAGTGTATTAACAACATACAGTTAGTGTACAATTCTAATCAAAATCGGAAACTATTCTCTTCATTGTTAATAGTTCGGAAACACTCGCGACTTTTCGTAGCTGCAAACTGTGTAAAAGTGTAATGTTCATAAAATGAAATAAATTTAAGCACATCAATTTCAACAGGATGACACAGGCAGTGAAAATTGATCATTTTTTCCAAAGTCTACTCATAAGCAGACATTGGAAGCAGTAAACTGAACCTTGAGATGAGCTGAAAAGCAACCATTTTCTAAGCTGATGCTCACCATTTGGTGGCCAAGAATAAAACAGCTTATTATTGAACTTGCGATTCTATCCTTTGCACAAAGTTGACAGTGCTTTATAATATCATTTTGACATTAGGTAATCATTAGACTTGGACAAGCTTCCGCAGGTTTCTGAGCCAATACTCAGTAGTTGTCGCTGTAATGGGCAACCATTCATAGGTATCAGTCAAGTGACAAGGCGGTTTTGTAAACTTTGACGACTTGTTTTCAGGCGGAGGTGTAACGATTGTTTCAATAAGTTAAGTACTGTGAGTCTCACTTGTATGAGCATCACCACCATCTGTGGGTAGGCCTATATGTGCAGTGCCATGCATGTTAGCAATGGAGTTAAGAGTGGGAGTGGGACATCCCTATATGTCGACATCGTGTCAATGGTATCAGGCAAATCCATCTGCTGTCCTATTTTATTGCTGCCTTTTACTGTGGCTCGTGCAAGAAATGCATCCAAACCTGGCACTGCAGCACACGAAGACCGATCTTTCTCAGTCTTTTCTTTAGTAAGTTGGCATTTCTTAGCATTGGAAAGTAGAGAGGTTCTAGGCATCGTGTAAAACTAGAACTTAAATCAGTGATCGAATAGCATCGGAATATAAGCAAAAGTGATGTAGGCATAGATTAGGCCCATATATTGATAGAAAGAAGTTGAGTCAAAAGAAACACAGCAGTTGGTTGCATGGCTGACATTTCAAATTTGAAATTTGCTTAGTGCAAATTCTCGCTTAAACAGAAACTAGTGGCTCATTCCTTTGAACAAATATTCATTTAGTGTAATGAATTCTGTGTCTGTACTGCAGCATTCCAACTCCAGTCGGGAAACCCTGTAGGCGGAGGCCCCATGCTAAAGCATACTGAGCATACTGGTTAATCCGGCCCTGCATAAAACCCATCCTCTTTCAAACACCTGAAGCTAGGAAGACGACGAGAATAAATGCAACTGAATCAAGAAAATGTAATATAATACAGAGTCACATAAGTCATTAATACTCATTATGTGACTCTACCATGTCAGAAATTCCTCAATAGCACTTGGGATGTTTTCAACAGTCAGGATTGCAAGCAATTTTAAGAAAATATTCAAGTACTGCCAGATAGCAAACTGAACTGAGTTGGCAATGCATACAAAGCTACACAAACCTCACAGACAAAACCGTGTGTGTGTGTGTGTGTGTGTGTGTGTGTATACACTTACTACAGTGCCTTCTATGAACCTCAAAAAGGCACTGTCTGCCTGTCTGCATCAGACTAAAGTCATTATGCAAAATTCATCAGTTAACAAACAGTGCTCAAAAAACTAAAAGATACTAGGCGGTCTCCCATAGACACATAGAGCCAAACTGATGGTTTCCCATCTAGAATAGATAGTGGACATCATGTTCAAAGTTCCTGGACCATGTAATGCCAAAGAAGACAAGTGACAACGGGTGATGAGGTTCGCAACACACAAACTCTGAACGGGTGTCTGCAAATCCGAGAAATTCTTCATCAACCAGACGGTTGCAGCACCTCTCCATAACAAAACAATAAGCAACAATCCAAAGACTCGATTGACACTTCCAACTGCAGCTAAACACTTCCAGCCAGTACCTGAATGCCCTCAAGGTGTACAACTTACAGACTTCGATAAAAAAATTCAAAACACCATCAAAAGTGATGGTAAAAGAGAGATATAACTTCAAGAAAGCATAATAGGTCACATTATAAATCTGAACAAATAAAATCGAGCAAAATCTGCAAATGTGACCACAAATTGATTGAAATGACATGCTAGACTCAAGCTAGGTCAAAATTCTACGTAACAGATTTTGGTTTGGAAGAAACCGGACTATTTCTTTTTTTGTTCACTCTCATGACAAAATAGCGCCTTTTTCACATTAGCCAACAAGCTGCAACTTTCCTCAGGTTTTAATTTGACAACGTTATTTGACCTTTGAAAATTGTACTTGTAGTCAGTTGAGCCAGCTAGTTAAATGAGGTGCATTATTACGCCCAAAGGCAGAAAGAAACAAATCAAATGAAACAACATACATGCGCAATGCTGTACAAACATAAAGTCAAATGCACAGACTGCGAAGATGTTCACAAAAGTTTAACGCAACTAGATTTACTGTTCAAGATGCCAGAGAGTTCGGAATCACAAAGAAATGAGGTGCATTATTAGCAGATAACTACAGAAACTCAGTCTACATCTGGGCAGACAGTGCCAACTATGCCAGATCAATTGGTGATCAATAACTATGTCAAATCAATTGGTAGCTACAAGGAGAAATAGTTCACCTTTGATTGACTTCAGCAGAGTCTCTTGGTGTTGGTGAAATGCTAACATATCCTCACTTGCCCATTTTTTGTCCTGTCAAATGAAAACAATGGCAAAATAGAAAATGAAAAGATAAACAATAAATGAAAAAGATATCATAAAGACAACAAGATCACAAGTTGTTTTATCTACATATAAATCTCTCATGTTGATTTCCAAATATGGGCCTTACTTCTTGACATCAATTAATGTTTAGACCATTCTGATAGAATTTCAAATCGGCTCTCAATTTACAGCAGAATGTCAAACACATTTTTTTAAATTGTACAATTGCAAATCATAACTAAGAAAAACAAAACTAAATAAGAAAACATATAATTTTTTTATTATACAATTGCAAATCATAAAAATAAGAAAACATATAAATGATGAACTTTGATTTATTAGCATTGAATTCTTCACTTCTGTACTGCTGCATCCCAGATCAACACCTCATGCTTTCAGTAAAAGTGCAACTCAATAATAATAGTCGTGTAGCAACAATTTGTACTGCAGCAGCGGTTACTGAATGCCTACATAAAATGTTAGTGTAATACATTAACAATATTCATATTGTGGCAACAGTAAAGAATGAGTATAAGTAACAAAAGACACATCTACAACATCAACATAGAGCAACAAACAGATGCTCCAAAGAATATCCAGAACGAAGTTTCAAAGTTTCAATTCAGCTCTCAGGCTAATTAGATGGTCAATAAGTTGAAGGACATGATAGAGAGGGATAGGAGGCTACTGCTTGGCTAACCAATCCTCTACACCTAGTCTGAAAAAATGAAATACTTAACACTAAATACACAATGTGCCAAAAGTACTGATCTTTTTGATCTTTTATTCAAAGACGTAGCAATGGTGCTCTGGATGTGACAATTGCAAGCACAATAAAATCAGGTACTGCTGAGTGCAGTTAGCACATGGATATCAGGAGCCCCGCTGTTGGATTACTTTGGTTTGGTCATATTAGCCCTTCAGCCCAGAGATCCTGGACACGTCTGAGGTGCAAATACCAAGGCTGCCAATTTAGTTCTATTTCAAAATACTCAAGTTAACACTCACAAAAGATGGAAGCCGCTGGCCTTTCGCTGAAAGAAGTGACGGCTGATTGGAGTGTTTCGCCCGAAGGCCTTCCATTAGTCCAGACAACTTCATTTTATCTAACAGAATAAATTTTATCAAAAAGCAATAGTTTCAAGTCATGCGAAATAACAATTTACCACAATCTGAAAATTGCAAGTTTAAATTCCTGATGCCATAAAATATTAATCCAACATAGGTCAGAGGTCAAGTAATAGTTACACGATAATCAGAGGCAAGTAACGGCATTCAAGTTGTCTTCGCCATCCCATTTTCGTCAACCATCCGATCATCAGAGTCTCTCGTATCCTCACCAACATCTTCCAGTGTTTCCAGCGTTTCGATTTCGTTTCGGGGGTAATCACGTATCCCTAAGCCAGCTGCTGTGTATAAGCGCTACTTCCTCTCAGACTCATAAACACCCAAAAAAAGCACAAATAAATTCCCGATACACTATGTTTCAGTGAATCAAAAATTAAAAGTTTTATTAAGACAAAAGAAAAAGAGTGGAACCTTGGTTTTTATTGTTTTCGCCCCAACAAAACAAATCAATCGCGATCACACTGGCCGCCATCTTGCTTCTACGGCAGCCACCCGACTCGACCGCCATCTGCCGCAAAAACAAGCCATACTGGCGCCACGCGTGACGTTGGCGTCAAACACAATAATGACGACTTTACGCCAGATGGTAAGAAATGTAATAATAATGTAAACTGCGGACATTTCAAATCACCCAGCAATCTGTGACAATGACTCTACAACACCCTTGAAGTGCTATGAACTGCGTTGTACGAATTGTCTTTTTTTATTTAACATTGATTTGCAATCCAGGTGAGCAAGTAAGTGACCTTTAATATTTGCCAACCACGTACGGAAGTGTTCGTCTGTGTTGCCCAGTTATTAAGTAACGCATATGCAGGTCTAATGCTGGACAAAAAGTGAATGTTAGGGTACGCGTTCTGCTGTCACTGCCTTAATCATATTCATTTATCCCGTAAACGATCCTCTTGATGACACTATCAACACATATTGCATATGCAGGTCTAATGCTGGACAAAAAGCGTCCGCGCAGTGAATGTTAAGTTACGCGTTCTGCTGTCACCGTCTCAATCATATTCATTTATCCCGTAAACGATCCTCTTGATGATACTATCAACACATAGGCCTATCGTAAGATAGGCCTAGGCTAAACGTATCCTGGCGTAGGCCTAACTGTAGAAAACTGTAGAGTTTTCCGAATGTTCTGAAACACGTCGATATTCAGAGGAATAACTTCTGTAATAAATCGTACACTCTCATAATTATAGAAAAGTAAAATTGCGGTTTATTTCTTTGCAATGGACTTGCTGACACTTAATAAATTTTTTATTGTCACTGCGCGCATGCGCACTGACGGTTGCTTATCTTAATGCCATAATTATCTCGGTCGGTGAACTGAGGTCAGGCTGTAGACTACGTGGTAATCGTAAGCGTTTGTGTAACCAAATCGGGCCGACTCGAGTCCGATTTTTTGTGGTCTCGGACTCGGACTCGGACTCGGCTTGTCATGACTCGGACTTGGACTCGGACTCGAAGGCCCGGACTCGAATTTGACTCGCTGACTCGGTTTCCGAGTCACAATTTTCTCTCACGATAAAAAACCACTTGTATACTTCCTTACTTACGAGTCTAAAATAGGTAGGCCCTATTCTAAACTAAAGAGCGCATTAGATATCAAAGAGCTCGCCGTCGGTGGAGGGTTGGCGTTTAAAGGGCATCGGCCATCGGGTGATCATACCCTACCCTGCCAAAGACGATCGATATTCTTCGGCTCCTGCACTCATCGGAGTTAATGAGTGTATCAGACGCGCCCAAGAGGCCCGTTTGGCAGAATTTCTGGAGTTTGCAGCCGCTGGAAATTCTTCACCGCGATACCCCCCCCCCCAAGTAATGGCTAGGCAGAATAAAGCGTCTGAAGATCAAGGCCATCGAAGGGAGATTTGACCCGTTTATAGCGCTTCTGACCTAACGGAATACCCCATTCGCGCAACTGGGCCAGCCGAATGGCATTCGAACATTAAGCGATTTTGCAGCCCTCACGAACCTTAGGAGCCGTAGGCCTAGCATGTATCCAGAAACAGATGTGTTGGCAGTAAAGCAGTATTAAAATACTTTAGTCTAATCTCATTGTTTAGAAATCAGTTTTCAAAGCGTAATTCTTCAATTATTCTTGTAATTAAAATTATGGCTGAGGTCCCGAAGCCAAAAGTTGTAGCGGACACGTTATACTTTACATTACATTATCGCTCTTCCAAGTAATCTTAAGACTTTCTTTGTTTAACATTTATAATGATTAGACTTTCCTGTTACGCGCTTTTGTGCAAGATTCTTTTTGTTTAGGCGCGTTGTAGGCCTAAATGGCAGTTTAATAATAATAATAATAATAATAATAATAATAATAATAATAATAATAGTAATAATAATAATAATAATAATAATAATAAATAATAATAATTCTTCCAGCATAAATGTACTGTTATCTTTCTATGCCATTAAATTTCGTGTTTCAGTGTATTTTGGTGTTGAAGGACTCGGACTCGGACTTGGACTCGATCCTTTGTGACTCGGACTCGGACTCGGACTCGAGCAGCTCTGGACTCGGACTTGACTCGGACTCGGCTTAGGTGGACTCGGACTTGACTCGGACTCGGCTAAGGTGGACTCGACTACATCACTGCTATTCAGCGCCTCTTTACAAGGCCTAATGGCTATCAAGGAGATTGCTTTCAAGTGACGCTTTAGAAACTTCAAATTTACGATTACGGTTACGACTGTATATAGGCCTAGGCCCTATGCGACACCCATCAAAGAGGCCTACCTATATTAGGCTATACGCCAATACGTTGCAGGCGAGATGCAGCCTGCAGTTCCAATTAATGGAGTTGGTTGTCTGGAAGGCAGTGGCGTCGCCAGAGCTTCAAGGTTGGGGGCAAGGCATAGGAGGACAGGGAAATGAGCGTCCGAAGGACGATCGCTGAGCAGTGCGAAGCGCCGAGCAGGGGGAGGGGTTTGGGGAGGGGATGTGCCCCTCCCCACTTTAAATTTTTTTGAATTTTCATACTGTAATGGTAGCATTTTAAGCTGTCATAGGAACAAAATTGTTCTATTATTTCAACGCTGATAGGCGCCAACTGTGACTCGTAGCTAAATGTTAAATGTTCGCGTTTTCATATAGTGACCGTATACGGCCTCGACCCTGCTCGTTTTTCAATGAATTGATTAGGTTACATCCTTCATCACTGCTCGCCCATTCGAATGGACGCCACACCATTTAAGGTCCCCGTGCAAGGACCGAGGTTTAAGATGTAGTTTGAAACGTATTTGAGTTTGACTACAGATAATATTAGCAATCCCGACATTTATTGAAATTAATATAAAAAGTAAAACTAGAAAACACGTTCAATATCCAAGAACGCTACAAGCCTTAGGGTAAACAGATTGCTGACCAGACACAATTAGCAGACATAGTTTACAAATGGTATAAAAACCAAGCAAGAAGGATTCAACTACCGAATCGGGAAGCAGTGCTGGTGCAGTTTTACTAGTGAACAATCGACAATAGAAACAGAACGCCGACTGCTTTAAACGACTGTGTACTCGGGGTTAAAGTGGGTGGGAATGCGCGGGAACGTGCCGAACGGCTTCCCACTGCTCTCGAGAATTGGCGGGCGAGGGAGTATTAATTCATAGATATTTTTATTCCCTTGTCTTAAAACCAAGATAGTGTGAATCAGTTTGCTATGTTTTGTCTCTGTATATAATTATGTATCTATTTCACAACAAGTATTATACCCACACACGCCACATACATATACATACATACATACACACACACGCACGCACACACTGATGCTTGCTTTTGCGTGCACCCGCTGAGCGAGAATGATCTGACTGCATCCCTGCAGATATCGCTCAAAGAGGCAGGCATACTAATAATTTCCACATGTTGTCTTGGACATCCTGTTGGAATGCGGCTGGGTGACTGGTGTAAATAGGTCACCCCATCATGACTCATCACTACGAAGAGGAGAGATAGACAACGTTGGACTTTTCCCCATTCGTCTGTATATTTTGTGTAAAGAACAATCCGTCACCTGTTGATTAGTGATTAGTCTTTGAAACGAAAACAAACTTTGGAAGAGGAGAAGAGGACCTTCAATGTAAAATGTCAAACCACACACCACATAGGGTACCCCCTATAAAAAAAACTCACCGGATTTGCACGAATCCCAGGACCCAGCCTGACCAGGGTTGGGGGCAGCTGCCCCTTGCCCCCCGTGGCGACGCTAATGCTGGAAGGCATTCCAGACCTGAATGCATGAAACCAAGATAAAAAATAATCGTTTTCAAACGCTTACGGAATATAGAGGCAAGAAAGACCAAAGGACAAAAAGGCCATGGCATGCAGTTAAGCGATGTTTCGTAGCAAAAAAAAACCGTGATTGACAGGCGAATGCTTGGATCAACCAAGTCATCCAGAGCCTCTTTACAGGCGAGATCTTTCAGCGCCTATTCACAGACGAGATCTTTCAACGCCTCTTCGCAGACGAGGTCTTTCAGCGCCTCTTCACAGACGAGGTCCTTCAGCGCCTCTTCACAGACGAGATCTTTCAGCGCCTCTTTACAGGCAAGATCTTTCAGCGGCTGTTCACAGACGAGATCTTTCAGCGCCTCTTCGCAGAAACGAGGTCTTTCAGCGCCTCTTTACAGGCGAGATCTTTCAGCGCCTCTTCACAGACGAGATCTTTCAGCGGCTCTTCACAGACGAGATCTTTCAGCGCCTCTTCACAGGCGAGATCTTTCAGCGCCTCTTCACAGGCGAGATCTTTCAGCGCCTCTTCACAGGCGAGATCTTTCAGCGCCTCTTCACAGGCGAGATCTTTCAGCGCCTATTCACAGGCGAGATCTTTTCAGCGCCTCTTCACAGACGAGATCTTTCAGCGCCTCTTAACAGACGAGATCTTTCAGCGCCTCTTCACAGGCGAGATCTTTCAGCGCCTCTTCACAGGCGAGATCTTTCAACGTCTCTTCATAGGCGAGGTCTGTCAGTGCCTTAAGAAAGGCGACGTCATCCAGAGCCTCTTCACAGACGAGATCTTTCAGCGCCTCTTCACAGGCGAGATCTTTCAGCGCCTCTTCACAGACGAGATCTTTCAGCGCCTCTTCACAGGCGAGATCTTTCAGCGCCTCTTCACAGACGAGATCTTTCAGCGCCTCTTCACAGACGAGATCTTTCAGCGCCTCTTCACAGGCGAGATCTTTCAGCGCCTCTTCACAGGCGAGATCTTTCAGCGCCTCTTCACAGGCGAGATCTTTCAGCGCCTCTTCACAGGCGAGATCTTTCAACGTCTCTTCATAGGCGAGGTCTGTCAGTGCCTTAAGAAAGGCGACGTCATCCAGAGCCTCTTTACAGACGAGATCTTTCAGCGCCTCTTCACAGGCGAGATCTTTCAGCGCCTCTTCACAGACGAGGTCTTTCAGCGCCTCTTCACAGGCGAGATCTTTCAGCGCCTCTTCACAGACGAGATCTTTCAGCGCCTCTTCACAGACGAGATCTTTCAGCGCCTCTTCACAGGCGAGATCTTTCAGCGCCTCTTCACAGGCGAGATCTTTCAGCGCCTCTTCACAGGCGAGATCTTTCAGCGCCTGTTCACAGGCGAGATCTTTCAGCGCCTCTTCGCAGGCGAGATCTTTCAGCGCCTCTTCATAGGCGAGGTCTGTCAGTGCCTTAAGAAAGGCGACGTCATCCAGAGCCTCTTTACAGGCGAGATCTTCTACCGCCTCTTCACAGACGAGGTCTTTCAGCGCCTCTTCACAGGCGAGGTCTTTCAGCGCCTCTTCACAGACGAGATCTTTCAGCGCCTCTTCATAAACGAGATCTTTCAGCGTCTGTTCACAGGCGAGATCTTTCAGCGCCTCTTCATAGGCGAGGTCTGTCAGTGCCTTAAGAAAGGCGACGTCATCCAGAGCCTCTTTACAGGCGAGATCTTTCAGCGCCTCTTCACAGGCGAGATCTTTCAGCGCCTCTTCATAGGCGAGGCCTGTCAGTGCCTTAAGAAAGGCGACGTCATCCAGAGCCTCTTTACAGGCGAGATCTTCTACCGCCTCTTCAGAGACGAGGTCTTTCAGCGCCTCTTCAGAGACGAGGTCTTTCAGCGCCTCTTCACAGACGAGGTCTTTCAGCGCCTCTTCACAGACGAGATCTTTCAGCGTCTGTTCACAGGCGATATCTTTCAGCGCCTCTTCACAGACGAGATCTTTCAGCGCCTCTTCACAGGCGAGATCTTTCAGAGCCTCTTCATAGGCGAGGTCTGTCAGTGCCTTAAGAAAGGCGACGTCATCCAGAGCCTCTTTACAGGCGAGATCTTCACCGCCTCTTCAGAGACGAGGTCTTTCAGCGCCTCTTCACAGACGAGGTCTTTCAGCGCGCCTCTTCACAGACGAGATCTTTCAGCGCCTCTTCACAGGCGAGATCTTTCAGCGCCTCTTCACAGACGAGATCTTTCAGCGTCTGTTCACAGGCGAGATCTTCAGCGCCTCTTCACAGGCGAGATCTTTCAGCGCCTCTTCGCAGGCGAGATCTTTCAGCGCCTCTTCACAGGCGAGATCTTTCAGCGCCTCTTCGCAGACGAGGTCTTTCAGCCCCACTTCACAGGCGAGATCTTTCAGCGCCTCTTCACAGGCGAGATCTTTCAGCGCCTCTTCACAGGCGAGATCTTTCAGCGCCTCTTCACAGGCGAGATCTTTCAGCGCATCTTCACAGGCGAGATCTTTCAGCGCCTCATCACAGGCGAGATCTTTCAGCGCGTCTTCACAGGCCAGATCCTTCAGCGCCTCTTCATAGGCGAGGTCTGTCAGTGCCTTAAGAAAGGCGACGTCATTCAGAGCCTCTTCACAGGCGAGATCTTTCAGCGCCTCTTCACAGGCGAGATCTTTCAGGGCCTCTTCACAGGCGAGATCTTTCAGCGCCTCTTCACAGGCGAGATCTTTCAGCGCATCTTCACAGGCGAGATCTTTCAGCGCCTCTTCATAGGCGAGGTCTGTCAGTGCCTTAAGAAAGGCGACGTCATCCAAAGCCTCTTTACAGGCGAGATCTTTCAGCGCCTCTTCACAGGCGAGATCTTTCAGCGCCTCTTCTCAGGCGAGATCTTTCGGAGCCTCTTCGCAGACGAGGTCTTTCAGCCCCTCTTCACAGGCGAGATCTTTCAGCGCCTCTTCACAGGCGAGATCTTTCAGCGCCTCTTCACAGGCGAGATCTTTCAGCGCCTCTTCACAGGCGAGATCTTTCAGCGCCTCTTCACAGACGAGATCTTTCAGCGCCTCTTCACAGACGAGATCTTTCAGCGCCTCTTCACAGGCGAGATCTTTCAGCGCCTCTTCACAGGCGAGATCTTTCAGCGCCTCTTCATAGGCGAGGTCTGTCAGTGCCTTAAGAAAGGCGACGTCATCCAGAGCCTCTTCACAGGCGAGAGCTTTCAACGCCTATTCACAGACGAGATCTTTCAGCGTCCTCTTCACAGACGAGATCTTTCAGCGCCTCTTCACAGGCGAGATCTTTCAGCGCCTCTTCACAGACGAGATCTTTCAGCGCCTCTTCACCTCTTCACAGGCGATATCTTTCAGCGCCTCTTCACAGGCGAGATCTTTCAGCGCCTCTTCATAGGCGAGGCCTGTCAGTGCCTTAAGAAAGGCGACGTCATCCTGAGCCTCTTTACAGGCGCGATCTTTCAGCGCCTCTTCACGGGCGAGATCTTTCAGCGCCTCTTCACAGGCGAGGTATGTCAGTGCCTTAAGAAAGGCGACATCATCCTGAGCCTCTTTACAGGCGCGATCTTTCAGCGCCTCTTCACAGGCGAGATCGTTCAGCGTCTCTTCACAGGCGAGATCTTTCACCGACTCTTCATAGGCGATGTCATACAGGGCCTCTTCACAGGCGTGGTCTTTCAGCGCCACTTCACCTGTAGGACCTTACAGCGCCTCTTCACAGGCGATATCATAGGCTACAGCGCCTCTTTCAAACATCTGCCATCATCCTGAATCATAGACGCGGACCTATCCGTAGAGTTCGAGTGCCCTTGCACGAGGGTCTCTCACATTTAATTTCATAACGGCTATGAAGAATATGGCAGCATTAGGCCTATGCCAACAGATTATTAAAATATGCCGTCGACACATTAATTTTGATGCCAGATTCAAACTGCGATACGACTGATGCTGAGTTTGGCCATGTAGCCTATATCGGTGTGGTATTCGAGATGCAACTTAAGACTAGACCAAGAAAAGACTACCAGGAAGATAATCGAACGTCAATATTGATCATTACGAGAATGCTATATTTTATCTAAGCGTGGTGCTTCTGCGGCGGAAAATGCAGCCACGCAACCCGCGAAAACTTACTTCTGCGGCGGATAATTCCGCAACGCAACCCGCGAAAACGTATTCTGCGGCGAAACTTTTTTCACATTTTATCTAAAAACGACTCTAATCCTAACCCTAACCCTGACCCTAACCGACACTCACGACGCTTAACCTGACCCTAACCGACCCTCACGACGCCAATATATAGGAAGTAACGCATTTGAGCAAGGATAAATCCTCGGCGAAAGATTTGAACTGGCCACACGTCCGCCATTTTAAGATGTTTTCAAGGTGCATGTGCGGCGCATGCGTTAGGCATGCGCAAAAGGTTACAGCCGCAGAAGTAAAATTTTCGTTTATATTGTGGCGGTATCTTCCGCCGCAGAAGATTTATCCTTTATCTAATGCATGTACACCAAAGTGCGGAGAGAAAGTTGGTTAAACAAGGATATACTTACTTACTCACTTAAAACTGGTGATGTTCATAAGCGGACATTGTCCGTATGAATATGGGTCGGCATTTCGGCCTCATTGACATCAGCAGGGTTAGATCTAGTCATCTCACAGAAAAGCCGCCTCGAAATAAGTGTCAGGTATCAATCAATCAATCATAAAATTTATATAGCGCCTCTTCAAGGGCTCTACTCAGAGGCGCTCCCAAGCCAGGCCTGATCATACAGAAAAGTCTTCAATTGGGCGTAGAAGGAAGCCGAGTGAATGCGAGGAGATAACCGAAGGAAAGATGGCAAGACATGTGCACGCTGTTGGACCAACAACAGAGAATGCTCGGCGCTGCATAGTAGCAGTGCGGGCATGTGGAACCCGGAAGTCACCCCGAGAAGAGGAACGGAGGGCTGAGCGACCCTTAATAGACGAAGAGAGAGTGAAGATGGTGCACAAGTGGCGAGGAGCTGAACCCAAGACGCTTTGCCAGACGAGAGAGCAGAGCCGATATAGGATACGCTGCCGGAGGGGAAGCCAGTGTAGAGTATGATGCATGTAGAGGTATACCTCTGTTCCTGGCGAAGTTGAGCTTCCGGAGGCAGCGATGGATTTCCGTCGTCTTCCATCGGTCGAACTCGACGAGAAGAAAGGTTCGTATCAAGCGTCGACGTGTCCACAAAGGGCCTCACGAAAGAGCGACACAGCCAACGAAACATGATCTCTCATTAATTTTATCAAGCAGAAATTCGCAAATTATGGCATTAAAATCGCAAATCTGCCACCTTCAGATCCTACCACAAGAAAGCTCGGAGGATAACGACTATGACGTCAGCAACAAGCCAACAATCAGACGGGCGGTAATGACGTCAATACGATATTATCGCATCGCTCGAGAGTAAACGTTATGCTTTAGACGTGATAATAATTATAGAATAATTATTATTATAGTATTAATAACGAAAATAAGTAAGTAAGCAAGCAAGTAAATAAGCATATTCTTTATTAAACCGGTTGCAGGAGAGCCGCACTCAGGTTTACAAACATCATAGGACAAATACAAAATCGATAGGAATATATAGGCTATACAGCATTCTTCCTATAAACGTTTTCCTCATAATTATTAGTGTTGATAAGAGTCATGAGACCGTGGGCGAAGGGCATAGGTAGTTGAATTCCTTGGTGGGAGCAACTTAGGCCTATGTAAAGCATGCCCTGTGTTGTTTAGAACAGCTGTGAAGAGACCGGTATATGCTCTAGCAGCCTTGCGGCAGAGCCGGTCAAAGGTTGGGCTGTCGACTGGGAGGTAGTCCCACCGGATCATCCTACCTATGATGGATTGGAGCCTGTTTTTATCCTGCTGATGAGCAAAACCCCACCATGCTGGGCTAGCGTTCAGCAGGCGTGCCACAGTCGTGGCGCGAACCACTTCAAAAAGGTTTGGGCCCTTGAGGCCATGCATGAGCAGTAAAAAGGCGCAATGCATACATGGACTGTCTAGCCTTGCAACATATCTAACTTATAGGCCTATGCAGTAAAGTTTTCGGTTTGGGAGTTTGTAACAGTAGGGCCTACCAATAATAAAGTAAACTAAATATTATTTAAGCGTTTTAAGCTCTATATAAATTATTTATATTCAAATATATATCCATGTACGTCTACACTGATATAATTATATGCACATCTTTGGAGACCATCTTCTTGGTTAATAGTAGGCTAATAACATTTTGTTTACATAAGTTCTATGGCAAATTATAATTGCTTATAATTTCATAATAAGGTTTCTAAAATTGGCTCAGCTGCAAAGTCCCAGCAACCAAACGTAGACTAGAAACAGACTCAACAAAGAACTGCAATAAACTAAAGCATTGAAATTTTTTACTTTGTACAATGTACATATATAATATTGTAGTTGTCAGTTTTCTATGCACCGTCAGACACTCAGACTGCTAACAGTTTCACAATTTAAACTAACAGACTAACTGCGATAAATTCTTGGACCTCTCTTTTGCAACAGTACTGTCAATGCTTTGTCGCTGTGTGCGATAGGCCTATAATTAAACATGCAAATGATTTGGGGATGATTTAATGAATGTAAGAACTTTGCTGGCAGTTGCGTACAGATTGCGAACTATAAGTCTATAATACTGGTATTGTGCACGTGTCAATGTCACGCATTCCTAGATCGAGACTATGACTTTTGATATCTTGCGAGGGGAAAACTCCATCATTCGCCTGAACACTTCTTGAAGGACTATGGCCTCTCTTATTAGAAGCCAGTGGTGTCACGCGTTGGGATGAAAGTTATAAATTGTTCTTTTACCACATGCTGAGAACCGGGTTGTTCCTGTCATCAACATCGTAAGCAGACCGATATCTGTTCTGTGCTACTGATAGTGATAGGCCTATCTTCGCTCGCATCAGACAATAAAGTGTAGAATCTAGCCGCACGACACTGACATTCTGCGACCAGTGGCGTAAATCATTGGGGGGGGAACAGAGTGAGACTGTCCTCCCAACAGTTTTGACCTAAGCCGTTCTGTCCCCCCTCCCCTCCCAAAAAAATCCGGCCCTGGTAAAATCTGTCAACCCCCAAAGTTATGTATAGATTTTCGCCTCTGTCTGCGACAATAGGCATATACTGTCTCGAACTTACTGGCTACGCATGCATGCAGGTGATCAGCTCATTAGCTCATTTTTGAATCAACGGACTTATGTGCTGGGCTTTGCGTGGACCAGATGACATTAGCTTACGATAATATAAATTTTAAACTAGTGTCGGTCTGCGATCGAAATTTCAGAAGAGTCACGAAATTTGCAGTCTTTCACTAAGTCCGCGATGGGAAAAGTTTTGCTGACCGTACAATAACAAAGTCTGCACAATAGAAAATCAACGAATAATGCTAGTCTAGAACGTCAAAATGTAATCTAAATGGTTAAAAAAGCTCAGTTAAAATCTTTACGCAGTTGCGTAATTGCGCAGTGTTTAATCTAGTCCCCTTACTGTCGGGGGAATTGAGGGTTCTGGGGGTATCCAGCTTATTGTAAAAGTTGACGACCGGGGGTAGTAACGAGTATTTCCAAGAACAAGATCTCAAAATTTTCCTGAATTTTCGAGGGGGGTAGTAACGAGAGTTTTCCAAGGATTTTATTTCGAGGGGGTTAGTAATTTCCATATTTTCCACCAATATTTTCGACAAGGGGTAGTATCGAGAGTTTTCCAACACAATATTCTACAAAATTACATGTCTTTAATTTTTCTTGGGGCTAAAATTTCATCTCTTTCATTTTTCTGGGGAGGGAAAACTCGATCCTGGGGGGAACTTTACCCCCCAGAGAGACGTCTAGATTAAACACTGGTAATTGCGTAATGCTAGTTACGCGTATTGGTTGATGTCTTGTGCTTTAGACCGTCGCGATGGAAGTTACTAATTAGTATTGTTGTTTTTATTTTGTTGTTGTTGCTGCTGTTGTTGTTGCTGTTGTTGTTGTTATTATTATTGTTAGTCTATTATTATTATTATTGTTGTTATTATGATCATCATCATCATCATCAAAATCATCATCATCATTATCATCACCGTCATCATCATCAAAATGTCTCCAGCTTGCGCGTGTAGCCTACGTATAAATCTCACCTAGGCCTAACCTTCTGGATCCACTATAGTGGCTGTAAAAGGAACCCTCCTATCACCATGTGCATTGGCCTTGGGATAAACGGTACTGCTGGACACCACCCGTTACAGCCATGGTCATTTGGTTCACATTGGGCCCACGTACACCTGGGCCATTGGTGTCTAATTTCCCACCTAGATTGCGAAAAACCCACTCTGACCGCCTTATATTATCGAAAATGAACAACCCCTGTTTATGCCCAAAACGTACGTTAAACCCCCATTTTGCAATTTTGGAGTTCGATGGAGATCGTTCTCCAAACCCCACCATTGTTAGACGCCACTGCACTGGCCACCAATAGCCAATGCGGGCCCAGCGCTCTCGTTCAATGGTCCAATCCAGTCCAATCCAGTCTGCGTGACTTGGGCTACTTAAGCGGGCAATGGTGTTAATAAGTCACCAGCAGGTAAATTCCTTCATTCGACCATTATGTGCATAATATTATTACAATTCGTTAATTTAATACCAATTTAATCATAGTAAACCTCGCTTCTTTCAAACTTTTAATGAGTACAACATTATAAGTTTGCATCATGTGGAATATAACGAAGAAGAAGCTTTCAAGGAGCTGACACAGCCATGCTGGAGTACATTAATGAGCGAATCTTTAATTGGACAAGTGGTAATTAGGAGCCTGTCAGTCAGTTCATTGAACGATTGTGTGACGAAACATAACTGACATGTGTATATTTAGGTCTATGTGCAAGACCGGTTGTCTGCTTCATTGTCTGTGTCATAACTTCTAAAATTGTAAATACAACACATATTTTCAAATATGTAGGATTGATTTCTGTGGCGCCATGGAGGATATGCACCACATGCATGTTATCTGATACATTGACGCACGCATGTAAACTGACTATAATTTTGCATTTTCGACCGTGCACTCAGCCCAGGGTCTAGCAACGTAACAGCGGAACAGCGGAGACACGCATATAATAAACAGACATATAGACATAAAGACAGACATAGAGAGATAGAGAGAGAGATCAGAGAGAGAGAGAGAGAGAGAGCCCTAGAGGAGTTTTACTAGAGCAAGAGAGAGAGAGAGAGAGAGATAGATTTATCGTGCCAAGAGAGAGGTCTTCTTCACTGCATCAATATAAATAAGCCTATAGAGAGAATCTAAACGAATAATTTATCTTGCCACACGAGGTCTTCTTCACTGCATCAATATAGATAAGCCTAGAGAGAGACAGTTCTTCTGTATAAAAAGGTGATCTTTAGGATGCGAGTTTATTCGCAGTCGTCGTGGTCGTTGAGAAGAGTGATGTACACTACACTATCTAGCAGATCTCACAGACTGGGCTTCGTGAATAAAGTCTTCAACTGCTGAACGTCTTCAACCAATCGGGGCCGCCATGCCTCTGTCATACTACGGACGGCCATAAGGTATACGAGCGATCATCCGGCCGCCTCTGGTCTTGGTCGCGCCGCTATGAATTAACCTTCCTATACATTAGATACCATCATCTGCTATAGTAGGCTATACACAACGAATATATCATGTTTATATTTAATCAGGTGTTAATGTGGCATTATGTAATTAGAATAGAGTAGAGACTGAACGATCTAGAATCAGAAAACAAATTCATAGTCATAGAAAATCAGTTGATTTGAACTTGAAAATCTCCAATCCAAAACGTCTGATTGCAATCGATGATATCTGGCTTGATCTGTAAACATAGCTATATAATGCGCCAGACACAATCGACAGCTTCGACTGGCTATCAACGCTAAAATTCAGCTCCAGGCTCAGCCTTCCTTGAGATAAACCGGTTTCGACTAGATATGGTTTTTGATTAGAGATCAAATCTTCGACTAGAATAATTCAGACCGTATAAGGGTTAAGTATACTTTCCCGTGTTCAACGACATCTTATGGCTGTCGTGACCGTTGACGTCGCCCTCCTTCTTTCCCGGCTTGGTACTGGCACTACCGGAGTCCTGGCAGTGGCAGAGTTCGTATAGGAGTAAGCTCGTATTGGATAAGTTGCATTTGTCCGGTTTTTGAACGAAGACCAAGTCTGTCTGACCTTGTCGTCCAATCGGGACAATTGCATCGGTCCTGAGCAGTGCCATATTTATCATTGAAATATGGCTTCGCCGTCGAAGATCTCCGATTGCCCTGCGAGACTGTCGCGCCGGGTAGAAGAGTTCGGTTTATACAGAGCCTGAGTCTTAACGAGCAGTCGACAGACCATGAAGAGCAGTCCAGCGAGCACAAGACCGCTCAGAATGACGATGACAGCAGTGCTCTTGTTTGCAATCTGACCAAACAGAAGATCATCGTTGCTCGAACCAGCCACTGTCGTCGTTACTACAGTGCTGCTGGCTGTCGTGTTGAAAACGGTGTTCTCTGGAACGGACTCGGAAGTTCCGGTGATGGGATAGAGTGACGTCATTAAGAGGCAGACGGTCGAAACGCTTTTACGAGTGAGAATTGAACTCTTATCGTCAGATGGCGTAGTTGTCAACAGCTGCAAAAGACCCTGCAACGATTTATAATAGGAGCATTTACTTGGATCACGTGACAATGTTTACGTAAGTCAAAACAAATTTTAAAATGCCGTCGACTTGTGTGAAAGATTGTACGAACAGACATAGAAACGATGAAGAAATTAAATTTTATTGGTTTCCTCTTGGACGAAAGCGAGACGAGAAGCTGTGTAAATGGGTTACAGCAGTAAATCGCAAGGAATGGCGACCGAATGAAGGCGCCATGCTGCCCATGCAGGTAGCCATTCCTTGCGATTTACTGCTGTAACCCATTAACTCAGCTTCTCCTCTCGCTTTCGTCCAAGAGGAAACCAATACAATTTAATTTCTTCATCGTTTCTATGTCTCTTCGTACAATCTTTCACACAAGTCGACGGCATTTTAAAATTTGTTTTGACTTACGTAAACATTGTCACGTGATCCAAGTAAATGCTCCTATAATATATGACGACGCTGTAAACACTTGCATACAAACATGTAAATCATGCCAACAGCATATACATAATCTTAATGTAATATTAAAAGTAAACTGTAACTCTGGGCATTTATAATATTATTAGTGTCACGCTGATTAACAGGGCCGGATTAAGACTATCGGGGCCCTAAGCCAAGAGCCGGGTTAAGACATCCGGGGGCCCTAACCCCAAAGCCATGCATAAATAGGCCTACGTGTCTTTGAACACAAAGTTCGATCTGTACATAAGCGATTTTTTCTAATGAAATATTGGCTAAATAATAACAGAAGCATTTACCATTGTCAGTTTGTCAATTAGGACCTTGGTACAATCTGATTTTAGATTTCCTGATAGTTGGGGCCCTCAAAACGTTGTGGGCCCTAAGCCATGGCTTATACGTTAATCCGGCCCTGCTGATTAATAAAGTGCTACTGCCATCTTTATCCATCATCCTACGTGGCGTCCAAGAACCTTTTGGACGATTAACATGAATTCATTCATTCATTCATTAATTTATATAGCGCCCCTTCAAGGAAACTACTCAGAGGCGCTCCCGACTCCAACGCGCCCAAAAAGAACAGTTTTTAGTTTAGTAAGGAAAGTTTCAGGCAGACTCCCAGAATGCACAGAACTCACTGAATATGATGGCAATCTGAGTGTAGGCTACATGCATGTATGTCTATGCGCGTATACGTGTTCCATTGTGCGTGTATCTCACAGTATGTATGTGTGTATGTGCGCCCGCGTGTTTGTATGTATTTATGTATATAGGCCTATATATGTTTGCGGATTCACGTGAATTGTGTGTTGACCAGGAGACGAGCCCATAATTAAGCACGACAAGCAACGTGTTAACGGCGACGCTCTATATAGTGGGACACATCATAGATGATAAAAATGCAATTATAATGCTGACGATGATTATGATGATTCCTACACACATGCTGTGTCCCAGGTGGCCGCGTGTTTCCCAAGCGTTCAATTTCTTATCAATTAGTTGGTCACCTGCCATGGGAATGTTAAATCAACTGCTAACCGCATTTTGATGTAGCCTATATACATGTATGAAAGCACACGAAAGACGACTATATAATAGTATACGGGAGAGTCGGGGCACAACCCAGTCAGAAAAATGCGGCAGAGTGACATGCCGCAAGGGCCCGTTAGATAATTTCGAACGGACAGTCACGTATACGGCCTATACTCCACGCTTTCCTATAGTTTATATATATCGAGTGACTGGGGGGACTCTTCCCCCCATGAGTTTTCGATAAAGCGCGGTGAAAAATCTCTCATAGAGATGGTTGATGCCATGTCGTGGTAACGCAACGCTCCAGAGAGGAGCACATCACAGAGGATCGAGGAGGAGGCTAACTGTCGCCCTCAACAAGAGGGCGACAGTTAACAAGAGGCGCTGTGAGATTTATAACTGTCCAGCTCAATGTGCATTTTTTAGATGACCTCAAACAGCAGCAGCAGCACGCTCACTCAACAGCCTCATATATTATCACACATGCAGCCACTTCGACGACATCGTCTCGCTAAATACTTTGTATATGTATATATATATATATATATATATATATATCACAAAATTGAATTTATATATATAGGCCTATGTATAGTTCCATCTGATACTATGTTTGCATATACATATGAATATTATATGTATTTATATGTCAGTGTGAGTTGCATATATATATATATATATATATATATATATATATATATATTTATATTATATATACAACTGTAGAGAGAAACTCGATCAGCTGCGGCCGAGCTACTTTTCCCCTTTATTAAACGATCATTATTTACTATGATCACATTCATAATCTGGGAAGCACAAGCATCGCTGCAGATAACGACGCGTCATTATATATATATATATATATATAATTATATACATAATATATACATATATACTACATTGTGCGGCTATGCGTGTGCTATAGGCCTATCATATATGTGTGTAATAATTTTTTATACATTATCGACCAATATATATCGACGCGTGTGGGCTGCGTTCTGTTTGCTCTTGTTATCGGCGGCGTGCAGACACGACCTTGTTGTATATATAAGCTTAATTTATGTCAAACGTAACAACGTATTATAACATAGGTTTCTGATATAATAATATACACGTATGCACGATAGGCTATTTATATATATATGCCCGTGCACATCTGAAAGCATCAATCGATTTGGCAGCAAAGTATGCTACTGTATAGGACTGGCCATGTAAGGCATGGACTCGAATATTGTTCCATGCAAGAGTATAGGCCTATGCCTGCACGTCAGACACAGGTAACGGATTGCACCAAGTGATTGGAAGACAGTCACCGAAAGGAGCATGCGCACGTGTGTATGTTGCCTATTTCAGAGGGCACAGGGGGGGTTATACGATGGGAGGCATCGAAAGCGCAAGGGAGAGAGTGAAGACGCATGAGAGGGTGCATGCATGGGAGAGAGACCAAGTACTGAAGTGAATGATTGAGCAAGGGAGGGAGACACCGAGCACCGGAGGGATGTAAAAGAGTGAGGGTGGGAGTAGTAAGATATCGGGGGAAAACAAGGTATAAGGTATGAGAAGGCAAAGAAACCATGTGATCACCTTGGAACTGAATTATGCTTAAATTGCAGTTTATGGCCAGAACAGCATTCGGTATTGAATCGACAATTTCGGAAATTCAGATCGTAAACATCCTACAGGCGAATTAAAGTGCCATATATAGAAACGCAGCCTGCAGGGCGGATATGTTTAGAACCCAACATAATATACGACCAACATTATAGATAGAGTCTGCCTGACACAAGAGTGCAGCACTTAGTCAATCATCGATAATTAATCATCGATGCTTATCACTGCATATCCGTATTAATTAGGTATGGGCCTACGACAACAGGCCCTTATGATAGTGATGATGATCAGGGGTGTAGGCCTAAATAGGATAAAAATTCGGGGGTTTTAAGATTTCGAGGGGGGTTCCATTGAAGATTGTCGCAAAAGTGAAAGCTTTTTGTATTTCGCATGTAAAAGCCTATAAAAAATTTCCGGAAACTGTTGGGGGGGTTGAACCCCGAAACCCCCCCCTAAATACGCCCATGATGATGATAATGAATTCTGAGGTCACAGGGAACTACCGTGGTCTTGTCTGGTGTGCACTTGCCATCAGAGGAAAGTTGATGGCTCCGTAGTACTTGGAACATCCTGCAGCTCTTGGTAGGTTATAGTGCCCGCTAGTGGTAGTCAGACCATATCATTGATGGGAATGATGGCACGATGATGAAGGGGTCGCCCAAAAACCGATCTGCAAGCGAGGCTACGGTGACCGCCGTGATCAACTTCCATATTTCTCCCCGCCCGTACATGTCTGTTTACATTTTGAATATTTGAACCCTATAGATTCCCCTGATATAAACTAACTTCTCCCATTCAATTCTTTGCTTGTATATATAAAGTTGTTTGTTTTTGTTTCAATGTATTAATCTTGCCATGTACAGTGCTGTGCGTTTGCTAGTGCTTCTCAATAAAGAATATTCTTACTTATTTACTTATTTTCAAGCGATTTATTGAACAGCTCGATGTTGAAATTAGACCAATTGAACGATATTCCAGTGCAGCTGCCCTGTGTCTTCTCGACAGACAGGCACAGAGATGGGCAGAAAGGCATACATAGGCCTACACAGGGGCTGACTGACGTGAAGGATGGACAAATTCCCGGGGTTGGAGAGGACTTCAGTGATAAGACCCGAAGGTCAATACTCATCGCCCTGCCTCATTGCTTAAATACAGGCCACATGATGCAATGAGAAGGGCGATCAACCAATCTCCCGAATAAGGGCAACTGACTGCAGCCGCCAACCGTGTTCGATCAGTCGGTTTTTGATGCGTCTCGTACCACCTACCTGTCCCTTTAATCTAGGTTATACATGTACTATTTGGTAAAGCCAAATAGACAAAAGAACCTATAGCGACGCCGCCTACCTCATACAAAGAATGCCATATCTTATGTACAGTGTGACCTTCATTCACTTATGCATGTAGGTCTGCCTCAGGCCGCCTAGCTGTTTCGTTGTAATTACATGTAGGTCAACCCCAGACAGGTGTCGCTGCAAACTATCAACGATTCACCCAGGTGCGTATCAGCAGCTGCAGGAAATGACAGGCTGACGGACTGGAGCTCAAAGGAGGTCACAGGTAAAGCCAAATAGACAAAAGAATCTATAGCGACGCCGCCTACCTCATACACAGAATACCATATCTGATGCACAGTGTGACCTTCATTCACTTAGTGTTGTCAAGTTTAATACTGACGATGAATTCAAGACCAAGCCTAGCATGGTGTTATAATGCATGCCACATTACCGCTAACATTTCTTGAAAACTTTTATTTTATCACCCATTTTGCCGCCCCCTGGAAAGCACCGCCCGGGGCGGTCGCACCCCTCGCCCCTAGCAATGTCACGGCTCCCTCTTCATATTCCAGACTAAAATTCGCACCCTTTCTTGTCCGGTTCAAATCGGAGTTTAATTCCATATTGTGCATGCTGCAGGCAATGATGGGCGCCAACTACTTACTACTAACTAGCAGTTAAAACTACTTCCCAACTACTTTCAAAATAAGTAATTATATCTACTGTCTAACTATTTTAGATGACTTCACTGGATCCCTCTCACTGCTCGTATCCAGCTTAAGGTCCTTGTTCTTGTCTGCCGGTCTTATTCTGGCCTAGCTCCCAAATGCCTCTGTTGCCTCGTTCGCCGGCCTATCTCCGCCACCTCTCACCGTCCGCTTCGCTCACTTGATCGCCTTGACCTTCTTGTCCCACGAGCGAGGACTACTATGGCTAAATCTCGAGCTTTTGCCTTCATTGGCCCTTCATTATGGAACCAACTCGTCAACTCGTTCATCAACTCGTTCTTTGATACTATCTGGTGGGCCTTGTGCTTCTTTTCGCTGTCTTAAGACCACTCTTTTCGCTCGGAGTCTTGCGCACTGGGAGCGCCTCTGATTGGTGTTCACTGTGAGAGGCGCTCTATAAATGTATAAATACAATACAAATACAATACAATGACATGTAGTCATAACTCGTTTTGGTAACTACCAAATTAAAGTAGGTAACTATACTTTTCAAACAACTTCTATAAAGTAAAGGGGAGAGTGGGGCAATTTGTAAAGCAATTCAAGGTAGAAAGCGCAAATTTCTATTTAAAATTATATAGCGCTATCACTTATAATGTATATGGACATATCCAAATTTGTGAAATTACAGAAGTTCGTGTAACGGTATAAGATGGATCTAACTATAAAGAAGATAGAAAAATGCAGTTAATACGAAATATTATAGTTAACTTCAAACCAGTGTGATTCTCGTTAACGATAACGATAACGAAAATGTTCGTTAACGAAAATAAAATGATTTCGTTAACGATAACTATAACTATAACTAAAAAATATCATTAACTATAACTATAACTATAACGAAAATAACAATAACGAAAATTCATCTTTATTTTCGTTAATACAAAAAATAAAAAATAGGAAGTGCAATATGGACGATTCGACATAAATGAGAACGAAAAAATGCGATATTTTTATTATGCACTTTGTCAGTTACTTTTAAAACTCGTGTATTCATGAAGCTGAATGCACCCATGCTTCAAAGGCTTTCAAAGCTCTGAGCAAATTGTGAAACAGCATGTTAATACGCACAATTTTGCATATAGCCTTAATCATTGTAACTAAGTAGTAACTAAAATTAACTAAAATAAAAATCCATTAACTATAACTATAACTATAACTAAAAAATAATACTAACTATAACTATAACTATAACTAAAATAAAAAACATTAACTATAACTGTAACTATAACTAAAATAAAATCTGTAAGGAGAATCACACTGCTTCAAACTACTTGATAAAAATAGTTATAACTATTTTTAAACTACTTCTTTAAAAGTAGTTCTAACGGGTATAACTATTACAAAGGTATTTGTCTAGTGGTTAGATTCTAACCACTAGACAAATACCTTTGTAATAGTTATAACTACTATATAGTTAGTAACTACAGTAGTTAGCTGCAGGTAACAGCGGACGCATGCATGAAATCCGACTCGGACCGTAGGCTACTCACTATTGTTTAATGACGCCACACACCATTATACAGAGTACAGACGAGCAATTTAACTGCTGCAATCACTTTTACACAAAAGAATAAAAGCTTCTTTGCAGTACAGTCGACATTTGTGGCCGTCTTTTTAGATCTGAATACAAGCATCCTTTACATCTTGCACACTTTAACTGCCAATTTGTGTTTCAGCCGATCGTATATTGATTCTGCAGACTGCAGTCCAATATACCTGAAGGAGTAAGACCATACCTCGAATTATGTAGCGCCAGTCTTGCAGCTGCAATCCGACCAAAGACTACTAACCCGTGCGCCTCATATAGCAGCTCAATTGGGACCGCACGTGCGTGTGGGTTTGTGGCATTTCACTGCTGTTATCACCAGTGCCCTGTACCCTGCACCTGAACTGATGAATGTCCGCTCTAGCTGCCAGCAGCATCACTTGTGCAGGTGCAAGGATTAAGACCAACCTGCATGGCATTTCCACCAGAGATCAACTTCTATACGTGTTCCCGCCCGTCTGTGATAATCTGCGTGAATTTTCAAGCGATTTATTTAACAGCTCGACGCTGGAATTAGATCTAAGCCTATTGAACGATATTTCGCTGCTGCCGTGTCTTCTCGATAGACAGTCAGCAATATAGGCTTACAAGGACTGACGTAAAGGATGGACAAGCGAAATATCTAACCTTTCGAACGGCACATTTTAAACCGAAGTTCCAAGCCTTGTTCTGATTCGCTCAAATCGACGCTGAAGCGGTTGAATGCGACGCGACAGTTGTAGCGCCCGGTCTCGGTGTCCACTATGCTTACCGCTACTGTGATGATTGACGAACGTTTGGACCCAAATGCCTACTGTATGCCGTGGCGCTCGGAAATCAGCTATACCGTAGTCGTTCTAATAATCACTCGCGGGTGATTATTACGACTACGCAGTGGTGTAGTGGTAAGAAAAGCAGTGGGTATACTGTAAATCATAGCATATTTGAGTGAATTTGAAGTGTTCATTGAAAAAAGGGTGAAAAAATTTTTCGCGCTCACGCGCGATACATTTATTCAAATCAGTAGTGGGACACATCCGAGCATTGTGGGACATTTGTCCCACCACTTAAACAGGTAAAATATGCCCCTGCTGTAAATTATAATGAAAATATTTCGCAAGCCAATGACTCAGAGTGTTTGCGTTCTCGGGAGCACATCGCCCGAGGAAATCCGACTAAGAGGTCTGGGGGACCGTCGTAATTAAGCTCCACGTGCGGGGTCTGGGGCGGAGCCCCAGCCGACAACGCATTTTAGAGCATTTGCTGCCAAATGGTGCCCATTTTAGTCACTTTATTTTACTAAATTTGGTATTTTTTATTATAAATATCACTATTTAACTCATGTATTGCAGTTTGAAAACATGACATAATTAATTCAACCATACCACCAAAATAATTTATATAAATAAGTCAGTGACAGGCTCAGTGACTGTGATGCAGTGGAAGAGCTGCAGCTACAACAAACAATGATAGCTTAACTTCAGAAAAACCTAGAGTATGCACCTGTCCCAGAGGCCTACTCTTTCGTAAAACCGGCTAATTGCAAGCACTTCTCTAGAGCAACAACTTTCGTAAACGTAATCGGACACTCGAGATTTCTTACACACAAAAGCGAAGTCACGGGAACAGGCGCTTAATCAAAACAGAATCGATAGGCAGAGGGTCAAGATCCAGAGAGGCAGGCAGGCAGTCAGACGGCTAGGGTGCATGATGCTTAGAGTTGAATGTCGAGGGAGGTGAGAGGAAGATAAGGAATCGGGATTGGATTCGTGAAAAGCAGTGTTTTCAGTTTTGAGTGGAAGACCTGTGGAGCAAGAGGTGAGGTTTTGGTGAGTTCGTGGGATGGATCGGATATTTGTCGTAGCACTTTTGGAATTTGTTCCAACGAGGCGGTACAGCTATGGCTATGGAGCGATTTGCAAATTTTAGTGATGAGGTGACGGAAGGGCGGAGCAGTGTGAGGGTGGAAGAGGAACGGGTTGAACAGTCCGTGAACAACTGGCGGAGGTAGGAGGGATGGAATGAATTAAATGTGTTGTAAAGGGAACAGGTCGATTATCCGAAGGTTCGATAGTGCGAAGGCTAGATAGTCCGAAGATCCTATGGTCGTAGCAGCTGGATCGATTAAGCGAATTCTTGCTTAAATAGAAGTTGGACTGATGAAAATATTTTATAGTTTAAGTGAAAGCTGGATTGATGAAAAAATGTCCTAGTGTAAGTAGAAGTTGGATCGATGCTCAAACTATATGCTACAATAAATGAAACCAGTAAAACCGTATTTTAGATTGCTAAATTATTTTAATGTCTTCAATGCCGTACTTGACGTTGATAAGTAAGCATGCAGTCTAGGCCTACCTATATGTGCATGATGACTATAGTCAGTCCAGCTTCCACTTCATCAAGAAATCTTTTCATCAGTCCAACTTCCATTTAATAAAAAAAATTACTTTTATCAATCCAAATTCTACTTAACGAAAGAAATATTTTTCATCAATGGAACTTTTATTTAAGCAAAGAAATTTCTCATGGATCCAGCTTCTACTTACGGAAACAATTATTTTCATCAATCCAACTTCTATTGAATCGAAAACTTAATTTCATCCATCCAGCTTCTATTTACTGGAAAAATTATTTCGATCAATCCAGCTTCTATTTAAAACACAGGAAAGGAATATTTTCCTCAATCCCACTTCCATTTAGGGAAACAATTTTTTTCATCAATCCAGTTTCCATTTTAAAGTTACACTATAATTTAGCAACGTAAAATACGGTTTAACCATGAAAACTTCGGACTATCGAACCTTCAGACTATCGATACATGAATAACTCTTCATAGCTGTGGCCGCAGCAGTCTGTGCCCCAGTTCAATGAGGTCCAGCAATATAAAAATATAAAAACTGGCTCTTCGTTGTCAATGACCGCTTTTTATATGGATACTAAAACAGCTTGTTTACCGACTGTGGTGATTCGTCAATTACCACAGAAAGCTTCGATGAAGAAGTGACCAAATTTGAATCGGGACTTAAACATGGGGCTATATGCGCCGTATATACCCACATTTTTGCAAACATTTTAAGCGTATACCCGCGTTATTCACCAAATTCCAGTGGGTATACGGTGCTTGCTAATAATTGTCAGTGGGTATACGCCGTATACCCGCGTATACCCTCGACTACACCACTGCGACTACGGTAGCTGATCCATTTCTGATGTAGGCCTACATATAATTGCAGTTTCCATCATAAACCTCACATATAATTATACAAATAACCTATTTCAATATATGTGCCTACATAGGCCTAACTATAGGCTATATAGGCCTATGTGCTTCAACTGAAAATCCAAATGAAAATGTTTAAATGCAAAGCCGTACCGTCGTCGGCTTAATGTAGGCTATCTCCAAATCAGCCTCCTCCTGCCAATCAATGGCATCGCTTAAGCTCGACGCAGCACACCCGCATCAAATACAACCGACCTGGTCATAGGCAAGTAGTTTGTTTGACTACGCCGTGTCTTAACGAAGATTAGTGTTGCCCTCTCCACCTCCTTCATGTAGGCTAATTAGGGCTGTGTGACGAACAGTCAGTCTGGTTCCTGGGCTGCCTCTGCGTTCGAAGTTTTTCGAACCCATCCTGTTGTTAGTGAGACCCGAAAGTGGGAAGAAAGGCTGAATGAAACTTGGAAACTTATGGAAGAAAGTCCACAATGAGTGGGAAGGGAGGAGTCATCCAAACGCGGACAAGGCGATTATGACAGTGCATATTTTAACTGTGTAACTACTGGGACAAATGTCCCAGTAGTTTTTAGGATTTGCCCCAATAGTTTTAGGATATGTCCCAGTAGTTTTGGTGATTTGTCCTAGGTAATACTCTAATTTCATGTTAGTTTCCAATAACATTGGAATTACAGTAGCAGACTTTGTCCCAACAGTCAGGCGTAACGAGGGGCAGCTGCCCTTGGGCGCAGGACAGGGGGCACAAAATTAGGCTACGGACAATTTTTGTCAAAGAAATCAGGTAGGCCTACGAATAGTTACTAAACTATTATATACAGGGTGGGCCAGCATAAATGCACCGACTTTGCATGCATATAACTCAGCCAATTTTTGTAAGTTATTTATGCTTAATGCCTCAAATTAAAGATATTTCATTCTAGTATTAAGATCGAAACACATTTGTTATTGTAGCTTTAGCCTACATGATGTAGATCGTGACATAACAACAGTCATAGTTTTTGCAGTAACTAGCTAATAAAATAAATTCATGGCAATTTTTACAGTAACTGCACACACAAAATTAAACGATATAGCCAGAAATTTGTACTGCACAGCAAAATTAATAATTAATTAGGAGAGAGGTTGCAGTCTTTTCTAATCAAATGAATATTCAATATGTCTACCACGTGCTGCAACAGGGACACACGAGCAATGTTAACGGGTGTGCGCGCTGTGCGTATCGATTCGCGTGGTTTACGACGTGAAGTTCCTGTTTCATCAATTTTTCGTATCAGACGATTCAACGTATTTTTATTTTATCCTGTTAGGAAACTCTTTAATAATTTGAAACGCATCAAATCCCTTATCAGTTAGCAAAATTCAGATCAAAACTTGATCATTGTCTGTCAACGGCGCCATATTTCGTCACTAATAACAACAAAATATGGTACCTAGCGCTGTTCCAAAGATTTCCTTAAAATTTGAAATAGTACCAGTTCGACTTTTTCAAGGCTAATACTAGAGTTAAATATCTTTAATTTCATGTATCATAAATAACTTATAAAAATTGGCACAGTTATATGCATGCAAAGTCAGTGCATTTTTGCTGGCCCACCCTGTATATGAGGCTTCTGACAATGTCTTCTGGAAAAAAGAAAGGAAAACAAAAAAGTCATCAGAAATTTTGACGGAAGTAACGAAGAAAATTTTCCGGACTCTTGCCCCGGGTGCACGAACCACTACTTACGCCACTGGCCCCAGTAGTCCAAATCCGTAAAAATATGCACTGGATTATAACCAGCGCCACAGTGCGGACTTCCGCACCTAAGTAGTGTAGTTAATATTTCAGAACCTGTGCCGTTTAAAACCGGTCGTATAAAGCACCCACTACCAACTTCAGATTGGTTTTTGACATTTGATGACAATTATGGTATTGTAATGTTTTGACATTTTAAATAACATGCTTTTAAACAAGTATTTTGTTAACGACGTTATTCACGATGTTGGCATTTTATTTTGTTAATTGGTTTTGGCATGCGGCAGTCCCCAAAGGGGTAGAGTAATGCGGACAAGGGGAGGGAGGGTCCAAAGTACATGTAGGTTATTTTTTGTGGACGTCTTCAAGCACCTGTGGTTGGAAGAACTGGCAGCAACAAAGGACCCTCCAGCAATCCTGAAATCCCAATGCACAGCAAGTTTGAAGTCACCGACAATTCCTACCTTCCTCGTAAGATTAGCTCAAGGGACTGTTTTCCAAGAGGCATTATGCATCGAGAACTACATACACTGTACATGTATACTTCTACAAATATATTGTAGTAGCTTTTCTTTATCACATTTTAATTGTCTTCCCAGAAAAGAATAACAGTTGTAGAGTCATCTTAGTGGAAAAACAATGTTCCTGTATGTGCACAAAGTTAGTAAAGGCGCTGGGCTGGTCCCATGGTGCTCTTGATGTACAGAGCTCGGACGTTCTGCCAGTTCTTCTTCAACAGAGACACAAGGAAGTTGATGGCAATCGTGATGTTGGTAGCCAACTCCTCCGGTGTCATACTGACGTGACCAACAGCAACAGCCAGGCAAAGAACCTACAATGATCCAAATTTGAAATTAAATTTGTAGAAACATGTAAAGCTTTTATTCATGCATCATTCACAAATTCACAATAATATTGTGTTCCTAAAACATCACACTGACAAAGACTTTTCACTCCGTTTACTATGTTATGTCGGCACAGATCTGCAACATAGTCATTAGGCCAAAGTAAAAAATAATTGGTGTTTATGTCACGGCTCCAAGTCAAAATACAATGGTTAAATTTACTTTTGGCGCCATCTGGCACTTCACTAACAATGCCTTCGTTCTCAGCCAACGTATTATCCATGATCAAGGCGGTCATTTTAGGTCCAATTTGTTATGTTCAACATCAGAAATTTATGGATTTCGACACAAAGTGCAGCAGTTAAAAATCAAGGCAAATCTGACAAATGCTCAAATTCACGGCAAATGATAAAATTCACGGTTACCGCGATACAATTCACAGTTACAGTGAATTTGGGATTTTCATCTAGCCCTAATCTGGAGGTTTGACAGTTAAAATAAATACTGCAGAAATATCTTCAGTGGCATTTTACAGCAATTCCTGCTACACAAGTTTTTAAAGTTTCAAAAGCTGTGTCAGCAAACCCACACAAATCACATGGATGAAATGAACCGATCCAAATAGAAATTTTGCCACAGATTTAACACCTTAAACAACTGGTATTTCAGAAGGATCCTGCAGATTCCCAAGTCTATGCCAGCACCATTACGACATCAGCATCAGTAAAAAAAAACTAGTCCCCAGTTCTAAAATGCAGACTGCATTCATTCAGGCATGTTCAGAAGATTGGGATCACCAGAAAGCCTCTGCGGTCCACTGAACAAGCCACTACAAATGGACTACTACAGTTGTGGCAAAGGGCAAAACCTCCAAATATTCTATATGTACATGGAAGGACAACACAGATCAAACAAGTAAAGCTAGAAATGCATTGAAGTCTTTTACCTTCTTCATCTGGAACTTGATGGTGGCACGAACATCTTCAATTTTTGCAACCATGGATTCGTTGTGCGTCAACATAGATGGAAACTTTCCAGCCTTGTTCAGACCCGGACCAACGATACGTGGGATCTGCTTGATGAGAGAATCCGAAGCAAGGAAAGCATCATACTGCTTAGCTGAAAAACAAAATGAAAGTAAAGTATGCCATGCCAACAGAGGCATGGTTCGGCGCTCATCTCCGTATCAGGTCCTGAGCCGGCAAGGGTTTAAACCCAAAGTTCTGGACACAGGACCCATGTGTCACAGACCTTGCCGTTTACTTCCCGACTTGCGTCGGTACCAAATTATACTGCTTGGTAACAGAGGCTTTGGTGTGTTAACAACTTGCCCAAGGTTGTTACACAGTGTCCGTTTCAGCATGCTCCAACCGGCAATCGTACAATTACATGGGAAGAAAGCTACTGATTTGGCCACCGTGCCACACCTAAAAAAACAAACTCATCAAGTTGTCAATCCAAAACAATTTATGAATCCTAGATAGAAGAATTCATTGAACTCAACAGTAACACACAAAATTATGGATGTGTAAAAATGATTGGGTAATCTTCAAGTCTCAAAGCTGTCCATTCGTTGTCATGAACCTCTGTTGCACTAGGTATGTCAGCATTGTCCACCATTGTCTATGTGGCATTGCACATGAAAGCTAACAAGCACTAGACAAACCATTGAAAGAAAGCTACTGACAAGCTTGTCACACAATGAACCATTTGCAAATTACTGATACAACTCCGGAAATTGATTGCTGGGGTTATACAACTTTAGTGTAGTTTGGTACTTGCAGTGGTTTGCAGTGTCACTGAGCAGTCAACCGCATGCATTCATTACAAAGAACTACTTACTATGGAGTGGTTTTATTTAAGGGAATAAATAAAAGTTCGCTTCTTTAACACTTGGAATGCAGGACCATTTATTACCAGAGTGCGGCAGCCCTAAGCCAGTGTGCAGTAGCACTGGGCCAGTGTGCGGCAGCCCAAGGCCAAACAGACTGAGGTACAAGTTATCTCACACGCGGCGTCCTTACCCACAAAATGACACATGAGTTAACTCCTACCTTGCGTTCTATGCGTTAAACTCACTAACATGCTTTTATGCTGCTATCTAATGAACCAAAAGGACATTCTTAAAACCGTTGAATGACCCCTAAATGCGTGTTTCATCGGCAGGTAAACTTATGATTTCACTTTTTACCATGAATCAATTCAACATTCAACAGTAAATACAGATCCCTATTTAGCTGTGACCTGTCATTATACTTTCTGCAAATAGAATTTTTAATTTATAATCAGTTTGTAACATAAGGATGCAAAACTACAATGCAAAAGGTAAGAAGTAAATTCTAGCCAAGCAGCCAAGACTTGCCAAGCTTCTTGATGGGCTTCTTCTGCTTGTTAAGCTTCTTCAAAGCATCCTGATCCATGCATGGAATACTGTTGGCCTTGGCCTCGTCACAGTGCTGCTGATCTCCGAGCACACAGACGGACATCTTGGGCCGTGGGATGTGACGCAACCTAATCAAAAGGAAGACATCAACATTGATAATAATCTTTAGCCCTTTGCGGGCCAGGTTTTTGGTCTATTTCATTCCTTTGTACAAATGTTCTATTCACCAACAACTGAAGAGATATAGAGTGAACAAGGAACTTGTTTAGAAATGAATCCTCAATAAGCCTGTGTCATTTAATTGTTTGTGTGTGCTTGTACTTGTTAGATACGGTACGCGAAACGTGATGGCGGCATACAATTATCATCACATTCTCTTAACATTCAGCCAGAGGTTTACATGAATCGGTTTCTAATAAATATAATATAAATAGTGTATAGTTAACTAATAGTATAATTTCTTTGCAATTTGTTAATTTCTTATGTAAAAAATCATTTTTCAATGCACTGTTCCACCTTTCAAAACTCATTTCACAAATCTTGTTTTAAAATTCCAACCAACAGAGAATGACAGCTTAACAAAACTGGCTAAAGTTTCGTGTCAATTGAAGTGGGTGCATAGCAGATCCTGAAACCCCAATGGCCGACTAGTCCAAGGTAGTTCTCAGGATTCAAACGCTTGGTAGAAATGCTGTTTTCGGGATTCAGTCAACTTTGCATTTTCGTCAATTTCGTCAAATTCGGTTTCGGGCAGACCCGGAGCAGTTCAGTTATGGAGGAAATTGTCTATTAAATTAATTCAGGCCTGTCTAGGTGTGAAAATCAACCAGAGGGTGAAACCCAAAGAAAAGTAATATCAAAGCAAACTTTGGTTAGACCCCATTCATGTAAACATTAAGTCACATGTTCATAAGAGCCCTTCCATTTAGGTTTTAGACACACAAGAAAGTGTTAGCACCACATGCAAACTTTTAATGGTTTATATCTTACTTCACAGTTCCGCTGAAACGCTTGTCCTTCTGGGTATCATAGTTTTTCAAGGAAATCTGAAGTTCAACAGATTCTGTAAACTTCCTCTTCTTCTCCTGTGAAGCCAGAAGCAAACCGTTGATTGCCTCCAACAGAATATCTCGGGAAATTTTGCTGTTAATTACAAACGATCACAGTTAAAACCTTAAAAAACATGCCAAGTTCAATAAAAAATACTATGCTACATTAAATCATCACAAGTAACTGATTTATAACCAGCAAAAGGTTAACTAATCAGGCTTTAACACTTGTCGTTTTAGAATTTAGAAGATACTTTACAAAATAAAGTCTCCCTCTTGCAGTTATCAATTCGTTGATTGATTTATTTCAGTCGTTTAGCCTGAACAGATGTTATACTGTATTACAGACATCCATACACAGATACTGTATTAAAGACTGGTCATTTCTAATACAGTTAAGCCATTTACGCACAAAACTCACGCTGCAATAAGTTGGAAAGAAATGTGATTGATTTTGCTTACAACTGCCTATAATAATCTCAACACAGCATAACTTTTCAACCCATTCTGGTTTATAATTGCACGCAGACAGGAGCCTCGTGGATCAAGAGCAGTGTCTTCGACCCACTATTCATTCAGTTATTTTCAAGCAAAAAGACCGAAATTCATTTCAATTTGCAGTGTAACGGCCACCGAGTTTATAAACCTATTCAGAAATCCAACAATTCTACACAGTAAAATAAGGATTGATGAGCTTAAAACGGATTTATTTAGCTAACCTCATTTTCGCTACGTATGCCTACGAACTGAAGTCGGAAAAAGAAAGATCGAGATCGGTCTAACAGGAAGTGATTGAGACCGAGCGAGAGTCGCGTTTTCTAGCGCTTGATTAGACTAAATAGTATAAGTAAGTAAGTAAGTAAGTACGTGCTTTATTGAACCGCCTGCAAACGCACTGCGGGAACATCAGATTGAATCACAAATCACAAAAATCACAAATGTCAAAATATCATAAAATACAATAAAACAGACATCTATGCATATATGAGATTAACGTAATAGTAAAAAGAAAGATTAGCAATAAAATCAATAAAATAACATACGCGTAATAAAACCACATCTAGTTAATGCGTCAGCATGTGGGATCTCACGGTTATGTGGACGAGGACGGAGAGAGTACTTAACATTCTTTATAGGAGGCAGTAGACCATTTAGAACATGGCTGGGGTTGTGAAGCACAGATGAGAAAAGAGAAAAGTCAGCACGGCGACAGAGGTCATCAAACATTATCTGGTCGGCAGGCAAAAACTTTAGCCCAGTGTGATTCTCCTTACAGATTTTATTTTAGTTATAGTTACAGTTATAGTTAATGGTTTTTATTTTAGTTATAGTTATAGTTATAGTTAGTATTATTTTTAGTTATAGTTATAGTTATAGTTAATGGATTTTTATTTTAGTTACTTTTAGTTACTACTTAGTTACAATAATTAAGGCTATAAGCAAAATTGTGCGTATTAACACGCTGTTTCAAAATTTGCTCCGAGCTTTGAAAGCTTTTTCAAGCATGGGTGCTTTCAGATTCATGAATACACGAGTTTCCAAAGTAACTAACAAATTCCATAATAAAAATATCGCATTTTTTCGTTCTCATTTATGTCGAATCGTCCATATTGCACTTCCTATTTTAATTTTTTGTATTAACGAAAATAAATATGAATTTTCGTTATTGTTATTTTTCGTTATAGTTATAGTTATAGTTAATGATATTTTTTAGTTATAGTTATAGTTATCGTTAACGAACTCATTTTATTTTCGTTAACGAACATTTTCGTTATCGTTATCGTTAACGAGAATCACACTGCTTTAGCCGTACCATTTTGCGTATTATTGCATTAATACGCGCGCGCTGACCAGCATTGGCAAAGCCGTACCAAGCATAACAGACTCAGATACCCTACAAATACCTGGTATAGGGAGAGGGAGATCAAGTAATTTAGACCGCGGGCGCCTAAATACCATCTCTTTGGATTTATTGTTATTCAATTTAAGATTACAAGTTAGTGCCCAATTGGCAACATTTTGAAGTTCAGCGCATTTCTTAATGGCATTTGATATACAGAAAGTAAAATAAATGCCATTGCGATGTGATAATGAACATAAAATTAATATTATCCTGCCGTGGTCAAAGACCTTGTAGGCTTATTAAAAGAATTTCTTACCACAACATCGGAGGACAATCTGGACTCTGGACAGATGCCAAAACATCTCAACCCATTATTGTAGTCGAAATTCTTCTGATATTGTACATCAAAGGCCTATAGGCCTATACTTCGAATTGATCACCATTGCAAGAATCAGCTACCAACGATGGACGGTAAGTCCATCGAAATGCATAGGACTACTATCATGATGCTAGAGTAACAAGTGCTCACGGTGGCTGTTAGGCCTATAGATTGGCCGTTGTGAAGCTTTTCCTTACTTCTGATCAGTGACAATCAGCGGCGCCGCCAGGATTTTAATTGTGTACGCACAATTATAGGCAGGAGAGCACACGTGCCGCCGGGGCCCGGGGAAGAAAGTATGCGGGGGTAGGATGAACGAGCGCCGATAGGGGAGGGGTTTGGAGAGGGGATGTGCCTCCTCCCCACTTGAAACTTTTTTTAATTTCCACACTGTAATGGTAGCATTTTGAGCAGTCATCTGAAAAAAATTGCTCTATAATTTTAGTACTGGTAGGAACCAGCTGCTGTCACTCGTAGGCGTCGTAGCTAAGATGTAGTTTGAGTCGTGTTTGAGTTTGACTGCGGACAATAATAGCAAACCAGACATTTATTGAAATTAATATAAAAACTAGAAAATACGTTCAATTTAATTTTCAAGAACGCCATAAGCCTTTAAGTATCCTAAGCATAGGCCTACTGCTGACCAGACACAATTAGCAGAAATAGTTTGCAGATGGTACACAAACCAAGCAAGAAGGATTCAACTACCGAATCGTGAAGCCATGTGGTAATGATGTAGTTTTACTAAATGTAAATCTTCGAAAATTTCTCAGCGCCCACAAAAGTCACGTCAGGGAGACCAGCCTATTTATCGGCGCTATATCAAATCAAGTCCGCAATTGCCAAAGTCCTCTGTTCGTTCCGGTGCCAGGTCAAAATCCGGGGAGGTCAAGCCGAGGAGACAGCATGGTGCTACGGTGGTAATCGGGGACGATGGTGGTCGTGTGGTGGCGCGCAGAGGTAGAATCAGGATAGGCTAGCTATCTTGAAGAGTTCGGTCTTCAGTCGTGAGTGGAAAGCAGAAATGGAGAGTGCAAGCGGAGGAAAGGTTGAGTTAAGAGGCGAGATAGAAGGATAAGCAAACTGGCGCAGGTCTTTTAGGAGTCCGTTCCAAATAGCTGGTGCAGCATAGACTAAGGAACGGTTGCAGATTTCAGAGAGGATGAGACTGGAGGCCGAGATAGTGAAAGGTATGATGATGAGCAAGTAGGCCTAGACCCGGGCAGTTCGACGGTGAATAGCTGGCGAATGTAAGAGGGTTAAGACGTTTGAAGGGCATTGTAGGTAAGAGATACTATTTTGTAATGGATGCGCTGAGGGACTTTAAGCCAATGAAGCACGTGATTTCATAACAGGGGTTATGTGGTGGTGTTTGGGAGTTTTGATGACTGCGCGGGCGAGCTTGGGCGGGCCACTTAGAATCAGCCTGCGGGCCGCATGCGGCCCGCGGATTGGACAGCACTAGCTGCTCTATAGCTTAATTCTTGTGGGAGTTCTGTTGCCTCACCTCAGGTTTGGTTGGCTGCAGAAATCTTCGTTCTGCAACTCGAGGTGAACTTAATTGTTGTTACCTTAAGTGCGTAACGCTAGCGGCGCCCCTGGTGACAATAGCAGTTAAGTGAGTAAGTGAGCAATAGCGTATTTTCACGAGACAAACTCTCAATAATGTAAACCACAGTGGAAGGTTCAGTTTAACAGCCTGGGTAGCTTGAGAGCGTGCTGCGTGCAGTCCTAGGCTTAAATTGGTTGTATTTCACAATTTGATGATGTCTAGCATTAGAAAAATGACGCGTGAAATGCTCTATTGGTTTAATTCCTAGGCCTATTTCGCAACGCATTGAATTTAGGATTTCGTTTTGCGTCTGGCGATGCCAGTTAAAGGCATGCCTCTATAATAGCAGTGCTGTCCAACCTTCCTGACACCACGGGCCACCGAAAATGTTATCCTTGAAGCCGAGGGCCGCACCAGACAATTCAAAAGCAACGACTAAAATTTATTGAAAATTATTAACTGTAGGCCTATTAAAATTAATTATGGAGTTATCATAATGAATGCGTCGTGGGAACTGGATTTTGTGTTCACATTGTCAAATGATAAGCCAAGTTACAAACGAATAATTAACTATGCAAGTAGGTCAGTGACTAAATTTGTCCTTTACTTCATTTTTACAGAAATTGGAAATATTTAGCGAGCTTGGGCGGGCCACTTAAAATCAGCCTGAGGGCCGCATGCGGCCCGCGGATTGGACAGCACTAGCTGCTCTATAGGCCTAGCTTCTTGTGGGAGTTCTGTTGCCTCACCTCAGGTTTGGTTGGCTGCAGAAATCTTCGTTCTGCAACTCCAGGTGAACTTAATTGTTGTTACCTTTCCGTCACGTCAAATCTGTAACGTAACGTAACGATGTGCCTTTTAAGTGGTTGGGACTACGGCATGCATTGGAATAACTTTCCTTAATCTGATCTCAGATCTAAAGGAGGTGAAATCTGGCGTAGGCCTATTCTGGACTCAGCATAGGCCTACACCTTTTACAAGAACTTGAAACTGCTCTTTTTCGCCGGAGTTGAGCTGGGAGCGCTGATTGTAGTTAAGAATTAAAGACAGTTTGAGCGAGAACTATGGAGACTGCTTCTGTAAGAGAGCAAGCCTTTCCCTTCAAGACAGTTTCCAAAAAGTCCGGAAATGACCACGAGACCGAGACCGAGACCGAAACAATGGGATCCCCGAGATCAAGACCGAGACATCAAGAAACCTAGCTCGAGACGTCTCGAGACCGAGATAGCGTCTCGAGACAATCCAAATGTGGCACCTATGTGTGAAACTTGGCTGTAAGCCAAGAGATTTGATAAAATTCAGCAAGATCTTAAATCTGGAACATCGGACTTGACATCCGCCACCTGAACGATGAGATCCGCTGTCTGAAAGAGGAGTCCAGCCAACTAAAATGTGTTTTATCACAATAATCGATCATAATGAGAATAATTAATTATTTGTTTCACTTGTTTCACATATTTTATGTGTTATCCGAAAAGCTAATAACTAGTCGGTATACTATAGACTCGTCCGATAAACTTTGGTTCTAGATTTACAAAAATCGGAGTTCCGCCACCTTTTGATGAATAAATAATTTAACCGCTTGTGGTGAAAATATCTCAGCAGATCCAAAGCCATGCGTTCGCTGTAGAAAAACGCATTTTACATTTAAGGTAGGTACTTATCGTTTGCAAGTATAGGCCATACTGTATTATATTTATTAATTTATATAGCGCTACTTACAGCAGTGGCCCTATTGTATTATATTTATTAATTTATATAGCGCCACTCACAGCAGTGACCACACAGTAGCGGTCCCAATGCGAGAACCCCTAGAGAAGAAGGGGTTGAGGAGGGAGGAGGCACGAGGAAGAGACCTAGAAAGAATGGTAACACGTAGAGAGCAGGGAAGGGCATTCCACAGGGAGGGCCCAATATAGGCAAAAATCTAGTTTGGGCCATAGTGGTCCTAGCTCGTATAACAAAAAAGAGTATGCCTGACCAAAGAGCTGAGAGGTCAATGAGAAACTGAAGAAAGACGGGAGCGAATGAGATGCCTAAGACATTTAGGAGATATGTCCAATTTGGACTTAAGGACTATAGGTCAAGAACTTTGAACCGAATTCGGGCTGTGAGAGGAAACCAGTGCAATTGATTGATCATAAACGAGGAGATATGGGAGAATTTAGGAAAGCGAGCAATCAATCTGGCAGCAGCATTTAGAACTGACTGGATAGGGAACAGGCGGACCTTGGAAAGGCATAATTTTTTATAAGAACAGAATTGCAATAGTCAATTCTAGAACAGACAAATGCATGTAGACTGCGCTTTTACTTTAATATGTTTAATCAGGCTTAAGTAAGTGGTGACCTCGGGTGAATGAGTCAATTCCAGACCTAATCAACCAGCCGCTGAAGCCGGTGTGGTGCTACATAGAGTACAGGGAGATGTGTCCGACTCCACCCTCATCCATTTGGCATGAGGGCCAATGGTCTAGGGCTCTGGCCAGGGCCGTAAATCTGTTTCGACAAGTGGGGAGGAAAAATTTACCCTTCAGAAGTGTGTATTCTTCCACCACCACCCCGACACACACACACGCACGCACACGTACACACACACGCTGTCTGTCTGTCTCGATCTCGCTCTCTCGGTTTCGCTCTCCAGTAGCCCGTAAAGTGTTTAAAAGTTGTCAGCCAACCTCAACCAAGTACAGACCTAAGGCGGATAAAATTATAAGTCTTACATTATTCCCATATAATGTATAACAATATTTTTGGTCATTTTGTAATTTTTTTACCACCGCTGGTGGATCTTGATCCTCTGCATGCCTACCTGCCTTAGTGTGAGGTGATAGAATGGTAGGCCACTCTTAACAACTTTACATAATATGTGTACCTCCATAATTATTAGGCTTCCGTGGCACAATGTTCAACTAAGTAAATTAAAGTTTTATGGAGGTTTTGACAAATAAATTGCATTGCAGTTGAAAATAACCAGTCGACCTGAGTCATCAATCATTTAGCCAAAGACAATCAGTCAATAACGGTCAGTGCTGCAGTGGCCAGCGGTCGGTCATTTGATGGCCGAGCAGTCATTAACTGAAGGAGATGACCGCCTTGCGAATCAGGTGACCCGGTAAAGAAAGCATAGGAGGTTGCTATGACAGATCTGATGACGGAAGCTAACTTCCGGCTACAGTGACCTTCAGAGAGCCCTAATTGATATATATTATATCCTTCTTTATTATATAGTATATATATATACGCAATATACGAATTTATTACACATGTCTTGCAATCACATATAAATTATAGGCCTACACTACAGCGTTATAGACAATGCTTCAACGTATACCTATATACATTGTAGCTATAGGGTATATATTGCACATAATTATAATAAATAATAATTATTATTATTATTATGCAGATAGCCTAGAGCTTAGCGTAGGCCTAAATGTTTGCATATAGAACTCTAAACTCATAAGAGGTGCTTAAGACGTTGTAGGTTATATAGACCAGATAAAATTATGGTACTATATGAATTATATATAACTTTACCACGATTTTGAAATACAAGCGCAGATAGTCAGTTGCACGTGTGCATGACTGCGCATGACCAGAGCTGATTCTGCATGCACGCGATAGTCATTGTATCCTGTTCTGTATTATTCAGATTCGAGGCCTTGCCTATAGGCATTTGATAGCGTGAAAGAGTGTGCAACAATCATTAGTCGCATCACTTATTGACCACAAAAGATCCAGCAGAGATCCGAACCCCAAATAAAATTCGCCGACATTTTATAATTCATTCATTCATTTATATAGCGCCCCTTTAAGGAAACTTCTCAGAGGCGACCTATAAATTCCATAATATTTGGAAATTCTTGTCAGTGACGAGGTTTTGAGTCGCTGACTTTACAAACAAGAAAATTATTTAGGTCCATCAGTTTCACTGCTGACGGAATTTAAAACAGATTAAATTACTCACATAATTAAATTTAGAGTTAAATTATATTCAGCGTGAAGACACTTAGGGTCTACAAGTGGGATGTTCCTACATTTATAATGTTCCACACCTCGAGTATTTGCCCATTTATAGCACGTAACTTATACATTGCACTATATAGGCCTAGGCCTATATGCAATTGTAAGCGCTCATTTATACAGCGCCTCTTCGTGAAAACTCATCAGATGTGCGCCTCCGATGGAACTAAATAACACCGAATGATCAGCACGAACAAAACCCAAATTATATGAAATGTTTGTCACCCAGTGGTCTTGTATTGATCCGAATGTTGGTGTTTATGGAAAGAGAAGGAAGTGCGACTATTGTTGGCGGAAATGAGTTGGCTACGAAGATTAGGGGCCTACTGGGTTGAACCAGACGAGACAGGAATTGGCAATGAGGTGATTCGGAAGGAGTTGAAGGGCTGAGTCGACCTTTGGGAGGGTAGCGGGAATCGATCCCTCGTCCATGTTGATCTTCTGCTCTTCGTTACGGAATGTTAACCATTGACTTAAACCTCCCTTCCAAGCGGGGTTTAGGATAGGCCTAATTAAGAACAGGCTTCGCACATGTACGACGCATGAGAGACTTAGCCAGCTTGCAGTGTTGAGTATAGAGTTATGTTCTACGACAATTGGATTTTAATCAGTTTATTGATGGCCCTGCCAATAGAAGAGTGAACAAAGTCTCTATTGAGCCTACTCAAATTTAGACCTAACTGTAAGCCGAACTGAGTTTAGGATGTATATGCCTAATAATATTAACTGTCTCAAGCTACACGCATCTGTTTTTAGTTTGAATAGATCCCGCTTTAGCCTACAGCTATTTTTTTCTTTCTTTGTTCGTCTGTAGGCCTATCAGTGACGTCTGTGAAAACTTAGATAAGAAGTTAAAAGCTTATACTTTTGTTATGCAGGCTATTTGAGAAATGATATAATGCCTATATTAATATTATAGAAGACACTTTATTTATAACTTTTAAATAAAGTATCTTCTATAATATTAATAGGCATTAAATCATTTCTCAAATAGCAATATGGTCTTCACAATTTGTTTTCATTTACATGATTTAAAAAAATTAATTAATAATATTGTCTTTCACACATTTGGAGACAGAGGCAGGAGACTTCCTGCATAGTGTCTGACAGCAGATACCAGTTTATTGTACAGAGAGGCGAGAAAATTAAGTAAGAGGACTGGGAGGCAGGGTTTGGAGAGGGGGATGAATAAGTGCTCGAGGAGTGTGTTTCTAAACGAGATTGTAATGTGAAGCGAAGAGATGAGATTGTGTCCGAAAAGAATGAACATAAGGCATCAGCGATAGAGGGAGGGAAGGGAGCTAGGCAGTGGGGAGAGAGAACTGAACTGTAGATATATACTTGTCCCTGTTGGAGACTGCGCATCAACAGAGGCAAAAACTTTTCTGCGCAAAAGATCCCAAAAATATTGGGCGCCCACGGGCCCCACCAGTCCACCACCCTAAATCCGGCCCTGACTCCCTGTCTTAGCACTTAGGGCCTACAGTAACTATACTTCTGTTATTATTGGTGCTGCATAATTTACTGGATTAAATCAACCAGCTCTGCAGTGGCTGGCACTGACAACTTAACATCCGCCATTTTGTTAGTTCTGATAATAGTGTAATTCAAAGAAATTTACGGGAGGTCACGGATAGCGGTTTCCACATCCAATGACGCGAAAATTATATTTAGCCTATCAGTCCGTTTGATTAAGTTATCTGTCGTTTCCAAACTTGCAGTTTCATCGGGATCGAATTAGCAAAAGACCATTCAATAGCAATGCACTGTTTTCATTAAGCAGGGACTGTAGGCTACATGTAAACTTTTTGACAAAACAATCAATCGACACCGAAAGTTTTCGCATACAATCAATCATTACCAAACCAACAACAAAATTCGAAGAAGGAAGAGTTTATATCCGTCGCCGTTCCAGTTCGAACGCAACAATCTCCAGTGCGATTTTAACACAAGAATTATTAGAAATCGATGCAGCCTGATTTCAGGGAAAGTACTAAAACAATTCTCAAGAGTGCGTATCACAACCGCAGACGCAAGCGCAACCCTCGGACTGACTATATAGCAAAAGTATCTAAGTGTACCCTTCTCGCGTTTATTTTATTTTTACGACCCCCTTCCTTTTTTATTCCGAAGTTTAACGTCGTAATAATATACGTTTTATGGGTTAATCTACGCACTAAAAGTTCTTTTCACTCCTTTTCCAATAATCACAGCGCAGTATCGCAAGCGCACGGCACGTTTCCCCGCGTAAATTCCCCAATCACGGCGGTTCGCTCTATTTGACTTGTGCACCCATTTTGTTCTATGCCAGCGCCTCTATATCCATTGGCAGAGACAGCCACACACCCTGTATTGACAGAAATCCATAGCAGGCCAGTGACCTAAAGCGTCACATATATACACACTTTTATTTGTCTTTATATAATTTTATTACAGTTATTTCATGTATGATGGTTATTTAATATTTAAAAATAAAGTAATCGGTTTAATAATTAAATCATTTCGTCTCAAAATTTGCGCCCTCTCTTGAGTTGGGCTCTGTTCCATGCACCTCTTGAACACCCCTCGCTACGACACTGGCTGAGGGTTCGTTAAAGTTATGCAAAATGGATCACCAGCAGCTGTTTGTTATATTAACAGCAATCATAAATCAACCGGTTTTCCCTTTACGTATTTTTGTAGCGCCAAATTACTAAGCATGATCTTGGTTCCGTTGGCGTGCAAGTGAAGGGTCTCGGAGTGCGTCGGATCGCAGACAGATGTCGCCTGGAACTGTCGATCGCAGACGAGCATGCGCACGAAGATCTGGCGGAACTTGCGTCCGACGAGGCAGTAGATGATGAAGTTGACGGAGCTGTTGACGGTCAACAGAAGGTTCGTGACTGCGTTGGCGTAGCGCATCGTCCAGATGTCGATGCCGATGCCCGGAACGAACTCCTGGACGGTGACGACGATTCGAAGGCAGGGATCGGGCAGTTCGCAGACGACAAAGACGCTCACGACTACGACCAACATCGTCGTAATGTTCTCGCGATGTCTGGCGCTACGAGAGGAGACAATGAAGGAGCGCCGTTGCTTCATCTGGCGAAGGGTGTTGATGAGACGGACGTTGAGGATGGTCAGCGTGACGAGGGGACCGAAGGCGCGAAAGATGAAGTAGAAGATGGTCTTGTAGACGAGGAAGTAGATCTTGCTCTCTCTGAAGGCCGTCTTCTTCGTTCGAACGGCTGTGAGGTTCGTCAGGGGATCGGACGTCAGGTCAACCTCTCGCTCGAAGTAGCGCGGACCGTTGTAGAGAACGGCCAGGACGACCACTATGCAGACGGCGATCTTCGCTCTGCGAAGGCTGCGGAGGTTGGTCCGCGTTGCCATGCAGACGGCCAAGTATCGGTCGAAGGTGACGAGGAGGACGACCCAGACGGTCATCGTCTGGGCGGTGGACGCCAGCGCCCAGATGTGCGGCTCCAGGTAGGGAAAGAGGGAGGAAAGGAGACGCGGTGACCAGGTCGTGTGTTCGTTGATGGTCTTGATGGGCTGGATGAAGACACAGGCGACGAGGTAGAGGGAATCGACGACAGCCAACGACTGGAGCAACCAGTTCGTCGTCTGGTTAGGGTCACGGTCCCTTCGGACCACGGCCATCGACAGAGCGTTCCCTATGAAGCCGACGAGGCACAACGACCCGGCCAGGTAGACGTCGACCACCACCCGATACTGGTCATACCCCGGCGGTGGATCAGGGGAGGGATGCTGTTGGAGGATAGAGGAGGGCGCCCCTATCGAAGGTCCATTGCCCCAAGTGAAGGTACTGAGATTGGAGGCGGAGGAGGCGGTGATGCTCTCCATTGGGAAGAGGACAAAAGGGGAATCGGATTGATATAGCGCCTTTGTATGCACCCCGAGAGAGCAACAAAAGGTCGATCTGAAGAACCAAGAGCTTCTCTCGGTTTGAAGTCTTTGCGAAGTCAGTAAAACAAGTTACTCTGTGAGAGAGAAGTCATTTTGGTGGTAGGGAAGTTTACGAAGTCTCAGTGTGATGACGTCGAGACCTGCTGGCACAGAAATATGAAATAACAATATTTTCATGAAACAAACCAAATTAAATCTCTATTCAGAGAAATCTACTGTTTTATCTTTAAAACTGGGTTTTGTAAAAACCTTTATCGAGGCATACCATGCGCATGTAGTCTATTCATTCATTCATTCATTCATTCATTCATTCATTCATTCCGAGCATTTATAGCGCCCCTTCAAGGAACCTACTCAGAGGCGCTCATGTATGTGTGTATGTAATATGTATTGCCGTGCTTGTCTACTTCCCTCTGTTCTGAAATCATCGATGTTTGACCAACTAATTTTCACCCATGGCAATTTTGGTGGTGAATTCTAATCTACTATTTTATTTCCAGCTTCTCTGTGAAATGTAGACCTAGCTACGGCAATATTTTATGCAGCGCTTCAATCTGACATAGATGCTTCCAATAAAGAACTGATAGGAAAGGAATTTAATTGAATGGAAAGGTCTACTATAGCGTGGGGTAATACGCTGGTGTTTTGCTGTTGTTCGAGATTCAGTTTCTTGCGAAATCGATAATAATAATTGTCTGACAAACAATCGGGACATTGAACGAAGATTTGTTGTTGGTGAATTCTGCTGCGGTCGTGACTAGACTTCACCGTAGACTTTTAAAAATGAGACCAGGATTACAACAACGCGAAAGAAGAAAGCCTCTAATTATGTAGACCGGTGAGCACTAGAGTTCTGACCCATCTGTAGTTTATGAGGATTTTTTCCTGATTGCTGTAAGTGAATCTAGGTTGAATTAAAGCAGTAAAGCAATTACTTTTCCAAGATTTTGGAAATGAAATTGTGAATAGGATGGGACAATAGTTTCGTATCTCACCAGGAGCAATAGATGGATAATAGGAGGATAAAGCATGCCATGAGCAAAATTGGCAGGAAGCAGTTTTCTAACATCTATATGCATGCATGCCTGTGTGTGTATGTGTGTAGGTGTGTATCTCTCTCTGCTTATGTGTAGGCGTGTGAGTGAGTGAGTGAGTGAGTGTGTGTGTGTGTGTGTGTGTATGTGTGTGTTGTGTGTGTGTGTGTGTGTGTGTGCGTGTGTGTGTGTGTGTGTGTGTGTGTGTGTGTGTGTGTGTGTGTGTGTGTGTGTGTGTGTGTGTGTGTGTGTGTGTGTGTGTGTGTGTGTGTGTGTGTGTGTGTGTGTGTGTGTGTGTGTGTGTGTCTGTTTGTGTGTCTGTTTGTATGTGTGCGTGTGTGCGTGTGGGCGTGTGTGTGTGTGATCTGAGATCAGACGAGACAATAAGTGGGTTTGTCTGCTGAGACGAGTTTCGTTTAGAGACAATGCTGGCTTCTAAATTTGAGGAGCGAAAATATCCGAGTTGTACTAGGGCTGGGAATGGCGTGCAGAAACCCTCTATGACTTAGCAGGAATGTTTTATCTACGCTTTCAGATAAAGTTGAAGTTAGCTGGACTGTAAGTGTGGTAGCTGTCTGGGTTGGTCACAAATACAGACGGGAAACAAGAATATCAGCTTTGAAGTTTGGATGCTGAGCATTTTCCAAGGATGGTAACTGATAAGTTGATAACTGATGAAAGAGTAGGCTATAATTTATGGAAGGCGGGTTATGGTGGGAAGAAATCTGAGCAGTAATTGAGTATGGTCAGACAATTATGACTCAGACGGAGACAGTGGCGTACGGAGCTTAAATGCCGCCCGGGGCGACGGCCCAAAATGCCGCGCCGCGCACTTAATTTGGCAAATTTTCGGAAAAATTTTCTTTATTACTTCCGCTAAAATTTCTGATGACCTTTTTGTTTTTGTTTTGTTTTGCTTTTCCCTCTTATACTATCATTGTAAGAAGCCGCCCTGTCCTCCGCCCGTGCCGCCCCCTCATTACGCCACTGTATGCTATTTACTGGATTATTTTTCTTCCTTTCCTTCCTTCTTTCTCTACTTTTATTACTTTCTCTTATACTTTTTCAATTTTTTCCTACATTCACTCCTTCTTTTATTTTTCTTCAACCCTATTTTGCCGCCCCTGCTCAAGTGCCGCCCGGGGCGACTCGCCCCCCTGCCCCCCTCTCGGTACGCCACTGGACGGAGAGATATGTGTAACAGCTGAATATCTGGTTCTAGTAATAAAGAGATCGACTGTATGACCCATGTCAAGAGTTAGAAATGAAACATGTATGCACTAGATCAATGCCGGAAAAAGATTCTGGAAAATTGGTGCCCAGTTCAGAGTATCTATATGTAAATTGAAGTCGCTCCTTATTATTAGTTTAGACTTAAGAAGGAGAAGACACTAGTTATTCAAGCAGCGATTGTAATTCAGAGAACAAGTCAGAAAGTGAAGGCAACGGCATATATCAACGAAGGTCAAGCATCGATCTCCTGTGTTCATGATACATGCATATAACTGTGAGGCCTTCAAAAGACTGTTGTGTTGGAATAGGTAACGGGCAGCGCATAATTATGATTTGTGCAGGAAGGCAACTCCTTCTCTAAGTTTATTCAGCTGATGTTAATTCAAAAAAGCACAGGATGGGAAATTAGGTCAGAAATGGAAGACGGTGTGTCCATCGTCCCTAAATATAGGATTCATTTTTTCGCTCATGGTCCGGGGGCATTAGCTTGACAGCCCTCAATTCTTCTATCAAGTCCATTTACGAGTAAATATTCATTAGATCCTATAATAGGTCTCTGCCGGTTCCACGTCCAAAAACCGCGAAAAGTTTTGAACCACGTTTCATTTATAGAGCGCATAATATCCACCGCGTGATCTAGTAGGTAATTTTCTAAAGTAGTGGGTTTGTATAGAGATAGAACAAATATTTAGGCGTGGCAGAAATTGATTTGTTTCAAGATGGCGAAGAAGACTGGGATTGAGGTCAATGTCGACCGAAAGAAGTCGTAGAAGGTGAACAAGCGATTTGTGTGATTCAGATAAGTCTTATAAGTCTAAGGTCTAAGACCTTAGACTGCAGATTTTGAGAGATGGAGTGTGCTGAAGAAACAGAGCGGAGGCTGCCGATCAGAAACAAGCATGTAGTTATTACAGACCAAAGACAAGGCCGGTTGGATAAGGTTCAAGAAACAGGCATCACTGTAAAAAACGAACAGGTTCTTCTGCAATGACAGGAAGAGATGACAGGATGTAAGGCTTGGGTGAATGCCAGTGCAAACTTGAATATCCTGGACGCCTGATAATGAAGCGGATGCTGCGGATCAGAAACAAGTCATGCATGTTATTAACCTTCAGGAAACAAAGACAAGACCGGTGGGATAAGGTTCAAGAAACAGGCATGCAGTGGAATAGTCAGAAAACTGCTGAAGGTCTTTCTGCAGAGGAAGTGGAAGGCGGCTTGAGGTGGAATGAAACCTGGACAGTAATGGCACGATGATAATGAACAATGTCTGCACTCTGGTCTTTATGAAGCATTATGTCATTTATGATATATAAACCTTCAGGAAACAAAACAGAACCAGCATGGTAAGAAAATGAGCTATGCAGTTGGCTGCTAAAAACACACCAGCCATCTGCTGAAAGTCTTTCGACAGAGTAAGTGGAAGACGGCGCTTGTGGTGGAAGGACAACCTGGACAGTACACACACACGCACTCTCTGTCTCTGTCTCACTGTCTCTGTCTCTGTCTCTGTCTCTGTCTATGTCTGTCTCACTCACACACGCACACATCTACACACGCACATGTACACGCACACACACACACGCACGCACGCACACACACACACACACACACACACACACACACACACACACACACACACACACACACGCACACATCTCTCTGTCTTCTCATTCGTCTTTAATTTGCACACAAATGCTGCAATGATGTTCTAATTTATAGTCCATAAGCATAAATTTGACATGGAAAAGAGAAGATCCTCCTCTAAAGTAACGAAGAAGAATGGTCCCTTCAGGAGTCGTTCAAGACTCTCCTGGTGACTGCACGATTACTATTAGAATAAACTGCCTCAGCTTTTACCATAGACCCGCTTGAATGGCTTTTACCAACTATCGAAAACGCATTGTACGGAAAAATCGGAATTTCTTCCACTCGCGTAACAACATTAGTTTGTTAGTGGTTTTAGCAATAACAACAAAACTGCGTATTCGGCTTGAAGCAAAGTTTATATTTCTTGTTTAGCTAAAAGTCTGTTTATTTGTCGCTGGATTAGGCGCTAAGAAGGTGAAGTGAGCTATCAACGCATAGATTTATTAGACCTACATGGTCTACATGGTCTACAGTGCCATGGTCTACGCCCTCGCGCTCATGATTGAGGATACTCTCGGCAGACTATAGACAGTCACCAGAAAAACCTTTATAATTAGGATGATTTATATAAGATAAGTCATCAACTATAAATACCATGTGAGCAAACAATTTATAGACTGCATAAATGGTCTAATCCAGAAATAGATCAAGCAATCCTTTAAATTTTCATGTTAGCCAAAATGCGTTTTGCAATTGGTCCTACAATAAAGAATATTCTATTCTATTTCTATATTACTTATTACTTGTCTCTGAAAAAAAGTTTTTCTTCTTTTCAGCCGCGGCAAATAAACAGATATGGACAGGAGCGCCTTTGAGTCGGTATCTTGAATGTTATTATTATTATTACAGTAGTTTTTATATAGCGCCCCTTCAAGACAGTCTACTCAGGAGCGCTCCCAGCCCAACCTCTGAATGGGTGTTATATCGAGTTTATACTAATTAATTGATTGATTAATATAAATTGTATTTTATTGTTATTACATTTTGACATAACGCCTCTTATAATTATATCATAACACTAGGCCTATTTATGGACGCTCCAGGCATGGCAACGACGTGAAAATTGGTTAAACAGCGAACTGCCACGCTTGTGTATTCCGTGCTGTTACGATTAGCCGAGTACGGATATAAAATGGAATATTATTTCACGAGGAAGGACCAACCATTCAGCAAAATGTTGCATCTTGGAAGTCCTAACTTAAGATGCAAAACATATACCATGTCAGCCAAATGTACGGGGCCACAAACGAAGGTCAAATTAGGTGGATTCTAGCGGCCACCAGGGATATTTTTTTTATTATTTTATAGGTGGCAGATGGATAATTTTTTATTATTTCATAGGTGGCGGTCTGTCCACGAAGGCATCCAACAATCCTAGAAAGATAACGTTGAACATAGTAATTATGATAAATAGGAATTTACTTGCGTGGAACATGTTGTATATCATCGATAATCTCAACCAAAGATAAGGACTACATTTAGGTGACGGGTCTCCTCTTTTAGTGAAAGATCTCATAGTTCAGGTGTTGGATCTCAAACCAAACGTAACGGTGGCTGAATTTAACAACTGAACGAACGAATGAACCTCCAAACTTAGGCGACTTTTAATAAAGCCTTAGATCATGCTGCTAACATACATGACAAATCCTCTAATTGGACCCGTCATTGTGACTAAATATAGTCTATACTCGAGTAACTCGACTCACATAGCGCCTTTTCTGTATCTATTCATCAGAATCATCAGTTAATTTTTTCCATCCATATGATGGCGTCGAATCACAAAATACATGTTATACTACGCCTTTGTGAGATTCTGAAAAGCGATGGCTAAAAGCGGCTACAAACCATGCCAGTCCTTAGATATATATAGGCCTATATACGTGGCACTTGGAGTAATGATTGCACATCTCACGTTAATGTTCCGGATGCTGTGTCCTTTGAGAAGGAATCGATGTAGATTACAGGTAAGTCTATGACTGAATAGGTCTGTATGTTTTCCAGCCAGCATGAACTGAAGGTTCCTATATGCCGTAGGTTGTTCAGATGAAGCAACCCTGCTGATGAGGAACAGAAAAGAGACTTACGGCCATCTATTTTCGTATAAGCTCAATGCTACATATATACAGCACACATGCTTGTATAGACTATGGCCGGAAAATAGGACATACGCTTGTATACACTATATGGTCGAAATGTAGGACAATACAGTTTACGACCTATATAGACCTACTTCGGTATAGGTCTACACTGCCGTATAGTTACCTTATTGGGAGGTTAATCTGACGTATATCGGGCAGCTATATCGTATACCACTATACGATATAATTATACGAGTGTTTCTTCAGCTTTTGTTGTTGTTCTTTTCACGAATCTCTCTTTAACGCGTGTACACTTTCAGAATTTATCCAAGAGTGCTCGAGCTACGCTACACAAAGTACTTGACAGATACAACGACCTAGAAATCTAATCTGTCCCATGCAGACGCACGACTATTGTGCAGTCCCGGAGTCAGTCGCTAAGAAATTACCCGATTGACTTAATGAGTTAGCGACTGACTTAACAACTTAGTCGCATGCATACTTATCAACTGACCAAGTCGCTTAGACTTGTCGACTGATTTACCAACTTGCTATCGACTTCTTAGGTAATCCAGTAGGTCTAGTAGTTACCTAATAAAATGTATTGCATTTTACCGCCTACTGTACTGGCAGACCGATGATAGTGAAGTGGTAATGTCAATTTATAAAAGAAGGCGACAATCGAATGCGAGTGTTTATAACAGAAAAAAGTACATTAGGCCTACTAAGTTCGAGGTTGCGCTCAAGTGCTCGTTCAGTTTGTACTGATTTATCCACTCGTTCCAAACCTTTTTCAGAGCAAGGCATCCTTACTAAAATCATTCAGTATAGGCGGCACCTCACCTTAATTCAGAGGTGTCAAAGAGCCGGCTCGAGGGCCATTTCTGACCCACCGACGATGTTTTCTTTCCCGCAAAGCCTTGCATAAAGACCTAACAATTCAATTCAATTCAAGACTATACACTGTGATGTTCGTGACTGATGATCATCAAAATTTTGATTTTATACGCCTAATTTGACTGTTTATATGCTAAGATGCACTATTTAAGATCTAGTTTGAAAACATTTCTGGGGACGGGCTCACCGAGCCCCCTTCCAGACACCAGACCCATTATGCTCAGGTTCCTTCTGCAACTTGGCCCGCCACTTGCTGAAAAATATATGCTACTGGCCCAACATTAAAAAAGGTTTGACACCCATGCCTTAAATTCATTTATTTTTCTTCCAGTTAGTTCTTAATTGTAATGACGATCAGCGTTCCCAGTATTCAACCTCAGTGTTGCAGCTATTTCTATACTAGGCCTACTTTGCGTTATAAAAATTGTAATAGGCCTATATGTCAGCAGTAATGTTCAGTAGTTGTGACATTTTCTACACATTCTCTCATCCAGCCGCGCCCCTCCCGTCCCCTTCTAGATCAGGTTCCGCCCTTGCGTGCCACAGGTTGGGAAACACTTAATTAATCCATTTAGCAATCAACGGCAGTTGAGCAATCTAACAATTCACTGCAAATTACTGGATAAACGTAGAAAATAACAACGTCAATCATTTTTGACATGGCGTCGTCATTATAAACACGTTATCAAACCGGATAAAAACTATAACAGCAACAAAACAGTTTCGGAGGGACTAGATAGTTTCACACGCTGCAATTGCAATCACATGGTGCTGGTTATATTAAAGTGAGCATATGCATGTTTAGAACTGTCATGGATGAATGAGAGCCAATTAGCTCTACGAGGAGGAGGGCGTTGACCTCTTGCCGTTCAATATCAATACAGAAAAACGATTGCCTGGCGTCGTGCAACGTAACAGACACCACTCAGACAGTAGGCCTATATAATATATATATATATATATATATACATATATATATATACAGATAAAGAGCAGGTGATCTGACATCGACTGATTGTTTGACTGTTAGTCAATTGCATTGTGACTCATGCCTTATTAGTAAGTGTTGCTTCTGTCTGCTGCTGCTGCTGCTGTCTTCGTCAAAATCGAAACTCGGAGACAGCAATTTAAACAATGCGTAAAGTATTAAGTGAACGAAGTCGATAGCAGTCGGTAGCTTAGCGACTGGTTTCGACTTGATGGCTTAACGGCGACGGCAGCGACGGATGGCGGCGGCTTCGGGGCTGCTATAGTGACTGCTCAATACCAAATATCATGCCTGACGCTGCTTGCTCTCTGGTCTTTGACCGTATGGCTGCTTAGCCAGACTTACCTGCTTTCTTATGGTATAAGTTTTTACAGCGCATGCATGTATGTATGTATGTATGTATGTATGCATGTATGCATGTATGTGTGTATGTATGTATGTATGTATGTATGCATGTATGTATGTATGTATGTATGTATGTATGTATGCATGTATGCATGTATGCATGTATGCATGTATGCATGTATGCATGTATGTATGTATGTATGCATGTATGCATGTATGTATGTATGTATGCAAGTATGCATGTATGCATGTATGTATGCATGCATGCATGCATGCATGCATGTATGCATGTATGCATGTATGTGTATGCATGTATGTATGTATGTATGTATGTATGTATGCATGCATGCATGTGTATGCATGCATGCATGTATGTATATGCATGTATGTATGTATGTATGTATGTATGTATGTATGTATGTATGTATGTATGTATGTATGTATGTATGTATGTATGTATGTATGTATGTATGCATGTATGTATGTATGTATGTATGTATGTATGTATGTATGTATGTATGTATGCATGTAAAACATCGTATGTATGTATATATGCATGTAAATGTGTGTATGTGTGCAACAATTACGTACGGCCCGTATTCTGCTGTATAGAATCCTAAACCGAATATCAGAAACAGAAGACACTTGATATCTAGTACGTTTTTGGACATTACTGTCTGGTATGCATAAAAATGGAGACACTGCGGTATAATCTCGTCTTTTGTAACAGTCAAGACTTAGACTTACATAAAAATCTTATGGCAGCAAGCGAAGTAAATGTGCTTTTGACATGAAACAGTCTATGTTCATGAGCGCTCTAATCACATGTCTGTTGTTATGATAAATGTGACTAAGAGTACCTGTGACATATAAGGCTCTTGTTGTCGTAGACATCAACGCAGTCTAGGTCTATATAATGCCCTAAATGTAACACTATACAGCGTAGACGTTATAAGTATTATTTGCCGAGCGTCCGTGATGGTCCCTTAGCACGCGGAGATTAAGCGCCAAGGACGCAGCACGCAGTTAGAGCCGCCTCGTTGTCCAAGTCTCCATGCATGTGTAGTCTCTGAGATAATTCAAAGACGTCCTACATCGCATGCAACTAGTATAAAGCCCAACCAATTCACAAGCACAGCGGAACTTACAGGACTGCATGCGACTTATTCATTTCGTTCGGCCTCCGTCCGTGCATTTAATTCTGTCAGCCTCTTATTTCGCACGAGCCTCTTCCCGAAATTTAATAAAACGTTGCTAAACTGATGACCATAAAACTGCAATCACGATTCGGCTTTTGGGTGCAGTTAACTCTGTCCACTCGGGTCATCGATACCATATCATAGACATCGTGTACATCGACAATTCTCGTCGTGATACATCTGAGACTACCAGACAAAATATACATACTGATTTCAATAAGACGCTCTAATAACTAATATTATCCAGTTTGCATTACATCACAGGTACATTCTATGACTGCTTTAAAAAATTTTTTTAGTTATTTTCCGTTGGACTTTAACTAGGGTTCCGACATATTTTAAGCGCAAGTAATAACAGGTACAATTTTTTATGAGCACCAGCTGAACGTACAGCTTAATGAACACAATATTGTACAAGCAGCCTACGATCCTTAAGGAAGGCAATTTCCCAATTGTACAGTATATCAAGTCTGGTATAGGCAATATCGCCAATTGTTCCCATTGTTCACGTGCCGCACCATATCAAAGGCCTTGTTGGTTAGGCCGAGCGCGATGAGATGAATTATCTTGAATGAGAATCCTGAGGTGTGTTAGTAATGCAGTAATTGCAGCTGTAGTAGACCCAGTAGGTCTAAAGGCAAACTGGTCAGCAAATTCGTGGTTGAGCAGGAAGGGGTGGAAAAAGCGTCTCACGATGAACTTTTCGAGCAGGCGGCATAAGATGGTATACTTACAGAGATCGGACGATGATAATCTGCTGGTTTTGTTGGTCTGGTTAATTTTGGCACAGGTGTAACTGTGCTCGTCTTCCACTGGGGTGGAACGTAGGCTGCAGATTGAACGGAGACGGCAAACAGATGCGCAACCGGTTTCGCCAGCACCGGAGCGGTTATCCCTATAGGAAGTAGGAACATGCATGATGGGATGCCATCCTACGGTGCTCCGGCTGACGTCCGTCCCGCAGATTTCAATAACGTATAGATGGTATACTCGTCGATGACCTTGTATGTTCCATTGGTCACTGTTGGTTTAGGTGGAGGCAGCTTGTATTGTAGGCTATTGTATCTATCAATCTACATAGTGTCTCTCGCAGTGCACTCCAATCAGAGGAGCTTGTAATGTAATGTAATAGAACATTTTATAGCGCCCCTTCAAGATATTTAATCAGAGGCTCTCTCTGCGCTCCTAGCCTATAATTATGATGTTAAATGTCATTACGTACAAAATCCTTGGCAAAACTGACGAATAAATCCGGTACGCACACCTATAGCTTAAGAAAACCTCAACAACATGGTCAACGTTACTGAGCAAATTCTGTATTTCGATGAAAATATCCGTCGAAATGCGGCAGAGGTCGATCAGTCGACGACCGACGACATGACCGATAACATAAGCAGGGTAATGGGCATCCTGGGAGATGCCAGCAATGCATCGGATACGAGTTTCGTCCCAGCATCGATATATATATATATATATATATATATATATATAATAAAGTATATGAGAAAAGCAACTACGGCGGAGGAATACATTTTGGTTGCGTCCTTCGTGACCAGTTTTTTAACCAGTTACTCGATTAGGCGTTTTGTTTGTCTGCGTGTTCCTGAACCGTACTCTGTAACAGGACGTGCATGGATAGACGCTGTGTCTTTCCTCTATAAGTTTTCGTTTGTTTTGTCGCCGCCTGAGACCAACGTCTTCTTGTTCTCATTATGTCAATTAAAGTTATGTAGACTAAATAGTTTGGAAAATAAATTTTAATCTGAACATAAAGCTGGTGTAATAATCCATAGGCCTATCCTTAGACAGCCTTCACCATATTATGGGAGCTCGCTCAAACCTGCAGCGTGAGAAAACCAAAGGGTTTAATAAATTGCAGTTGCGGAAACTGCTAGATAAATCATTGTCTACGAAGGAAGTAAGGACCTAGGTATAGAGGGACTACGGCTTTGTGAGTTAAACAGTTGGAAATTAAGCCCCAAACAGGAAATGAAAAGGCAGAAAGACAGTAACAGAAATAGGATCGGGAATAGCAATTTGAGCTGGCTAAGCTCAAATTAAAGACCGAGGGAACAATGCGTCATGAAGAGGGAAAAATACAAGCTATAGGCCTACAGTAGAAGAAAGAAAGCTACTGTGACAGCTTCTATGGAGTTTGTAGACGCAGCAATATTCTTGGATATTATGACGCATCGCTAAGACACTTTAATCTTTTATACCGGATATTCGAAGTCGACTTAAATGACTCTCTTAGCCTAAATGATTGGACACTGTTGATTCTTGTGAAGGTGCTGCCTTTTTATTTACGGTCAGATTGGATTTTGGTTGATGACTCTACGCGACTGTTTTTCCTCAGTCTCTTGTCGTTTGTCACTCTGCGTGGATTCGTTTAGTGTTTTCTTGAAATGGCTTTCTTAGCCGGGTGTCGGCGCACGCTGTGTTTACCACTGCTTATCCGTTTTCGTTGGTTTTGTTGCCGCCTGAGGCCAAAGTATTCTTGTTCCAATACGCGAGTCATGTTTTTCCAGGCGTAACTTTTCACGGCTTCGCGACGAACGACGAATTTGCTTGATTTGCATATCTAGCCTCGCCTTCGGATCACGTGCCTTTGCTGGGTTTGACCCTGATTAAGCATAGCAAAAGAGTAGGCTACGCTTTGGCATTGAGCTTTGTCAAGTGGTAACATCTGCCGAGTCTCCTGGCTTGGATGTATTAAATGTCAAAATAATATTATGTCAACTGAAATTTCAATATCTCGAATGGAAACGACACTATGAGCTGAAATTGACCTATAAATTCGCAGGAGAACGTTATGACAGCAAAAATGTTTATATCGCTAGAGTTTGCATTGGGGAGGGGGGATTTTTCAGGGTTCCGCCCTGAATTTGTTCCGAGGTTTTCGTGTAGGCCCCTATTTCTATCCGTCTATAGCGTTGCACTCATCATGTGTTTTATAAAAATTGCTATTTTCAGGGCTTCGCCCTGGTTTTATGTATCTCTAACCCTGCTATATTGAGCGCCTCTGAATGGGAATCTGGAAGGGGCGCTATAACAAGTGTTCAAATACAATACAATACAATACAATATATCTTTCCCATCCTCATGTGTTAATGCGCTGATTTACATATTTAGCCCCGCCTTCCTATCACGTGGTTCGTGAAGAGCAATGGCGAGGTAATCGTTCACGGGATTGAATGTAGACATAATGCGAACTTAAAACGTTCATATTATGTTTCGCAAACCAAACGACATTTTGAGCCGAAAATAGATGCGTTGACCTAGAAATTCGAAGTAGAACGTTCTGCAAAAATTTCATATCGCTACAGAGTCGCATTAGCGAGTGTTCAGTGGGACAGACAAACATTATATAGATTAATGCATACAGTAGGACAAACTTTCCGAAATACAGTTTAGATAGGGCCTATAATTGTATATATATATATATATATGCATTGTATATATAGTATAGGCCTATGTATAGAGTGTATAATTTATTGCAAAACTGTTGGGTCTGCGTATTTATAAAAATAATGACAGTCGGAACTTATCCGTCTCTCTGCGTTCCAGATTTTAAGGCGCCATATGTTTTTAATTCTAAGGGTTGAGTCGATGAAGTGTCAGATCCGACTGTTCTAATTAGATCAATCAATCATCCAGAAGCCGACAATTAGTCTAATCGATAACTTGGAAGCCTGTCACCGTTTTCGATCCGTTGAATGATTCTACAATAGTTAGTGATTTGCGTCGACTGTTCAAAACCTCAGACGAAGGAACGTTATAATTATAGCATTCATACGAAACACAGTCTGAGAGCCTCTGCATTGTACAATAGCGTATCTATTCTATTGGCCTGAGCGACAGAGGAATGCGTTGGCACTCTCAAAGAGAGTTGAACTCTTAAAAGTGCACATGTCCGTGATTTTTTTGATTTGATGGAATAGTGCACAATACAGTTTTGCAGTAGCAAACAACAGCGGGCTACATGCTACTAATACATGCCAAAAGATGTGGAGGGTGAAAACTGATTGAAGCCATGAAAACCCTAAGAAAGAATACTAGCAAAAACTGAAACTCCTAAAAAAGATTTAAATATTAAGCCACTAATGACTTAATGAGGATACTCACACAATGAAAACCATGTAGGCCTACTAAGAACCATCGAGGTTATAATGAAGTAAAACAAACAATGTCATTTTCGGCTGGTCTATGCATTAATATGGGGCGCGGTGGTGTAGGGTTATGTTCGGTGCCTTGCAGCCGCAGGGTTGCAGGTTCGAATCTACCTCAAGCCGCCGCGAGGAACCCTGGGCAAGTCCTTCACTTGCAATTGCTCATGCTTTGAAACTCCGATTCAGTGTCCGCGCTGTAGTCGGGAGCGCCTCTGAGTAGAAATCTTGAAGTGGCGCTATAACAAGTGCTCATACATACATACATACATACATACATACATACATACATACTTACATTAATATAATATAATACAACAACGGTTTTAAGTGGTTCAGAAGAGGTGTAATCCGTGTTAGAACCACTGTAAATTAACTTATAATGCTTAATAGCCCATGTCTCCTAGCTACTTCTTAAAAGCTTTGATAGTGTCCACTGAGACAGTACTTCCACCCAAACCAGTCCACAACTCTTGCACCGAAGAATTTCTGCTATAATGTTCCTTTCGGTTTCTTAAATAATTGATACCTACGTCCCGGAGTCAAAGGACTCGAGAGCATAGGTGCATGTACTAAAGCATAGGTTCGGTGCTAATTCAAAGAACCTCCTCCGCTGCACTATCTCCTTAATTCCAGTGATAATCTTATGGGCTTTAATCAGACATCCTCTGCTCCTACTTCTCTCTGATGTTGTTCGTCTGCACCTCTTCAACCTCCCTACATAGCTCAAGTCCTTGTTATTTCATATCATTTTTGTAGCTCTTATTTGTCCTTTCTCCAGTCGTTCAATGTCATGTTTCAGGAACGGATTCCACATCTGGATGTAGTTTCCCAACTACCAGTGATTTGTACGACCAAAGTATTGTATCCTTGTCTCTACTGACTATAATTGTCTTTCTTATCATAGCTGAGTTAGCATTCTTTGATGTTTCAGCCTATTGCCTTGAAGGTTTAGCACTCTCTTGCATGATCACTTCCAAATCCCTTTTTTGTTTACTTACTTTCAATTCCTTACCTCCATTTTATATGAAAAACTCTTTTTCTCTTTTCCCTATGTGCATCACTGACCACTTTTCCAAATTAACATCATCTGCCTATCCTTTGACCATCTGAGCATTCTTCTTAGATATCCTCGCAGTATCTCCGCTTCTCATTCACGGTTCACCAACACACTGCTCTACATAATGTTGTGCAGCTTTATTAGCATGTAATCGTGTGAAAGATAGAACTACGATTGTCCAGTGATGGTTGTTTGCAGTCAATGATTAACTGCAGCTATCTGTCACAATTAAGCTCACTTAGATTTAGCGTGACTCGAACAATCTTTGCAGATTAGTTGTGTATATACATAGTGATGAGGGACAAATATTCACCAAGTTTTAGACCATGGAACAGTTTTGACTTGTTTTCGTATTTAATCAGACTTGTGATTGGCTGGGAGCCACAGAATATTGTATTTGTTTACAATGTAGGCCATTACATATAAATGAATGACAGGATATAATAATTGTCACCTATACAGATGGAAGGTCACGCCCTCTGTTCAGATGGTCAGATGACTCGAAAATGCCTTCAACATCTCTGGACATGTAGGCCTAGCTATCAATCAATTAGAAAATAAATCTAAAATATGCATCTAATCTAGTTTACTGTAACATGATTGATCTCCTCTGACTTATTTATAAGCTAACATAATCTAATTTGATCTGATCCGTTGTAGTCTAATGATGTGATTTAGTTTGATCTAATATAATCCAAGGACCTATACTCTGCCAGAACATAATCTTCAATGCATCATTCGATGGGGGGGGGCACTAAACAGTCAAACCTTGTCCATGGCGACGAAACCTGACTCACGGTTTAATAACCCTGTCTCACCCTAGCCCTGTCACACAGGCATCACAGGTATGACGGTTGTACTCGTGAGAGGATCCTTCGTTCCTCCCTAACCCTGTCGAGTGCCGTCAAGGTGGAAACGCCCATCTGCGCTCCATGTACACCGGTTGGAATCCACATTTACGACTCGCGAGACACATCATGTGACGCAAGCATCATGATGGCAGCATGACTTGGCTCTTTCCACGATATCAATGGACAACCTCTCTGACATGACGCAACGCTGCGCTGATGAATAAGCTGGTGCCCTGCGCTTAGCTTTAGAGTAGCTCTTTAGAAATTTGGAATTTACGATTACAATTGCGAAGGTGAATAGGAGGCATTATGTGGTGCATGCAAGCATGCAGAGAATGAGTCCAGGCGAAGACGTCGTTTGAACATATACACTTATACAGTATTGTAACTAGGGTGGAGTGAAGAAAAACGAAAATTCGAAATTCGAAAAGTAGGCCTATAGCAACCAAAAGTTGCCTAATGGCATGGGGGTCAAAAGTGTCAAGAAATTTTATTCAGTTTTAAGAGCTCTTCCAACGGTATATGGAATGGCAGTTAATTAGTTTTCAATAAAAATATTTTATTGGAAAACCTGTATATTTTTAGAAACTTTTCTACATTTTTTGACCCTATGCAATTAGGCAACTTTTGATTGCTATTACTTTTAGAATTTCTAATTTTCGTTTTTTTTCGCTCCACCCTAATGTACACGATCGGCGAATGCTAGATTGCGCCAGTCAATCCATTGGAGTGCTAATTTCTTGCGATGGAGTGGTTTCGTGGTTGACATAAGAAGAGTACAGCTCGGAAAAAAGACTAAAGCCATTATGCAGTATATGGCCTAAGTTAGAAGAAAATGATAGTATACAGTCTACGTCAACCAGTCAACCACTGTGTTTTTATCTAACAGCGGTGACGGTCACTGGAGTTGTTAGAATACTCAGTCACATTTTGTCTGGTAATAAACGAGGACACCCATAGTGTCTGACTTTCAGCAACTGATCAATAGCTTAAACGCACTGTGGCCTCTTGAAGAGTTCGCAAAAACTTCGTGGCCGAGCACAACTCCAAATATAGACCAGGAGCGTAGCCAGACTTAAATTCAAGAGGAGGCAACTTGGCAAAATTTCTGGCTATTGGGGTCATTGGTCAATAGAAGTTCCAGTATATAAAGAAAGCAAGAGGAGGCAACTGCCTCCTCGTGCCTCCATGTAGCTACGCCTATGATATAGACACTTTACGCTAATGCCAGTTCATTCCAGCCTCGTTTATTTTTACGAGAGTTGATGGAAGCCATAATCGGTTTTATAGGCTCCCATTGCCCCCCAACAGAGTGACGACATTAGCCTGATTTAAGCAGACGGTTCCAGTGACCAGGTCAACGAAATGACTGTCTAATTAATTACTGTTCATTGACGATTACGACTTAATGGAATTTTTAATTAAACCTCCTAGGGCGTATAGCAGCGTATCAGCGAAATAACCCCAAGCTTGATTTATCTGGCGCCAAGTTTGAACGGTAACGTTTGCGACCGATTGTTTGCTACCTAAATGAGCCGTTAAATCCCTAAGCCGAGCTTTAGCGACCTCGTTTTATAGCGCATTTTATATAGTGCCTGCGCAAACGTACGTCTTAGTGCATGCGTGCGTTTGTGCGCAGTCTTGTATGCGGCTTATGTTTGTTTACTTATTTACCCAAATGCGGTCCTGGATGTGGTTTGTATTTAGTCTACCTACTTATTTACTCAATGCGGCTGTTGGTCACGAACGCTGATAAATGTCGATTGCTACAGTGTGGAAAGACGGATTGGAGTCGGATGTGAGAATTCCAGGCCTTCGGGGTTAAATTAAGGATTTACTGAGACGCTGAGAATCCTCATAAAACGGGAACCGGATGTTTACGGAACGGCTAACTGGCCCAAGGATTGTCCACTTTCTCTACATATACACCTTCTCCGCATCCGCTCTCGCTGCATGCTGCACCATGCATTCACCAGTGTGGGGTCCATTGGGTTAGGACCCTATCAAGACATCACGATACGGATGCCGTTAACAAGATTCAGTTTTTCTCAGAGTTCCAGCCGAACAGAAGGGGGAACACATAAAAATAACCAAGACTACGTCCGATGCTTTCCGGTCTATCACACAGCCAAATATTTATTCAGTTGTGCTAGACCCAATTGTCTATCAATATTATCTCATAAGTCATTCAATAACGTGATATTTTGCATTTCACTTTCGTTTCATTACATTTATTGTTTCCAAAAAACAAACATTACAAAACGCAGTGTATAAATATGTTTCAGGGATACAAAGGGTAGACTCGGGTGACCGAAATCCCGCTTATTAGGATGACCCATTTGAAAAAAAATTAGTTTGAAATGACGAGTGATTGACATAGTAGTCTTACAATGCTTTAACACAGCAGAATAAAAAGAGACAGAACTAAAGAACTTAACTAACAAGAACAATAAATCGGATTATTCAATGTTCTCCATTCAAATATATATATAATATATATATATATATGCATATATATAGTATACAATACAATGCAACTGCATTTGATATTGCCCTCCTTCCAAAGCTCGTAGGTCCAACAGCATACACACGACCACACGACATAGCAGCAACGGCGCTGAGCAATTACTGTGCATGGCTGAAAAACTTGCTCAAGGTTCCCATGCACACAGTTAAGGCCTCATTTGTAGGATCGCACTCTCATCGGCGCTACAGACTAAGCGCTCTAACCAATTGGCAATCGTGCCCCATATTAAGTGTTGTATATATATATATTTATATATATATACATGCAATAGTAATCGAGACATAAAATATATCTTTTATTCCTGTAGGACTAGAAACTATTTAATTTAGCCTATATCTATATGTATGTGATAGTTCTGATGTCCGTTTGCAATCATTAATAATCATTAATCATCTATTTTATAGGTGAATGCATCTTAATCATCATATTTCATCGCTCTCTTTCTTTCTTTATTATATTATATATATATACATGGGATAGTTATGAGAACCATATATTTGATAGTTGAGGCTATTGTCTTTCGTGTGATTGATCATTTGATCTTTCACCCAGCGGGTTGTTTTCTGTTGTGAAGGCAGAGCCGTCCGACCTCTACACGTGGACGAATGTTTCTTCAGATTTTTACTGCTGCAGGTCTTTTCAGAAATGACTGTTTGATTCAAGGACTTCACGTCGACGACGGTTGAGGATGATGTGCGTGCTCAGGATGGTGGGCGAAGCAGTAGACAAGTACTCGATGCTTCTTGATCCGATATCCACCTGGCTGCTGCTTAAGGCTTGCGTTGACCTGGCTTGCTCCGTTCATCACCGAGACTTAAGAGGGCGTCGCTTCCACGAGAGGGCCTCTTGAGCTACCTCCCGGTCTCAAACCTTTTGACATTATCCAAGCTACTAGAAGTGGTAGCGAGTGTGCAGTTGGTGGGATACCTCACTTCAGCTGGTCTGCTCCCCAAACATCCATCGGAAGTTTAACTCAACGGAGACGGCGCTTCTAAAGTTCTATGCCCCCGACCTGGTTGAAGCGATGAGTCCCGACCCGGTGTGCGACCCGTAGACGGCTTGGTCAACTTAGCGCCGATTCTCTAAATATCTGTGGGATATCGTTGCAGCCATAGACTGCGATTCTGGACCTGGCGTTTGTTTGAGGCGGATATGTCAATAACACGCCATGTTGGACTGACCTGCCAGCTGAGGTTCATCAAGTGCTGAGTGAGATCTCGATCATTCGAGGCTGCAAAAACGACTGTGGTCTGTTTCGTGGTCACTCAGGTGGACCATTGCAATAGCCTATTGGCTGGAGCTCCGAAATACTTACACGACAGACTACAGTCGGTGCTGAATGCAGCGTCGAGGCTAGTATGCAATCGGCATAAATACGATCGTGTAACGCCATTACTGCGGGACGTGCTGCGCTGGTTCCCCGTGACTTACCGCATCGAGTATAAAGTATAAACTTTCTCTGCTGGTGTACAACACGTCGCGTCGTCGGTCTGCCTCAGTACATTCTGTGTGAATTATTCGTCGTCGTCTGGAGCTGGGCTTGCGCTGGTATCGGGTGCGAAGGGTGATCAATACGAGCGGAGGACGATGACACGCTTCGGAGAACGCGCTTTGTCAGTCGCCGGTATCACGAAATAGAGTATCCGTCCTAAGACTATCCGGGGGTGTATGAATTTATCCCCCCGGATGGAATAAACCGGTTAAGAGTATCCGGGGGATAAACCATTCTATCCCCCATCGTCATACGCGTCGCGAAAGCCAAGACGAAAATCCAGTCAAAATCACCAAAAACGAAATAAATTAATGTCAGGTCGACATACAAACTAAAGATACGCAACTTGAAATATTTTATGTGTACACTAAATCCAAACAGTACGACTGAATACACTTAGAAACCGCCAAAAATGCAAACTAAACAGAATACTCCATTTCGCTAAGGGGGATACTCATGTATGGGGGATACTCTATTTCGTGACACCGGCCCCAGCTGTTGGAATAGCTTGCCACCTATAATTCGTTCAGCAGACTCAGTCAAGTCTTTCAAGTCAAGACTCAAGACATATCTCCTTTCTAAGGCATATATCTGACTGATTGTGAGCTATGTTTGCTAAGCCTAAAGCGCCTTTGTAACGGCAAGTGCTGTTACTACGGCGCCCTAGAAATTGTCGCTTCTATTATCATTATATTTTTTCCCCGAGGTATGCAGAATCCCTCAGGGACTTAGATATTTCTAGCTGTTGTAATTTGTCTGGATATGACCCTACTCGTCGGTGTCCTGGTTGGCGAAAGTGCCTCGGAACGCGATTGCAGCATATTATTATTATTTTTTGTTTGTTTTTTGTTTGTTTTTGTTTTTGTGTTTTTCCCTGAGGTACTTCATTATAAAATAAATCTGTCTGGAACGGCTATACCTCATCCATGTCGGGCATTGGTTTGACAAATGTGCGACTAAAAGCCACGGCGTTGAAGCGCTGTATTGCGATAGCCTATGCTGTAATGTACTGTACTGTATTATTATTATTATTATTATTATTATTATTATTATTATTATTATTATTATTATTATTATTATTATTATTATTATTATTATTATCTTAGAAATTATAAAAGCGTTGTATTAACGGCTATTATTATTATTATTATTATTATTCACAAACAATTACGAGGGTTAATATGATTAACAGATGGACAGCTATGATGAACTAGATTTGAGTCTATAGGGAAGACGGATGGTCAGAGTGTCTATACTGAGTTCTAAGCATCATTCTAAATCTAGGCCTAATCGGTGCTAAGCATCATTCTAAACCATTTGTGTCTTCTTCGCTCTGGAGTTCTGCACGCATTACGTATACAGGAACTTCGGCAGATCGTCAGTCTTTTATAAACTAGACACATGCAACCTCGATTTATCAGTGTCAGCCTAGTTCTCCTGTGATCACGTTATCTGCGTCCTACAGTCATGGTGCCTTACCTATGACTATGAGAGACCTATACCTATGCTGCAAATTGCTGGTATCCATAACCCGCTGTAATCAATTCCAAGCCACCAGTGTTTCCAAGCCACCAGTGTTTCCAAGCCACCAGTGTCCACTGTGACTCTGCGTGTCTCCGAGTGCGTCTAAGTGTGTCTGTGTGTTCCTACGGTGCTTTGTCGGTGTGTCTCCATGTGTCCTTGTCTGTTTCCTACTTGGTCCCTGCATTGGATAAACTAGTCCGTGCCGTGACATCTCATTGTAGTTTTGTCTTGTCGCCCTCCGTTCAATCAGGGTCGAAACGTTACTGAAACCGATACAGTTTCTCTCAAACTACACCTTACAGTCAAATCCTCTATGGATGTCTGGCCTATGTTTTGCCTGACCTTACCATAAGATTCTCATGCTTGTACTCTACTAGGTACATAGTTTCTATACGGGTTCTGTCATATATGCATATTATGTCTAATAATTCATGTAGTGATATATTAGGCCTACCTGTTTACTATATATAGAATTGGACAAGTAATGACTGGATGCATTTAACCTAACTGACCGACTCTATCTTTTGTGTCCTAGAAAGGGAGCTTCAGCCTGGCAGGCAGGTGAGCGGGCGGCAGGCTTTATAATTTAGCGGTTTTGCTGTTGGTTGGTGGGGCTACGGTCGCATAGATATTGACTGATAGTTCCTTCTTTGCACGCCAGAGTCCTATAGATGTATCTATACTCCGTCACTGCGCATGTCCTCTTCATATGGACGCATAGACGCATAATTACGTGCATACGTCATTGGATCGCGTATCTGTAGGCTATCATACATTATATATAGCCATATATACGCGTCCATATTGTTTAATATGATATGTAAATATATCTATATTGTTGCATGCTACCTACAGATAATGTAGTAGAATACCAGCGTCAGAAAATTTATTTGTCTTCCAAGCTATTTCTAAACGTAATGGCCTCTGACACGATTCACTTTTACGAACAAAAAGCAGCAAAAATCTTACAAGGAGAAAGAGAACGTTCCCAAAACATTGTGACTGAAACGGCTTAAAATCAACCAAACCGGCTGGAAAGCATGCAGGCCACGCTCCTGGCTGGTGAAAAACGATGCATCGACGGACTGGCAACACAGCTATCGCGCAGGTTCAACAAAAACTCGGAGTGGAAGTTAGAGTGAGCTTCTGAGAGATTCTAAAAATAAAGTCCAGATACACGCACGCACGCACGCAGAGCCGCTATGTATAAGTTCGCTATGTATAAGTTCAGCTATCACGCAGAGCCGCTATGTATAAGTTCGCTATGTATAAGTTCAGCTATCACGCAGAGCCGCTATGTATAAGTTCGCTATGTATAAGTTCAGCTATCACGCAGAGCCGCTATGTATAAGTTCGCTATGTATAAGTTCAGCTATCACGCAGAGCCGCTATGTATAAGTTCGCTATGTATAAGTTCAGCTATCACGCAGAGCCGCTATGTATAAGTTCGCTATGTATAAGTTCAGCTATCACGCAGAGCCGCTATGTATAAGTTCGCTATGTATAAGTTCAGCTATCACGCAGAGCCGCTATGTATAAGTTCGCTATGTATAAGTTCAGCTATCACGCAGAGCCGCTATGTATAAGTTCGCTATGTATAAGTTCAGCTATCACGCAGAGCCGCTATGTATAAGTTCGCTATGTATAAGTTCAGCTATCACGCAGAGCCGCTATGTATAAGTTCGCTATGTATAAGTTCAGCTATCACGCAGAGCCGCTATGTATAAGTTCGCTATGTATAAGTTCAGCTATCACGCAGAGCCGCTATGTATAAGTTCGCTATGTATAAGTTCAGCTATCACGCAGAGCCGCTATGTATAAGTTCGCTATGTATAAGTTCAGCTATCACGCAGAGCCGCTATGTATAAGTTCGCTATGTATAAGTTCAGCTATCACGCAGAGCCGCTATGTATAAGTTCGCTATGTATAAGTTCAGCTATCACGCAGAGCCGCTATGTATAAGTTCGCTATGTATAAGTTCAGCTATCACGCAGAGCCGCTATGTATAAGTTCGCTATGTATAAGTTCAGCTATCACGCAGAGCCGCTATGTATAAGTTCGCTATGTATAAGTTCAGCTATCACGCAGAGCCGCTATGTATAAGTTCGCTATGTATAAGTTCAGCTATCACGCAGAGCCGCTATGTATAAGTTCGCTATGTATAAGTTCAGCTATCACGCAGAGCCGCTATGTATAAGTTCGCTATGTATAAGTTCAGCTATCACGCAGAGCCGCTATGTATAAGTTCGCTATGTATAAGTTCAGCTATCACGCAGAGCCGCTATGTATAAGTTCGCTATGTATAAGTTCAGCTATCACGCAGAGCCGCTATGTATAAGTTCGCTATGTATAAGTTCAGCTATCACGCAGAGCCGCTATGTATAAGTTCGCTATGTATAAGTTCAGCTATCACGCAGAGCCGCTATGTATAAGTTCGCTATGTATAAGTTCAGCTATCACGCAGAGCCGCTATGTATAAGTTCGCTATGTATAAGTTCAGCTATCACGCAGAGCCGCTATGTATAAGTTCAGCTATCCCTGCTTGTGCCCAGTCCCAAGCCTGGAGAAAGGAAGAGGGCGACACTAATCATCTTTGTTATGACACAGTGTCGTTAACCAGCAAAAAGCACCAATAAACTGTACAGAAGGCGAAGAATGTACAACAACTCGACCTATACTTGGCGAAAACCGTCACGAATAGAAACGAAACGTCCACATAGATATACGCCACATGCAGCAATGCGAAGCTAAATATTTACTTTAATCCTTAACTGGAGAGATACACTTTTGTTCCATTGCTGTGGGCGATTTACGCCTTAGCAGATTGATCCTCCTACGAGGAGTTTATATACAGACTTATATATACTTATATAAGTGAGCTTATATATAACCTTTTGCCTTTACCTGTTTCTTTATAGTAGAATTGACCTGAAAGAAAGACATGGTTCGAGGCACACAAATATTGGTATCAACCAATTATTGATATTTCTGAAGCTCTGTAGGGCCTACTATTTTCTGTTAGCATAAAGTCACCGACCCCATGGGGCTTCACTCACAATCATACGGTATAATTATACAGCTGCGATAAAAGTGTTAACGTGAGGACAAGAAAGAACGTATAGCCTGCAGTCGACCCCGCAATGTCTCGTTATTTACGGATGGCTACAATCACCAGTCCTGAAAAAGTACGCAGTAATCACAGCCTTCCCAGGGATGTAGCAAAGAACACTGGACAATGGACAAGCCGCAGACAGGACTATAGGTCATTTTGAAAGGCAATATATACGCGGTCGAAGAATGAAGGACCGCGGACACATGAGAAAAGCCAGACTTAAGTCGACAAAAGAACTAAACTCAAATGTAAACCATTGCTCTTCTGGGATTGGCTAATAAATATATCACCCAACAGTTGGAACTGCTGTTCTCAAATGGGACCATTGTCAAGTCTTACAGTGATTGTGTTGCGGGTTAGTGTGATGCAAGGTGATAATTAAGAGAATTTATTGTAGGTCTGGGCAGTTGAGACTTTAGATCTATGAGAGTTGTTGCCATGTCTAAACTCCCTAAAGGCGTGCTAAATGTCGATAATAATAGTACTCTCAGTATGCTGTCGTTTACAGTAAGTTATGAACGTGAGTTTAATTATCTAGTCAATGGTCTTGGTGTGCCAGTAAAGGTCTTATGTTAGATTGCAGGTGCATAACCTTTACGCTTCCAAGAGATCATTAGTTTGAGTTATCATCCGGTCTGTGTGTGAAGGAGTTTATGTCTTTTTGTCTTTTTGTTCTAATCTACGTTTACTTTCTCTGTTTAGCTTTGTGCCAAATAAAGTATATACATATATAAACATATATAAATGCCAGTTAACATGGTTTAATTATGCAACGTGATATTTCTTAATGCGATTCATCCTATGAAGTTAATAATTATAGTGGTTGAATTTATTGCAATTTTTCTGTTTTCCTGGGGCACAGCTTTTAGGAAAGGTCAACAGGTTAAGGTAACGCATCTGCTTATTGAAGCTTCTATCGAGACTACACGATGGTCTAGTGGTCCAGTAATCTTTCTGTCCTGACGAGGATTTGAACCCGAAACATTGTAATCCCCTCCAGAACACGAGTTACTGCAAGATTTATATTTCAATAGCGCCTCTGATCGAAATCGGAAAGAGAATGAGTACATCAACTGCACACTACCAGCGGGAGGATCCGACGGCGAGGAGACAACTAGCATCCTGGACATGTATGCCGAGGCTAAGAAGATGAAGTCGTTATTCACTAACCCAGCATACTCAGATATTTAGCTGACTGTAAACACTCTGTTCTTCTCTTCTATTGAAAGTCATCGGAATCATGGTTCTTTCGACTGAAATTCATACCAGAGAACAGCCACATACTATTGGACGTCCTTCTAATGATGCTCATAATACCCGTTGTGAAGGGTTGAAGGACTGAGTTTGCCCACATTACATTTATTGCTGTTTATTCAAACTGACACACCGCAGTATGATTAAAAGTCATCGTATGAACGGATGATTACAAGTTACTTCAGGAGTCAAATTTAACTGTGTGGCAGCCATGCAAGGCGCCCATATGTCCTACTGCTAACTTTACCAAGCGAATGGAAAGCTGAGTAGACCTTTTGGGAGGTAGCGGGAATCGATTCCGGGTCCATGCTGATCTTCTGCTCTTCCTGCCGGAGTATTACTATTCCCCCTAAACCTCCCTCCACCACTTTGCCTGGTCATCTCCATAGACATGGCCAAATCAAATAGTTACCGCCATAAAAATTCCAAATTACGTTTACGTACTTACATATTACAGGAATATATTGTGTGTAGCCTATTATATTACGCTGTATGCAAATATTTCGTGCGCAACATTTTATGTAGATCTGTATAGACTATACATTTTATACAAGCTTAATTTGATTCGTGCGTGCATGTACTACAGTGTCCAACAGTTATTTCTATAAGGTTATCTCAAATCAGGACGTAGTATATTGCATGCATATTATTGTGCGTAATTATATATATATATATATATATATATATATGCCTAGGCTATTCATGAATTGTTTGTTTGCATGCATAGACCTACGTATTCTGTCCAACGTTCTCACAACATAAGGCCATTCATTACTTATATGAGTTACTTGTAGGCCTATCTATCGGATCATTTTTTTTCGGCCCGTCCTCAAGAAACCTTCTCAGCGCTGCACCTTCCGACCTAACAACACATAACGAACCTCAAACAGCGCTTACAGAATGATGACCTTCAACGGCTTTCGAGAGAAAGAGCTGTAACAACACAGCGCATAAGCGATATATAAATCTATTAGTCTTAACTATCAATATAATTCATATGTTAATTAAGTAATTCTCTCATATGCATATAGACAGATGTATGTTTGTGTGTGTGTGTGCGTGAGTGTGTGCGTGTGTGTGTGGGTGTTTGTGTGTGTGCGTTTGTGCGTGTGTTTGTGTGTGTGTGTTTGTGTGTGAGTGTTTGTATGTGCGTGCTTGTGCGTGTGTGTGTGTGCGCGCGCGTGTGTGCGTGTTGGTGTGCGTGTGTGTATGTGCGTTTGTGAGTGTGTGTTTTTGTGTGTGCGTGCGTGTGTGTGTGTGTGTTTGTGTGTTTGTGTTTGTGTGCTTGTGTGTGCTTGGTGTGTGTTTGTGTGTGGCGATGACTATGGTGAGGCTAAGCTTCTCCCTTCTTTCGACATCGGAATATGACAGTGGCGCAGGCAAATATGCTTTGCATGCGTCCCATTGAGCTTGGAAATATATTCCAATCAGAAATTCTACAGTGCTCCATAAGACACGGTGAGTGTTCTTAGCCGACTCATTTGTAGCTCGGTCGATCGAAAGCGGAAACGTTTTAGTCGCCTTCGTCTTCATCATCAAGAGCGCTGGCGCTATATAAATATGTCTGGACCCGGATTAATAGTTGTCGCTATGACGACAGGCAATTGATGTCTGCGATCACTCGGACCGCGTGGAGGTCGTCTTAGTGGACACTTCTTCTTCTTCTTCTTCTTTCCTCCTTTCTTCATCCTGTTAATTGATCGTTCTGCGTTTCCTTCCATCCTTCCTTCCTGCTCTTCAGATTTCAAGGCAACGTGGTCGGTCATTCCCCCTCACACACCCCTCCCCCACTGACCGTCCGTCCGCCATTCATCTTCTTAATCGTCTATCTCCTATTTCTTTCTTATCTGTCGTAGACGCCGCTTAGTCGTTTCGAGTCTTTTAGTTCTTCCGCAGTTCCATCATCTCGCTTTCCTATTAGCTTCTACTTTCTCCTCCCAGTTCCTTCCTTCCTCCCTCCTTCTCTAATCTGTCAACCTGTCAGCTTTCTATTCATGTATCTCTGTTTCTCTGTCTCTAGTCCGTCTGGCTGTCATGCTGAATTGCGTCTGAGGTCATCTTTGTATGCTTCTAACGTTTTGCCACTTGTCCATTTAGCTAACAATTTACCACGCACCACTTGTCATGCCATGCCTTCTGTATGGATTGTTTCCCCAGTGTGCTTCTACCACCTGTTGCGTTAATTACCTGTGTCTCTGGACCTTGCATGAGCGCCTTTCAAGTGCCTTAAGATGCGCTATTTAAATGATACATTACATCTGAACAGGTTCTCCTCTTTGTCCCCGTTCTCCGTACCTCCCCTAGGCAGAACCGCGCTTTCTCGGTGGTGGGCTCCTCGACCATGCAGAATGGTCTCCCTCTGGAGCTTCGCCTCTTTCCCAGGACCTTCTTTCACCCTAAGACTGTTCATTTTAACCGTACTCAAGTTGGGAGCGCTTCTGATTAGTTTTCGGGAATGGGCGCTATATAAATGTTAGACATGAACGAAGGAATTAATACACATTAGATTTCATCCCATTTATTCTGCATTATGATACACTAATAATTGTTTACCAATAACTTGCAATGCCCAGACTTGGATTGTCTCGAGACAGTGTCTCGGTTTCGATACGTCACGAGATAGGTTTTTTGCCGTCTCGGTTTCGGACCCCACTGTCTCGGTCTCGGTCTCGAGGTCATTTCTTGACTTTTTGGAAACTGTCTCGAGGCAAAAATCTTGTTCTCTTGTATACAGAAGCGGTCTCCACAGCTCGCGCGCAAACTGTCTTTGGTTCTAAAATTCTGACAGTATCGCGCCATAAAATTGTCCTGTGCCGAACGGATAACTATAGTTAATCGGAAGTCCTAAACAAATCGGAAGTTTAGAAAAGCGGTGTTTCTGGTATTAATAGATATTGAAAAGAGAAGTTTTAAGTTTGTACTTTATTCCTTTATTCCAATTTTCACATTTCTATCTGTGCAAATATCTTAAAATGTCTCATAAAGAACCTGAAATAGTGAAATTTGCATTCACGCAGTTTTAAATCAATGAAAAACAAAATAAATGGCATGCCGCTTGCCGTTTGTGTAAAGCCAACATAAGCGAAATGCTTGGAACAACATCTAGTCTCTCAAGATGAGTGATGTGACTTATGTCGCTAATAATTATATGGAATGTTGTTGGTTTAAATTTCAGAATCATTTTGAAGATTTCAGAATGGCTGAAATATTTAATTTCTTTTTAGCTTATAATACTATTCAGGTGATCGGCTGATTTCAGTAACTTGTCCCTGGTATTAGACTTCAAAAGTTGCGAAAATTGTTTCGAGATTTGGGTCCAATGTGCATTTCACTTGTTTTTAGCCGTCTTGAACTGTCTCGGACCTTGTGTCTCGGTATCGGTCCCCACTGTCTAGGTCTCGGTCTTGGTCCCCCACTGTCTCGGTCTCGAGGTTTGATGTCTAGTATGCAAGTCTGGCAATACCTGCGCAGTCATCGAAAGAGATCTGCTATGTTGTTTTGTTTGTGTCTGCATTGTCCATGTGTTTCTCTTGTCTTTCTGTGTGTCTGTCTGCCTGTTGTCGTTCGTTGCCAACCATTAACTGTCTTTTCCATTAACTGTCCGTAGAAATGTGCTGTTGTTTGCCTCCCTCTCGGGGTGCGATTTTCTGTGTGTTCAGAAGTGGGAAGGGTCTGACCCAAGGGTCGAAGCGAAATGCATGAGTTGCGTTTATCTTCAGTTTGGGAGAGTCTAAATCAGCGAAGGCAATTCCCACATCACCCATCAATCGTATCCTGCTGCTCTTATATAGACTTCGATGTCTGCAGAGCTGTATGTGTAAGAACGTCTGTGAATGTCTCTGTGTGCGTGCGTGTGTCTGTGTGAGTGTGTCTGTGTGAGTGTGTCTGTGTGAGTGTGTCTGTGTGAGTGTGTCTGTGTGAGTGTATCTGTGTGAGTGTATCTGTGTGAGTGTGTCTGCGTGGGTTTGTGTTAAGGGAAGGGAGAATGAGTACGTGCATGTGTGTAAGAGATAGCGACAGACCGAAGCACAGTCACACACACACAGACAGAGACAGAATTAGACACAAAGACGGATATGAGGATCGATAAAGAAACAGACACAGACAGATACAGACAGACGAAGACGCAGACATAGAGAGAGACATAATCGGCCTCTTATTGTCTTTTTCGCACCGCTCGCATAACCTAAGACCGATTATTGGTAATGATGCGGTTCTTCTGGTGGGCATTTTCGTTCGGGTTATCGGCTTTCCATAATAATGACGTTACACGTGAATGGATGAGGCGCCGAAATTACCCCATGCACTCGAGAGATTTCTATGAGCGCCTTTCTTCCGCGAGGTTCCCGCTAGAGGTTATGGATCTCAGAAACGGTTTAGAAGTCATCTGGTAGTCTTCGTGAGCTGAATTGACTGGCGCACGTCTCAGAGACACTTGACTAGGCAGAAGGCGTTTATGGCCGGGCATCGTCCGTTACCGATTTACTCTCTGCAGGCAGACATTTCAGTCTTGACATTTACTGGAGGCAGAGCGTCGGCGTTACTACTATATGCGCCACAATGCCTTTACGCGTCGTTGCATTCGAGAGTGGACCGGTGCTCGAAGGTTGAGTTCTAAGCTCCTGATCGTGTACAGCGTCTGCCTAAATAAACGGTCCACGCGTCTGCTTCTGGATGTGGCCGGACTTTTGTAAAGCACTGACTATCATTGTGAACTTCAAGTACTTCTTATGTTACTCTAAAATTAGGCCTACTTGTGAAGGACTGAAGCCTGGGTTAGTTCAAATGCAAAGGGATTTAGCGTGAAAGATGTGATATGCGAACTTTGTGTTGGCGTGATTACGTGGGCTATCAGTTAAACCCTGTTAGCGGGACGCTGGTCCCTTAAGGGTTTCTCACCCTTAGCTTTTTGTTGGCGATTGTATAATCTATTTGTGATGTTGTGATGTTGCCTACTTGAAGCAATACATTTTTGGTTGTGGTTAAACATGATTCTTAAGCGGTTGAATACGGTGCTAAATCTGAAACTCATTCTGTTTAATTTTACGCATTCGTAATACTGCGATTCACCTGAAGAGGTTGAATAGGCCAATGTTGCGATATAATTTTTTTCTTATAAGATTAAAATTTAAATGACCCTGTTAGCTTTGGCCCACCCTGTAAATGCGATATACCATTCAGTAGCCTATCCTCTTCAGTAGGTCTTATATGTTTTCTGCGCCCGCTTCGTTTAGGCCACGTATTGAACGACTGATAGGACCCAATTTTCCGGTCGCTGCTAATGGCCTTCTCTTATGGTCTACGCCGCGTCTCGTCGTATGCTTGTGTCTGTGCTGGTCTTAGTGTCACCGCTAATACAAAACGATATTTCAAGATTTCTCATCAACAAGCTCCCTCTAGCGAAACTTAGACTGCGAGTTAGAGTACTGAGTTACTCACCACCATGGCAGTCATAATAAAGGAGCCTAATAAAAGGAAGTCATTGACGCTCCATGTCCATGGCCTCTTCATCGTTTTCTCCTCCTCCTCCTCCTCCTCCTCCTCCTCCTCCTCTTCGCCTTCTACTTTTCCTCCTCCTATTTCTGTTCCTTCTTCTTCTTCTCTCCTCCTCCTTCTCCTTCTCTTCTTCCTTCTTCTCCTCTAACCTTCCTCCTCCTCTTTCTCCTTCTCTTCTCCTCCTTCTCCTCTTTCTCCTCCTCCTTCCTATCTTCCTCCTCCTCCTCCTCCTTCTCCTCCTCATTCTTTTTCGTATTCTTCGTATTCCTATTCATCGTATTTTTAAGCTTTGCTGGTTGTCTACTTTACTCGCTGTCGCTCCGTCTCGCTGTTGCTCAATTTTTTTTCAGTATCCTCTTCAGCAGGCCTAGTCTTACTGTCCGTCCAAAGGTTATCCATTGCTGCCTCTTAATGCTTCATCAACCCTTGTCTTGTACAAATTGTTCTCTGTGACCGCTCTGCATCATCAACCCTTGTCTTGTACAAATTGCTGTCTGTGGCCGCTCTTTAATAACTTAATCGATTCCTGAGGCATAACCATGCTCTCACTAATTAACGACCTCGTCTTTAATGTAGACTATTTCCTTCGTTGTGTCTAACCATCTACATTTGTAACTGCCTTTTGTCCTAAGTACGCTCGGTCGCTCCATGCTTTTTCATTCATGCGGCCATTTCTCCATCAGTTATTCGTTGGCTACTCACTTTCCTTCCTTCCTCCTGTCCTGCGTTCGTTCTATCGCTCGTGCATTTCTTTCCTCTGTTCCTCATTCATTCATTCATTCATTCATTCATTCATTCATTCATTCATTCATTCATTCATTCATTCATTCATTCATTCATTCATACATTCATTCATTCATTCATTCATTCTTCCGATTTTGTCTTAGAAGATCTCTTTAATTTCCGTTCTTCGTTCGTTCCCTCCTTTGTCATTTCGTTGATCAGTTTTCTCTGCAGCAGCCTCGTTTTCTTTGACTCTTTCATTCTTTCCGTTGTTGCCTCATTTTTTTCTTCATTTCCTAAGATCTCACTCTCCCATTTCCTTGTTTTACCGTTATTTCCAGGGCCGTATTCCTTCCAACAGCAAAAATTGACAGCTTTTTTGTGACCACACAAATCTTCCTCTTAGTTGCCTTACCATTTGCGACTTTCGTCTCATACCACAGGCCTACACTATGCACTAAGCATCACTGTGTGACAGACACAGTGTGTATTCATATGCCACATAAATAGTCTACTTCCTGAATGTATTCATGCGCTGATTGTATGGTTTGGCGTGTGTCCAGTCGCAATATATATTCCAATTTATATATTCCATATATTATATACCCTTTATATTCACTCATTCAGTTAAACATTTATATAGTGCCCCTTCAAGGTGACTACTCAGAAGCGCTCCCAACTCCAGCCCTGGCAGAAATGTAAGTTTTCAAATGGCCATAAAACGTATCAGTACATGACCTATCATCTAGGGAACAGGCGTAGCTCCTGGGGGAGGCCATTCCAAATCCTAGGGCCTACCAGAGAATGTGCGGTTCTGCATATAGCTGCAGTGCGCGCTAACGGGACCACCAGAACTCCCTCTCAGCAGAGCGAAGGGCGCGGCTACCCCGATACCGGCTGACAGAGGTCTATTAGGTAGGCTTGTGCAAGGCAAAGTTGACATCGCCAGACCAGAGAGACAACTCTATATTCGATGCGCTGTCGGACAAGAAGCCAATGCAGAACCTCCAACATACATACAATACAATACAATACAAAAATACAAAATACATCTGGTGGCATGATCATATTTTGGTATTTTTGGCCAATAAGTCGCACTGCAGCTCGCAGTATACGATCAAGACAAGACAACCGGCAGACCAGAATAGAGGGTTCAACAGTAATCAATCCGTGCCGTAATGAAGACATGGACAATAGCAGTAAGTAGTTGCAGCGCTGGCCGTTAGCGAACGTGCAACAGTACGGAGCTGACGTAGCTGGTAATAGCAATCACGACTAAGGCGATGCAGATGTGGCGCAAAGGTATAATACATGTATGTAAAATTCATGCATTCTGGAATTGATCTGGATCTTTGCCGCTCAATCGTTTTCCTTTTTCCATCCTTCGAAGCACTTTCCTGGCCTACTTCTTCGCTCTCTAGTCTACAACCCCCCCAACGCAACCCCCCAAACGCACGCACGTGTCTTTTAGTTGTACCTATGCATGTAAGTGACTTTCCGTGTGTTCGTGCTTGTATTTTTGTAGAAGCTTCCAGTACCGCCTCTTCATTCATGCTCAACCCTTGTCTCGTACAAATTGTTCTGTGTGGCCGCTTATGTATAATTTAATTGATTCCTGAGGTATAATCACGCTCTCACTAATTAGCCATCTCGTCTTAAATATAGACTATTTCCTTATTCGTATCTAATTATCTACATTTGTAACTACCCTTGTCCTACGTACGCTTGATCGCTCTTTCCTTCTTTCATCCACGCCAAGAGATGAAGAGATCCCCGGCTCAACCCCCACCTCAGAAGTTCCGTCAAGGGAGCGCTTGCCCCCGTCTACAGCCACGCTGCTCAGCGCCCGTGTATCTCCGAATGACCGGTAAAGCGCACGTAATTGACAAATTGCAATCATCCATTCAAAGAAGCTGAAATAATCAGAACCCGCCGACACAATTATATACAGGAATAGACGCTCATTCATGCGTCTCTCAGATTTCCATATATAACTCTGAACTGCGTATAACATCTGCAACATATATATATACGAGATCTGTATCCATCTAAGCAAACACATCCATCTGTATGTTATACGAAGTGAGAGAGACGGGGAGAAAGAGACAAAGAGGCGGTCAAAAGCAGTAACAGAGACACAGAGAAAAGTGGCAGGCAGAGAAACACTCTAAAAGCGAACGACACAGAAAGACGATGAAAACAACAGACCAAAAGAACTTGAGACAGGAAAACCGAAAGAGAATAATTTGAATAATGACATATCATTAGAGTTGAACGTAGATAGCTAGTTAGACTGCGCATATTATAACCCTATACATAGTAACACGATAAGGCTCCATGTCAGGTAAACACGTGCGCCTTCTGTGCGTAGAATAATTGGTCATTTATGACACATAAAAGCGTGTAACAGAGATTGCTGCCCACAGAACAGAGTCCACTAATGGCGGCGAACACGTCAGAGCAAAATCGAAAAACCTATAAACTGGACGCACGTGTCAGTAAAAACAAAGCAAACAGTGAAATAAGGAGGACAACTTACAAACAGCTTAGAGTTGCTCATTTCATAGATTTCATGTCACCGTGTGATAAATGTGGCCCATGTTCACACGCCCAATAAAACGTCAACGTCGGATAATTGGAATTTGTTAGGCTCTAACTGGAATATATACATGTATAACTGGAATATATACATATATAAATAGTGCAGTAGTTATATATATATAACTGCACTATTTAAATAGCCAGATCTATACACGAATATATTCAAAGTGCGGAGCTGGCAAAGGATGTTGAACTGTTGATCAGTCGAATACGAATATTTACATTTTATAAGGCACAGTTATGAGGCCGCACGTGTTGGTTTCCACTGCATGACAAATTAACATGTAACCATTGGGTATTTATCTAATTATATTTGTTATTATAATAATAATTATAGGCTAATTCTTATATTACGAGACCAAATAGACACGCTATTCACTGCCTTCGAGAGGCCCGTGTATAGGCGATTTACATATATATCTATAAGCATAGACCTATACCAATAGATAAATATACAGAGAACACAGAGGTCTGTTTCTCGGTCTCGCACAGGATTAGACTAGCCATCTTGTGCTCAGTTTAATCCTGACCCGAATCGATTACTGCAATCTCGCCTTTGCTGGCTTGCCACATCAGCGCAGTATCATTCGTCTTCATGCTGGCATCAACGCTGCTACTTGTCTGGTCATGCGATTGAGAAAGCTCGACCGCCTTACAACCGCCATACAAGATCAGCTTCAGTGGCTCAGAATAGGCAAGTGCGTTAAATTCAAACTTTGTATACTGGTATGCCCTTGAATGCCCTTCCCTTCACGTTGCGTTAGACTTTCCTTTCTGGATCATTGTCTTCATCTGTCTGTCTGTCTGTTTGTCTGTCTGTCTGTCTCTCGCTCTGTCTCTGTCTCTCTGTCTCTGTCTCTGTCTCTCTGTCTCTATCTGTCTGTCTCTGTCTCTGTCTCTGTCTCTGTCTCTGTCTCTGTCTCTGTCTCTGTCTCTGTCTCTGTCTCTGTCTCTCTCTGTCTGTCTGTCTGTCTGTCTGTCTGTCTGTCTGTCTGTCTGTCTGTCTCTCTCTCTCTCTCTCTCTCTCTCTCTCTCTCTCTCTCTCTCTCTCTCCTTAAAATCTATTTCTTCTCTCGGGGTTCTCGCACTGGGAGCGCTACTGAATGGCCTCGGCTGTGAGCGGCGCTATATAAATTACTAATTACATTACTAGTATGTGAAGTGTCTCAGCAATTGCGCTCCATGTTATCTCACAGACAACATCAGACAAATATCGGACGATCCTTATAGGTCGCGGCTGCGACCATCAACACTCAGTATTCGTGTCAGCAAAACACTAAAACGGGAGATCGGGTCTTTCGGGTACTGGGCCACGTGCCTGGAACAGTCTTCCTGTACATATTCAGGAAGGCAAAGCCTTTCCGTTTGCAAAAACAGTCTAAAATGCACCTGTTACATGCATAACTGGGAGGCTGGGAGCATTAGCATTTGCGCTGACCCCATCCCCACCCCGCACCAAGTTAGTCGTCCCCATCCCCACCCCATCCCCGCAGGGTTTGTCCCCATCCCCGCCCCATCCCCGCAGGTTTGCTCCCCATCCCCACCCCATCCCCGCAGGTTTGCTCCCCATCCCCACCCCATCCCCGCAGGACGACATCACATTCCCCGCAAAAGTTTACACAAATTCAAATTAAAAAATAACAGTTTTTAGCTTACAAAACTATTTGTATTGTTGACTGCATTAGTCTGTTATTATCTTATGGACAGTTTGCATTAACCAAGTCCTGACTATTTCTGACTAGTAGGCTTCAGAAACTAATAAACTCTCCTTATCAGTTCTCAAGTTCTCAACATCACCCGGGTTTATTGCCGGCTCATTCCCCATTACCGCGGTATTACCGCGAGAGTAAACCCCATTACCGCGGTATTGCCGCAATTTTGTCCCCATTACCGCGGTATTACCGCAATTGTTGTCCCCATTACCGCGGGATTTACCGCGGTTACCGCGGTTTCCCCGCGGGGAAATTCCCCATGTCACTCTCTACTGGGAGCATTAGCATTTGCGCTGACTGTATATACTGTACAATAGTGTGCAAAATATCCTAGAAGTAGCTTCGTACCGACGATGCTATATAAATTGTTGTAATTACAAAATTACATTGTATATACATAGTAACGATACACATAGGCTATATATGCTGTAAATACTAGTTGATTACATTACCCATTTAATTAAACACAAACACTATACTAAGACTGCATTTACGTACAGGGGCGTAGCCAGGAAACAATTTCGGGGGTTTCAAAGTTTAGGAGGGACCGCCGAGGCGCGCAGCGCCGAGCAGGGAGGGGTTTGGGGAGGGGGATGTGCCCCCTCCCCACTGAAATTTTTTTGAATTTCCACACTGTAATGGTAGCAATTTAAGCTGTCATCTGAACAAAATTGCTCTATTATTTCAGTGCTGATAGGAACCAGCTGTTACTCGTAGCTACGATGTAGTTTGAGTCGTGTTTTAGTTTGACTGCAGACAATACTTGCAAAAAAAGTAAGTAAAAGTTTCGAAGTTTCACGTACAAGCAATGTCATCCAAAGATTTAATTTCGCAGTTGGAAAATATGAAAAAAATTTTTTTTGCAATTAGTTATTTCGGGGGGGGTTTGAACCCGTAAAACCCCCCTAAATACGCCCATGTTTACGTAGCTCTTAAACTTCGAACTAAACTCGGCTAAACATATTGTGTAGGCCACTATTGATCGGTAGCGGTAAATGACTGCGACTTCAGATTAATACTGAATAATATCTAGGATTGTTTCCTATAATTAAACGATCCATGAAGACATAGGCCTAAGTCTATCAAGTAAGTAAGTAAGTAAGTATATTCTTTAATCCAAACATTTCGTATAAGCACTCGTGCTTCAGACAGGTGCGTGAACGACGGCAAATCCATATAGTCTGAGAGTATGACTCTTCCAGACTACATTCTACGCGTGCACATGTCATCGTTACACCTGAAATCCTGACGTCTGCCCTCAACTATTTTCCCTGTATACTGCGGGGTTTCTATTTTCAACGGATCGATTAAGAGCGCGAGTGACATTGGAGACGGGCAAAGGAGAAGAAAGGAGTCATTAACGTAGAATAGAAATCGACGTGGAACATAAGCAGCAGACAAACAATGACGAAAGAAAGCCTTTTCATCAGCTGAAATATCAGAAATACTTAAATACAAATTTACTGCACGCCAGAAAACAGACATAGGCCTACACGATATTATTTCAGAGCGAAAGTTGCATGACGCATACAGGAAGTCATAAAAGATCAGTCACATCCGCACAAACATGCATATATTCGTGTATATATATGTACTCATATGTATATATGTATGTATACATGTTTGTATAATGTATAAGTGAATGTATGTATGTATGTGTGTATGTATGTGCATGCGTACATGTATACGTATGAAGGCTTTTATGCCAGATACATGTGTACATGCACTTATTTGTATATGTTTGCATATATACATATACATACGCATATATATATACATATATACATATATACATGTATATAGTCAGGATAGATTTTTGTCAGACTATATTTTCATCAGAATGTCAAGAACGTACGGGAAAAGGACGAAGCAGAAATTACGATAATGCACATTTCATTTACACGCATTTGCATCTCCATCAGTGCTGCAGGTCCTTTTATCACTGTCCCTCTTTTCAGCTCACTGTCGCACATGCAGCGTACTCAACCTCCCCAACCATCACTTCTTGCCGTTAGTGCAACAAACTTCTCCACTCTATTTTACTACCCTTTTGATGTCCATTCCTTTTACCTTATCCAACCGCGGTCATCTCTAAACTACCAAAATGTTTTTTGTAACTCGGCCTGTTTCATTACCATCCTCCCAATTCACATAGCATACATCTGGGTCCAAAACTCGTCAGAGTTGCTTGTCATTCGAATGCCTCCTGATGTTTATTGCTGGTGCCAGTGAGATGCCAACTCTGGTCCTTGCAGTCTCGAAACAATACATCTGTGCCATTATAGCAATCATGCTATCCGTAATAAGAACTCTTACCCCGACTCAACTGATCATCTACCTTCCAACTCTCGACCTAAACAACACTCACCTTAACAGCTACTCCGCCCCTCTGATCCTCTGGACACCGGACTCGGACCTCCTTCGGACTACACTCTCGAACAACCCTTCTGACTAGACGCAGCGCTTGTGAACAAGCTGGTGCCTTGCGCTTGGCTTTCGAGTGGCGCTTTAGAAGTTTGGAGATTACGATTACGATTACGATTAATAAGCCATAAGCGTCTCCTTCTCTTCAAAGATCTTCCGGTGGATATTTTCTCTCTCAATGAAACTTGGCTCAAACCGTCTGACTCAAATTCCTTCATCTCGGACAACATATGTCCTAATCCAATCCTATGATTTATATAGCGCCGTTATCATATGGCTCAAAACATAAATCGATGGTCGATCGCTTCGAGTGAAGTCTCAATCAAAATTGGAGAAGCCAAGATGAAGTTTGGTAAATCAGAGAAGCCATGCTGTAGTGGGTCATCAAGTGTAAGCAGACGAATCTTAAGTTTAGACCATCAAAGAATTGACCGAACGAACTAATCTGATGGGCAGCGAAATTGCCTTTATCTGCGTAATTCCAGAACATGGTAAGAAGACGACCTGGTGGATTGGTGGAGTCAGACAACACGCCCAAACTGCGTGCGCAATCAAACAATTAAGCCACAAAATCGAACAGACCTAAGTCAATAAAACTTGCGGAGTCGTAGGCTTGTGTCTAGAAGAAGAAATTCAGTTCTAGAAAGATTAAAAGGAAGTTTTATTGCTAGCAATCCGAGATAGAACATCGCCAATAAAAGAATCAACTAGCTGGAAAACCAGATTGGACGTGAAAAGGGTGGTATCCGTACGCAGAAAACCGAGTGCAGTGGTACATAATGTAGAAATTTAGGAACCTGCCTAATACAGAACCTCGGGGAACACAACAATCCATTATAGTGGGTGCAGAAGTGTGCTGATTTATACGAATCGATTGAACACGGAGATGCAGGTAAAATGCGAACCAAATAGCAGCGAGTCCAGATAGATTAAACCATTGAAGGAAGGTGAAGGAATAGGCCTATATTGTGGTCAATGGTATCAAAAGCAACAGATAGGCCCTGAAGAATTATAGCACTTACGCTTCCTTGTACAAGCAGCTGATAATGTGATTGCGAATGGTAAGTAGTGCAGTTTCAGTGGAATAGTATTCGTGGAAGATAGATTAGACAGGTACAGGTTGGGGGGTGAGAATTGACAGCAGAGGCGATTAACAACTAGGCCTACTTGTCCCTATAGTCTGAAAATTTTAATTGAAAGTGCAGAAAAGGCGATAGATTGATAGATCATCAGGTGACGTTATATTAGAAGGATAAACCATGGCACGAGCGAAACTAGAGTGCAGCAACCCTCTTTGACTTAACGAGAACGTGTCTATCGCAGATTTAAGGTCAAGTTGAATTTTGCCTCAGGAAATATTTATGTAGCTATATTCTGGACACTGTACGTCAGGCTATAAAACGATGTTGGTGACGCTCTCATTTAGCACCTAATCAGTCACCTCATCAGTGGCGTAACGAAGGGTTTCAGCGCCCAGGGGCATGATTTAATAGCTGCGCCCTTTTTAATTTTCTAGTTGACTTTTAATCGTTCACATCATGTAAGCTTACTATGTAACAGTAATTTAATACAATTACAAATAGGCCTATATGGGTTCTACATTTTATTCATTCGTTTTTGCTCTGTAATAAGCAATGAAACATAATATAATTTGCAAACGATTTTTATATATGAAAAGACAGATTTAAAGAACAAGCGGTCAGCAATGAGAAGTGGCTTTTACTTGTTTCAAATTCTGATATTTGTAACACTGATATTTGTAACACTAGCAGTAGCATATCTGTCCCTTATCGTCTCTTTGAGCTCTGCCTCTACGAAGGTACTATGGCAAGCAGTGAATAAGATCTTGCATCACAAGAGACGCAGAACCTCTGCCTTTCTCTGCATCGCAATCTTCTCTTAACGAAAGGTTCTCAGGCTTTTCTCAGACACAGGTTTCCTAACGTTTCTTTCTCTGATGGCTTGTCATACCACAGCTCTTCTTCGCCGACTCTTAGCTTGCTCTAGCAAATAACTCTGGCCGATATTCGTATTTTATCTTCTCATCTCATGAGAAGCAGTGCGCTCTTGAACTCATTCATACTGTTTTTCTAAAGGACTGCTCTGATGTCTTTAGCTCAATTATCGCAACTTCAACTTCTCTCTCGCTAAATGCTCCTTCCCATCGACATCACGCGTGCCATAGTTCCCCTCTTCTAAAAGCCATCTCTTTATCAGGAAGACTTCTCAAACTATCACCACATATCTGCTCTCAAGTTCATCCCTAAAATCCTGGTAGAGGTAGTTGCAAACCGGTTAAGCATTGACCTTTCATTACATAAACTCTATCTCCATTCCTAGTCTGCCTACCGTAAATATGATTCCGCTGAAACTCCACTACTTTCCGTTTACGATTACGATATACTCCTTAATCGCCTGTATAAATAGAACAGTGGTTTAGCCTTCCTGAACCTGCTGTCAGCTGGTTTGTATCGTATACCTGCACCTATAGGCACTCATTCAGTCCTCGTCAATCAATTCACTTCACGCCAACGCTCTTGAACTGTGGTTTCCACAAGGTTCTATTCCAGGCCCTCTCCTGTTTATACTATACACCATTCCACATTCGACTGCCGTTTATAACATACACAGTTAACAAATCAGTAGCTTTGGAAACAAACTGTACTGTACGATACTCTTTCCCATCAACAGAACTAAGTCAAGAGTAAACGATCGGGATAGAGATACACAAGATAAACCAGTAGGCCTATAAACTTATAATCGGATCACACAAATCCCGTAGGCTATAATCCTGATCATAGAGTTAAGAATACTCGACTCCACGGCCAGCTACGCAACTGAGCACGTAATGTAATATAATGTATTTAATGCGAATTCAAGACTCACTCAAGAAAATTAACGAACATTTCCAGTTACAAAAACGGTATTCAAGCGATTCGGAAACGATAGAGAAATAGCAATCTCTGTTCATAGTTCATAGTGATAAAGCACGGTACACGATTGGCTTTACTCTCGTCTTGTATTGCATGAGTTCGAATCTCTCGAGGCGGTTACTGTGTTGGGACAAGTGGCGTAAATCACGGTGGACAGAGGGAGACTATCCCCAAAGTTTTGACTGGCGCCTATCTGCCCCCCAAAATGCAAAAATCCGGCCCCAGAAAAATCTGTCCCCCAAAGTTATGTACAGAATTTCGCCTCTGCTTGGGACTTTGAACAAGTCCTTCGCGCGCAGTTGCTCAGTCCATCGATTCTCTGCCGCAGTATGGTCGTTCCTGCTCTTGTGTCGCTTGTGACTTTTCGTTTTCATCTGAATATTTATTTATTTCAAATTGATTATCCACCATATAGGCTACCTGTCTGTCTTAAGGACTGGTTTTCTGGATATTGACCTGATCATGACTGGTTTTGGCTTGTCATCGGTTCATGCCTTGTGCATTAGACACCCGCGCAATAGAAGTCAATTATTACAATTACGATTACACTTCTAAAATATGGAACATTAAAGCAATTGCTTTGTACAATACTGTATTATTTAGTATATGCATTTACTTTCTGACTGGCGGTCCATTAGCTTATAAAATAACTGATATGATAAGGTTAAAACTTAAAAGTAACAACGAAGACAATGCAGAAATAAAGTTGATTATTTAATAGAGTAAACGAATTAATGTAAAGCCATATTTACCGTGATTGATGTGGATCTACGTCGTACGTACATCTGTCTGCACAGCCAAGTTGATAAACGTCCGGACGATACAGGAAGTGGATGGGACAGGAATGGCACTGCAGAATGAATGGGAAATAAAAGGAAATAAGCAGGCAAGGGAGAATGAACGTGGAAGAGGAGGAACAGAAAGAAGAAGTCGGTAGAGGGCAGATGAAGACGATTTCTAATTAAAACCTTCGCTTCATGATATAGCGCCAGCTCCTCAGTCGTCGTCGTCGTCCACTCGTTGTCATCTGACCGGCATCTGTCGCCGTCAGTTCTTGACAACGGCACGGCTGATGATGATGGCAGTGATGCTTCTGCAGCAGGCGGCTCTGCATCAGCAACTGCCTCCTCAGACTCCGCATTAGAGGTCTGCGGGTACAGCATTTTTGCTACCCGACCCGTACCCGTAACACAGAACCGTTACCCGTACCCGTACCCGACCCGTACTCAAAATTACTACCCGACCCTACCCGTACCCGCGGGTATACCCGTACCCGTACAGTACCGTCACGTCATTAACACGCCAGGCCAATTATAGGCTTACAACTCAGCATGCAGTGATAATAATTAATATGCTGCTGATGATGATGATAGTAGTAGTTGTTGTAGTAGACCTAGTAGTAGTAGAAGTATTAGTATTAGTACTAATAATAATAGCAGCAGCAGCAGTAGTAGTAGCAGCAGCAGCAGTAGTAGTAGCAGCAGCAGCTGTAGTAGTAGCAGCAGCAGCAGTTGTAGTAGTAGTCGTAATAATAATAGGCAGTCAACTTATGGAACCTGTCACATGCAACTGTTGTGCTGTCTCAATTGCATTGTACATTTTATCTCCATGGTATATGCTATCAGCTAGAACACTAAGTAACTGTTAATAGTACGTTGCAGACACGGTCAGGGTCATTGTGCGCCGACATTCTCTATTATATGTAATGGTGACATTGTAACCCCAAAACTTCACGTTGGCACGGGTAAAACCGGGTATACCCGTACCCGTGATGACCCTACCCGTACCCGACCCGACCCGTGAAATTCGTACCCGACCCGTACCCGATCCGCGGGTACGGGTCGGGTACGGGTAAACCCGCGGGTACGGGTATACCCGCAGTCCCCTACTCCGCATACATATCACAGTCACCACCCGCAACAGCTGAATCATGTATCAAGGCTTCTCAAGGCAGCACAGACGCCAGTAATCCGACTCAGTCCCCGGCAGCGGCGCCAGCGGAGGAGGAGGAGGAGGATGAAGAGGAGGAAGAGGAAGAGGAGGATGAAGAGGAGAAGGAGGATGAGGATGAAGAGGAAGAGGAGGAGGAAGAAGAAATGTTGAAGAGAGACAGACAGACAGACAGACAGAGAGAAGAGAGAGAGAGAAAGAGAAAGAGACAGACAGACAGAGAGAGACAGACAGACAGAGAGACAGAGACAGACAGAGACAGAGACAGAGAGGAAAGACGAAAGAAATAGAAGGAAGATATAAGGATGAGTAGAAGGAAGAGGAGACGGAAGATTAAGGATTAAAAGGTAAGGAATGTGAAGAGGAGAAGAATGAGGAGGAAAAGAAAGAAGAGAAAGGAAGAGGAGCAAACCGAGGACCGAGATGAAAAGGAGCGGCGCGGCAAAATCGAAGAAAGGGACGCACAGAACGAGGAAGAGAAGAATAAGAGATGCGAAGACGAAGAAGAAAAATTAAGAGGCTGGAGAGGCAGAATAGCAAGAACACACATGAAGTAAACAAAGGAGGGTACGAAGTAAGAATTTGGACAGCAGGAGGATAAGGAGGAAGATAAGCAGAGGAAGAGGAGCTAAAGATTAAAGAGATTAAAGAGGAAGAAGACGAAAAACAGGAGGATACCAAACAAGAGTTCGGGGAGGAGAAGGAAGAAGATAAACTGATCGATGGCGAAAAATAAAAGGTTGCAGAGGAAAGTGGCAGAGAGACTGAAAGAGGGTGATGCGGAAAGGAGAAAGAGGAGTGGAGAGCCAAGACGATCAAGAATAATCAGAAGGATGAAATACAGATGCAAATATTGGGATAATGCTGTGGAGCAAGAAGAAAACAAAGAGAATGGAGACGCAGATGCAGCCGTTGCCTTGTCAGTATCTAGAAGGCAATGGTGCAGCGCCGGCTTTAGGCGATGGGCGATATTGGCAGCTGCCTAGAGCGACATTTTCCCGGCAAAATAAAGCAAGAAAAGCATATTTGTTTTTCTTAAAATTTAACTAATAAATATAAAAGGGCAGCATTTTTGTCCCTGCCTATAGCACAAAGCTGTCAAAGGCTGTCAAAGGCCGCCTCTGAGCGGGTGAGTGTAAGTGGAGGATGATCTAATCTAGTTACTTCTGTAGCGTATTTATCGTAAATGCACAAGGCATAACTCGATGCTCATTTTAAGTGAATCCGCAGTCAGTCATTATCCACCAGAGGAGCCAGGTATACAAATCCGATGAGTTAAAGAAACCAGAAGTTGAGTTGCGGAAGGTAAGCGAGTTCAAAGAGTTGAGTTTTAAGTTAACTTTGAATTACTTGAACGGCCAGAACGTAAAAATCTGGGCAGTGAGTTTCAGAGCTTCGAACAAACCACTGAGAACACTTGAGAGGCAAACACTTTTAGGTACGAGGCAGAACAGGAGGGATGGCATGAGGACTGAGCGACGAGAGAATGATTTGAATGAAATGTTTCGTTAACTATATTAGACAGATTTTGAACTACTCAATAGATATGCAGTCTAATGAGTGCAATGTTTGGGTAGGTTGTTGATACTCGAGGGTATGTATATATATGTGTATTCATGTATACATGTATTGTATGTATGTATGCGTACATGTATGTATGTTTATTTGCATATATGTATGTATGTATGGCTTTGTTAATGTGCATGTGCATGTATGTATGTACTTTTGTGTGTGTGTGCATTTATTTATGTTTCTTATGCAGAGGATTTATGCATTCTTGCATGTACATATGTATGTATTTATGTATGTGTGACATTGTATGTCTATATTTATTTATGTATATATGTATGCATGCAAATGTCTATGTATGTATCTGGTCTACTGTATTGTTGAATAGAGCTTTAAAGAGCCTCTCGTAACTATATCTTCAGTAAAGACAAATATGAGGTGAGGGGCTGATGACTGCAGAGTGAATATACAATTTGATGCTTTATGCATGGGCCTATCATACGAATAATTATCGGACTTGGGAAGCCATTCTGTTTACAATTTTACACTAATACTATAGGCTATATACCATATTATATAACTGATGTGATGTGAATTATGAGATGTGTGGATTATGTCATGTCCCAAACCATAGCAACTCTTGCGAAATACGCTTTGTGTTGCCCCGTCATTAGATTCTGCGAATTGATGCCTTTATCAGATGTTCAAACTTTGGCGTGTACATAATTCTTCACGACAGATTACTCAGATTTACGTAGAAATGCTAAATGAAACAGCTGAAAGTGCATGAGTCCATTTCCTAGTACTCTAGGACAACCCAGCACGAAATCTGTAAGTAAGGACATATTTAGAACGCAGCTAGCCTACGCCAATTCCAAACCTATCCACGAGCGTCTCTGATTGATGTGCACTGCGAGAGGCGCTATATAAATTGATAGATACAATACAATACGTTCCAGTCATAGCACTACATACAATTAAATCGAAATCAATGTTGAACAAATTTATTACAAATTAAAGTATTTTGCGATTACGGTCCTTGCGTTAGTCGCTAGCAAATTGGCCAAGTATTTAAGCAAAAGAAAAGACACAACACAAAATCTGAATCACACTACTTCAGAGGCTGATTGTCACATACTGTAATCGCCATTAGCCTTTAATTAAAACAAAATGAAGAAATGGAGACCGCAATAGCTCCACCCGGTATATATATATATACACAACAGATCCTGAGGTTTGATATTTTAGATTATTCATCGCAGCTGCAGCAACTTCATCATCAGCAACAACTTCATCATCAGCAACAACAGCAGTGGCAGCAGTACACAGAGTAATCAATGGAAGTCAGATTGTCGATAACTCTGCTGATCACAATGACGACAATTATTGTCATATTAACAAATTAATATAGTAACTAATATACCTTAAAAGTGCGAATCTAAGCTGTAGCAGATTCCTGGTCTCGTGTCTTGCAGATTTTAGAAATAATTGTAAAACTTCGACTGCACAGCAGTCAACGGGTTCTTTGTGTCTATTTTCTTTTTTCGGGACACGACGCAAAATAATCTGCAGAGAACATTTAACGACAGTTGAATTTGTCTCATGCAGTAAGACACCTGCTCCTCTCGAAGCGGTTACGACCTCACCACGCCTGAGTATGAAATGAGGTAATGTCAGACAGACAGACAAAGAGACACGCAAAGGTAGCAGAGATATGAACAAACATAGACTGAGAGAGACACAGATAGATACATGCAGAAAATGAGACGGATATGATGGAAGCGGAGAGATACTTTGAATTCCTTCCAAGATGGAATTTTATTACTGAGGATTCTGGTTTCCGTACATGTTTCGTAGATTCGCTACGCTCCATGGCATTTCCTTCTTGGTGGACTTGTCTATCCCTGAATCCGATCCCTGGGATCGAGGAACGCTTTGTCCCGCTGCTGGCTCCCCGCAGTCCTCTGTCCTCTTTTCTCCCTTTTCGTTGGCACCGATTTCAGCGTCGAACTTGGGTAAGACTTTTCCAGGGTCTGCGCTGAAGACATCGCTCCTTGAAAGTTCTTGCGATGATTTAGCAGGGAGAGGAGAGGTCGCTTGCCAAGTCGGTTTCGAGACCCCGGTGAGTCTCTTCTGTCCTTGGGAAGGGTCAGAGGTCGTCGTCGAAGCATCACCTGCTGTAGCCTGGATCGGTCTTGGAGCTGCTGTTTCGGCGTTCTTCTTCTGCTCGACCTCGGGTTCCCTGACGTTCGAAGACTTCACAGAGTGACTTCCTGCACGAACAGGAAGCGGCAATCGATTACTCTCAGAGGGATTCGTTCTGGACATTGACGCTGCCAGAGAAACTCTCGGCTTCGGTGGCGTCTTCCGACTGAGTTCCGGTGTCAGCAGAATCTCCACTTCCGATTTGACTTGAGGAATCACGTGAGACGCTCTTCTTGCCACCGATCTCCCCGTCTCTGGTTTCCACGCTTCCGTTCTTTCTTCACTCCCCCTGCAGGAACTCGACGGCACTGGTGGCTTCGGGAGGTCGTTTTTACTACCAGCTGAACCGCTTGAACTGTTCTTCATCGCTACAATGTCTTTCACACATATTGGTTGAAACGCTGAAGTGGAAGATTTGCAAGAATCGCTAGAAGTCTTTTCTGTTTTATTGTCATCGTCGTCATTGATCTTAATAACGGGTTGTACTGTTAACCCTCGCGAGGGTTGAGTATCAGCCTTTTCCTTGAAACGGTCTCGCGTATTACCATGTACTATATCTGAACCGAGAGTATATCTTCTCTGGTTGGGTTTCTGAACGCCCAGAAAATTTAAATTAGAATTGTCTTCTTTCGGCGTGCACTTCATGGCGATAATCTCTTTAGATCGATTGGAATCCTTCTGAAAATCGTCCTCGGATTTCTTTAACTGATTAGCGCGACGTTCAATGAAGCTCGTTGTTGAGCTTCCACTACCATCTCCACCGCTACCACCACCGCTCGCAGATCCTTCATCATTCGGTTTATGGAGACGGCGCTCTCCACTATCATTCGGAGATTCTCCACGAGCTCTTTCAGAAATGTGTGTTGCATCATCAGTGGAACGCTTGGTCATCGAATCACCGGAGGAATAATCCAGAAGCCTCCCGTGTTTTGTTTTTGAGATACATTGGAATGCTCCTGGATTGGTGGAAATGGTCGTGCCCGTGTTGTTTGCATTCTTGAATCTGTTAGCAGAGGAGCTATATGCATCTTTGGTTTTTATTTGCCATTTATTGTCTGACCCAGACACGGGAGTTCCTGAAACCGGATAATATGAAGGTTGTGATTTCTGGGTGGACTCTATTTCACGCACTAAGTCCTTATGCCAATCCCGATCCTTAAGTGCAACTGTTTTCCGATTACCTCCTTCCCATGTTGTCGAAGGCAGTTCGTCGTCTTCTAGATTTTTGACACGAATAGTTCCGTTGTTTAGATTTTCTTTGCCATCTTGATGATCCTTAAAGACGTCTCTTGGAAAATGTCTCTGGTCGGCTTTTCTTCTGGAGAATTCGTTTCTAAATGTTTCCCTGGCGTGTTCGGCGTCTTCCTTCCGGACGAGCAGTTCTCTTATGAGTGTATTCGAGTCGCTCTTACTGCGAACGAGGTTCACCCTGTTCTCACGATCCGTCTGCAGTCGTGTGTCCGAGTTTCTTGCCTTTCTCGACCGTCGATATTTCTTTCGCCTGATCCTCTTCTTCGCAAGGTTGTCCTCTTGCCGACGTTGTAAGGCTGCCTCTTCGTCGCTGTCGCTACTGCTGCTGCTGCTGTCTCGTATGCTCCATCTCTTCGATCTCGGAATGCAGAACCTTTTCCTTAGGGAGTCTGCTGAAGAAAGCGCGCTTAGGGAGCTGACATGCTTTAACGCTGACTCGTGTTCGGGTTTTTGGAACCTTTTTGTGACATCGGTTGCATTCTGTTCGGCTAACTTAGACAAGTCACCGCAACTACGAGCTGCCAGCTTCGCAAGAGCAGATAAATCCAGTCCATCTATCCCCACTGATCCAAGTCTTCTTTGCTGGGTGGAACAGTTTTCCGCCGGTTGTTTTTTCCTTTCTTTTTCTTTTTCCTTTCCTTTAACCACCGTTCGTTCACCCTCTTTCTGACGCTCTGTCTGAAGTACGGACTCTTCCTGGTTCTTTAATGATATCACAGGGGCTGTTTGCTGCTGTTGGCTTTTCAGATGCTTAACGGCCTCGTCATAATCGGGAGGCTCCAATCGCAATCGCCTTGCCTTCGAATTCTTCTCCTCATCTTCCTCGTTCACCTCCATTAGTGGGATTCTAGTGGTGTTACACTCTCCTACATCGCTATCCAATTGCCTTCCATCCTGACTTGCAATGGGTAACCGAGAGGCTGCAGGTGAGTCGAGGTTTTGGCTGCCGTTTGCCGTACGGTGACCATGCCTTGAAGGGTTGTGTGTTTTTCCAGCTGATTCGCTAAATTCGATGTCACTCACAATGATTCGTTCTTCTGAAGTTCGCATCTTACCAGGATGATAGATTCTGCCTCCTGACTCGTTTTCTGACTTGGTGCCAGACGTAGGCTTGCACTCCGACCCATTTGAGTCGGAATGCAAGTGGCTCTTGGTGGATCTTGATCCTAACGTCTTCGATAGGATGCCTGGAAAGACATCGCTGCCCTTATGCGTCATTCCCCTTCGCTGTCTTGCTTCGGTTCCGCAAAGGCCTGCGACGTTCCCTGCGTCTCGACAGCCGAAGGAGTGGCGCCTTGAAAGTAACGCAGACTGATCGGAAGTGTCCGTTTCCTGGCTGCCCTTATGGTAAGACACTAGACCAGAATCGTTTGTCACAGACGAAATCCCGGAATCGCACATGTCCGTCGAACTCTCACTGATAACGTGCACAGCGTGCTCGCTGGTGCTTGCCGTCTCTTTAGCAGGTACTTCGCGATCCTCACATTTGGCGTTTATTTGGTTCCCTCGCTGGTGTTTAGGTGCCATGTATTTACGATCGTGTGTATTGTAAGCGACCGTCGGGACTTCTCGATTGCGACAGTCTTCCAGGCTTAACGGCATTGTGGCAGAAGAGTTCAGAACCCCATTCACGTCCAGTTGCCTTCGTTTCCGGATGATGCCTGGTAACTCAAATGACTCGGAGAATGCTCCACTGTCGATCGACTCTGCAAAGGTCGAAAGGTCAGCGTCCGATCCAGCCGTCGAACTGAACGAGCTTCCGAAGAACAGTCGCTTCCCCCCTGTGACACTTCGATCACCCGCAGTCGAATCTTCTGTCGAGCTGAAGGACATCAGGGCAACGCTACTGGTCCGGGCAGGCGGATCAACAGCCATCTGACCGTGAGGTTTCGTCAAATTCGTCAAATTGCTTCCATCCATCACGGTGGCAAGGTCCTTCGTGTTTTTGGTCTCACCTAGAGAGGTCAGCTTCGATAGATTACGCTCTACGGTTGTTGGTGTACCGCCAGATTTACGGCGTTCCAGAATATCGAGGCTGTCCTTGCGTCTTTCGACAGTTGGACTGACCATCGAAGAGTCCTCTGAGAAGTCCTCGGAGAGCATGGACGACCGCTGTCCGTCGAGATCCTCCTCGGTGGCTGATGTCTCGTCGCTGTCCTCTATCGTCTCACCATCCGTCGTATCCATGCCGCCATAACTCTTATCCAGCCATTCCCTGCTGGAGAACTCCGAATCCGAGCTGTGCGACCTTGAGAGGCGTGGCTTGTCTTCTTCTAGGGCCTGCTTTGCAGCGATGGGAGTGGCCGACTGGTAACCGGAAGAGGAGGTAGACTCTTCTGCGATGGAGACGAACTGCGGAGGAACGACGACGCTGGACCTCTTACGACGCGGCGGGGCAATTGGAGGAGGGTCCAATGACGTGGGAGACAATGCATTTGTCTGTGACGGCGAAGTCGTTGATGGATCGCCTGACCCTCTGACGCGCTGAAGGGGACTGCGGTCGGTTGATTCGATTCCCAGATCAGCTGCTGGTGAAGAAATCACATAATTATGATATGATTGAACAATGGCGTTATTGCATTCAGATGAATAATACATGTAATTACTGAATACATAAAGCTGGGCAACAAGTGTTTGACGTACTAGATCAATCCTGCCCTAAGATGGTTTGGTTAGTCCAACTGAGTAGGAATCGTGAATAAGTCTTTGACGCACAACTGCTTTTCGCCTCCTCCGATTGATGCGCGTTACATCTCATTGTAATTTAATTATTTTACGCCTCATTTTAATTTATTTATTTTGCACCTTATTGTAATTTATTTATTTTACAGAATTGTATTGTATTGTATTGTATTTGACCCTCAAAATTACATTCTGCATTGCAATTGCTATTCCATATCATCATATTCCATTCCAACCTATTCTATTCTATTCCATTCTATTTAATTCCAGTCCAATATAGTCTATTCCAATAATAATATTCCATTCTATTTCATTCTATTCCATTCCATTCCAATCTATTGCATTCTGTTTAATTCTATTTAATTCTATTCCTTTCCATTCCAGTCCATTCTATTCCATTCTGTTCCATTCCAGTCTGTTCTATTTAATTCTGTTCCTTCCATTCCATTCTATTTCATTCTGTTCTATTACACTCCAATCTATTCCGATCTATGCTAATATTTTCTGTTCTATTACCTTGTTGATCAGTGGAGAGAGCCGTAGTTGAGCAAGATTCTAAGTCATGAAAGAGTTGGAGACAATCAGGTCCGAAGATGTCTGCGGCGTGGTCGATGAGAGCCCTGACGGTGGTCACCGTGCGGTCGACGTCCCTTCGTTGGTCGTCAAGGCTCGTCGTCTTCGACCAGAGAAGCGATGGACTGAGGCAGACGGACAGATTCCTTGAGGTCATCTTCGTCTGCTCCGAGCTACGACTGATCCGGTGCACGACGCAGATCAGGTGACGCAGAAGAAGAAGGTTACATGGAGGAAGTTCACGAACCAACCTAGGACAATAAAATAAATAAATCCATAATATAAAGAGAAACATAAATAAAATAAATAAGAAATAAATAAAATAAAAGGGTAAAATAAATAAATAAAATAAATAAATAAAAAATAAATAAATAAATAAAATAAATAAAATAAATAAAATAAATAAAATAAAATAAAATAAAAATAAATAAATAAAATAAATAAAATAAATAAAATAAATAAATAAATAAATAAATAAAATAAAATAAATAAATAACAGAGAGAGGCAAAAGTGAGAAACTGAAGAGAGGATCTTGTTGGTACATGTAGATTTTTTTTAATTAACGAAATCATTTTTCATTCGAGGAAACGTGGTCATTATTCTGTGTAAGAATCCTGTTACAGTGTCGAACGCGCGCTTTTGGCAACATGACTCCACAACCGAATGACTGGAATCGGCCACCGACTGGAATGACTGCTCAAGCAGACTCTAAGTAGCAAATACCTGGTGGTGGCGTAGGTGGTGGTGGATGGCAAAACAGGTAGACGTGCCACGAATAACAAGCTGTTGCACTGATAAGCGGAATATATGGCCACGGGTTAGTGATGGCGAAGATAATAACGACGACGACGACGACGATGATTACCTTTTTTGCCTCGAGGTAACTTAGACCCCACAGGGATTAAAAAATTATCCGGAGAATAGAAAAAGCCAATCTGGGATTATTATTATTACTACTACTACTACTACTGCTGCTGCTGCTGCTGCTGCTGCTGCTGCTGCTGCTACTGCTGCTGCTGCTGCTGCTGCTGCTACTACTACTACTACTACTACTACTACTACTGTTATTATTATTATTTTTTTTATTATTTGCTGCTGCAGCTGCTTTTTTAATTATTATTATATGTCGACATTTTAGAAGGTGTCAATCGATCAGGCTTCGAATCGTCGTCTCGTCCGAGTAGCGTAGTGCTAACTCGAGATGAGACACAGTTTTTTTATTTTATTACCTGTAATTAATGACAAACTGTTCCACCGAAAACAGTACTCCAGGGTTAGACTTAAAATTCTCTACAAGCAGATATCTACCAAAGTTTAGACTTAAATTATTAATGAATGGTAAAGTGTGTTTGTTGGTGAGCCTTTCTAATCTGCCATGTAATGGCGTCAAATGCCATCAGGATGTGACTTGAACTTGGTAGAAGTGCAACTAAGGACATACGTGGAAGAGCAGAATGCAACGAGGAAATCTTTCTTCAACTGAAGAAACTCTTAACCATCATAGACGAAGTTTAATAAATTCGAGAATTTCTAAAGCGCCCTTCAACTGTAAGACGCCGTCTGTTTGATGAGCAATGAGTCAGAGAGTTTATTGAGAGAAACGGTTTAAAGAGAATTCCGTTAACGAGAGACCAGAGGTGGAAGACGACAGAGAAGCTTTAACGATGGGTTTCTTTAGGTTGAGAGAAGAAGAAGAAAGGCGGCTGTAACTGCATGGATGAGAGAAAGATTTCTTGAAGAGTTATTTAGTTCTTAATTGAAAGCCTGAGGAGTAATAAATATTGGACCTTGAGACAAATAATACCAGGCTGACCGCAAGAGGGGCGGAAGAAGGGCGAATTGGCGGAATATCGCTACAGAGGCGAAGTGCAGTGTCGGTATGGATCGATGATCAGAGACATATGTATATATATATGCGTGCATGCATATATTATGTATGTATATATTATGTAGTGTATGTATGTATGCAAGCATTAGGCCGGAAGTGCCTACGTAAGTACAATGACATGCCGTCGAAACACACAAACAACTGAACATACTATATATATATATAAATGTATATATATATATATATATACTTTGTATGGTATGTGCGAATATTGCACACAAAAACTCAACATATTATATATATACTATATATAATGTATATATGTATATATATACTTTGTATGGTAGCTACGAATATTGCAGAGGAAATGACCTAATTATCTGTGGCTGAAGTAAGACGGGGGGCTTGGTACTTTGGCACTGATTGCGGCTAATGAAGGCATCGTTGACGTCGTCTTATTACACGTAATGACAGGTTGATGTGGCAACTCATCTGGTCGTCGCTCACTGGATGACGACGGTGGTCCCTCACCATAGCCCATAAAAATCCCACTGCTACCAATCGTGATCCGCATACAGGTCAACTGTCTACGATTGCCACTGCACATGCGCATGACTGGAACTCATCTCGCGTTTCGACAGTGCATGCCCTGAGTTCACCAGGTCTATTCCATCGCCTATTACTAACAAGTAAACCTATTTCTTCTTTGCCCCGTCGATTATGTAAACAAGTTTTTAACGGCTGAAGCCAAGATGTATTATCCTCATTATTTTTATGCCTATCCTCATCTACAGTAGCGTCATTAACAACATCAACAACAACAACAACAACAACAACAACTGTGTCACAGATAGACGCAGGGAGCAAGCACAGTGAAGTTGGGCTACATTGAACCGAGTTATAAATTATTATGTTGGTGAATATTTGTGGAATAGTTTGCTATCTTCAAGTATCAGTCCTGTGTATTCTTTTTCGATCGGATTGTGTGTTCTACTGTGACTGTGTCAACTCTTCCGCAAGAGGATCCTTCAATCTCTGGACCCTCCTACGAGAAGATTAGAGGTATACGTAAAGAAGTGGTCTAACTTTGCTTTCCTACTAAAAATCCAGCATGTGCCAGTGCTCAGATGCATCAACACAAGCATATAATTCTACAGCCTTTGAGAATTATGTGGTTCAAGGAAATGCCAAAGTAGTAGAGGCCTACGAGACAGGGATTCGAACTCAAACTCGGACCTAACGTTATCCTTAAGACAAACAGGTTGCTTCTGCATGGTTACAGGTCTGGTCTTATTTTCAACTCTCTTCGCTCCGAAAGTTGGCGGCAACATTGAGACGGTATCTCATCAGCATCCCCATTCATCTTCATCTTCACCTTCATCTTCATCTTCATCTTACAATTGTCCTCTTGTTTGTCCTCATCTTCCTTCACATTGTCCTTTATTTAATTCTCTTACTAATCGTCATCGTCGTTTTGATATTATATTCTTGGATCGGATTGTTCGACTTCATCATTGTCTTCATCACTATCATCATCTTGGTATTCTTTTTACAAACTACTGCAGCTACAGGTACTATTGCTACTACTAAGTACTACTATTAGCGCGGTTGTTCTGTTCTAAAACACGCTGTATAAATAGTCATGTATAGGCCTACGTACATACATAGGCCTACCTATTTACATAAATATTATTTAAATATATATGCATACTAACTTCTGATGATGACGATGATAATGATGATGATAATGGTGGTGATGATGTTGCTACTACTACTACTATCGTCATTGTCCACGTCATGGTATACTCGTAGTTTCGTCGCTATGACCATCATTAACTGAACTAGCATAATTAGCCTAAATAATAACTGTTGTTTTGTTCTTATTATCGGAATGAATGATTGGAGCAGGTGTGTGTGACGTTGTGTTAAAGAAAGAAGATGCTTTTAATGTGGCAGTCAAATTAAAAAGTAATCGCATGCATACAGTCAAGCAGGTGACTTGTGTTCATGTCTATACGATCCAAGTGGAAAGACGATGACTCACTGTCGTATGGATGAGATCCTGTCCTCTTGATCCGTCTTTGACGATGATTCCAGCCACTGGTCGTACATCCCACAGCACAACAAACAATCCGGAAGCTTTCGCAGCAACTCCTTTAAACAAAACGATGATGATGATGATGACCAGCATGCAGCTATAAACAACTACCCTCATCTTGTGATTAACATCTATAGGAACCTATCAACTCTACCGGCAATTCAGACAGTAAACTTAACACCATTACTGCACTAGAACTAGTCTGCAACCTCTAAAGACTTATATTGCTACTGCCAGCATCACCACCACAGCCTGACCCACGACAACTATCATCACATCATCACCATCACCAGCGTCATCATCATTATCACCATCATCATCATCATATTCTTTTACCACAATTACTGCTACTAGTAGTAGTAGTAGTGACAATTAGTCTATCGCATACTTGAATTGGTTTAATCGTCCTCTTGTCGTCATCACTAGCATCGTCATCATCATAATTGCCATCATCACGAGAAAATCATCATTGTCATCATCACGAGATAGTCATCATAGTCATGCATTTGTTATTTGCATAGTCGTCATTAAGAACCATGGTGACAGAAGCCGTTATTATCTCAGTAGCAAACCCAGAAGTTACACAGGTGAAGTAAAGATTAATTTAAAAGCCTTTATGAACTTCACTGACTTGACCATGCTCCTTTTTTAAAAGCTAAAAACAATTGGCGAAATTTTATAATCTTCGAGAATTTTTATAAACTGTTTCTAATATGCACTTTTCCAGAAATTCACGAGACTTTGTCGGCATTTTTCGGTTTCCTTTCAATTTTATGACTTTTTGGGCTCATTGCTGACCTTTTTAATCTTCTTTGGTTTTCAGCGTCACAGTTTTTTATGACACTCTTAAAGTTTCGCTGGATTTTTCCAAAACGAGGGAAATGCTAAAATGATGGGGCTGAAAACCAATTAAGATAAAAGGCTTTTCATTTTGTTTCGTTGGATTTCTGTTTTTTCATTTCTCATTTTCTATTTTTTCATGACCTTTTTGGTTTTCTACATTCGTGCATAGTCTAGTTCCCCAGGCTCTGAAATACCGTTTTCTGTAGCTTACTTTCTCAGTCTTATAATCGTTTTCTGTAGCTTACTTTCTCAGTCTTATAATCTTCTTTCTGCTTTCCAGCGCTCGTGAATAAGCTGGTGCCCTGCGCTTGGCTTTCGAGTAGCGCTTTAGAAGTTTGGAGATTACGATTCCGAGTTGTATCATTGCCTTTTTGCCCTACAAGTTTAGTGGGCAACCCTAACCCAAACCAGTGTTGAGCAAATTAAGAGAGCGCCCCAGCAGAATCAAAATAGGGCATGACCTGATTACCCCATCCAGAAGGGTCCCTATGATATCTAGCTTCATCATGGTCGTCGTCGCATTAATAATGACCAATTTGGTGTGGTCGGTTGTTCGTGGATGCGTACCGTCAGCATATATCCAAATCCCAAGCAGTTCATAAATATAATGTTATTATGAAACTAGAAGTTGGATGACCGATGAAAACATGGTATTTATGCTGAATTATTGCAGTAACATTAGAAGTTGGATGAGCATATTTATAGCAGAAATGGAAGCTGGATGAGCGATTAACAAATGATTTTGATAATAAATTACTTCAGCAAAACTAGAAGTTGGATGAGCGATTACAATATTTTTAGTAGAAGTAGAAGTTGGATGAGAGATGGAAATATGTCGTGGTAATGGGCTCCCACTTGAGCTGCGCTTGATGCCTCGCAGCAATTTGTCTGCTTACTGCCGCCTTCTCAAGTCTTCTCTGTTTAGCCGTGGCTGGGCTGGGAGCGCCTCTGAGTAGGTTCCTTGAAGGGGCGCTATATAAATGCTCGGAATGAATGAATGAATGAATAGTAGAAGTAGAAGTTGGATGAGCGATGAAAACATGCCTAAAATATGTCTTAAATATTTACGAACGGTTGTACCGGTTGGGATTTGGTTAAATGCGTACCGTGAGGAGGTTGCTGGCTTCGATCGGTCCGCAGTCGATGCCGCTGTCCAGCTGCTTTTTAATGGCGCGCAATGCACTCTTGCTCGCACTTCGTCGAAAGATTCCTTCAGTCGCCGGACCATTCACGTATACGATTCGAAGCAACTCCTACAAACATAGACAGCAAGGACATTTCAGAAATCATTCTCGAAATCGCTCGATATCTACTAATCTGCTCCTACTGTCTTTACGTCTTGTCTCTGTCTCCTGTCTGTCTCTGTCTCTCTCTCTCTCTCTCTCTCTCTCTCCAGTCTGCTACTGCCATCTTGTGATTATATAAAGAACCTACCAACTCCACTCGGCCATTAACACAGTAAAAGTATAATATGTAATCATATCTGCTGCAGTGTTGTAGAACCGTTCTGAACATTGAGACACACCTTCTCTAGAAAAACTATGATGACGATTTTGACGAAAAATGAAAGTTGGCTTTTCCAAATTAAGTGCCATTTTGAAATTGCCGTTTTCATTTAACGGCGTAAATATCTCAGAATTGTAAAAATATTAACTTCTCAACGATTGGGCGCATCGTCATGCCTCTCTTCTCTTTCTGTGCCCGTTTTCTCTAGCTATATCGCTGTATCTCGTTCTCGACAATTACCACACTAAACAGTTGCTCTGTGATTTCAATTCCAGCTAGATCACACACGTAGGCCTACTGGCGAACACTAGGCCTACAGACAGTAACGACATCGTGTATGAGTTTTCCTGTGTTAGTACAACCAGTGATTTCTCCAACACACGAGACGGGTCAAATGTGAAACGGATCTTTGGACCTGCTTACCATGACTGGAGTAGGAAGGGTGGCGTCTGGTTGGCGCTGGCAAATGGTGGCCAGGCTCCGACCGAAGAGACGTCCTTCGCTGTTCGTCGGGTGCTCGAGGGGCGAAGCCTTCCGTCGCTTGTGAAACAGGTTCAGCCTTACTCGAATCTTATTCCCTCGTTTCGACGACAGCTTCAATGCTTCCGGTGTTGTTGGTGTTGTCGGTGCAGTCGAAGGATGGAGGCTCACAGGAGACGCCTTGCAATTGACAGAAAGAACGACTTCCAACTCAACAGTTTGGTACAAGCAGCACATCCGGATACTAATGATTGATGATGATATATTCGTTTATTGATCAAGCAGGAAGACACACCGCCTCACAACTTACATAACACAAAGGCTACTATAAAGAAAAAAGGGAATAATGTTAGTTTTTAAGACGACAACGATGATGATGAGGCAGATGATGATGATTTATTGGCTCAACGTGGTAGTGATGATGAGGACGAATTATAGTGTTTGTGATAAAATAATCATATAGTTTGATGGGGATACGTTATAGTGACAGATATAGTGGTAGGATGCCCGTCCTTTTATATTCACACACATCAACACCAATGTTACTGACGGCAATGGTGTCAGTGATGCTGATGATGGCAATGACTACATGGTAGTGGTTACATAGTGACGTTGGGTTTGGTGATATTAAGATGTTATTACGGCGGTAGTAGGAAGAGGAGGAGGAGAAGAAGGAGGAGGAGGAGGAGAAGGAGGAGTGGTCGGTCATTTATTATGTCACCGGACTGTAGAATTGATCTCTACCGGCGCTCCATAAATGGACTTATGCATGCAGCGTTGACAGATGTCTGTTGGAATAGTCGATGAATTAATTCGCTTTCCAGGGTTTTTAAGCTAGGTTCCTATTGGATATATTGACGGGTTGATGGATGAATCCATTTGTACTACATATTTCCAACAAACGGATGAAGTTACTCGACAGGCGTTTGGAGAGCAAGGACTCTGCGGAAGTGAAAGGGGGAGACCCACTCTTACAGGTCCCTGCCAGAACCGATTCTCAGAAGATGAACCCACCTTTTGTCGTTAGAGCTAGTCACGTGACTATATCCACACGAGAAAGGTGAGTAAATTGAATTGTCCCCAGAGACTTTGACACAGCCTGTCTCTTAATAGCTGTTGTGACCTGCGACGTCTGCTTCTGTTGTTTGGATCGTTATTTTTGGTTTCATTTCGATTTTTTTTATTACGTTCTCATTTATCTGTACGAGATCTTCGTTTGTTTAATTGAATTACGGTCATTAATAGTCAGGTCTTTCTCGATCAAAGAGAAAGGTCTATCTGTCCGAAGAAAACGTAAATATTTCTTGTCAATGATTACCAAACTTTTCAGAAGTTGTCAAAAATAAACTGAACCTACTGGTTTCATGTCGACATCCTTAGAATCCGATCCAGGTTTCTGTTCGGTTGCTCTAACCTCTTCTGTATTGGACGATTCCTCATTAGCATAGCCATTCATTCTAATGAACAAAACAGACAACTTACTTATTGATGACATTCAGATAACTGTGTTTTAGTCTAATTTTACTAATGCGTGCACATGTGACTAAGTATAGCTCAACAAATCAGAGTTAATAGCTCTGAGTAAATTACATAGAGTGAATTCTTAAAAGCTCTCCGTCAGTCTACTCCTATTAATATATATCCTCTGTATCCTTCACCGCAATAAGCAATAGTTAACTAACGTAGGCTAGTTAATAATTAGTAGTGAGTCTATATCTTAAGTAGTAAGAACGTAATTTACTATACTTTATTAAAAGTAGTCGTAATTAGTATCTAACTATGACCTCTCAATTTTTCATGAATTCAAGTAATTTTTCAGCAAGAGATTTTTCCATTACATGTTAGGTAGTATTTCCGTGTATATAGTAGTTGCAATGTTATGAATTAATGAAGAAGCAAAGTGTAGTCTAATATTTATCATTGCAATAAAGATGCAGCTAACAGGTGAAAATGCAGACGAATAATGTTATGGCTGTAAGCATTTAGGCCTACTGCTCCAAGAAAGTTTCTGGAAATCTCTCATTCCAAGTCATTACATTCGCTATTCGGAGATTGTCACCGATTAACAGACTTAGGAATACAGACACAGTGGCATGCAGACTAAGGGACATGTATATAGACTACAGTCAGCCCATTGTTTTCTAATGTTTTCTCATTAGTTTGTGTCAAGTCAGACATTCTAATAGAAGCCAATAATATACGCAGTACTAAACAGCACTTACAGAATGTTGCATGCTGTTTAATATTAAGATATAAATTTATAATAAATTACACCTATGTCCAAGAGCAGCTCAGATCCAATCTCATAGTATGAGCAAAGTAATTCAAATATCAGTCCACGTATCATCGCTTGGAGTCGGTTCCTCCCTTGCTGCCCGGTGAAGCCCCAACAGCATCCTGACCAGGGTGGTGGCACGTACAGCATCATGGACCTGTGGACCTATTAGGCTGTGCGCCACAAGGACACGTATGGCATGGACGGACTGACGTGCCTGACAGTATACATGGTCGAAATTAAAAGAGCCTGATATATAGAGTAACTCCCAACGTTGTCAAATCGTGGACCCTAGTTAGGCCAGGTACGGCGTTTGGTATGATAGCCTGGCGAAGTCTCATTCTGGCCCGAGTTATTATTAACTCAAATGACTTCTTGTGGTTTAGTTTTAGATTGCATGTGGTACCCCATCGGGAGTCGCGGTCCAGTTCTGCCCCCACCGTAGCACTATGCAATGACTGGATAAGTAGGACCCAAGTAGCTGTCGTCGGTGTATTTAATTAACTTAAATATAGCTGGGTTCAATCAGTCTTAGATATTTGTGTCCAACAAATTTACTGGGCCCAGACCCGAGACCATGGTTCTTTCATCGCCTGTTATTGATATTCAACGAACGTACATTAAACTACTAGTTAAACTACTTCAAAGGTACTTAAAACTAGCTAGAGTTAAACTACTTTTAAAGTAGTTAGTTCTAGTCACTGTTTATTAAACTACGCCTTACTTTGGCGCTCAAGTACTGAGTCGACGAGTAGCCAAATAAACAGGTGCTTCATAAAGCCAATTCAGGTAGTAAATAAATTGTAGGCTATGCCGTCGTCAGGAGTAACCAACGGTGAGGGAGAGGACTGGCAACAACCAGCCCCATAATATGTCGAAGTGCAGAAAAGAAAGTCGATAACACTGAAGGGGTTAGAGTGCTTGCTTGCTCTTCTTCTATACGTAGATCTAAGCCTACAGGCAAAATCGAAGAGGTATAAATACCACTTATATAGGCAGCTACGATGCAATATTCCAAGATCAAGAAAGAGCCGTTAATCGACACTTTTGACCTTACCTTACCTCCAATTCATATTAGCTAGGCTGGCTGAGGTAACGAATAAAGGAATCGAGATTTTGCACTATGCTTACCTCAACGAACAGAATAGACGCGCTGCATCGAATATTATTGTACATGGAACTCATTGGCGAGACAATCATCAAGTTATTACTGGAGGAAGGGGTAATCGTGCGATTTGTAGCGAAGTGGTATACTAATTTGCTCAGAATGTCACCCATTGGGATCCATCCATCACACTCCCTTCAGTCCTCTGCTCAAAGAGTGAGTGATCGAGTGAGTGACTGCTTCCAATCACAAAGGAACCTTTACCAATACACATCCACGCTACCTTTCCAGTTATTACTCCCTGCATCTGTGGTAGATGATTCCATTTGAATTACGAAAGCTGGATAGTAGGCCTACGTCAAATACTCAAGTCGTTTATGGCGTTAATTTCTTAAATAATATGATGGCAGAATTAAGGTATAAATTATCCCCTGCAGGGGTGGATCTTGAGCCTCTAGTTCAGAGGTCTCCAAAGTTTTCCAGCGGGGGGCCACAATGCTGACTTTCTAAAGCTCCACGGGCCAAAACTCCGAAGAAAAAACCGCAAATGAATAACTTTAAAACAAACAGACTATTTATTCCTGAGGTGTGATGCAGCGCAGAATTTCAATGCAGATATCAATAACAATTAATAACAATTGGTTTCTCGTTAGTCCTGATTAGTGTCCTATATCTAAAAACGGTGACCCGTCAGAACGGCCCAGGACAAATCGGCCCCGACAAAACGGCCCCCCGACAAATGGGCCTGGAAAACGGCCCCGACAAAACAGCCCCCGTCAAAATGGCCTCGACAAAACAGCCCCATCAAATCGGCCCCCGTCAAGACCCCCGTCATATCGGCCCCGTCATATCGGCCCCAGTCATTTCGGCCCCGTCATATCGGCCCCAGTCATATCGGCCCCAGTTATATCGGCCCCAGTCATATCGGCCCTATACAAGATATCCAATGTTCCAAGTACCTTTAAGCTTACGCTGACAAACTATGCTGAAATGAGGCCTCAAGCGACTGTTCAGCTGGACAATGGACTAGGAGCGTGTACATCGTCTAATGCTAACTGGTTGGCGTATTTAATTATTTAAATGCTTTCAATTACAACTGCATAAATCCAAATTCTATTTACGCAACGAATTATTTTTCATAAATCCAAGACCATTTTAATGCCAAAATTATTCTCAGCAATCCAACTTCCATTTAAACTGACCACATAAAATAATTTGGCAACGTAAACTATGGTTTTACCAATCCGAGTTCTATTTACGTAAAGAATTCTTTCATCAATCCAACTTAAAAGTACTTGGGACATGGAATATTTTGTGAGGGGCCGATGTGACTGGGGCCGATGTGACTGGGGCCGATGACGATTTGACGGGGCCGATACGGGGGCCGATATGACGGGGGTCGATATGACGGGGGCCGTTATGACGGGGGCCGAAATGACGGGGCTGTTTTGTCGAGTCGAGGGCCGTTTATGTCGCGTTAATTTCTGAAATAATATGGATGGCAGAATTAAGGTATAAATTTTCAATTTTCCCCTGTTTGTTTCAGGGGGTTAGGCCTAAAGGCCTCGAGCCTCGTAGTTTGGAGTGCTCTAGTTGCCTTATAGCAGTTTACGCCAGGTCTTGAATATAATTATTGGCTAATTTATCGGAAAATTGTCAGCTAACGAAACGACTGATACCTGCTGAGAGTAAGCCGCATTCAAGTATGCTAAACTTAACGCAAAATTTATTAGGCTCTTAACACTAACAACGCAGAATATCGCAGCCGATGTCGACAAACTAATTTCCATAACAGGAGATATAGCCTACAAATGTCGAGAACGCGTGTTCCCTGAAATATTACATATTATACCTCATGCTGAGATAAGAATGTCGACCTTTGACACCGCGTTAATAAATGCGCGTAGAGTCAAAGCGGTCGCCTCGAATATAGCGTGTTTGTTTATCGGGCAGTCATATAAAACCATAAATTATATTGCATCATGCACGCCTATAGCCACTGAACAAGTCGCTCTCAATGCAAGTCTCGTCCGCTTCAAGATTTCAAACACGTGCAGCGCTTCATACAGGCCGCACAGCCGCCAGAGAAACTTAATAGTTGTTCAACCTGTCATTAAAACACCAGCATGCGAGTTAAAGACCTAAAGTATCGGCGTTTATATAGGTAGGTAGCCTATACGTAGGCCTGTGCATAATAAATGCATGTTTCGAGTGTGCACGCTAATACACCTGTAGAAAACTATAAATGTTAAATACTTATGGCACTAAATCCATGCCCTACACATTTCACATGAAGTAGCTTATTGTATTGTATTGTATTGTATCAATCAATTTATATAGCGCCTCTCGCAGTGCACACCAATCAGAGGCGCTCAATACCTAGCTTAGCCTAGACAGAAGACATGATTCGACTATAATAGAAGAGAAATAGTGATTGGCAAGGACACATTGCTTGAGCCAATAAATTTAACTTAACTCAAATTCTATTGTCATGTTAAATATATTTGTATATTATTGTACATTCTTGAAGATATTTTTAGAAGATAAGCGAATAATGAGGCGCTGTGGTTTCCTCCCCCAACTGCCCCGAGTGGATCGGCCTTGGCGGACGAACGCTTGCTCAAAGGTATTGCTTTGTTCTAAGCCATACCATGTCCTCTGACATAATTTTCCACCAGTTCGGGACATCACGTACAACCTTCGCCCACGACCACATTCCTTCACCCTCCCAGTCAGGGACGAACGGAGCTTCATCACACGGGGTTTACATAAGAGGGCATAGGCCTCCATTAGGCTCAACCCACTCCCATTATCGGTACTCAAATTGACATATCACGTGACTGTTACAGTAAATGACCTATAAACATACGCGCTTAAACCGGCTAACCTGTGGACAAAACAGCGAAGTACTGAACTCAACAAACAAACTGCGGTCATGACAACTTGTGTAAGAATACATGAAAACGATTATCATCATCGTCGTCATCATCATCATCATCATCATTAAATATAGGTAGGTATGTAGAGTCAGACGGTGGTCTGACTTTTTTAAGAGGTTTAGGAAGACTTGGGTCACGTAGCAAGAAGGGAATCCAATTTCATTCGTAAGTGCAGGTATTGTATAAGGCAGAGTCAAAGTGAACGTTCATTAGCTGGTGAGTACACGGAAGTTAATTAGAAGAATAATTAGTCCAAAACAGCGTCCTGATTAAAAACTTTCATCGCCTTGAATTACAAAACAGCAGAATTACAAAACAGCAGAGACCATTGAGCGTAGGCTACAGTGAATTTTCGCATAAATAGAATGAAGTCGGATATTAATATTCGTTTATTAATTTAAACTATCAACTACGCAGTAAGATTGCATGATATAGTAGTAAGAGATGATAACAAGTTTAACAGAAGTAGAATTTAGCTGTATGGCAGGTTGCAAGGCGCCCAACTGTCCTGCTGTTCAGTTTACAATCGCCCCTAGGGAGTTGAAGGCTGAGTCAACCTTATGGGGCTAGCTGGTATCAAACCCGCATCCTTTTGATCTTCGTGCCAGCGTGTCACCATTCAACTATCTCTCCGCCCCATGATGAAGTGTAGCTTAATATGACTGAACCACAACTAGACACGAAGTCCATTCTTAGCCGTTGCGTATTGGCCGCTGGAGGCATTCAGTGACGAACAGTGAAGATATTGTAAGACCTTGCATAGTTAATATATATGCAAACATGAAGCAACAACCCTCAGAGGACGTGTATATTCAATGACTTAACAGATCCTTAAGCTGACAGTCAAACACGATAGCAGCAAACAGGCAATCTCTCCTCGCCGGTTAGCGTGTAAGTAAATCACTTTTACAGCAATACTAACGCCCACTCCTTGCAAACAAGTTGAAATTACAATGCAAACAAAACATTCAGAAAGAAAGCACGCTGTCAGTATAAACGTTGCAATGTTACATTAAAAGTTTTAAAACCTAAATTTTTGCATACAGTATGAGAAAAAAAAACAGCATTTATATTTAGCACAATCATATGAACAATAACTGTATAGGCCTGTTGAATTGCATGGCTCGTTAGCGTTTTCACACCTCACCCATTGGACCCATTGGACCCCGAAAGTAAAAGGTGAATGCCGACATAACCATTCTTTCTGGATTATGCCCACTTAGCCATGAACATTGTAAGTCATCATCACGATTAGACGCCAGTCATCTTAGATATGGCGGTGTCGTCGCTAAATAAACATGTAAACCATCTTCTAGCTTAGCTTCCTGATTAGAGGCGATCTTTTTAGTGAAGTTTGCTGACTAAGCCACTGCCTTACAAAACAACACAAGTGCACATTCCTGCGTAGGTCTTGCGAGAGAGGCGAACTCCGCTGTCGTCCATAAATGAGGTTCCGTTGAAGAAGGAGAGCATTATGAAGGCAAGAATCGTCTGCGAAAGTGTTAACTAGTTATCAGCTGAGGCCGTACAATAGCCCAATGGTTTGAAGGTTCCGCTCAAATAAAGCACAATGTCGATTAGGTTTTTTCTGTAGACTCTGGGCGCGCATACTTCGCCCATTTCACTCGATTCGTCACGTCATAGGACCAGTGAATTCAGTATAGGCCCACGCCATATAATTATGCAGAATTCCTTATTTGGTTATTATATTATCCTATAGGTCTAAGCTATAGACAGGGCGTTTCCAGGAGTTGAACTCTGAGAGACCAAGCGAATACTGGAGACTTAGATAGGCCTACACGCTAATGTGTTAAACATTTTGTGTGCTACGGTGCTATATAAATCGTATCATTATTATTCTTTTTCTTATTAATGCTAGCATCATCATCATCACTATTAAGACTTAGTTCACCAACTTTTTGGGTGGTTCTGTCCAGTAATACGCCCCTATCCGAATCCGCCATGGCTAAGCAAACACGATGTGATTGTTTATCTTGAAGTCTTACTCTTACCAGTTGGCATACCGTATTTATATCACCTTAAGTAATAAATTAGTAGGTGCTTGAAATTAATTTCCGTTCATCTTGGCATTCCTATTTGCAAGGACGGATATAGCCTGCACCCATGGTCTCAATATTAGGCCTACCTTCAGTTTATAGGCCTATAGGTCTAAAGGTTTTGTTTGTGTAATATCATTCAATAGTCTGTTTAATAACTTTACAATCAATTTATGCATCGTCTAAACATGTACCTTAGCGAAGGTAAATATTTATAGTGTAAAGATATACTAAGCTGTCTGGCACTTGGCCAATTTCTACTGGGCCACTGGTCGCTCTAATTTGCAAAGAACTGTTGTTCCTTGCTTTCATGGCGATGCGACGTGACCTACATAAATATTAAAGCTATGCAAATGTTCGAGCTTTAAGAAATAGAGGCCAGAGTAGTGTCTACTAATAGACAAACATTTGACTGCAGACATTAAGATACATACGACATAATGTGGCTAAAACGGAGGTATACAACGTGTACACGCGTGACGCTAAGAGTGGTCACCATTTAACGGCTTTCCACAAAGCAGTGAGTTTGTGTCACTTCGCTGTAAGAAGTTCAATGAGGAAGTTTCTCCTTCGCTAATTAGAGCTTTCTTCTCCGTAGCTAACATGAAATCCGAGATATTTCATCAGGACAGTAAACTACTTTACGTCCCATTTTAACATTTACTCTAAGGCTAAGAACAGGGCATCTATTTAAAAATGAGGTTGACGACATCGAGTCGTGGAGCAATGTAGGCGGAGAGACCGAGACCGAGACCGAGACCGAGACCGAGACCGAGACCGAGACCGAGACCGAGACCGAGACCGAGACCGAGACCGAGAGACCGAGACCGAGACCGAGACCGAGACCGAGACCGAGACCGAGACAGAGACAGAGACCGAGACAGAGACCGAGACCGAGACCGAGACCGAGACCGAGACCGAGACCGAGACCGAGAGACCGAGAGAGAGAGAGAGAGACGAGAGAGAGAGAGCTAGAGCTAGGGGAGACGGTTATGAAGATTTGGGTCCAGTCGGCGTAAAGAAGATGGCGGTGGACAACAGAAGAGAATTTTATGAGATGGCTCAGAGGTGCATTTTGTAAAGCTAAGTGGCCCTAGGGCGGACGGAGCCTTATGGAACGCCACAAGAGAGGGAGAGAGGGGTTGTGAACAGTTGCTAGCGTCTTTGACAAAGAATGAACGGGAAGGCAAGACTGGAACCAGAGTAGAGCAATGCCAGAGACGTCAAATCGAAATCGAGAGGTCAGCCGAAGGAGAAGTAGGTCATACCATCGATCCAAAACGGCAGAGATGTTGAGGAGACAGAGACTTACTGATGACTTAGAGTCTGTACAACACGTAACATCAGAGACCAATTTATTACACAGCGAGACAAGCAGAGTTTCTGAGGAGTGGTGTTTAACGAAGCCAAATTGGTCGGGGTTGAGGACTGCGTAACAAGAAAGGTAGTTGATCATCTGGGCAAGGACCGTTCTTCGGTTAGTTTAGATTAGGAAATAGGGCCTACTGGGGATGGGGCGATAGTTGGAGAGGGTTTCCTTGTCAAGATTAGCTTTAACTAATTAATTATCTTTCAACAATAGAACGGTTAGGACCACTTCTGTGAATGCATTCTTTATATATAGACCTAGGCATTTAATTTACAAGCGATTACCTCATCGTACCAACTCATTTCAGAAACTCATGTGCATGTGCGTCATGCTCTTTACTAATCGTAAAAGTTACTTCTCCTGTGTACCTATTAGGTCACGTCAGAACCAATGAGATATATTATAATAAGCGCTAGAGGGCAATTGACGTATCTTCCTTCGCTAATTTTTGAAGCCACAACCATAGATATAATAACACCTTATCGAGAGCTCCGCAGTTAATTTAAATTGATATGACGCGTTTTGATTGGTTGAAATTCATGGACGCAGTCAAGCTTAAGCGAGACTTTAATTTCTTTTCGAAGCTTACGCCTTGCAAAAAGTACAACAGACACAAAATAACAACTTATCCATTAAATAATATTCCAGCGGCCTCGTTTTCGGACTTTAATAAGTTGCTACATCCACACACTACACAATTTAACTTCGATCGATTCCGCCATTTTGTATACCCCAAGGGTCAAGGCCTTTTGAATCGGCGGCGTCAAAAATAACAGCAGATCAGGCCTCTAGTGATATAGGCCTATTTATATATTATACATCTCTATGGTCAGAACCATACCATCCAATTCAGAGACTTCAGCCATCTTCAGTTGACGCCAGTGATCTATGAATATAGTTAAACTGTTGAACTGGGACTGCTTATCTTAATATATTGCACTTCGTCAGAGCTTTTAGACTAATGTCTCAGTTCTTTTAAAAGCGATATTATTATTATTTTAATTCATACATGCATACACAGACGTATACGTACATACACACACATACAATAATGCAATATGCATTATTGCATGTATGTATGTATGTATGCTTGTATGTAATACATACAAGCATACATACATACGATCAGCCACGAACGACGTATGAAAAGATCTCTATGACAACGCGGCGCGTTTTCACCGATGACGTCATTAGCCTTAACAACGGAGTTGAGATGTCGAAGGCGTGAGTGAAGCACTTGAATGTGATACACAACAAATTCCCCACTGAGTAGTTGACATCAGTGGAGAGACGATTCAAGTTAATGGCCACGTCTACTGGACCTCCTCTTATACGTCGGCACGACGGCTTTTGTATACCAATCCACTTCACGAATCCACCAAGCCACTTCAAGCCACTGCTAAGTATCGCCGCTTACTTATTAGACCTATGCCAAGTTGCCAACGGGAATCAGCGAGAATCCGAGTTTTTCTGATAAGCTTAAGATAGGCCAGGTGTTTCTATTTAAAATTCGTCATTGCCACTGCATTGCATTCGTTGGAACTGTTTGATCCTTTCATGAGAATTGCAAACTGACAACCTTCAGTATGTCTATAATTGGCCAATCCTGAGACCCAGGTGACACAACAGCAACGTATTGAATTAATTATTTCCATTTATGGAATGCAAATTCCTGCATCACCTCCTCTGAAATCTGGCTTACATCTGGCTACGACTCTAGTGTGTGTGTGTGTGTGTGTGTGTGTGTGTGTGTGTGTGTGTGTGTGTGTGTGTGTGTGTGTGTGTGTGTGTGTGTGTGTGTGTGTGTGTGTGTGTGTGTGTCTCACTACAAGCATGCTGTTGATCTAATTCAGACACGAGATCCGATCAGTTTAACCAAGTTTAATCCACGCTTGTTCAAAGTAGACCTATTGTTTCATGTAGGCCTATGGACCATAGTATGCAGAGTGTCCTCTGTCAACGAAACTGTCGTTTCAACATTTTATTAATGGAGTACCGCACGCCAACCCATACCGCCTCCAAACCTAAGACTTGCGGCGCATAGGTCTGCACTATTTAGACTAGGCCTAATCGTCGTCCGTCATCGTCATTGTCATCGTCATCATCATCATCATCATCATCATCATCATCAGAGGCGGCGACAGAAACTCCTGGCCCCTAACCAGAGCAGTCATTGGCCTATAATTAACTATCTTTAGGTTTTATGAGAAATTTAAAAAAAATTGAAATAATAAAAGTGCGGGTACGATCTACGATACTTTATTTCTATGCACAACTATGATTTCATTCAACTGTTAATTTAAACAAATTATTTTCAAATTTATGCTAATCAAAACACAATTATTTGTCTGGATTTAGCTGCAGCAAAATCGTTTATAATGTCATCGTAGTTCTATGATTTTGACAGATCATATTCGATTGCGAAAGTTGCAAGACCCTTCAGTCTGCCTTGCTTCAAAACAGATCGTTGAACACTTTTAATTTACTTCAACTTATGATATTTGTCTTAAGTTCATTGCGGGTCAGCTCGGACCCCTAAAAATCGCCGGGCCCTGGGCATTTGCCGCTCTGACCCCCCCCCCTCTCGGCGGGCCTGTCCTTGATTTGCTCTTAGGCGTATCAGTCTTTTTCCCGCCATGGGACAGACATTTTTCGCGAACGGCACCTAAAAGGGTCAGCTTCCGTAGCGTTGCCTTGTAGTTTACATTGGCCTGTCGATCGTTTTCTTCTATCAATTTTGCTTAGTCTCTTTATCGTCCCACCGCCGGGACTCGCCCGTCTCGTTCTTAAATATAGGCCTATGTTTCGCAGCTCGTGCGAAGCCGGAATTTGACGCAATTTGAGTCTAACTTAATTTCACCTTGTACAAGGCACGCAATTTGAGTACTAACTTGATTTCACCTCTCCTCCGCTTGCACTCACCACTGCTACTTTCCACTCGCGACTGAAAACCGAATTCTTCAAGCTCTCGTATCCTGCTTTCTACTCCTGCGCCACCACACGACCACCATCATCACCGATTACCACCGTATACATTGTCTCCTCAGCTTGACCTCCCCGGATTCTGACCTGGCATCCGAACAAACCGAGTAGTCTGGCTATAGCAGACTTGATTTGATATAGCACCGGTGAGTAAGATGGACTCCCTGACGTGGCTTTTATGAGGCTCAGAAATGTTCGAAGATTTACGTTACATTACATTGCATTCGCCCTGCACATATACTGTATATATTACAAAGCACACGATACAAATCGTAATAGTAATCTCCAAACTTCTAAAGCGCCACTCCAAAGCCAAGCGCAGGGCACCAGCTTATTCACGAGCGCTGATACAAAGACACGGCAGCTCGTTTACGCACATAACTCAAGTTCGCTGCTTTACTGAAGCCTTTTGCGCCGTATGCATCTTATTCTGAGGTCTGGTCGAAGCTATTTACTCGGCGCTATAACTTCTGTTGTACGAAAGACCTTTCCCACCAGCATTTGTATGCAGAGAGCTTTTCTTTCAAGTCAACGTCGAATTTCTATATTGCAACCTAAACTATTATAAGGATATCACTGTTGTAAAGCGAGGGCAATGTCTCTCTTTGATCAGCGTTGTCCTAGGGACAGTTAGCTAATGGATGACGTGATGGTAAACTGTATGATTCAGTTATTGCACTGAATTCATAAAATAACTTATTAAAATGTTGGAATCAAGCCGAACAACGTAAATATTAACTACCACACAATCTCTGTAATACATAAGTAAACTTTACTCATTAAGTTCTGTTTGTGGCCTGCCGTTCAAATCTTTCACGAGCGGCTTGGAGTATCGCCAATATCAACTCAGGCTATTTATAGTCCAACTGTCAGCATTGTCAGCTTAAGGCATATATGACTTGTATAACAGTATTAAACTTTGGTACCAGCTCAACTAATGCAAAATAATTTGAATTTCTGGGGACGCATATCTGTTGAAGCGCAAAAGCGAAAACAACAAACCGCTACTGACCAACATTTCCACACAAACACACACACACACGCGCGCGCGCGCGCACACACACACACACACACATACATATGGCCTACGGGTTGCATGAACTGTCTCCAGTTTTACAAGACATATGACGCACCAGGCTTTGATTTTAGGACATATACAGAAGTAAAAAACAAAGGATGTGTATTGTGTAGGCCTACTGTGCCACCTTATACTACAAATGCAACGGCCTACATACATATATATACATTGTGCCCATTGTACATTGCCTCCAAGACTTTATGTGCAAACCCATTATCAGGTAACTCTGAGACTGAAGTCAATCTTATAACAATATCACTTCGAGCGTTGCTACATTTACCAGCAGCAATGTGAAAAGTTTCGTAATCAGCACTGTCACTAGAAATAATAAAACTGATAGTGTTTTCTGCTGTTTTCTTCGATACTTTGGCTTGCAATGCATGGTGGGACAATGAACAAGAAGTCTCTTGCATCTCCAAATAGAGCTTCGTGAAGAGTTGCTAATTTCTTTCTGTATTTCTGAGGCGCAAAAGAACGTGCCTAAAAATGGAGATGTATCACAGAAATTGCATTTGACTCTACGCTAGGCAGAAACATACTAGACCTATGCAAACGATTTGCTGAACAAGAAATTAAATACTATTCCCCCACCATGCAAGTTCGAGCCCGCAACCATCAGAATACAAAGCAAATGCATGTGTAACTATCAGGTCACCTTGACACAAAGCTGATCGAGTATGTCAATGTATAACTAGACCGAATTCCAGAGTTTTATCAACCTTAGGATGAGCGGGTGAGCTACGAAATAATGACCCACTGATCGGTTGTGAACAAGAAAGATCAATTGAGACATTCAGCCTAGGCTATAATTATTGTCTAGGTTAGTCCTATTCAGTTGCTTGTCTATTTGGGTATCTAGGCCATTTCACTTGTATACATTTATATTATATTCTGAGGATGCGCGATCCAGCATAGAATAGTAATAGATATAGGATATTTGAATCATTCATTCAATTTAGCTTAAATGGCTTCGTCCATTCACTTCTTTCAGTTTCATGGGTAGGCCTATTAGTGCATAGCTGCATAGACAATATACATCGTATTATTAATAATATTCGTTTATTCAATTCAAACTGACAAACCGCAGTATGATTACATGAAATAGTTGGAAAACATAATAGAAAGTTTAAGTTAAACAAGAGTCGATTTTTAACTGTATGGCAGCCATGCTAGGTGCCAATCCGTCCCACTGTTGCTCAGTTTATTAGACAACTGAATTGATTTAAATGTACGTATAACAGTGGGGTAGATTTATTTTTGCTTAATTTAGTCGAAATGCATTTAATTGTGTATTTGTAAATGTATTGATGCCTAGTAGACCAGTTAAAGTAAGAGTTAATGCATGGGCGTATTTAGGGGTGGTTTTACGGGTCCCCCCCCCCAATAAACTAAAAAATTACTAAAAACTAACAATGTAGAAAAATACGACCATGACTAATGGAACCCCCGAAAACTAACCCACCCACCGCCCAAATCACCTGCACTGGCTCCCCCTCATTGCTCGAATTCAGTTCAAGGTCCTTACTTTAATCTACCGCTGGTATTCTGGCTTAGCTGCTAAGTATCTTCTTGATCTCATCTGTCTGCCCATCTCAGCCACTTCTCTCCGTCTGCTACGCTCACTTGACCGGCAAGATCTCTTCACCCTCGCGAGCGAGGACTGCAATGGCCAAACCCCGATCTTTTGCCTTCATTGACCCTGCACTATGAAACCAGCTCCCTCCATTGACACGGTTCTCCTTATTAACTGGTGGCCCATGTGTCTCCTTTCGTTGTCTTAAGACCATTTGCCTTTCTTTGGGTCTTTCGCATTGGGAGCGCCTCTGAGTGATGAACACTGTGAGAGGCGCTTTACAAATATATAGATACAATACAAAGCAATATGACTGATATTGTTAATAACTTTGATAATATTTGTTCCTGTTATGTTAAAATTTCCGAGAATTATTTTCAAACTGCCTAATAGGTTTGAGTTGTTGAATAACGGAAATAAAACCACAGTTGCTCAAGGGAGATCACAATGCCAGTCAAAGTTTAAGATTGTTTATCCTGTAGATGAGTAAATCTTTGCTAGAGTAGAAAGACGCTTCGAATCCTTTCCTGTCCCACCTGCGCTCCCTAGCGAAGCGAATTTAGCAATAAAATGAGTGCACATGTGCTTAGTACAAAGATCAGGTGGGAAGATCCTTCAGCGAGGAGGAGCCATCCGTTCATCTGCCGAGGTTGTAATGTAATGTAATGTAATGTAATGTAATGTAATGTAATGTAATGTAATGTAATGTAATGTAATGTAATGTAATGTAATGTAATGTAATGTAATGAACAAGACACTTATAAAGCGCCACATAAGAGTCTCTCAGAAGCGCTCGAGGTTAAGCAAGACGTGCAGTTATAAACGGCGCCCACAGCTCAACTTGATTATTCAGAACACAGTCCATATCATCGTAATGTAGGGCATAGCATTATGTCTATATTTTCAAAAAGTGGACATAGAGCTGTGTAATTCTACAGACCCGACTTCACAGCCATAAGCGAGACTACCATTCAGGGTTAGCTCAAGAGCTGTCACTCCTCTTCTTGATAAGCAATGCATTTCTCTTCAGCGACGCTTGAAGAAGTCTAAATACCAAATGCCGTTTAGACCTCCTCCAGTAGCCAGATTTCGCAGACTAGGACAGGGCCTACTAGGTTTTCACCCGATTCATAATAAACTAACCACTTACCCTTGGTGTTGATCCATTTTGTCCTTATTCTCTTGATTAACTGATACGAGTTTAGCTCCTCTCAGATTGGTACATCTTGCAATTGATATAGGCCTATAGTTTCAAACAACGAGAAATCCGAGACTCTTACGCTCTATCGCAGTATTGTTTACTATTTGAGAGCAAATGGCATAAACGTAATCCAAAGTTGTTCTCCAATCGACGAGAAACCAGATCCTGCTCGAGAGAGAGAGCCCAACCGATCAGCAACACAAAACAATCTCAAACGATTTTCATATTACGCTGTGTACAGCCAGACGTCAAACTGTTGCGTTAAATCGATGTAACGTAGGACATTCAACTGAATGAGCTTTGAAGTTCGTACGAAATCCCGAGTCTTCAGTATGGATATTAATGAAAATATCAAGGTTCAAGCGGCGTTTGGTGAATCAGAAATGAGCAGACATCGAGAACTACTCAAATATTTAATAGCCCTGCAGATGCATGAATATCGTGCGACGATTTGCAGTGCACAACAAACTCTGTACACTGACATGCACACACGTTCAGTCTATACGCAAGCGGTCGATAGTTGAGAGAATCGATGAACAACGCGGTTTGCACGCGCTGTGCATAAATATATATACGCATATATATAGGTATATATATATTAGTAACAAACATCGCTTATTTACATAGATATAAGCCCATGGGTTATCGTATAGTGATCAGTTTGTTTTACAACCTTCGTCGCCATTCGTTATTCACCGCTAAAGTGCTTACAGCCAACAAGCTGAAGATGTCTTGTCGAGTGTATACAGTATTAAAATCATTCGAGTTTATATATATTACATAGATATTATATACTTCATATAACAGATGTGTGTGTGCGTGTTCGTGCGTGATGTGTGCGCGCGCGCGTTCGATTAAAGTAGAAACTTGAGCACAGAGTCACATTTCCTACACAAAACAACTTTGATAGGCCTATGCGATTTCTCAATAAGTAAGATCTATCTAGTGGTAGAAAGGAGAAATCTCTTTTTGGTCTTTATTCCATTGTTGAGCGCTTCTGAGAGACTCTTAGTGGCGCTTTATAAATGTTTTGTTACATTACATTACATTACATTCTTCGTTTCCTTGTAAATTTTGTGGGTTAGTAAGCTAGTTAGACTAGTGTTCATAATCGATAAGCCTACAGATCCCGAGCAGTGGAACCGATGGAAGGACCAACTGAAATCCAGGACAGGACCAATTCAAATTAAGAAGAGGATCGACTGGGTTAACGGATATACCAAGCGAAGTTGCGAAAAGGGCGAGCTTAAGTTAACCAACTTTCACCAGCCAAAGTTAGTGAAAGGACCAACTGAAGGCAAGAAAAACTAAGCGAAATTAGTTAAAAGTAATAACCTAAATTAAAATAGGACCAGCTGAGGTTTATGAAAGGACCAACTGAAGAGAGTGTCTGCTTTTCGTAGTTCAGATTTTATAACTGCTATGAAATGGAAGCTATTCAGGTCGACCCGATTGTTAGGCCTATCGCTATCTATTATCTGTTATCGCTGTCAATATTACATACGTTATCGCTATCGTTATTGTTTAGTTATCTGTTTGCCACTGTCATTGGTTCTATTATAGCAACTAGCATGGGCTGCTAAACATCGAACCCTTTGGGGTCAATCTCAGCAGTCGACCACCTGACATCGACTTTCAGTGTGCCACAAGTGGGCTAATGCGCATGAGCTTCCCATATTGAATGCTTCGGGGCTGGAGGCCATAAGCATACAAAACGCCGATCAGAGAATTTAATATGCCAGTCATCTCTGACATGACGGCGTCGGTAAACAAACGTATTTTAATTAACAAGATTTAGCCCATGCAGGCATAGGGTTTCCACAGTAGGGCCTATATTTAACCCCAACAAATCAACCAGACGGTTTTCCAAAACCGACCCATATTAAGTTCACACAGGTATACCGGACGGCTCTTCGAAGGGGCCCATATTAACCCCTCATGAGAACCAAATGGTTGACCCAAAGGGGCACATACTAAGCCTTATCAGCAAGCAAGAGCGCTGTACACATGGGCCCATATTAAAACCCCAGAAATAAACAAGAGAGCGGCCAATATGGGGCCATATTTGGTTCATATTAGCATATATATACTCTGTGCTCTACACAAATGAAGTTACCAAAATGGAGTCTATAGGCCTATAGGTGAATGTGAGGACGACTCTCATATCAATGACACTATCTGGACTATCCAAGTGTGGTCTGTATTTGGCATACCATGTCGGCTGCCCAAACTGAACCCATATTATGCCCATATAGGAAAAACAAAGGCTGCCTACCCACTGCCTACTTGGGATCCATGGCCAAAATGCTGGCCCAGCTAGCTATACACTGGTTAGAGCGTAGGCCGCGTCCCATACTCCTCTGTGAAAGAGAGCGTGCGGATCACGGTTCACTTCCCGAAGGCGGCTTATTTCAGAGATTTAAATCTCGGGACATCACGGTCCGTACACGGGGACCTTACAAGGAGGTGGGGCGCCTTTCAAATGGGCAACGGTGTTGAAGGATCTCAGGCGATCAATTCATTGAAAATGAAGAGGTCGAGGCCACCCGGTCACTATATAAAATCAAGTACATTTACACCTGCAGTACAGAACTCCGCCACTGTTCGTTTCTGACAGTGCCAGTCCCAAGCCTGGATAAAGGAGGAGGGCGACGCTAATGATCTTTGCTATTACACAGTGTCGTTAAACTGAAACTACTACTACTTGCAGTACAGAGTCCATCTGAGCTGCCCAAATGGAGCCAATATTGGCTATATATATCTGCTATCCAAATTAGGCTCGTATTAAGCCCATATACATATACAGGCTCCATGGATGCCCATTTAGAAACAGCATGGAGTCATCGACAAAATCTCATGGAACTTATATCTGGAAGGCCTATATCGTATCGTATCGTATCTGAGAATTTGTTAAGCGCCTCTTACAGTACTAGCTATTCAGAGGCACTCTCAGCGTGTCGGCCCGGGGAATTTGGGTCCATCAAGTTCCCTTATGGAACCCAGTCGAGGCCAAATGGACTACATTTGGGTTTCATATTAGGCTGGGTAGGCCTATGTGTAGCATGTTTTCTAATTATATTTGATTTGCTATTGTTATTAGTTATGCTGTCATCATTATTGATATTGTTGTTGCTCCTGCGAAAAGCAATTTGAATACAAGGAGGTAAATAGAAACAACGTAGACGGTGCGTGCGTCACAGTCTGGAACTTCGCAAAGACTGTTTTTACGAAGGTTTCACGGAAATCGAGAAGAGAGATCATCCGTCTCCTATTGGCTAAACTGTCAGTGAACAGCAGATACTTGTGGTCACATAGTTCTGTGTACCTGACAAGCAGGCCCTCCACGCCAACCACCCATTCACACAGCTCCAGCCTGTTTTCATGTCCTGGCCTTAAGGCCAATGAATATTAATTGCCAGAGCCTAGTAGCTCGACCAAAGCATAGGCCTGCACAGGTGCATGTGCACTTCTGTTGTTCGTTGTCAGGCAGGCCTGAGCCTCTTCTTATCGCGACATAATTTAAAGTCCATTTCGTAAACGTCGTTCGATCAATGTAACACTCACATATTATGTCTTTAAAAGACAGTCAACTCTGACTTGACCTATTTTCGCGTTTACTTTGTCAGGTCGATAAACTCTCGAATGACGTCATCTTCTAAACCATTTTACTTCTACGATGTTTTATCTTTGACAATCCAACTGAAACTGAGTTACTTTCTTAACCAGTTACATTGAATGACATGCCATCTAAAATCCCACTTGTACGAAGTTACAGCAAATGACCATATAATTTGCATACCGCTAAATTTTAATAAACTTATACCATTACACTTCGTGACGTAGCATTTACCAATTTGCATATGAAGACAAGTGGCAGTGACGCATGTTATTCTGAATTGTAAACAAATCACGCACTGTCGGCAATGCTGGTAGTCGCAAACTCCAAGTTTTATAAAGCGCTATGAAAAAGCTAAGCGCAGGGCACCTGCTTATTTATGAGCGCTAAGTAGGTAGTCGTCATTCTCCAACATGCAGGCGGTAGGGGGGACAATGTCCGGGGGACAGTGTCCTACACTCAGGCGGTAGGCCTATCCAACAGACGATGCTCTCAGTAAAAGATGACCGATGTCTATACGAATCCATGATTTTCCTGTTGTTGAAGGCGCAAATATCCTGGTTTGGTATTGAGACATTACGCGGCAATCTATTGTTATTTTAGCATGCGTTATGACATAAAATAGTAATTTTCCGTAGCTATTATCGGTACAACTTTTATTGGTTAACTAAAGCGCTGTTTGTGCTTTTCGTAGTTTATATGACTTTCGCTGAGTCATTTAATCCCATCTTGACCTGAACCTCTCGCAATCCTCCTAAAAGGTGGTGACAGTGATGGGAAAACAAGGGGAAGCTTTTCATCTGGTTTACGGTAAATGCCCCGGAATGGTGTCATGGTATCGACTGTGCGTTACGGTCAGCTTTCTGTCGATCGGTTCTCTTATGAATTCGTCATACAGCAAAGTCCAGGAAGCGTTAATGAAACGTTGAGAATTAAAGCTGTCCAGAAACGTGATTTTTGAAAAATAACATTTGAAGCGTTGAGTAATCTGATAAGAAACGTCGTTTGTAGCTGACGGAGTAGTAGGCCTAATAAAAAAAACCTGCGTCTAATAAATAGGGGTTGAGTCTTACGCCTATCTATTACGTTTGCCCATGGGAAAGAGGAACGAATGAATGTCTAGGAACTCCTTGTGACAACAAAGGTCTTTGACGTCTTCCCATTGTTGATCCTGTGGTGGTTGTCTTTGTAGTTTAGCGGTACCTTGATTTCAGGACGAGGAGTCTGGCCCGCATCTTTCGAGTTGTTATCTCTTTCGCACCTCTATAGGTGGGTTCTTTGGTCTTACCGTTGTCTTAATTCACGTTATCTACAACACTACCCGGTACTATTTACATTTGAGAAACAGGAACGACACAGTATTCATATACAAGGCCTATAGGGCCTATGGGGCTTAGCCTAGCCTGAGCAACTCCACAAATCATTCTTATTTTAATGCAAATGTTATTCACAGGCAAATTTAAAGAATAAATTTATTCTTTGAGAAATATAGACACATTTGCTTTAATGACAATTTTAATGACAATTTTAACTTGATTGTAAAACTATTTGTGAGTTGAACTGACAGGAAACGGGGGAGATATTATTTCAGTCCGGGAGAGACTCTGCCAAAGGGAAACGATATCGTGCCATCGGCCTTTTTTTGTCAAGGAACCCCTCTGGTCGACGCCATTCAAACGACTCGTTTCATCACTGTAGGCCCTATCCAAAAGCAGTCATATTGGCCGCAAGTGTCTCCTTGCGTGTAAATATTGCCTACAATAATATTGTATATTATACGTATAGATGCATAGTGAAGTGCTTCAGATGAATGGGTTGGCTTTAGTCCTTTCTAAAGATTTCTGAACCATTTGGATGCTAGACAAATGTGTTTTCCCAATACAGCAGTGTACCTTTATTTCTTGGTGAATTACAACGCAAGTTGTGGTATACTTAGGTTCCCTGTATTTGGATGGCTGTGGTCGTGTTGGAATCTTAGCCTAATGAATTTTCGATCTCGGTGGTGCGCTTCTGAGGATCTTCTATGAGGCATGTAAAGCATTTGCTTTCCGCACCTTTTATCGCTGTTTCAATTACCCATCCGAATTTTTTATCTGATGATATAGATGAACCTGACGGGTAACAAATCGTTTGTGAATTTCATGTTGACTAAGCTCTAGTAAACAAGCGGAAGTGGCGTTTCTATAATGTTGCTTTTAAAATTTCGGCGATTTAAATGCAGGTTACACTTTTTCTACGATTCCTTAATAATAAAGGATGGGCCTATGTCCCATGCGTCACGTAAGATTTGCTTTATTTTCGCGTCACAATTATTGGTCCCTAAATTTGACGTCATTGGTATTTTCGCTTAATAATTAATTCATCCTCGATTTCACGACTTTACGTGTCGTTTCTAGCAGCTGAAGCTGCCATTTACGCGTTTTTAGTATATCTTCAGCTATATGCTCCAATCTATTCTTTTTATGTCTTAGTAAAGGGAGGAATAGGCCGTTACACGATCGGACTGAGTGATTAAGCGATCTTAGCAGCAGCCGAAGAAGACGTTTCTTTTCGCAGGAAACCTAAGGAAACAGGATGCCGAAGGAGAATACAATTAAGCGATGGGCGGTTGATCAAGAGTATGAACCCCCCGTTACTCGACTGAAAGTCAAACTGGACCCCACCATAATCCTTCATGAAGGTCTCTCTCCACAGGCTCGTAAAAGGTACGCATTTGACATAGACTATACTGCATTCACATAGAAGCACACAGATAGGTCTACACAGTGCACAAGCATACAACGAAACGTATAATTATCTTCATTTTAGAAGTTGGCCTAGGCCCTAAAAAAGACGATGATCGAGGTTTCAATACGACAATGCGGTGTAGGCCTATGTACATTTTACAAAATTGACACAGGTTACACAGTTGGCAGTTTTCAGGAGTGAAAAGCCGAACATTCCAATTTCCACGTCCTCATGCGTAGTACATCTACATACATACGCACAAACACATGCATAGATGAATACATACTTACACACAATTTTGTGTATCGTAAAGTATTTGGTTTTCACAAATGGGAATCATTAATAGAATTTATTGCAGGTTTAGGTAGTTTGGACTTCAAATCTATGAGAGTTATTGCTATGTTTACATTTCTTTACTGTGGATAATAGTACACTAAATATGCTGTCATTGACATTCAGTTATGGACTTGAGTGTAATAATTTAGTTAATGATTTTGGTTTGTCAGTAAAGGACAACATGTCTTATATAAGATCGCGGGTGCATAACGTTTACGCTTCCATGCAGAGGAGCAATAGTTTGAGTTGTCGCCCAGTCTGTTTGGGAAGGAGTTTTTGTATTTTTAAACATTTTTGTTCTAGTCTTTCCTAAGTTAGCCTAGTCTGTTCTGCTTTGTGCGAAATAAAGTTTATACGTACATGCATACATACATACATACTAGGGTGTCCCACGATAATATAGGACAAATAAAATTGTTGAAACTTTTGATGCAGTCCCTCCTAAAAGTTTCTTTATGATCCCGTAATATCACCTGCTAAGTTTTATGACATTTCGAAAATATTTAGGGGTCCCGCAAGGCTCATAGAGTTAGTGCAGTTTGTCGTAAATTAGGCTACGCATGGCGTCATTGACTTTTAAATATTCGGGTGACAACATTTTGATCCCATAATAACATGTTTAGTATCACTAGAAAGCTTTTAAACAGCAGAATCTACAGACATAACCTTCTTGTATATATATATATATATATATATATATATATATATATATATATGCATAAAGTTTCAAGTATGAAGAAGACATAAAACACACTACAACAAGAAATCAAATTTCTTGGCTTGCAAATCAAGGAAGACTTTCGAGCCTTTAAATCTGTGGTGCACTGGGAAGGCAAGCTGCTCCCTGACATCACTGGAGTAAACACGGACAAAGTGGACAGATTGTCAGTACTGATTTCTTCTCCAGTTGATAGAAGTACTAAACTTCTGGGTTTGCCAAAGTTGGCTTCTGTGTCAAGACAGGCAGAAGCAGTAGCAGTTCTAGACCTTTTAAAGTCGTAGCAGTGCGATACATTTATTATCGGCTTGTGTTTTGACACAAGGGCCTCAAATACCGGCAGAGTTAATGGAGCCTGCAGTGCCACCTCTAGAGGCAGCCACCGGTCGTAATCTGCTGTAGATGGCTTGTCAACATCACATGTTTGAAGTCCTGTTGTCTGATATATTCGTAGTGTGCCTTGGTAAAGTTTGTCCATCAACTGAGGAAGACATTCTTCTCTTCAAGCGATTTAAAGATAAATGGTCCGACCTGGCTCACCTTCAACCAAAGCCTCATTAATGTCTGTCTGTGTCTGACAAACTGAAGGAGTTCATTACTGAATATATAGCTTCAACTTGACAATCCTCAAGATTATTAGAGAGAATTCACCAACTCGCGGCATCCGTGTTTGGATTGAGCAGTTCGACAGCGGTTCGCAAGCCTGGTGCCCCTCTAGAGCGCGTTGGATGGCGAAGGCAATAATAATTATACTCAATGAAGATTTAGTTGCGTTTTAATGGAACCGAATCGGTTATCCAATTGACGGCCCGTGAATTACAGGGCATCCACGATTTAACAGATTTTGTTAGTCAACATCTACATCCAATCGTGGTTTTCGTGTCGAGTCACTGCTGATTCACCCATCAATGACATTCAACTAATAAAAAGGCTGCAATATTACGATGCTGCTGCTCTGAAGACCACTGAAGATGATGCTGTGTCATTCTTGGTACCTAAGCCAAGAACTGGAAACCCTTTCTCTGTTCTCACACCATCTCTCTTCTGAAGAGAAAGCACAGCTTATGTTGACAATGAAAGGTGATCGAGGATTGCACTTGGTTCAATCTCTTACCGTACGATAAGGAAATTATATATTTCTCGAAGCTTCTTCTGAACTACCGCCAACTCATCGTGGTTTGTATCCTCGCTATTTCATGTGAAGAGTGACCCAAAAGCCAATTGTATAAGATCGCATGTCAGGTTGATAATAATTTGGCCTGTGTGAATGACAATGCTGAACTTGGAGTTGCTCTTATACAGAATTTCAATTTAACAAGAACGAAGAACAGAAACAGTTTCTTCTGCAAGTTGTTTAAAAACACAGGCATGACTTTTCTAATTGCAATCGTGACAATCTTGTAGATTATTGCAAAAAGTAGAACTGAACAATATGCAGCTGAAGGTATAAACAGTGATTAAGAATAAGCAGACGAAGGTATGGAGGAGCTGAAACCATTGCTGGTCGCATTATCAAGGATTTATAATAATGATTCCTTCTAACGATTAATGGCAATAACTGATATTGAGAAAGTCCAAAAATCTTGAGTTGCTGTACAATATATTCATTATTTATGTACGTAATAAAGTCAGATACTTGTAGATTCCACTATTTAAGAGCTTTCCAATGGTATTAAACAAGTTATCATGGGATCAAAGGTCGGAGTCTAAAAGCATTAATAAATTGGACACGTCCGAGGCAAATTATGCCAACATGGTGAAAATGTCAGTGTCTTGCGGGACCCTAAAAAAATTTTTAAATTTCATAAAATTTTCCAGGTGCTATTATGGGACCATAAAGAAACTTTTAGAGGGACTGCATAAAATTTTCGACAAAAAATATTTCTGGAACACCCTAATACATACATACATACATACATACATACATACATACATACATACATACATACATACATACATACATACATACATACATACATACATACATACATACATACATACATACATACATACATACATACATACATACATACATACATACATACATACATACATACATACATACATACATACATACATACATACATACATACATACATACATACATACATACTGTACATACATACATACATACATACATACATACATACATACATACATACATACATACATACATACATACATGCATGCATACATACATACATACATACATACATACATACATACATACATACATGTACATACATGACTTGATTGTACCTTCGTTTCGAACCACCACACGCGCTCGTCGGGACTTCTCGATTGCGGCGCCACGGATCTGGAATACTCTTCCGCCATCTGTGCGTGCCACTAATGCTGCATGTGGTTACATGGTTTTCTCTCGACTCTTTAAGACGCACTTTTTCAGCTGTTTGATGGCCACGTGTTGAGCGCTTCTGTGAGACTCTTAAGTGGCCCTATATAAATGTCTTGTTACATTACATTACATTACATACATACGTACATACATACATACGCGCAAAAAACCAAAACAATGACTGAAAGACATGTAGCACGAAGATCTGGAGGTTAGACTCGAAAACCACTGTAACAAGTGACAGAGTTTGTGTACTTAGGGGTCTGATAACAGAAGACGACCGATGCACAACAGAAATCAAACGTAGAATTGTTCTGGCGTCGGCCATGTTCGGCAAACCAAATAAGATGTGGAAAATAAGCAGCATATCGATAGGAACCAAGATGAAACTGTATAGAACCGTTTGTCATCCCAGTGCTGCTATACGGATCCGAGTGCTGGTGCATGCGCAGAGAGGATGAGAGGAGATTGCTGGTGGCGGAAATGAGCTGACTACGAAGAATACTGGGTAGAAGTAGGAGAGACAAGATCCGAAATGAGGTGACCCGGAAGGAGCTGGGACAGAGGGAGACAGCGGTGGACAAGATCAGAAAAAGAAGACTCACACGGTTCGGGCGTGTGATAAGAATGGACGACAGAAGGCTCCCAGCCGCGGCTCTGTATGGTCATGCAGAGGGAACTCGAATCCGAGGACGACAAAGACTTGGATGGACAATGTAAAGGAGGATCTGAGGGCAAAAGGACATGGATATGAGGGATGCCGTTGATAGAATCAGAGACAGAGAGATTTAGAGACATCATGTTGAGGCCTCACCGTCGGAGAACGCCTGACGGAAGAGAGAGAAGAAGAAGAAGATAAATACATACATATATATGCCTATATGCATGCATATAAACACATATGCAAACAAACAAACAAACGTACATACACAAGTACATACGTACATACATACATACATGCGTACGTACGCACGTCGTCAACGGCCTTTGATGCCATATGATGACGGTAAACTTGTGAATAAAAAAAAAACGTACGCACGTACATAAGTAAGCCTACATGCATGAATGCAATGATTCATACATACATACATACATACATACATACATGTACGTCCATGTGTCCGTACAGAAGTACATGCATGCATGCAATGATACATACACACATGCATGCATGTATGTATAATATATGCAACATACATACATACGTACGTCCTTGCATGGGCACATACATACATGCATACAATCATGCATACGTACAGACATATATACATGCATGCATACATACATGCATACTGATCCTGTAGGATAGAAAAGTTGTAAAGCTATTTATCATTATCATGTAATCTATATCCATTGCGGACACAAACGATAGCGCTACGTAATTTGAAGTGCCGCGTACATACATGGTGCGATTGCAATTGTCTTTCTTAGACGCTCCCGAGTACTTGCTCCGGCCGCTGCTCCCGCTGCTCCGGCTGCTCCGGCTGCTCCCGCTGTTGCGCCCCCTGCCGTGCAAAATGCAGGTAGGTCAATGGTAAAGCCATTTGGATACACTCATTGATAGATAGGTCGATAGGACTGGTTGGTTGGATGGTTGAATGAATCAATGATTGATTGATTGATTGATTGACTGATATTTGCATGTTTTCTTACTTGGCACTGGAACGGACAAAACAACCTGACTTAATTTTGTTATAGCGCTGGTGATGAGCTGGTCTGCCTGTCGTGGCTCTTATGGTATTGAGAAATTTCTGAGGTTTACATTACATTACATGAAATTACATTTGTTCGTTCTTACGCTCCAAGATTAGGCTTCCTTTGTCATTTTGCCATTGCATAATATTATGAGTTCTAGTGCAGGCGAAGTCTTCAGAATAATTTAAAACCTATTTTATATTATTTTATTATTATTATTATTATTATTGTTCTCGCGAAAACGTTTAAAATCACACAGAATGCGAATCAGAGGCGTGAATAATCGGACGCCAGATGAAAAAATTGAATTGGCATAATCAAGACGAGAGCAGACAAGACAACAGGCTATGCATATCCAATTATCCATATTCATGACCTTCGTAGAATCCACCCTATGCTTGACTTCAAGACACCATAAACAGTTACAAAATAGCTACATCTATACATGTAGTTTCATGCTAAACTATAAACTACTTTTTCGGAATATAGCCGCTACCCAATCAAACCGCCTTCAAGACATATAGTCTACTCCCAATGTTCTCGTTCGTGCTGCCACTAAAACCCTCAAACACTATCATATCACTCCTTCCTCAAATCACTCCATTGGCTTAATTTAAGATACCTGAACGAACAGAATACACAGACCTAGGCCTATCACTTACCCACAACACCAGTGGCGGCGCAAGCATGGGGCTAGAGTGGGCTGAACTCCCCCCTATCGGTGGCTCAGCCCCCCCCAACAAAAGTGGAAAATCACTGCCAATGCCAGAGAGGAGGGGAGAAAGGGAAGGAATTGGGGTTTTAGCCCCCCAAACCTGAAATCCTGGCGCCGCTACTGCACAACACACTTCAATTCCCCCAGCTGTCCTTTATTCGTCAGTTATTCGAAATCCAACCACTTCGCTCAACGTGCTCCTCTTCCGCTCTTAAATTTCTCCGCTCTACTGTCACTCAATCACTAAAGTTTGGAAGTCGATCCATAGCCATTGCTGTTCAGCCCATCTGGAATAGACTTCGCCAGATCCAAATCCATCTGATCCATCCTACGAACTCACCAAAACTTCACCTCTTGCCATCTCTGCGCAGGTCTTTCACTCAAAGCTAAAAACAGTCCTCTTTCCAAAATCCTATCCTTTATCCTCGTCTTCGTCTTACCTAACTAATTCTGACCGTACCTGCTTATCAATTTTGTTTTGACTGAGCGCCTGTGAATTAGCTGGTCTCTGCAACTTCGCTTTTCGGGGCGTTCTAGAAAACTCGAGATTACGGTTACGGTTACGACGGTAATTCCAAGGTAAATGGCCTTTCGGTTGATTGGTGAAGTGAAGACTAAAACACAATGAGGAGCCGAGAACAGATGTTTATGTTGAACACCAACAGTGCAGACAAAAGGTTCAGACCGAGCAGTACCAATGCCCACGTGCAGAGGTAGAAGGCTATATGGCCAATTCAAGGCATTCTCAGAGACTCTGAAGCCTCTACTGACTGAGTCTAGAAACTCAGAAAGAAGTGCATGGCTGCAGTGGTCAACAGCGTCAAACGCAGAACTTAGTTTTGAGGCGTATGAGAGGCATGCCTTTCCAGCAGTTAAGCGATGGGAACCAGCTTATTCACAGGCGTTGCTTCGTGTCAGAAGGTTTGTCTATAGCGAAAACAAATTAACATTAAGTAACGTGTTGTTTTAATCCATGTAAGGAAAAGACTTTCAAGAAACTTTGAAATCTTATTGAGATTGGAGATGTGTGTGTGTAAAGTTTGATGGGCTGTTGCTATACAGGTCAGGCTTATAATACAATACAATACAATACAACTGCATTTGATATCGCCCTTCTTCCAACGTTGGCCCGAAGCTCAGAAGTGCACACTCCTCGATGGCGCAGATGCAGTTATTTTGCAGAGCAATTGTGCGCCAAGGACTTGCTCATGGTCCCTACACAGTAACCGCCCCGGACGAGGATCGAACCCGTACTCTCCGCGTTATAGGTCAACGGCTCTAACCAGTCGGCCACCGTGCCACACTTCCTAAATAAAGGCGTGACTAAGGCAGATTTAAAATTTGCTCTGTGTAACGTTCTGTGTTATGATACCTTGTCGTAGAAGCAATGGATCAAGAGAACCACGCAAATCGAGCGCAAGGTGGGGAACAGGCAAAGGAAATAACTACAGGGAATCAGACAGAAGGAGTAACGACAGGGAACCAGAGTCAGGAAAGAGCGGAAGAGAACCAGATGGAAGACACGACGACGGGGGATCAGACAAAGGCGATAGGGAACGAGCTGGAGAATGTGATCATAGATAGCCAGATGGAAAGTACCTTTGAAAGCCAGACCAGGGAAAGCGTTTCGAGAGACGAGACAGATGAGAGGTCAGAGGAGAACCCGTCGGCGGGAAATATTCGATGGGAACAGATTGGGGATATGACTCAGGGAAACCAGAATGAGAATGGAGTTCCATGTGACCAGACAGAACCAGAGGATCAGGAGATCCTGATGAATACACTGCCTTTCGCGCAATCGATCGAAGAAAGTCCGACCGTAAACCAGTCAGATGGAACAGATGATTGGACCGAGGCGGATCAGAGGACTGTGGAGGAGGAGATTCGGGAAGCAGCTAAAAAGCCTCCGAATGAGAGAAGCTATTCGTGGCATCTGATAGTTGGAAAGACTGGAAAGAGCCAAGTGGGGTCAGAGGCTCCAGACAACACAATTAGCAAAGTGAGCACAGCGGAAATTGTGGGAAATGTGCGCAATACGGACATGATGGAAAATCTGGGCGTAGTTATGAGCAACATGACGATAAATCACCCGGAGGTTCCTTGCCACGTCATGATGGACCAAATAACCATGATGGACACGCCAATCATGGTGGACGAAAAAACCAAGACAAGAGCAATCGATATGGTAGACCAGGAAAGCTTCTACGAAGAATATGGAAACACTGTCCGAGAAAGATTAGCGATGGCTCCATCCAACGTATCGAGAGGAATGCCTGCTATGCATGCTGTTGCCAGCCAGGTGCGGAGCCAACTACCGGCAATAGCCGAAGAGCAGACCTCTGGTGTGATGAGGTCACTGTTTCCGCCCCATCACCAACTACCGCTAGCAGTCGATGAGCAGATCTCTGGTGTTACGGCTCCACTGTTTCCTCCCCAACAGCAACTACCGGCAATAGTCCAAGAGCAGAATGCCTCTGGTGTTGTGACGAGTCCACAGCTTCCTTCTGTCCAGCAGCCGGATCCAGACAATGGTAACAATCAAAGCGATCGACAGAATGATCCGACTCAGCTTCATCTGCCCACTGTCGTCAGCGCACTTCGCAGGAACGCACAACTTCTGGCTACGGAACCCGTCCTGGAAAAGCTGGACATCATCACGGATCGACACTTCGTCTTAAATCCGGACTTTCGAGGAGGCTTGAACTTGTCCGATGGCGGACAACAATTTAGCGTCGTCTCATATAGTATTACGGCTGAACTGGAAAAAGAAGAAGAGGAAGGAACAGCCGAGTATTTAGGAGGAGGAGGAGGAGGAGGAGGAGCAAGAGGTGGAATGGGATTTGGATTTGACGACGAAGAAGATTGCTCGTCTGACCTGGTGCCTAGTAACTACTGCGACCGGATCGTACTAGAACTGCACTTTCTCCAACCGGATGTCCTTTGTGTCCAGTCGATCGCCGAATGGCACTGGGAAAAACTGGAACGCAAGCTGAATAAGTAAGTTTGACCCAATATCTGTCTCTCTATCTATCTAAGCCATTAATCTGCCTGTCTGCCTGACTGTGTCTCTTTCTTGTATCGGTTGATGAGAGGCTACTACAGACAGTTAAGGTTTAGTTTCATTCGCTTTGGTTCGGCCAAACGTGGCCCTGGAAGCTACAAGCATCGGTCAGTCCTCTAGATCTGAAACTAATTCTAAACTTCCCCCTCACAGATAGTAGACTAATGTGGCGCTGGATTAGGATTCTCACTGGCACCTTAGGAATGTTCATAGATGGATAATTATTACTTATTGTTCCTGTATTTATTAAGCGCCATTGGTAACTGATGAAGCATCTGTCGATGGCGCTGAGCAATTGTGTGTGATGGACTCAACCGAGGTCCTCACACATCAGCCGTCTCAGGCTAGTCTCGAACCCGCATCTTTATCAAGGAGTTGATGCATAGGGAAGCACGGCACTTACATATCTCCACGAGCAGCAAAGCGAAACGATTGCCAACCCGGTTGACTTGAGACTGGAATGAAAAGGTCAATGATGTATGTCGGGGCCGTTTCGAACAGAGGAGAGTCTTGAATCATCACACTGTAGCTTCTCCTCTACGGAAAGTCATTGGAGCCTGTGTCCTTCTTCAGAGAACTTGGGCAGATTCGCCAGAGGACCGTTCGGGCGGGACAGTTGAGGACGGATCGAAGCTGATGTAGTTTGAACTTCTACAGGTCTACAAGGATGGAATTACAATAGTCGAAACGCTTCAGGGTTCAGAATAGAGGAATGTACCAGTGTCTCCGAGATACTAAATAACTTATTGTGCCAAATGACCCGTATATCTGCCGCCGTTGATAATAATATCAGGACCTGCAGAGGGAGTTATTGTTGTCAGTCAAAAGGATAGTTCTCCCTCCAGCAGCTCGCGAAGGTCGCGGATGACGAGCTGTTGATTACCCTCAGGAAATCACAAATTAGTAGCTTCCATGTCAGTCTCTGGACAATGAATTAATAGATCTAAGACCGATTGTAAAGTTACCACTGTCTTATAGAACTCTGGGAATGATAACAGGATATATGGGGCGCCACGTATGCCTGAACATATTTAGACCTATGTGTTTGTAAAAATTATGTTTACCTACCAGGTATAACTTATAAGTTGAAGTGGACGGTGCATTGTTTTAGTTTCGGTTACTGGGGCTTCAAGATGGACAGACGACCTGCATTAAGCAATTACTGCGAGGCCATCTTCTACAAAACGAACCGTTTTCTATTCGTCGAAAGGGAAACGGCCTTTATAGACGATCTCATCAGCAAGGTAAACTCGCCGGCAGCTATTGAATAATTATATCTTCCACAAGGACAATATAATAACACCATACAAATTTGGCATTACCTTTCTTTACTTGATATTGTATTACACTGACTTACATCACATCACTGGTGGCTCTACAATCTACTCACGGACATTCGACGAATGCCTTTTCTACGTACTCCTTGTGCCTCGACGGCTAGCCGGACGTGCGTCATCTTCTACCAGTGAGGGACTGTTCGTCGGCAGCGTCATCGTGTGTGCGATCGCTGTCACCTGTCGCCGCTCTACTCTATCGACGCAACTTGGCTCAGAGACTCTGAACATCCATGTCATCTTCAGCTGTCGACGGGAATATGTCGGTTGTTCCACGTGTATGCGTGGGTCCTCCACTTGTGACTCAGCTTACAGTGCATTTTTTTGCTATTTGATGTAATATATTCGTTCGTAATGGGGTCGTCCATATAAGTGTATGTCAAGGCAAATTATAGGGGAGGGGGAGGAAAAGTTTGACAGTTACTGGGGACAAGGGGAGGGTTCATTAAGCAAGTTGACATCTTCTCAACAAATTTTTTCCAAAGAATCAACAGAGACCCTTCAAAATGGTAGCTGAAACAGTAAGTAATGCTAAAAAGGTATAAAGTGATTAATGTTTATTACTACTAAAAAGCTGGTAGGCTAATAAACTATACTCATATATTTGGTGAAATTCGAGATTGCATTTTTAGTGTAAAAATCTTTTAAAATGATTCTACATGTATTGAACCATTGTGTTTCTTTTTGTGTGCGAGGTCACCTGGGTTCTGGGATTGTTGACATAATTTTTGGGGTCCTTCAATGTTTGACAGATGTTGACAAGGGGTGTAGGGGGTCAAAAACTGTGCCTAAAATTTGTTGACATAATTAATGGACGACCCCTAATGACGTTTAACATCATGTATTTGCTAGCGCAGAGTAGAAATCTCGAAGGGGCGCTATATAAATGTTCATTTACATTACATCACTGTGCAAAAGAGACAACAACACGTCGTTACGAAACTCAAGAAATCTCAACATTATAGTCAGGTAAATCGTTATAAAGTCTTGATCTGTACCCGTCTTGTGCCTGATGAGTTATGCAATGTGCGTATGCTCACCAATACCCGATTTTTTCGTCATAAATTAGCTGGAAAAAGTTTTGACTAAGAACGGCTGAATACTTTCGTCATTCGAAAAACAGCTGTGTAAGAACGAGGATCAATGTAAATTGCTTTGCCTCAGTTTTGCGCTTGACTACAGCTGCGCACACTGTTGATAACTCAGCGCTCGTGAATAAGCTGGTGCCCTGCACTTAGCTTTCAAAGTAGCGCTTTAAAAATGTAGAGTTTACTATTATGATTTTGCTAAATAAGTGGTCTCGATCGGGTGGTTGCGTTTTTATACGTTTACAAATGCTTTAGCAATCGATCTGCGGTTAGTCCATTCTGACCAACGCAAACAATCTATGCTTAAATAGCTCGGATCAAACCATTTTACTCATTCAATTTCTAATGAGCTACGACTGGGTCAGTAGCTTATCCTGCCACTACGTCGGCCGTTCGCTCTGTGTTCGGGGTTTGATTCTCGACGTAAAGTGCTTTATGGCTTACATACGACGATTGGCCATCGAGATAAGGATGAATTGAGATGTAAGGTTTAAAACCCTTTTGTCCTCGAGAGGTTCTTAAAAAGCGTCATGTAAAATGTCCAGATACATGTAGGCCTATATATAGGCTAATATACAATCACAGGGTTTCTGCTGCTGCCTGATATTGTCTTGTATGAGCTTCTGCCGAGACATGGTCAAGCCTCCTCAGACTGATACTGACAGTGACGTGAAAAAATGACTTACGTTACATTCCTTGCATTCTGTTACCTTAACTAAGTCTGACGTACTTTGACTGAACGTTTCTTATCTTTTCTACCATTTTCTTACCTCGCATTACCTTTATTACCTTGTCTTGTTTTACCTTCCCTTACCTTGCCTTCTCTTATCTTACATATTTTCTGACCATGCACACTTTATTGACTCTTTCCTTTTGTAATTGTAATTGAACATTTGTATAGCGCCACTCAGAGATTCAGAGGCGCTTGTCTTACCTATAGCCTGACTTAAGTCACTTTGTACGTGCACCTTACTTTACTCGCTGTGGTTGCAGCAATCGAATCAGCCTGGCGTGATCTATACCCTCGGAGTTTGTGATTCAGTGAAAAGTCGAGAAGTCGTCGTCATACTGACCCTTATTTGCAAGGTCACTCGTCGTAAGTTCAGGGTCGTCAGCACGCGATGCGTTCCAGAGCACAAGCAAAGGCCTGACCTGCAGGCGATCCAGGTATCTATCTATCTGTCTGTCTGTCTGTCTGTCTGTCTGTCTGTCTGTCTGTCTGTCTGTCTGTCTATTTATCTATCTATGATCGAGGTACAGTTATCTGTTATCTGCAGTTAGATCGATGTTGAACTTAAACAAGTGGTGCGCTGATACTCTTTCAAGCTGAGAGAAGTCAACTATTGCACAAAAGGAAGAACAATTTGGAGAAATAAATAGTCCACAAAATTCCGACATTTGCCTCTCTTTTCAGTTATTATACATTATTATTTGTTTAGTTTTTCGTATCTAGACTATAGTGGTAAAATAGATTTGCATAGAGGACTTCTTCAAAGTCCAAACATATTGACCTTACCAATGAAAGGAGTCTCAAACACGAACGACGCGCCTTAAAAGGGAAACTCTCTGCAGCCACTGAGCAATGATAATGCATCCTGATATATATATATATATATATATATACTCAAACTCTGAGAATATATGATGACCGTTGTATCATGCGAAGCAATGTAATGCAATTTTGTTGTAAGTGATGGGCGAACATTAAAGTCTTCTAATCATGTTTATCATGACTTTGTGTTTATGAGATTCATACGCACACTTTTTTGCATATTCATTTTGAATCATGTAAGTGTACATAAGCAAAAAGAAGTAGTACACTTTTATGTTGTTATCACCTAAGAGGCTAAACAGTGGCGCATGTAGAACCATAGCTTCTTGAAGCGACAGCCACATGGCATATACCATTACCATAATACACCCTGAATTGTTATAGTCATAAATTGTTTTAGTCCTACGTTATTACATTATATAAGCTTACAGGCAGCATGTATATATGCATGTAGATATATGTATGTGTGCATGTTTGTGCATCTTTTGTTCTATTCCTTAACTCTACAACGTAGGGCACCGAAAGATCCCGGAAACCGAAGCATAGACCTCTGAAGACCTTCGCATTAATTAGTCAGCTTCATGAATACACGAGTTTCCAAAGTAACTGACAAATTTCACAATAAAATGTTCGCATTTTTCGTTCTCATTTATGTCGAATCGTCCATAGACTGCACTTCCTATTTTTGTTTTTTGTATTAACGAAAATAAAGATGAATTTTCGTTAGGTTATTTTCGTTATAGTTATAGTTATAGTTAATGATATTTTTTACTCCTGCGTTATAGTTATCGTTAACGAAGTCATTTTATTTTCGTTAACGAACATTTTCGTTATCGTTATCGTTAACGAAAATCACACTGGCTACAGCCACATGGCATAGCCATATACCATTACCATAATACACCCTGAATTGCGCCTCTTGTTTTAGTCATACGTTATTACATTATATACAGGCAGCATGTATATATGTATGTATGTATTGTATGTATGTATTGTATGTATGTGTTCATGTTTGTTCTTGTTATGTCTTATTATGTTCTTCTTCGTTTGATCATCGATCTAGCTGGCTCAAGACAACAACATCATTTTTTCTGATTTTCCTGATGTCATCATGTTATCATGATAATAGCTAGAATCATCATCATTATTATTATTACGGACGGACATGATAATCAACATCATTATTATTATTACTATCATCACCATCATCATAATCATGTTCATCATCATCATCATCATCATCATCATCATCATCACCACCACCATCATCATCACCGGTAGGCACGACTGAAGATGGACTATGGATGGAGATGGATGGATGGATGGATGAATGGATGGATGGATGGATACGGATAGATGGATGGATGGACGGATGGATGGATGAATAATACGTATCTTTGGCTATCAGTCTGCAGATGTTTCTTTTGTTCTATTCCTTAACTCTACAACGTAGGGCACCGAAAGATCCCGGAAACCAAAGCATAGACCTCTGAAGACCTTCGCATTAATTAGCACTAATAAATGAACGCGTATTTTTAATCTTACTTTAATATTATTAGCGGTGAAATGTTTGCGTGCGTTCGTAGGTCTGTAGTATTCTGCAGAGACTGGAGGACATGGACTTGTCTCTTGGGGGTCGATTGCCGACGATCCTCTGCGGAAATCTGGACTTCCAGCCAGACCAAGGACCTTACCAACTCCTGCGTGATGGCTTCCTAAGTGACGCCTCTGCGCAGTGCTTCAACGGCATCGATTCTACCACCGTCAGCCTTGGCCAGGTAAGACGCCGTCATCAGCATTCTTTGTCTAATTATTCCTCTTACTCATCATCATCATCACCATCATCATCATCAGCAGCAGCAGCAGCATCATCATCATCATCATCTTCTTCTTCTTCTTCTTCTTCTTTTCAACAATCACACCAATAACATCATTTTACTCCATCATATGTAATCATCATCGTCATCATGATAATCATGATAATCATCATCATTATTATCATCATCATGATAATCATGATAATCATCATCATTATTATTATTACTATCATCACCACCACCACCATCATCATCATCATCATCACCATCATCATCGGTAGGCACGATGGTGCTTCGAAGGGATTCTGGCTAGAAGCTGTCAAAGGCTATTAGGCTATATTAGGCTACGTATGCCTTTGCAGTTTCAGGCTTTAGAAGAAAGGCTATTCTTTTGAACGCCCTTATATAGTGCATTAATTAATTCATTCATTCATTCAAAATTTATATAGCGCCCATTCAAGGTAACTAATCAGAAGCGCTCCCAACTCGAGCCCGGGCAAAAAGGTCAGTTTGCAACTGGCCATAAAGCGTATCAGTACACGATCTAGTAAACAGGCGTTGCTCCCGAGTGCGACCTTTCCAAACTTTAAGACCTACCACAGAGAATGCGCGGTTTTGCTGGTGCGCGGGCATTAATAGATTAGCCACTCCAATTATAATGATACAAAGAGCAATAAGGAGAAAATCGAATGCACTGAAAAGAGAAAGATTTGTCTTTAAGTAGCACTGAGTTTGATTGTTTTTATCGCAATAGAAATGTCCGTTGGCGACTGCCTACCGCGTCGGATTCCGACATTCTCTGCCGACGATCAAGTCTGCATACGCTAAAGTCCTGGTACGTTAAAACACACACAAACACACATACACACACACACACACACACGTAGGCCCTACACAGACCTACACACACACACACACACAGACCTACACACAAACACACACACACGTACGCACACACAAACACACACAAACACACATACACAGACCTACACACACAAGCACACACACATACTACGTACTGCTGTCACTGTCCGTCTCTTTGTATCTCTATCTTCACCTTTTATATCCTGTACTTGTTTCTATCTACGTCTATAGAACTGGCGCTCTCTGTCTATGTCTCTCTCTGTCTCTCTGTCTGTGTGCGTCTGTCTGTCTGTGTCTCTGCCTGTCTCTGTCATCTTTGTCTGTCTCTGTATGTTCATCTGTATCATCTCTGTCTCCATTTCTGTACATGTCTCTGTCTGTGTTTATCTGTCGCTGTTCCTGCTCCATAGCATTATCTCTGTCTCTGTCTCTGCATCTCTATCTCTCTCTGTCCGTCTGTCTGTCGGTCCGACTGTCTGCGCTTTATCTTCATGTCTGATGTCTAGCTATCTGTCTCTGTCAAATGACCTGAGTTTATGGTATGTATATATGTGTGTGTGTATGTATGTGTGTATGTTTGCATGTATATATGCATGCACGAGTGTATGTACGTACGTACGTACGTGTGTATGTATACAGTGTATGTGCATGTATGTAGGTACGTGTGTAAGTATGCATGCATGTACGTGTGTATGTATGTATGTATGTATGTATGTATGTATGTATGTATGTATGCATATATGTATGTATGTATGTATGTATGCATGTATGTATGTATGTATGTATGTATGTATGTATGTACGTGTGTATTTATGTGTGTATGTACGTACATATATGTATAGATCGATGCATGTATGTGTGAATGCTCTGTTCATGACAGGGTTCAGAGCCCCCTACCGTCTGGAAAAGGGAGACCCAGACCTATGCGTGTGGGTCTTACGTCTGGTACGATGAGTCCCAGCTCAGCCTCGTCGGGGTCCTCGACATGGTTACGCCGAGGACCATCACTGCATCCGGAATACCAAACGATTTCTTCCCCTCCTCCAGCTTTTCTCTCAAGGCCCGTTTCCAGTTTTCCGATGGGATTCCGGCCGCAGAAGCAAACAGGTTTCTAATAATAATCCACCAGATAATATTTATTTACATAATAATATGCATCTGTATAATTAACTCAGACTGCGCGCGTAATGAGTTAATTAAGTAATCTGATTACTTAATTAACTCATTACGCGCGCAGTCTGAGTTGCTGTATGATTTTATCTGCCTAATTTTGACCTGATAATTACTATGATCTGTTTAATCTAATTTGCTTCAAAGCAAACACCATGCAGGTACTGTTATCTAAGTCTTGGTCCATCATTCATCGTCATCATCATCATCATCAGGATCCATGCAAATTTCCTTTAAAAAATCAAATGTGCGAGATATTAAAAATTCGCTCTAAAATGTTTTTGCGACCCTTATTACGGCTAATTCAAAAAGCATCTAGCCTACCCAGACTCGATCGATTTAGTTCTTGCTGAATGCGGTCAGTTTACCCACACACCCACTCCGCAAATTGCCCGCGTTTATGGACGAAAGATCCCCCGTTCAAAGTCAAATTTTCATTGGATAACACACTGGCATAGAGAGCGAGAGGTACCGAGATCGAGGTCCGTAGGCGGACATGCTTTGTAGGCTGCTATTAGCGCCGTGTATAGCAGGCTGTCTGTTCTGTTAGTAGTTAAGATTTATGTCTTCTGTTTATTTGTGTTCTTGTGAATTATTTCAATTGCATAACTGTACATTGTAACCGGTTGCGGTTTGTCAACCGGATTGTTTCAATAAAGAATATTATTATTATAATTATATTATATAATTTCTTAAGCTAAGAAAGAACACTGATATCGTCATTGACTGCACTGGATGAGCTTTCGGCGCTCCTCATATTTAGGTTACCAAAATGGTGAAACATTTGAAACACAACCACGGGTAGAGTGGCCCTTGACGCCACTGAATCTATTGTGATTCCACAGTTTATGTTTCGACCATCTACAGACAAAATCCCACAAATCCAAACATGAAATTGCACTCAATTGTTTCTGGGATTGTCTTAGAATTGTGTGAAAGCCACGAGTTTACTCCCCAGCCAGCACGAGCATATTGGGGGCACTGTTAAGTTGTTAACCCTACTTTGTCCAACATTAGCCCAGCGTTTAGGGCTAGGCGAGTCCGTGGTGGTGCATAGGCCTACAGGATTATAGTTGATACCATAACGACAATAACCCATTTGTCCTAACAACGTTTAGGCTAGCTGGGTTCAGGTGTACTGATAGGCCTACCTAGCTCTAGGTTAGGCCTAGGCCTACTGCTTTTAAAAACCAATTGTGCTTTCAATGTGTTTTGTTATTTCCAGGATGCGTGAGTGAGGGATGAACGCAGCGAATCCTAAAGACTTCTGATATTGTTTTTATGAATTCGTTTAAAAAAATACATGATTCAGAATGTCCTTTTATACATAGTCATGACCTCTACAATCTCTGAAATGTTTCGTACTTATACATGTTAATAAAACGTTGAACCGAGAAATAAAGGTGTTCAAAAACGTGGTTTTTGTCAAATAAAATCGGAAATGTTAACACTTTAGCGACGAAAGTGTAGGCCTACTAAACGCGGCTGGGAAGCAAATGCAACTCGTCGTTAAAGTGTTAAGCAATCTGATAAGAAACGTCGTTTGGAACTGACAGAGTAGTAACAACGAAGCTACAGTTTTGCTTTTGCCTGAGTCTGTTAATTAGGGGGTTGAGTCTTACGTTTATCAATTACGATTGTCCATGGGAAGGAGGAACGGCCATGGGAGTAGACAGGAAAAAAATTTCGGAGGGAGTTTAAGATTTCGGGGGTTCCATTGAAGATTGTCGCAAAAGTTAAGGTTTTTATATTTCGCATGTAAAAAATAAAAAATTTCCGGAAACTTATTTGGGGGTTTAAACCCCGAACCCCCGCCAAATACGCCCATGGGAACGGCACAATAATATTCTATCATGTGTACAGTGTCTAGGGCCTATAGGGCTAGTAGGCTGATACCTGAACAACTCCACAAATCATTCTTATATGTTAGCCTATTCAAATTTTATTCACAAATAAATGTACAGAATATAGGCCTAAACTGACACAAGAATGACAGAAAATTCGTAGCCTACAATGTAAAACTTCCCAGAAAGGGCAAAACGAGAAAAATGTGAAAACGTGAAATTTAAGAAAAGTTACAAAAAACTTGAATGAAGACAAGCCGCAATAGATTGACTACAATTAATATTACAGCCTAACATATAGGCCTACAATTACGAAGTTGACGGAGATGATAAAAGCATATGATCATGAGATAGAGAAAAGGATGGCGAGGAACGATCGATCGAGTAGATCTGGGCGTTGAATAGTGAGTAGCTGGCTAATGCAAGATCTCTAGCGTTGAGAGGTGAATTCAATGACAGCTATGACATTTAAAAGCGTCTATTCTGTCCCTCCGTGCGGATCCGACGCTATTATCATCCGCAAACAGTCCATGTCCTCGACCGAGCGTCTCAGAACTGTCAATCAATCAATCTTTTTATTGTTTCCGGAGAATAGTTTACAAGTAGTGATCCAGAATAATCATTAATCACCGATCTGTCATCTAGGCCTATTGACGAAAAGACTTTCATCCTGCGCGTGCTAAACTCCAGCGGTTGTCCTCTCACCCCGCCCGCGCTTTCGGCAACTTTACCATCACTTAAAGTAATCCCTAGACTTACATTTTAATCTTCCAGTTATTTAAAAAAAATCATTTAAGTGCGTCCTGCCAACGTGAATTTTGAAATTTGAATAAACGAATATACGATATACGATATTAGGCTATGCTCAGGGGTGCAAAAACCAAGTTTTTTTTCAAAATGAAGTTGTGTTTTTTAGATTTGCCTATTTCAGATCATAAAACTCATAAAAATGGCCTAATAGGGCCTATAGCCCGTTCAAATTAATCAGATGCATAAATGAAGTTAAATGGAACAGTAGGCCTACGTTACGTAGAACCGTAGAATATCATGTAACGAAATCAACAAAAACCATACAAAACTGCCAAGAGAGTTGAAGAGACGCCATTTTGGCATTTTATAATTTCTAAATTTGTAAAAAAAAAAAAAAACCAATTTTGCGGTATTTTTTTAAACAAAAAAGAAAAACCAAGCCTTTAACAGCCCTGATTATGCTAGTGTGCCGTAGTCTATTTAGACTATAATTAAGATCTTTGCTTTTACGCTCCATGATTCTGTCCATTCTGTCCAACGACCTCATATATTCAGTCGCCTGTCAGCTGTCGCTCATTGCATCCATATTATAATATTTCAATGGTTGCATCGGTGCGCGCCAGAGCTATGGTGCGCGCTTCGACCTGTTCCCTTAGACGTTACGGCCCATACGTTGGTATTGCTTGATGACCTTTGTGCCTAGGGTTGTTCATTTAAAAGTCCAGATACACCGATACATGTTACAGTAGGCCTACTGATCATTTAAAAACGTCTGTTTGTTTCTTGTTATGCAAAGTAATTTTGATTACGTTAGCACAAATATATTGGGGATGGTTGATACAGTTAAAAGCCGATCATTTTTAAGGGTGGCATCATAGCAGTTCAACAAAATTTATGGAAATAACACGTTCCGAGGAATAAGCGAAGGTGTTGTAACACGTTAACGGGAACGAACTGGCTACGGTACCGTCCGGACGGTAGCGTTATTTCTTTTCTACGGTACCGTCCGCAAATAATCTATGGGCGATTGCACATATCTATGGCGTGTACATCCGGTTGAAATAAATATTGGCAAAAGCCTGTCACGTTAAGTTGTTGTCTTCGCGTCGAATTTTTCTATGGCCGACAACTTGAGGGTCGGTTAGGGCCAGGTTAGTATTCGTGTGGTCGTTTAGTGTCAAATTAGGCGTCGTGAGGGTCGGTTAGGGTCAGGGTTAGGGTTAGTTTCGTTCATCTCTTAACTACTGCGCTATTGGTGGTTAGGCTTTCACGCCATAGATATGTGCAATCGGCCATAGATTATTTGCGGACGGTACCGTAGAAAATAAATAACGGTACCGTCCGGACGGTACCGTAGCCAGTGCCTAACGGGAATGCTCCATTCATTGCAGAACTGTTCGTGATTGCAGCTTTCTTCAGTGCCCAGAAAAGCGAAGTTGTGGTATCCAGCCTATTTACATGCCCTCGGTCAAAAATAAACACTGTGAGGTAGCTATTGTCTGGGAAGGTTCCATGTTCAGATCCGAAGGTCGGGTTAGACAGGCAGCCGTCTAGGTGAATGGTGTTTCGAATTAGAGCACCGAGAAAAGCAAGAAGAAGAGGACTCAGGATGGTATTTTCAAGCAGTAATGTTTTCAATGAAGCGTATGTGTAGAAATTGTAAGTGAGGCGGAGTTTGTGAGGTGGTATCATGGGTCAGATATTTACTGTAGTTCTGGATAGAGTTCATTCCAAATGCATGGAGTAGTTTGAGCTATTGAATGATTTCTAGATTTCAAGAAGCTGGAAATATGACAACGTTAGGGCAGAGAAGGAGTGGGCTGAATTGAATTGTAAACAGCTAAGATGGCTAATGGATTGGAATAGCAAGCGACAGGATTTTATGTTCTAAATTTTGGTTGTGGTACTTTAAGCCAGTGTAGAGGTTTGAGAGCAGTGTTGTTGTAATCATGCATTTTGAGGACACTGTGGGACATTTTAGGGACATAGGGTGAATTTGAAAGTAGGCCTAAATGTTGGGACATTTGATGTAAAGTAACTCACTCTAATATGTTCGGAATCTTGATTCAGCTGGAATTCTTACTACTATAGATATATCACGGTGTCACTGATTCCACTGGTCCTGGAACCTATGTCTGAGTGATGGCTTGAGTCATCCCGTTTTGAAAAGTGGGACAGCAGAAATAGGTTTTTGCTGTCACATTTTTCATTCTAAATTGTTGTTCAGCAGTAGATGTTTAAACTGTCATATCTGCATGCAAGAAAGTCGAGTTACAGTTTTATTGTATTCTGTTTCTTATCAGGGCTGTACAATGTTTTGTGGTTAACATGCTGGGATTACAGAGTTGTGGCATATTTCAGGGTTTCGACTTGACACTGAAGAGCGCTGTCAATGCACTGGCACTTGTGTTGATGTTATTGGCATCTAGGTAAACAGCTTATGCTACGTTAGTTCAAACTTAAATCTGGTGATAATGTCAGCCTCTGTAAAAAATTGTGTTTGAACATTCTAACCTGTCTACAAAGCTTCAGGTGTAGTAACACAAAACAGACCTGAAAATAGTGACTTGTATTATACCATAGTTGTAGTAATAAATAATAAAGTAAATTACTTTACTACTAATAAAGCTGCCAACTATTACCATACCCATTGGAAATGCTGGTTCCTTTCATATATCAGCTGCACCTCTTCAGGCTAATCAAGATCACATTGGAGAATATGTGAGAACTAGGAAGGCCAGACCTAGTAACCCTAACTTGGCAAGAAAGTCTGTACCAGTATATGGAACAATTGTATTCCACTGGTTTCATGGCTAGAGTTGTGGGGTACGGTGGCCAGTTGGTTGCACCAATTGGCATGTAATGTGGAGAGTACAGATTCGAGCCTTCAGTGAGCGGTCAGTGTGTGTGGACCTTGAGGAAGTCATTCATACAGAGTTGCTCAGCTTGTGAGGCTTAACACTTCAACAACAGTTTGCATTGATTTCCCAGTCGCTTTAGTACACGCTCATCGTTACAGTGTTAATGGCAGCTTGGTTGACTGCACTGCTATGGTTGAATACAGGTTTAATACATTTTTTATGCAGTGTACAGAGTTTGACGATGAGGGCATCACAGGTGAAGCAACCGGGTGGACCGGATCAGATCTCCATAGGACAGGTACCCATTCCAGAGCCAAAGGACAAACAAGTCCTTGTAAAGGTTTACTGTTCAGCCATCAACCGGGCTGATATTTTACAGGTTGGTCTTGACGTTGATGTGTAAATTGTTTCAAAGGTTCTTAATTGGTTATCTGGCTGACACATATTTTGACGGATTAGTTAAGTATTTCCCAGCCTGTGGGTCATGGCCCCAAGGGGGTTGCAAAGTGTTCTCTGGGGGTTGCCGTGGTTATGTAGGTAGTTGAGAGCAAAATGCAAACGGCAGAGCGCATTTCGCTGTCATATCACTTTCAAGCGTTCTTGTTTCAATTTCCATGACAGAATTTGATTATCTGATCAAAATTGCTGATTACATCGAATCTGAAGCCCTCAACAACAGTCTGTTTGAAGAACTCTGTAAAGACATGATTATTCTGATCATAAGGTTCTTTTCTACACTGCTGTACCCTGATTGTCCAAAGGGAATGTTGCAGTCGTGTCTTTGATCTGAAAGATGAAATCAAGATGTTCCTGGAAGTGCAAGGAAAACATGGCATGGAGGCTTACATGACATGGTGGTTCCAAATGAGATTATTTTTTATTTATGTTTAGTTCTGTTTTATTTCAAGTGGAGCAACATTTTCAGTTTCATACAATATGCATACGATGTTGATCGTCATGTCATATAGTTGTGTTGGTGTAGAGACAAGGCAAATACCCGCCTCCACCTGGAGAGAGTGACATTCTAGGCCTGGAAGCAGCAGGGACAGTGGAACAGCTTGGTCCTGGAGCCACAAAGTGGAAGATTGGAGACAGGGTGATGGCACTTCTTGGAGGTGAGCATTTCTGTGTCTTCTTGCCCTGCAGCCATGAACTCTCTGACCTGCAAGATCAGTTTTAAGTTAGGATAAGTTAATCACCTGTTATATTAGATATTACAGATATGAGATTGTGTAAGTTTTTGTTTTTGGCTAAAACCAATTTGTGGACTTTCTGATTTGGAGACTCAATGAGAAGAGTGCCGCAAGTATCCAAGTCCCAATGAGACGAGTTATTTCGTTTTCAAGGTATTTCAGGCAAACACATTGATCTCCAGTTCCCTCAAGTACTGTAACTGGTTTCTCATTGGTATCACTGCATTAAACATACAGAAACTGCTAAAAGTTTGGAACTCTTTAGCTAGAGTCAACTGATATGATAAATGAAGATATGAGCATGACTTGTAACTCCTATGCTTTATGCTCTGCATTGGCTTCAAGGTTCAAATTGGGGCTTATAGAAGACTGAATTCTTGCCAGCCACCACAGTACTTCAAATCAATTCCAGACATTACTATTTGGCTAGGCCAGCTGATTGCCTGGTTATACCAAAAACTAGAACTGTTCTTGGTTAATTAGATGTTTCAATTACTGAACCTGAATTTTGTAAACTTCATGCATAATATTTGTTTGGCTCAGTCCCTTTTTTCATTTTCGTATTACAACTTTTCAACTGGCTTATCCACACAAGGCTGCATATAATATCATTGTGGACTGCTTTCTGGTACTGGTCTGACAAGGGTTTGGTTTTGATATGCCTGGATTAATGCCTTGTGGCTTAGACACTTACTTAGCACTTAGTCCTTCCTCGCGCTATCAGCGCATCGGGCGACACAGCCTCTCCACGTTATCCTGTCTTCCGCGGCCAGCATAGCATCGTCCCACGTCATTCCGCCGCCTTCCAGATCCTGAGTGATCGTGCTTCTCCAAGTCTTTCTGGGTCTTCCTCGCCCTCTTCTCCATCCCGACGGAGTCCAATCCAGTGCCTGCCTTAGCGTTCTCTCCTCTCCCGATCTATGTATATGCCCCAACCAACGTAACCGCATCTTCTTCAGCATGTCTTCCAGTTTCTCCATGGATGTTCTCCTTCTTACTTCTTCATTTCTGACCTTATCCCTCCAAGTGATCTTCAGTAATCTTCTCAGCCAACGATGATGTGCCGCCTCCAGTTTCTTCATATTGACTTTTGTCATAGACCATGTCTCTGCCCCATACAGCAACGCTGTCAATACCAAAGCTCTGTACAATCTTGTTTTTGTTGTCAGACTGAGTCCTTTGTTCTTCCATATATTGTTCAACCTTCCAAATGTGGCATTGGCTTTTCCCAATCTGCTTCCAATCTCTTTGTCACAGCTGCCATTGCTTGAAATCATACTCCCCAGATAGCAAAAGTGTTCCACCTCCTCCAGCACATCCTCTCCAACTTTGATGTTTTCAGTCACTGTCCATTTTCCTACTTTCATAATCTTTGTTTTGGTGGTATTGATCCTCAGTCCGACCAGACCCGCCTCTCTCTCCACACTGTCTGTGAGTTTTCTCATTCCTTCCCAAGACTCCTCCAGTAGCGCTAGACTCCTCCAGTAGCGCTAGACTCCTCCAGTAGCGCTTAGACACTGGCACTATTATTATTTATTTTTATCAATATATAAATTTGATCATATGGTTGCTGTAGTTGACCAGTTAGACACATGTCACAGGTGCCATTATGACAAGCAATGCCCATTACAATGGCACCACATTATGTTACAAAATCTACTTTTGAATTTGGACAGCAGCCAACAAGTGAAAATCAGGCCAAGGTGGCATGAAATGTATATTTCCATAAATTTAGATTACCTTAACTTGCTAAAGCATTTGATGATTCTGAATCGTAGTTTTTTCCAAAAAACTTAGGTGGTGGGAATGCAGAGTTCGTTGCAATACATGAAGATCATTTGCTCCCAGTCGACCCCACTATGACTTTTCAAGAAGCTGCTGCCATTCCTGAAGTGTGGCTCACAGCATTTCAACTGCTCCATTTTGTTGGTGAGAAAGAAACAAGTTTCTCACTTTTACAGCAGCTAGAATCGAGTTTAAAATGTTACCATTTGAATCTATTTAAAGCAATAGTGATCTTTAAGGGTAGCATGTGAAATACTCTGCAGCCTAAATTTGCCTTCTGAGTCACAAAAGACAATAAAGGGTGTGACTGAAAAATCGTAAAAAAACGATTCACCAGTTTAAACCTGTGACAAACCAGATCTTGATTTCTTAGGCTTACATGCCCTCTCTGTGTTATATTCTAGTAAAGTATGATGATCAGTGATCACCATAATTATTTGATATAATTTATCATGTACTCTGTCAGTAATTGTCCTCACAGTTGAGATTTGTTACTTTAAGATCTCACAGTTGTAACAAATAGAAGACAAAGCAGTTGAGTAGACAGTCTTTCCTAAAGATGCTGTACATGATATATTTTGTAAACAAATCTTTTAGCTCTGTTGACTTAGGTGTGTTTGAAGTTTTGAAGTTAGCCATGTATAATTCACATTTCTATGTTTGCCTCAGCCCACATCAAAGCTGGTGAAACAGTGCTCATACACGCAGGTGGTAGTGGCGTGGGAACAGCCGCCGTGCAGCTTGTGAAGCTGGCAGGAGCCAGGGCACTTGTGACAGCCGGAACACAGGAAAAGATTGACTTTGCCAAAAGCCTTGGAGCAAGTGATGGTTTCAACTACAAACAAGGAAGCTTTGTCAAACATGTTCTTGATGCTACAGGCGGTCAGTATTTCAAGTGTCTCAGGTATTTTAGCATATGTGGTATTTTTGTTTGTGTAATATAAGCAGATAACATTGTATTTCTGCTGGTTGTTTACTTTTGCAGTATGCATAGATGATACTGTTGCTCATACTTAACTACTGCACTTTGAAATTTCTGTGGTTTAGAAAATCTTGTTATGTGCAATTGTTTATTTACTTATTTGTTTAACTATTTGCAGTTGTTCACTTTGCTGCTTAGGTCGTGGTGTGGATGTGATCTTGGACTGTGTTGGTGGGAGTATGTGGGAACAAAATGCAGAAGCCATAGCCTTTGAAGGACGATGGATCATGTATGGAACAATGGGTGAATACATGTAGCTGTTTTACTCTTAACACGATGACAAAGATTTTCAACTATTATTCAAACTTAGTTTGCCTCCATTAATTATTGAACTCCTGTGTCATTTTCTTTCTCTTTCATTCCTTCAGTCAGCAAATTTATATTGCATGTCTTCAAGATACAATACAATAAGGATACAATACAATGATAGTGAATAACCTCTTGGTTATCCAACTATTCCCTATCAATACAGATAAAATCCAATAAAACCAAGTTTTTTTTCAAAATGAAGTTGTGTTTTTTAGATTTGGGTTTTTAAGATCATAAAACTCATAAAAATGGCTAAATACCCCTATAGCCCGTTCAAATTAATCAGATGCATAAATGAAGTTAAATGGAACAGTAGGCCTACGTTACGTAGAACCGTAGAATATCATGTAACGAAATCAACAAAAACCATACAAAACTGCCAAGAGAGTTGAAGAGACGCCATTTTGGCATTTTATAATTTCTAAATTTGTAAAAAAAAAACAAAAAAAACCAATTTTAAACAAAAAAGAAAAACCAAGCCTTTAACAGCCCTGATTATGCTAGTGTGCCGTAGTCTATTTAGACTATAATTAAGATCTTTGCTTTTACGCTCCATGATTCTGTCCATTCTGTCCAACGACCTCATATATTCAGTCGCCTGTCAGCTGTCGCTCATTGCATCCATATTATAATATTTCAATGGTTGCATCGGTGCGCGCCAGAGCTATGGTGCGCGCTTCGACCTGTTCCCTTAGACGTTACGGCCCATACGTTGGTATTGCTTGATGACCTTTGTGCCTAGGGTTGTTCATTTAAAAGTCCAGATACACCGATACATGTTACAGTAGGCCTACTGATCATTTAAAAACGTCTGTTTGTTTCTTGTTATGCAAAGTAATTTTGATTACGTTAGCACAAATATATTGGGGATGGTTGATACAGTTAAAAGCCGATCATTTTTAAGGGTGGCATCATAGCAGTTCAACAAAATTTATGGAAATAACACGTTCCGAGGAATAAGCGAAGGTGTTGTAACACGTTAACGGGAACGAACTGGCTACGGTACCGTCCGGACGGTAGCGTTATTTCTTTTCTACGGTACCGTCCGCAAATAATCTATGGGCGATTGCACATATCTATGGCGTGTACATCCGGTTGATATAAATATTGGCAAAAGCCTGTCACGTTAAGTTGTTGTCTTCGTGTCGAATTTTTCTATGGCCGACAACTTGAGGGTCGGTTAGGGCCAGGTTAGTATTCGTGTGGTCGTTTAGTGTCAAATTAGGCGTCGTGAGGGGGGTAGGGTCAGGGTTAGGGTTAGTTTCGTTCATCTCTTAACTACTGCGCTATTGATGGTTAAGCTTTCACGCCATAGATATGTGCAATCGGCCATAGATTATTTGCGGACGGTACCGTAGAAAATAAATAACGGTACCGTCCGGACGGTACCGTAGCCAGTTCGTTCGAGAAAACTGTTTTCGGGAACTGTTCGTGATTGCAGCTTTCTTCAGTGCCCAGAAAAGCGAAGTTGTGGTATCCAGCCTATTTTACATGCCCCTCGGTCAAAAACACCGTGAGGTAGCTATTGTCTGGGAAGGTTCCATGTTCAGATGCGGGAAGGTCGGTTAGACAGGCAGACACACTCAGGGTTCGAATTAGAGCACCGAGAAAAGCAAGAAGAAGAGGACTCAGGATGGTATTTTCAAGCAGTAATGTTTTCAATGAAGCGTATGCGTAGAAATTGTAAGTGAGGCGGAGTTTGTGAGGTGGTATCATGGGTCAGATATTTACTGTAGTTCTGATATAGAGTTCATTCCAAATGCATGGAGTAGTTTGAGCTATTGAATGATTTCTGTAGATTTCAAGAAGCTGGAAATATGACAACGTTAGGGCAGAGAAGGAGTGGGCTGAATTGAATTGTAAACAGCTAAGATGGCTAATGGATTGGAATAGCAAGCGACAGGATTTTATGTTCTAAATTTTGGTTGTGGTACTTTAAGCCAGTGTAGAGGTTTGAGAGCAGTGTTGTTGTAATCATGCATTTTGAGGACACTGTGGGACATTTTAGGGACATAGGGTGAATTTGAAAGTAGGCCTAAATGTTGGGACATTTGATGTAAAGTAACTCACTCTAATATGTTCGGAATCTTGATTCAGCTGGAATTCTTACTACTATAGATATATCACGGTGTCACTGATTCCACTGGTCCTGGAACCTATGTCTGAGTGATGGCTTGAGTCATCCCGTTTTGAAAAGTGGGACAGCAGAAATAGGTTTTTGATGTCACATTTTTCATTCTAAATTGTTGTTCAGCAGTAGATGTTTAAACTGTCATATCTGCATGCAAGAAAGTCGAGTTACAGTTTTATTGTATTCTGTTTCTTATCAGGGTTGCACGATTTCTTGTGGTTAACATGCTGGGATTACAGAGTTGTGGCATATTTCAGGGTTTTGACTTGACACTGAAGAGCGCTGTCAATGCACTGGCACTTGTGCTGATGTTAATGACATCTAGGTAAACAGCTTCTGCTGTGTTTTTAAAACTTAATTCTGGTAATAATGTCAGCCTCTGTAAAAATTTGTTTTTGAACATTCTAACCTGTCTATAAAGCTTCTGGTGTAGTAACACAAAACAGACCTGAAAATAGTGACTTGTATTATACAATAAGATGTAGTAATAAATAATAAAGTAAATAACTTTACTACTAATGAAACTGCCAACTATGACCATATCCCATTGGAAATGCTGGTTCCTTTCATATATCAGCTGTGCCTCTTCAGGCTAATCAAGATCACATTGGAGAATATGTGAGAACTAGGAAGGCCAGACCTAGTAACCCTGACTTGGCAAGAAAGTCTGTACCAGTATATGGAACAATTGTCTTCCACTGGTTTCATGGCTAGAGTTGTGGGGTACGGTGGCCAGTTGGTTGCACCAATTGGCATGTAATGTGGAGAGTACAGATTCGAGCCTTCAGTGAGCGGTCAGTGTGTGTGGACCTTGAGGAAGTCATTCATACAGAGTTGCTCAGCTTGTGAGGCTTAACACTTCAACAACAGTTTGCATTGATTTCCCAGTCGCTTTAGTACACGCTCATCGTTACAGTGTTAATGGCAGCTTGGTTGACTGCACTGCTATGGTTGAATACAGGTTTAATACATTTTTTATGCAGTGTACAGAGTTTGACGATGAGGGCATCACAGGTGAAGCAACCGGGCGGACCGGTTCAGATCTCAATAGGACAGGTACCCATTCCAGAGCCAAAAGACAAACAAGTCCTCTTAAAGGTTCACTGTTCAGCCATCAACCGGGCTGATATTTTACAGGTTGGTTTTGACGTTGACATGTAAATTTGTTCAAAGGTTCTTAATTGGTTATCTGACTGACACATATTTTGACTGATTAGTTCAGTATTTCCCAGCCTGTGGGTCATGGCCCCAAGGGGGTTGCAAAGTGTTCTCTGGGGGTTGCCGAGGTTATGTAGGTAGTTGAGAGCAAAATGCAAACGGCAGAGTGTATTTCGCTGTCATATCACTTTCAAACTTTCTTGTTTCAATTTCCATGACAGAATTTGATTATTTGATCAAAATTGCTGATTACATCGAATCTGAAGCCCTCAACAACAGTCTGTTTAAAGAACTCTGTAAAGACATGATTATTCTGATCATAAGGTTCTTTTCTACACTGCTGTACGCTGGGTTGTCCAAAGGGAATGTTGTCAGTCGTGTCTATGAGCTGAAAGATGAAATCAAGATGTTCCTGGAAGTGCAAGGAAAACATGGCATGGAGGCTTACATGACATGGTGGTTCCAAATGAGATTATTTTTTATTTATGTTTAGTTCTGTTTTATTTCAAGTGGAGCAACATTTTCAGTTTCATACAATATGCATACGATGTTGATCGTCATGTCATATAGTTGTGTTGGTGTAGAGACAAGGCAAATACCCGCCTCCACCTGGAGAGAGTGACATTCTAGGCCTGGAAGCAGCAGGGACAGTGGAACAGCTTGGTCCTGGAGCCACAAAGTGGAAGATTGGAGACAGGGTGATGGCACTTCTTGGAGGTGAGCGTTTCTGTGTCTTCTTGTCCTGCAGCCATGAACTCTCTGAACTGCAAGATCAGTTTTAAGTTAGGATAAGTTAATCACCTGTTATATTAGATATTACAGATATGAGATTGTGTAAGTTTTTGTTTTTGGCTAAAACCAATTTGTGGACTTTCTGATTTGGAGACTCAATGAGAAGAGTGCTGCAAGTATCCGAGTCCAAATGAGACGAGTTCTTTCGTTTTCAAAGTTATTTCAGGCAAACACATTGATCTCCAGTTCCCTCAAGTACTGTAACTGGTTTCTCATTGGTATCACTGCATTAAACATACAGAAACTGCTAAAAGTTTGGAACTCTTTAGCTAGAGTCAACTGATATGATAAATGATAATATGAGCATGACTTGTAACTCCTATGCTTTATGCTTTGCATTGGCTTCAAGGTTCAAATTGGGGCTTATAGAAGACTGAATTCTGGTCAGCCACCAAAGTACTTCTAATCAATTCCAGACATCACTATTCAGCTAGGTCAGCTGATTGCCTGGTTATACCAAAAACTAGAACTGTTCTTCGTTAGTGAGATGTCGTCCCACGTCATTTCAATTACTGAACCTGAAAGTTTTCAACTTCCTGCATAATATTTGTTTGACTCATTCCCTTTTTTCATTTCAGTCGTCTTAAGACTTTTTAACTGGCTTATCCACCCAAGTCTTCCTATTCATATTGTGGACTGCTTTCTGGTATTGGTCTGACTAGGGTTTGGTTTTCATATGCCTTGACTGATGCCTTGTGGCTTAGACACTGGCACTATAGAAGTTGCTATTATTATTTATTTTTATCAATATATAAATTTGATCATATGCTTGCTGTAGTTGACCAGTTAGACACATGTCACAGGTGCCATTATGACAAGCAATGCCCATTACAATGGCACCACATTATGTTACAAAATCTACTTTTGAATTTGTACAGCAGCCAACAAGTGAAAATCAGGCCAAGGTGGCATGAAATGTATCTTTCCATAAATTTAGATGACCTTAATTTGCTAAAGCATTTGATGATTCTGAATCGTAGTTTTTTCCAAAAAACTTAGGTGGTGGGAATGCAGAGTTCGTTGCAATACATGAAGATCATTTGCTCCCAGTTGACTCCACAATGACTTTTCAAGAAGCTGCTGCCATTCCTGAAGTGTGGCTCACAGCATTTCAACTGCTCCATTTTGTTGGTGAGAAAGAAACAAGTTTCTCACTTTTACAGCAGCTAGAATCGAGTTTAAAATGTTACCAAATGTATTTCAAGCAATTCTGATCTTTAAGGGTAACATGTGAAATACTGTACAGCCTAAATTTGCCTTCTGAGTCACAAAAGACAATAAAGGGTGTGACTGAAAAATCGTAAAAAAGATTCACCAGTTTAAACCTGTGACAAAACCAGATACTGATTTATTAGGCTTACATGCCTTGTGTTATATTCTAGTAAAGTATGATGATCACCATAATTATTTGATATAATTTATCATGTACTCTGTATGTAATTGTCCTCACAGTTGAGATTTGTGACTTTAAGATCTCACAGTTGTAACAAATAGAAGACAAAGCTGTTGAGTAGACAGTCTTTCCTAAAGATGCTGTACATGATATATTTGTAAACAAATCTTTTAGCTCTGTTGACTTAGGTGTGTTTGAAGTTTTGAAGTTAGCCATGTATAATTCACATTTCTATGTTTGCCTCAGCCCACATCAGAGCTGGTGAAACAGTGCTCATACACGCAGGTGGTAGTGGCGTGGGAACAGCCGCTGTGCAGCTTGTGAAGCTGGCAGGAGCCAGGGCACTTGTGACAGCCGGAACACAGGAAAAGATTGACTTTGCGAAAAGCCTTGGAGCAAGTCATGGTTTCAACTACAAACAAGGAAGCTTTGCCAAACATGTTCTTGATGCTACAGGCGGTCAGTATTTCAAGTGTCTCAGGTATTTTAGCATATGTGGTATTTTTGTGTGTGGAATATAAGCAGATAACGTTGTATTTCTGCTGGTTGTTTACTTTTGCAGTATGCATAGATGATACTGTTGCTCATACTTAACTACTGCACATTGAAATTTCTGTGGTTTAGAAAATCTTGTAATGTGCAGTTGTTTCTTTACTTATTTATGTAACTATTTACAGTTGTTCACTTTGCTGCTTAGGTCGTGGTGTGGATGTGATCTTGGACTGTGTTGGTGGGAGCATGTGGGAACAAAATGCAGAAGCCATAGCCTTTGAAGGACGATGGATCATGTATGGGACAATGGGTGAATACATGTAGCTGTTTTACTCTTAACATGATGACAAGATTTGCAACTACTATTCAAACTTAATTTGCCTCCATTATTGAACTCCTGTGTCATTTTCTTTCTCTTTCATTCCGTCAGTCAGAAATTTATATTGCTTGTCTTCAAGATACAATACAATAAAGATACAATACAATGATAGTGAATAACGTATTGGTTATCCAACTATTCCCTATCAATACAGATAAAATCCAATAAAGAGGAGACAAACGAACTGGATTGGACACACACTGCGTGGAAATTGATTCCTGAGGAGTGAGGACAGTGCTTGAAGGAAGAATTTAATGGAAGAAAGCCTCAGGAAGACCAAGAAATATGATGTTGGACTGGATGATGGATAAAAGAAACAGGGTGTATGGAAACTAAGGAGAAGCAAAGAAGATCAAGATATTTCTTAGAAGCACTTCCATCCAGTATCAGCGAAATAGGAACAGTTTTCAGATGTTGATAAATGCCACATGTACCATTGTTAGCCAGAGGGTAAAGTTGCATTGTCAGACCAAGCCATAGGAAAATTATTTCTCACAATGTCTTTGCAGGCCATGATGATCTTAGCATCATTCAATCAATCAATCAATTTCGTTTATTCACAACACCAAGCTGACAGGTCGCAACTTGTTACTTGTTCCTATCAAACACTGTCCCTCCCCAATACTTTGTAGTAAACCAAGATTTCTTTGCACTCATATATGTACACATGCCATCTTTTTTATTAAATTTGTTAACTTTTTCACAAAAGAGGTTGCCCTGACAAGGTTCTCTTTCTGTGATATTTCTAATGATTGTTTGTTGAAGGAGGTGCTAATGTGGAAGGCAACATCATTGGTAAGATTCTTCAAAAGCGACTTACTGTCATTGGCTCGACGCTGAGGATCAGAAGCTGTCAGGTAGGTGTACACATTTTATTTGTTTGTGTTGCTTCAAGGTTGGAAGGGAGCAGTGGCGTAGCCAGACTTAAATTCAAGAGGAGGCAACTTCACACGTCACAGACCAGTGCATATTTTTCCCAATGACCTTTTTTAGACATTAAATTTTTAACTCCGACGACGACACCTTTATACTTTTGTAACTCCGATAGATGACCTTCCTTTAGACTTTCTTTAAAAATTCCGATGACCTTTTTTTTTTAGTCATTTGACCTTTTTTCCCCACTTTACCTCGAACGAACACAGGCGCCTTTTAAAGACTTTCTTTATAAACTTGGATGACCTTTTTTTTGTCAACGAAACACGACACTTCAATTCAAGAGGAGGCAACTTGCCAAAATCCTGGTCATTTGCGTTGTTGATCAATTGAAACTCCACTATATGGAAAAACCAAGAGGAGGCAATTGCCTCCTCCTGCCTTCATGTAGCTACGCCTATGGAAGGGAGAAAGGTTCATATTTGTTGTACTCAGTGGTATTCAAATTAAGTAAGTAAGTAAGTAAAAGTAAGTATATCCTTTATTGAAAAACCAACTGCTAACCGCATTTTGGTGTACAAAGATCATCAAATATAAAAAAATTAAGTATAAAAGCATCCGTGTGACAAATGTTTACGAGATAGAGAGTTTGCCTTGGGTATTATTCTATTGTGGGTTCTGGGGACGTAGCGAGTATATGAAACAGTTTTCACGGGAGGCAGTAGTTGATGTAATACATGTGCAGGGTTGCTGATGATGGTAGAAAAGAGGTTAGAGTCTGCTTTTCTGCAAAGTTGCTCGAAACTTTGGTAGGATTCCGGTAGATAACGAGACCGGACCAGTCGCCGTATAGTTGCCTGAAGACGAGTGCGTCCCTCTACCCCCACAAAGCCCCACCACGCCGGGGCCGCATAGAGCATCCGCGACACTGTGGTAGCATTTGTTACATCACACAGAGATTGGCCCTTTAACCCATGTGCTGTTAGAACGCGGAGGGCATACATTGACTGCCTAGCCTTAATGACAATGTTGTTAACATGCGTGTCGAAGTTGAATTGTTCTGACAAAGTGACACCTAGGATCTTCATGTGCTTTACCCTGGCGAGGCCCGGTGTAACTTTTGGAAGATCAACACCCAACCCTCTCATTGGTCGACGAACTATCATCTCTTGGATCTTAGAATGATTCAGTTTTAAATTGCAAGAATCAGCCCATTTGGTGACATGATCGATTTCGGACGTTATCAATTCGCTATTTGTTGATGGAATAAGGAGGTAGCTGTCATCCGCGTACTTTATAATTTTGTTTGTAGAGTGTCGTGTTTTTAGTTTGGATATTGCCACTATAAAGTCAACAGGACCCAGCCCAGATCCTTGTACAATACTGGCGTTGATTTCGATAGCGCTCGAGGTGACGCCCATAAATTTAGTTCTGTGCTGTCGCTTGTAGAGAAAGGCGATGATCCAGTTATATACGTTATCTGGAATTGGCAGTTCAGCTAGCTGCTCAGCCAAGTAAGAATGTTGAACCGTATCAAACGCCTTTGAAAAGTCGAGTGCTACCAGATGTACATATGGGTGGGTGGTGAGCATTTCAGCAAGGTGATGTGTTATGGAGATGATGGCTGCTGAGGTTGATCCAGTGGGCCGGAAAGCATATTGGTCAGAGAATCCCATATTGCTGTGCGCCTGTGTCAAGATGGGGTAGAAAAATTTACGCACCACAAGTCGCTCGAGCACTCTGCACAGGATGGGTGTGATCGAGATTGGTCTGTAGTCTGCTTCTGTTGCCGGTCGACGTACTTTTGGAACTGGAGTTATGATACTCATTTTCCATTGAGGAGGAACATAATTGTTGCAAAGAGGTGCCCACTCCTTTATTTTATGTCTATTAACTGGTGCTGTCATACAGTAAAGGTCATCTTGTTTCATCTCGTCTTGCTCCCTAACTCACTCTGTTCAGCAACACTTGTACAATTTCATTTCAGAGTCCATTCAACATAGCAAATCTGTGTCATTAAGCACTTGCTACACCACACACAGCTTTCCAAAATGGAGACCTGTCCAAGTACCTTTTGTTCTTTGAGTTACTTGAAATGCACTATATCAAGTGTCTTGATACATGCATGGCATTGCATGCCCTTGGTGACTGGGCAACAGGCCTTTCCACGCGATAAGGCTATGAAATGTGTTCTGTTTCCTAATAATGTATGTTATGTGCATGATGTAGCTTATAAAAATGTTTGAAATTTTTTTGATATCTTGAAGTGGTAAATCTTTGTTCACAAGGGACTATTTCAGTGGCTTTGCAGTATCATCGTTTCTATTGAGATGAAGTGTGATATTGCTTAGGGCCGACAGTCATTGAGCTGGGTTGAGTGCAGTGTTCCTATATAGTGTGCATGGACAAATGGTGAGGTTCATCAACTAGCTGTTCATGGGCCAGACAAAAACCATACTGGTGCACAATACTCTGCTGCAGAATAGCAAAGAGCAAGAAGGGCTGATGTTCTTAATGTCTGAACAGTTCCATGAAAGCGCCACTTTGAGACCCGAGACATGGTCATCTGAAGGTTGTAACGGCATGTGCTGTGTTATGGCGCTGTAGAAATTGTCATTGTCATGTAAATGTTGAAGAGACTTGGAGAGATTACAGAACCCTGAGGTAGGCCATTCTCCTGTAGCCTTTACAAACTGGTGCTGGTTCCCAGATGAGCTCAGAAATGCTTGTTCTGAAGGAAGACTTCATTGATTTCCACCTCCTATTACTTACTTATCAAGAACTATTACAGCAAATAATTTAACAGATTTGTTAAACAGTATAAGCTGATTCTGAATAAAACCTTATTTTCAGTACAAGTCTCAGTTGATATCGGATTTCAAGGAAGCTGCTCTGCCACATTTTCACAATGGAACACTGCGGACCATTATTTCATCAGTTCTACCTCTCGATGACCTTGCCAAAGCTCATGAAATTATGGAATCGAATGCAAATACTGGGAAAATAGTGATTCAAGTCATTTGAGACAAAACTGTAAATGCAGAGCTCTAGCCTGTAGGTTATTCAAAACTAGACACTATGAGTTATTCTCGAACACAACAGCTAATTTTATGCTATGGTTGATGGATTCAAGACTTCAAATTATACTAGTTATTTTGAGATCGGACTAAAATCTTTTCTTATTATCAGTCAAAGGAACAACTTGTCAGTTGGTTCTCAAATGATTGTGATTTATGGACCTCGTTCAATGTTCTAGTACAGTGGTGTCCAAGCTTTTGGAACCAAGGGCCACATTTCCATGGACATGGACATGGGGCTGTAAAACCATATCATCATTATTAAGACCAGTATCAAATGTTAACACAAACTGGACACAGCATTAATATAATAAAAATAATTGGTGTGCCTTAGGATAAAGTATTACATATTCACATCTTCATTGAATACTGAAAGTGTTATGTGAAATCGGGCATCATCTTTGCTAACAATTAAAATAATCTATTCCTGTTCAACAGTTAATGTAGCTATACATAGTATTTCATTTAAACATCTATTTGTTAGCAGTTATGAGTTATGGACTTGGAGAAATTAATGATGCAGGGGAAAAACTAGAAGATTTCAAATGCACTGCTTTTGTTGTAGAATTTTTCACTCTAAAGAAAGTGGCTCAATATGTACTGATTCCAAATCTTGAATAAACCTAGGTGAATTGTTAGATATCAAATCGTCTCCAGGAAATATAGACTATATTAGTCTATTAGTCTCAGTAAATTGTTAAAAGATGGTGTCTGAAAAGCTTTCTTTGTGTCACTACTAAACAGACGCTCCGTAAGTTCCAATTGATATGCTTCTGGAGCTTCATCTGGATCTCCAAATAACTTCATGGCAGTGTTATAGAAAGTTTGTAACACATTAATGACGAGCTGCATTCAGTGCATTGGTTTCCCAGTCCCTTTAGTGCACGCTTGTCGTTAAAGTGTTAAATCTATGTATAAATTCAACCAAGAGGTTTAAAAGCAAATGGAAGTACTTGGCACAATTGCTGAGTTACTTGTTTCAGCAGGCCTGGTAGAAAGTTTAAAGTAAAATACTGCATGCAAACACCTCAAGTGATGTTAACGTGTCAAACATGTCTCATACAACACTTTCATATTCACATTCATATTCATGTTGATCAAAAATCTAATGTTATGTCTGGTCTATTTCGTATAGCTATTTTCTTGTGAGGTGTGTAGTTTGTGTACATATGAAAGATTCTTGAACTGGTAAACTTGACTTGGACTATATCAATCAATCGTTTATCAATCAATCGTTTATTTGTAGCCAAACAACAATAAACAATAATATTACAAATCAGATTGCACTTTTAAGTATGGATTGTTGAATGCCACAAGGGAAGGCCCTGAAGGGATCAAAGATCCCGCTAAGTAGGGACACCTCTATACAATTTCAACATAATATGTGGCGACCGAAAGATGCTTTACTTAGTATAACAGTTGTTGACTTGATTAACATAAAAATCTTAACTAACCTTAACTAATTTAAACTAAATATCGAAAGTAAAAGGAATGAGTGGGAAGTACAGTTAAACACATGGAAATAAAAGATTAAAACAATGAAACAATAAGGCAATGAATTGATATGTAGGCCTACTGGTTACATGGGGTCCAGAAGGGATCATGGATCCCGCTAAATTACAGAGTCGATGATTGGAATAAACAAACAAAAACATAAGAAGAGACTATTAAACGACATTAACAAAACAATATAGGCTACAATCTTAACTAAAATAGCAGTACAGACAAATACAACTAAGTATATAGTAAAGCAAAGACCAAAGAGACATGTCTCATAATCAAAGGCACTGAAAACAGAATCCCTGCGCAGCAAGAATGGTGGTATTGAAGTGTTTTAAATTATTTCTTCTTTCCCTGTAGTTCAAATCATACAACTTGCCTCAGCCGCCAATTTTTCATCCTCATTGCTGATGCCGTCATCATCACTGCTGGTCTCTTCTTTCAATTCAACTGTCTCTAATGACACCCTACAAAAGAAAATATCATCAAGACAATTGAATTGTAGGCCCTGTAGCTATCATTTTATATAGTGCTTCTCACACCAATCAGTGAGACAAGTTAAGACAAGTTCAGAACTCATGGAAATGATCCCACTGGAAACATTGCATAAATAAGACTGCAATGTTATGGTGAATTTATGTAGCACTTCTTTGTAAATACATTTCTCCTCAAGAGGCCCAATGGAAATGGGGAAGCATTAAGGCAATGACATGCCAGGCTCCTGTACATGTATCTACTATCCATCTTGGGAATGAAGCGATAAATACATGGAATATTGAAGATTGAGAAGGTTTTTATAGACATATGGATTGGAATGTATGCTTTAGAGTTGCAGAGCACAATCATTTACTGTTAAATGATGAAACAACTTACTCTACAGATCAGCAACATGAGCACAAATGGTATACGATGAAATAAACATTAGTGGTATTAATACACTTCTCAGACAAGAGTAAACAAAATTCAGTGATGATCGAATTTGATGCAAACTAAAATGTCCCACATACAGCTGTATGTAGTAGGCCTAGGTGCTTATCTCCTCACATCTGACTGCATGCCAATAATACAAAAGTTCTGCAGAGCACTCATCTTTAGGCTAAAGATGGTCAACGTATATATAGTAAGTACAGTTACATCCTCTATTTTACTTATTACATAGCATTGCAAAATTGAGGAGTAAAACTTTAAACTTTCTTCACCAGTCAGCGAAGATTTCTGAACTATCTAAGTTTGTTTATGTTGGACTTTAATAGCAGCTCACGGGTGAATTAACTTGAGCTCTTCTATAGCAGCGTGTAGGACCGCAAAGGTTCGGCTACCAGCTGCAGTACACCTTCTACGCTGACATTCATTCGTTTGCACTGTTCAGAGACACTGCATACTTGCAGTGTTTGTGCACGAACAATAGACTAGAGGCGTCATTTAATTGATTAGGGGCCGTCCATAAATGACGTCACGCACCTAGGGGGAGGGGGGTCGGAAATTTGTGACGATGTGTGACATGGGGTGGGGTCTGAGAGGTGTGACGTCACACCAGGTCTATGTAATTAAATTTAACAATTAACAACAATTTAATTTTAACAATAACAGCACTAATTGTGAGTATTAAATTTTAATTTTTTAAATTATTTTAGCGTATACGGGCACCATTATTAATAATTTTCTAATTATCTCAATATTTGGTCACCGTTAGATTTTAAAATATGCATGCTCTCCCTATTTGTTCCACGAAAGAGCATTTTGCTACGTCATGGAAATTTGGTTTTAGGGGTCAGAGCTTTGTGACGTCATTTTTCAAGGGGTGTTACTTTTTGTGACGAAGTGTGACGAGGGGGGAGGGAGGGTTCAAAATCGGCCAAAATTGCGTGTCGTCATTTATGGACGGCCCCTTAGTTGTAAATGTCAAGGGGATTCCGTTGCCCTGTTCCAGAGCGAGGGGCCAACCACTGAGAAGGCGCGATTCTGCTTAGTAGCTGTGCGGGCAAAGGGACGCTGAGCACGCCCTGGTCAATCGAGCGGAGAGAGGGATGACCCAGAGCACTTAATGTAGGGCAGCTGCAGAGGTCGCTTAGATAGGCGGGAGCGTGACGCAGCAAGAATATAGGCCTAATAACATTGCAAAAACGTGCAGTTCGTATCATTGCGGGAGTACCAAGGTGCGTTCATTCTGGACCATTATTTACTAATTTGAAGCTACTTAAACTAGAGCAGATTCGAACATTTATGTAACGCTATGAACTGGCTTTACTTGGGTGCGGCCAGAATCCCCGAAAGCCGAATCCTCCCCGAAATTATTTTCTAAGTCCGACCCGAATGAATGTAGGCCTAATTAACAAATAAACATGTGAATAGGCAGTATATCGCTAGGGTTATGGAATGCTTACAATACAACTCTGAACAGCTTTCTGGAGTTCGGCCGCTTTCTAGAAAACTGTTTTCGGGAAATCGGGCTTTTGTGTATTTTCAGCGTTTTGATTGATTGATAGCAAATGGCAGGATTTTCGAAATTTTGGTTATGATACTTTAAGCCAGTGAAGAGGTTTGAGAGTATGAGTTATGCAGTGTTACTGTAATCATGCATTTTGTGGGACATTTTAGGGACATAATTGTGGACAGTCAAGCTTTTTAGTAACAAACAGTGCCTAGAACCAAATAAAAGTGAATATTGCCGATTAATCGGATCGGAATAGGCGAAAAAGCAGGCCAACTAATCGGAATCGGAAATCGGCAAAAAATGCCAATCAGTCCTTCCCTATTGTATTATACAATAGGTGTAATAATAATAATAATAATAAAGTAATAACTAATAACTTTACTACTAATACAGCTGCCAACTATTGAACTCTGACCATATCCCATTGGAAATGCTGGTTCCTTTAATATAGATCTGCGCCCCTTCAGGCTAATCAAGATCACAACTAGAGTAGGCCCATGTGAGAACTAGGAAGGCCAGAACTAGTGGCCCTAACTTGGCAGGAAAATCTGTAACGGTATATGGAACAATTGTTTTCCACTGGTTTCATGGCTAGAGTTGTGGGGTAATGTGGAGAGTACGGATTGAAGACGTCATTGAGTGGTCACTGTGTGTGGACCAGGGGTGCAAAAAACCAAACTTTTTTCAAAATGAAAAGTTGGTTTTTTTGTTTTATTTGGTTTTTTTATTTGATTTTATTTTAATTTTGTTGTTGTTTGTTTGTTTGTTTTTTTTGTTTTTTTTTGTTTTTTTTTTAAACAGCATGTATGTAGCCTATATTATTATGTTAATATGGTTTGTTTTTTTTAATGTATTGATTGATTCCTTATGTAAACATTTGTAATTAAAGTAAGAATCTCATGTCAACATTACATGTATAATAAATAACCATTAAGCTTTATTAACAATTAAAAGTAAGAAATTAAGAAAATCTGGTGAAATTACTCTTTTATATTCATGTCTATAGCATAATTATGATAAAGAACTGTGATTTTAAATCTGTGACTATACATGTATTTCTTTAGTAATATTTGATTGCAATGCTTGAAAATTCAAAGTAGAATAGAAATAAATTGTTTAGGATATTTTCTGCAAAGCATTGTATAACTTACCTGCAAGTATCATAGATATTAATAGCTGAGTTATATTATGATGTCAAGCAATGAATATAACATATAACATATGATAAAGAACTGTGATTTTTTAATCTGTGACTATGCATGTATTTCTTTAATAATATTTGATTGCAATGTTTGAAAATTCAAAGTAGAATAGAAATAAATTGTTTATGATATTTCTGCAAAGCATTGTAGGCCTATAGCTTGCCTGCAAGTATCATAGATATTAATAGCTGAGTTGTATTATGATGTCAAACAATGAATATCAGTGACATTGTAAAATACTGTTTAGACGCCTTTAAATGGTGTCATTTGAACTCTATTAATTCTTTGGTTTTTTTTAAATTGTATTGTACATAATTTTGAATTGTCGTCAACGGCCTTTGATGTCATATGATGACGGTAAACTTGTGAATTAAAAAAAAAAAAAAAAATTTGGTTTTTTGTTTTCGAGATTTTCCTATTTCTGATCATAAAACTCATAAAAATGGCATAATACCGTTCAAATTAATCAGATGCATATAAATGAAATTAACTAGAACAGTAGAACCGTAGAATGTCATAAAACGAAGTTAACAAAGACCATACAACAATTTCCAAGAGACTTGAAGAGACGACATTTTTGGCATTTATAATTTTGAAATTTGTAAACCACCAAAAAACCAAAATTTTCAGATTTTTGTTTTTTTGGGTTTTTAAAAAAAAACAATAAACCAAGCCTTTAACAGCCCTGATGTGGACCTTGAGGAACTCATTCATATACAGTTGCTCAGCTTGTGAGGCTGAACACTTCAAAAAATTTGCATTGATTTCCCATTCGCTTTTAGTACACACTCGTTGTTAAAGTGTTAATGGCAGTTTGGTTGACCTAATTGCTGTGGTTTAATGCAGGTTACACTTTTTATACAGTGTACAGAGTTTGACAATGAGGGCATCACAGGTGAAGCAACCGGGTGGACCGGATCAGATCTCAATAGGACAGGTACCCATTCCAGAGCCAAAGGACAAACAAGTCCTCTTAAAGGTTCACTGTTCAGCCATCAACCGGGCTGATACTTTACAGGTGGGTTTTGACGTTGACATGTAAATATGTTCAAAGGTTCGTAATTGGTTATCTTGCTGACACAGCATTTTGACTGATTAGTTGAGTCACAGGGGCAAAAACTTACATTTGACGGATCGGTTGAATCATAGATGCATTTATTTCTTCAAATCATGTTTATCTGACTAATTGTGGTGACTTTTATAGCCCTCGTTCAATAGCAAAGAAAAGGTTTTGAATTATTTATATGGCGTCATCATTTGATCATCTTTGTTAATGGAGGCGCAGATCAGTTACATAAATTTCTGATTTGGGAGTGCTCAGGTCGAGCATTCTGTGCTTTACTTGCAGTTTGTGACTCAACACTGGTTAGTCTCGTGCCCAGTTTTACTTGGACTAGCATCATTAAAGTTTGGCCCTCATTATGGTGGTTCCATATCAGATTATTTTTTATGTTTAGTTCTGTTTTTTTTCGATGGTAAGTTAAGGACTTCATAACCGTGTATGGAGAGGTGCAAATCTGCACAATTTGATTTATGAGCAAAGGTCTTGCCCAACTGGCAATAATGTCTACCATCATGTCAGAAAGACATAAATTAAATACATGGATTAGGACTGAGTCGATGGGGTTCAAAGTTTGGTCATAATTGTGAAATGAGGGATTGAGGAAGAATGCATACTGTGAAAGTGATGCACAGAAATAATATGAGAGTAAAGGGTTATTCAGGGAATTCATCGAAAAGACACAATAGTTAGACCTAGAGGATAACTGCAAAGCAACAGTGTCAATTTCATATAATATGCATACGATTTTGATCGTCATGCCACATAGTTATGTTGGTGTAGAGACAAGGCAAATACCCGCCTCCACCTGGAGAGAGTGACATTCTCGGCCAGGAAGCAGCAGGGACAGTGGAACAGCTTGGTCCTGGAGCCACGAAGTGGAAGATTGGAGACAGGGTGATGGCACTTCTTGGAGGTGAGCGATTTGTTGTCTTCTTGCCCTGCAGAGCATGAACTCTCTGAACTGCAAGATCAGTATTAAGTTAGAATTAGTTAATCACCTGTTATATTAGAAATTGCAGATATGAGATTTTATAAGTTTTTATTTTGGGATCAAACCAATTTGTGGACTTTCTGATTTGGAGACTCAATGAGAAGAGTGCTGCAGTATCCGAGTCCAAATGAGTCGAGTTCTTGTGTCTTCAAGGTCATTTCAGGCAAACACATTGATCTCCAGTTGCCTCAAGTACTCTAACTGGGTTCTCACTGGTTACTGGTATCACTGAGTCAAACATGCAGAAACTCCTGAAAGTTTAGAACTGTTTAGATATGACACTTCAAGATATAAGCATGCAACTCCTATGCTTAATTCTTTGCATTGGCTTCACGTTTCAAATTTGGGCTTATAGAAGACTGAATTCTGTCCAGCCACCACATTACTTCAAATTAATTCCAGACATCACTATTTGGCTAGGTCATCTGATTGCCTGGTTATACCAAAAACGATAACTGTTCTTCGTTAGTGAGATGTTTCAATTACTGAACCTGAAAGTTTTTAAATTCCTGCATAATATTTGTTTGACTAATTCCCTTTTTTCATTTTGCCTATTCATCAGTGTGGACTGCTTTCTGGTATTGGTCTGACTAGGGTTTGGTTCTGATATACCTTGTGGCTTAGACACTGGCACTACAGAAGTTGCTATTATTATCTATTTTTAATCATGTTTAAATTGGATCATAATTATGGTTGCTGTAGTTGACTGTTTAGACAAGTGTCACAAGTGTTGTTATGACAATCAATGCCAATGACAACAGCACCATATTATGTTACAAAATCTACTTGTGAATTTGGACAGTAGGTGTAATCAAAGCCAACACGTGAAAATCAGGTCAAAGTGGCATGAAATGTACATTTCCCTGCATAAATTTAGATTACCTTAATTTACTAAAGCATTTGATGATTTTGAATCATAGTTTTTACCACAAAACTTAGGTGGTGGGAATGCAGAGTTCGTTGCAGTACATGAAGACCATTTGCTCCCAGTTGACTCCACAATGACTTTTCAAGAAGCTGCTGCCATTCCTGAAGTGTGGCTCACAGCATTTCAACTGCTCCATCTTGTTGGTGAGAAAGAAACAAGTTTCTCTCTTCTACAGCAGCTGGAATCAAGTTTAAAATGTTACCAAATGTATTTCAAGCAACTCTATCTGGGTAACATGTTAAATACTCTGCAGCCTAAATTTGCCTTCTGAGTCACAAAATGACAATAAAGGGTGTGACTGAAAAATCGTAAAAAAAATGATTCACCAGTTTAAACCTGTGACAAACCAGATACTGATTTCCTAGGTTTACATGCTCTGTGTTATATTCTAGTATAGTATGATGATCTCCATAATTATTTGATCTAATTTATCATGCACTTTGTCAGCGATTGTCCTCACAGTTGAGGATTGGAACTTTAAGATCTCGCCATTGTAGCCAGGCAGTCGAGTAGACAGATAGTCTTTTCTTATGCTCTAAGTGATATATTTTGTAAACAAATCTTTTAGCTGTGTTGATTTATGTGTGTTTGAGGTTTGAAGTTAGCCATGTATAATTCACATTTCTATGTTTGCCTCAGCCCACATCAGAGCTGGTGAAACAGTGCTCATACACGCAGGTGGTAGTGGCGTGGGAACAGCCGCCGTGCAGCTTGTGAAGCTGGCAGGAGCCAGGGCACTTGTGACAGCCGGAACACAGGAAAAGATTGACTTTGCCAAAAGCCTTGGAGCAAGTGATGGTTTCAACTACAAACAAGGAAGCTTTGCCAAACATGTTCTTGATGCTACAGGCGGTCAGTATTTCAAGTGTCTCAGGTATTTTAGCATATGTTATGTGGTATTTTGTGTGTGGAATATAAGCAGATAACGTTGTATTTCTGCTGGTTGTTTACTTTTGCAGTATGTGTAGGTGATACTGTTGCTCATAATACTTAACTACTGCACTTTGAAATTTCTGTGGTTAGAATTTTTTTGTGCAATTGTTTATTTACTTATTTGTTTAACTATTTGCAGTTGTTCACGTTGCTGCTTAGGTCGTGGTGTGGATGTGATCTTGGACTGTGTTGGTGGGAGCATGTGGGAACAAAATGCAGAAGCCATAGCCATAGGACGATGGATCATATATGGGACAATGGGTGAATATATGTAGCTGTTCTACCATTAGGCTAACATCATGACAAGATTTGTGCCTACTTCTCAAACTTAGTTGACCTCCATTAATAATTGAACTCCTGTGTCATTTTCTTTCTCTTTCATTCCTTCGGTAAGAAAATTTAGATTGCATATCTACATGATACAATAAAAATATAATACAACAATAGTGGATAACCTATTGGTTATCCAACTATTCCCTATCTCAATAAAGATAAAATCCAATAAAGAGAAGACAAATTAACTGGATTGGCCACACACTGCTTGGAAATTCACTCCTGAGGACAGTGCTTGAGTGCTTGAAGGAAGAATTGAATGGAAGAAACATAGTCACAGGAAGACCAAGAAATATGATGTTGGACTGGATGATGGATAAAAGAAATGGACAAGGATGTAAAGAAATTAAGGAAAAGCACAAAATAGAGAAGAATTACGTCATTTGGTTCTCGGACCTGAATAAGGGCAGATCACTGTAAGAAGATCAAGATTATTATTTCTTAGAAGCACTTCCAACCAGTATCAGTGAAATAGAACAGTTTTCAGATGTTGATAAAAACATCAAATGCCATTGTTAGCCAGAGGGTAAAGTTGCATTGTCAGGCCAAGCCACAGGCAACATTATTTCTTACAAGGTCTTTGCTGGCCATGATGATCTTAGCATCCTTCCCTATCAAACACTGCCCCTCCTTACTGAATTATGGTAAACCTAGGCTCCTTTGCACTCATACATGTACACCTGCCATCTTTTTATTACATTTTTTTAACTCTTTCACAAAAGAGGTTGCTCTGATGAGGTTCTCTTTTCTGTGATGTTTCTAATGCCTGCTTGTTGAAGGAGGTGCTAATGTGGAAGGCAACATCATTGGTAAGATTCTTCAAAAGCGACTTACTGTTATTGGCTCGACACTGAGAATCAGAAGCTGTCAGGTGGGTTTACATGTATTTGTTTGTGTTGCTTTACCCGTGTTGCTTCAAGGATGAAAGGTTCATTTCTGTTGTACTCACTCATATTACATATTATTATCACTCAGTGTTGTGGGGCGCGGTGGTGTAGGGGTATGTTCGGTGCCTTGCAGCCGGAGGGTTGTGGGTTCGAATCCACCTCAAGCCGCCGCGTATGGACCCTGGGCAAGTCCTTCACTTGCTATTGCTCATGCGCTTTGGCGTGAAACTCCGATTCAGTGCCCGTGCTGTAGTCGGGAGCGCCTCTGAGTAGAAATCTTGAAGGGGCGCTATAACAAGTGCTCATACATACATATTAAAATTGAGACATAAAAGAGGTGCCCATTCCTTATTTTATGTCCATTAACTGTCATACATACATCAAAGGTCATCTTGTTTGCTTCCTCACAATACCACTCTGTTTAGTTTTACAGTTTCATTACAGAGTCCACTCGACCTAACAAATCTGTGTCATCAAGTGTTTGCTGCACCAAACACAAGTCCAGCTTTCCACGATGGTCACGTATCCAAGTACCTTTTGCTCGGAGTTACTTGAAGTGCACTATATAAGACATTATAAGTGTACTGATACATGCATGCCCTGGTACTACCAGCCTTATTAGGTTGGTGACTGGGCAACAGGCGTTTCCACACGATAGGGCTGCAAAATGTGTTCTTTTTCCTAATGTATGTTATGTGCATGATGCTGATTATTAAAATGTTTGTTCACAAAGAACTATTTCAGTGGCTTTGCACTATCCTCATTTCTATGGAGATGAAGTGTGATATTGCTTAGGGACATCAGTCATTGAGCTGGGTTGAGTGCAGTGTTGCTGAGATAATGTGTATGGATGCGTGGAGAGGGACATCAACTAGTTGTACGTGGGCTGAGCAAAACCGTTCTGGTGCACAATACTCTGCTACAGAATAGCAAAGAGCAAGGGCTGATGTTCTTAATGTCTGGGCACTGGCACCCCAGTCAAGCCAACACGTTTGCTCAGCAGGTTGTTTCAAGCACTGATATTGGCTGCAGTTGTCTTCAAGTGGTGCTGGTGCGTAAATGAACCGTCAAGAGTCATGCCGATGTATGGAGGGGCCTTCTCGTGGTTGATCTTCAAGTTTGATGTTTAATTTGTGTTCAGCCTTTGCATTGTGTAGGTGACAGTGTTGGTTTTTTTTAATTACACCTTATCATATTTTTTATGACAAGGTGTAATTAATATGATTAGCATCACCCTGCTCCTTTATCAAGGCTTGGGACTGGCATGACCAGAGTATGGACAGTGAGAGTTTCAGATGAAGGATGCTGATAACATTTTATGATATGCTTGTCTGAAGTCTTAATTTCTTGCAGTACTCAACTGCAATCTCCAGCTATGATCTCCATGTCTTTGTTTATTGTTTCCTCAACTTCCATGAAAGAGCCACTTTGATACCAGAGAAATAGGTCATCTGCATAGATGAATTATGGGAGTTTGTTATGGAAATGTTGAAGAGACTTCGAGAGATTACAGAACCCTGAGGTAGGCCATTCTTCTGTAGCCTTTACAAGCTGCACTGGTTCCCATTATTATGTTCTGAAGGAAGACTTTGAGTTCCACCCCCATTTCTTACTTACTTACCAAGAACTATTACAGCAAATCATTTAATAAATTTGTTACACAGTATAAGCTGATGCTGAATAAAACCTTATTTTTCAGTACAAGTCTCAGTTGATATCGGATTTCAAGGAAGCTGCTCTGCCACATTTTCACAATGGAACACTGCGGACCATTATTTCATCAGTTCTACCTCTCGACGACCTTGCCAAAGCTCATGAAATTATGGAATCAAGTGCAAATACTGGGAAAATAGTGATTCAAGTCATTTGAGACAAAACTGAAAATGCAGAGCTCTAGCCTCAAGGTTATTTAAAACCAGATGTTATGAGTTATTCTTAAATCACACCACAGCTAACTTTATGTTATGGTTGATGGATTCCAGACTTCAATTTATATTGTTTGTGTTTTGAGATAGGACTAAAATTTATTTGTTGTTATCAGTCAAAGGAACAACTTGTCAGTTGGTTCTCAAATGATTGTGATTTTGGACAATGTTCATTCAATTCATGTTCTAGCACAGTGGTGTCCAAGCTTATGGAACCAAGGGCCACATTTTCCATGGACATGGGACTGAAAAAACCATGTTGTCATTATTAAGACCAGTATCAAATGTTAACACAAACTGGACCTGACAGCATTAATATAATAAAAATAATTGGTGTGCCTTAGGATAAAGCAGGGCTGTTAATATCGCGATAAAGTATCGCAATACTTGGTATCGCCGATACTTTTTCAGTATCTCAGTGAGTATTGCGATAGTTTTATTTTGTTGGTATCGCATCTGTATCGCCGATACTTTTTTTATGTCGGTGAAACTCGATACCAATACTTTTTTCCACCATAATATTATTTTCTCATCTGCTTCAAAGTCGCGATCAAGAGATAGCAAGAAATAATTCTAAACACTTTGAAAATTGCCTCTTCCTTCGAAAATGGCCTCTTTCTGCCACAATGGAAAGAATCTATTTTACGTGATTAAACGTAAACTTACTTATAGAAAAGTATTGGTAAAAGTATTGGTATCGGTATTGCAATTTTTAAGAAATATATTAGTATTGCAATACTTTTATTATGAAGTATTGGTATTGGTATTGCCAATACTGTTTTCCAGTATTGCTAACAGCCCTATAAAGTATTACATATTCACATCTTCATTGAATACTGAAAGTGTTATGTGAAATCGGGCATCATCTTTGCTTACAATTAAAATAATCTCCTGTTTAACAGTTAATGTAGCTATACATAGTATTTCATTTAAACATCTATTTGTTAGCAGTTGCACTGCTTTTGTTGTAGAATTTTTCACTCTACGGAGAGTGGCTCAATATGTACTGATTCCAGATCTTGAATAAACTTACGTGAATTGTTGGATATGAAACCGTCTCCATGAAATAGTCTCAGCAAATTGTTAAAAGACTATCTGAAAAGCTTTCTTTGTGTCACTACTAATCAGACGCTCAGTAAGTTCCAATTGAAATGCTTCTGGAGCTTCATCTGGATCTCCAAATAACTTCATGTCCGTGTTATAGAAGTTTTTAACACTTTAACAACGAGCTGCGTTGGTTTCCCAGTCACTTTTAGCACACACTTGTCGCTAAAGTGTTAAATCTATGTGTGAATTCAGCCAGAGGTTTAGAAGCAAATGGGAGTACTTGGCACAGTTGCCAAGTTACTTCTTTCATTAGGACTGGTAGAAAGTTTTGGTCCAGAGTCCAGACATTTATGTTCGTTGCTGTCTGGGCCACTAGACACACCATAAACTAAACTTCATCTCAGTAGCACTCAACCATTGCCTTCTAGATCCTGACAGTATATAGGAGGCAACGACTCAACACGTACAGATGTAGTGCTTCACCTCTGAAAACACAGCTGCTAACCGTGTAAACGTTAGGTGCATATTCATGCAAGCATTGTTTTATATACGTATCCTGCATGCACCATAATACCACTTGGTTCGATGCTTAGAAGCGAGTGCACCTGTTGGCAACATCTCTCGGCGAATTGTAGTGTGCAGCTATTAATGGAAATGAATTTTGGGGTCGTCCATAAAGTACTTCTCAAAAGCGACCTACTTTGGACCATTCCCTTGTCTGCATTTGGCCTTACCCTCCCTCCCTCCCCTTGGCAGACATCCACATCAGAGGATCACTGGCTCCAAGACCCCCGAGTGGTAGCACGGATTCACCCATCAATCGACTTTTCCTTTCTGCTGCTTTTGTATGCCAAAATAGAATCAACTTTTCAATGTCATCATCATCATTGATTTTACTATTGGTCCACAGTCCCTGTGCACAACGACGAAATAGCTATTGTGCTGTCTGCAACAGGACATTACTAATGATGAACCAAAGCAGCACATCTGACTGAAGTTGGTGTTTAAAGCACAGGTTGCACTGAAAAACACATTTAGATGCAGACGTCCACACATTCATAACCCCCTTGTCCGCATTGGGATGACCCCTCCCCTCACTCTTTTAAGGACATCCTTTATGGATGACCCCTTACCACCTCCACCTAGTATTAATTTAAAGAATCTCACAACAACTTTGCCACAAAGCTATAATTGTCCGACAATTGTCAGTAATTATCTGTGTATATCAAATCTTTGACATGATGCTGTTCATAGGATCCATTTGGTAGTAATCTTCGAATGTCCAAGTTTATTTTCTTTGCTCTAAAAACACAATTGCATCATATTCATATTATCTTAAAATAATGTTTTTTCAGTTCCGACGTGCTCTAATTCTGAACCACAACCAAACAGAGCTTCTCATTTGAAAATAGAAGGCGATTTGAAAACAATCGCGCTGGATTGCATAGACCTCGAGTTTGTAGAATTTTGTGTAGGCTGTATTCTGCCATATTATATAGTGCGTATAGCTGCATATTATATAGTACTAATCCCTAGTAGGCCTATCTCAGTTCAGTTCCATTATTATTAGACCTACTATTGATAGTATATGAAGTGTAATTGACTTCAATTTTCCTAGTGTCGACATGTGAGATTGGGTTGTTTGCCCTCTCCATTCCCCTTATCTTCCCACCAACTTTTTATGGTCAATGTTCTCATCATATTGGAGTTCACTGTGGGATGTAAGAGGAGCTTACAAAATCTCAATTTCTGCCATGGTGGGGATTAGCAGTCAAATTGATAGCCCAGTACAAGTAATCACTAACTATCACATAGCCAAACTGTTATAAATGCAATTTGATGTTCAGTACATCAGCTGTAGTAAAGGGAAAGCATAAGACCTCCTCTAGATACAGAGACAGCACCTGATTGTTATTCGTAATATCATTTTCTCATTTTCTGGATAAGAACAGAGCAGTCCCTTGCGCTAGCTCCATGAAGCAGCAATAGATATGACGTGTAATTGACTTCAATTTTCCTAGTGTCGACATGTGAGATTGGGTTGTTTGCCCTCTCCATTCCCCTGATCTTCCCACCAACTTGTTATGGTCAATGTTCTCATCATATTGGAGTTCACTGTGGGATGTAAGAGGAGCCAAAATCTCAATTTCTGCCATGGTGGGGATTAGAAATTGATAGCCCAGTACAATAATCACTAACTATCACATAGCCAAACTGTTATAAATGCCATTTGATGTTCAGTACATCAGCTGTAGTAAAGGGAAAGCATAAGACCTCCTCTAGATACAGAGACAGAAGTCAAGCACCTGATTGTTATTCGTAATCTCATTTTCTCATTTTTTTTCACATTTCTTGATAAACAGTTTGTCTTACGCTGTTCCCTGCAAAAGTCCTCTAATGATGATCGAATGCAGTTGTCTCCTGCCTGAGTTAAGTTAGTTGGTGTTTGACGCTTTAATGACGAGCTGCATTGGTTTCCCAGTCCCGTTTAGTATACTCTCGTTGCTAAAGTGTTAACGCCACTTGTGAAATAACAATTTTGAACTACAGGGTTGTAACATGATGCAGCATTACTTACTTAAGTTCCATTTTTGCTATTTCCCTCGGATTAGTTTCCCCATGAGTTTCAATGGCAACAGGAGCACCCATTCTGCAAAACAGAAATATAGTACAAGTCAGCTATGTATTTGTTTGTATTGACACATATATACATTTTATAAACCTCTCAATTGTACTGAAATATGGTTAGCAAATACGAAGACGTGAAAGTCAAGATAAACTGAGAATTTTTCTTGATTTTATTACATGCTACACATCACCTGCTGAACACTGAAGTTCACAAGCAATATTCAATGCCAGAACAAATCATTAATTTCAGTATGTTCAGAACAACATAATTTTTCACAATAGCCTAAATTTATCTATAAGGAAATTAGGAAACATAAAGAAAGTCTGCAAAAGACTGCCACGGTTAAAGCAAACACTCCACGCCATGCCACTTATCCCTAGATGTGTTCTTGGGCCATGTCCAAGCCACCCCACAGTTACAGTATGACATTTGCGGTTTATTTCGTTATATAACTTGCACTTTACAGATGTTCAATTGTTCATATAATAATAGTAGCTATAATTTGGCCTTGAAAGATGTCAGATAAAGTTTTGGTAACACTTTACTTATATCTATTTGTAAATTTGTGCACTGATCTGTTGCCTAGTTCAGCAACTGTCTTATTGACAAGGCCATTGGATGTCCTACTATCCTTGTAGTGACCCATGAGAAAATAAAAACCACATTATAATTAGTGTATATAAATTGACACTTACGCTATATGCCATGCACGCACTCCAATTACTCCTGCAATTTCAAACTTTGTCAGATATGGTGTTGTGATAGTTTCTTTTCTCAGTCTTTCATTGTTTTTATCATCCATGGCTTCAATTGTTATTTCATCAGTTGCATCCTGAAGTCATACAAAAACCAAATATCCCTAAATTAAATTTCTTCCCAGTTTGAAGTAAACTACTGCATGCAAACACCTGTTGACATGTCAAACATGTATCATACAAAAAACATTCTCTCACGACTGGAACACAATAATTAAATAATATATTTCGTTCAGATTGTTTTGTGGAGTGCATATTCATGTTGATCAAAAATCTAATGTTATGTCTGGTCTATTTCTTATAGCTATTTTCTTGTGAGGTGTGTACATATGAAAGATTCTTGAACTGGTATACATGACTTGGACTATAATATACAAAGCAAAGACCAAACAGACAAGTCTCATAATCATAGGCATTGACAGAATCCCTGCACTGCAAGAATAGTGGCATTGAAGTGTTTTAAATTATTTCTTCTTTCCACACAAATCATACAACTTGCCTCAGCTGCCAATTTTTCATCCTCGCTGCTGATGTCGTCATCATCACTGCTGGTCTCTTCTTTCAATTCAACTGTCTCTAACGACACCCTACAAAAGAAAATATCATCAAGACAAGTTCAGAACTCATGGAAATGATCTCATGAATAAGGCTATAATGCTATAGTGAATTTATGTAGCACTTTTTTATAAATACATTACTTGGCAGTGCTCCTCAAGAGGCCCGGTGGAAATGGGGAAGCATTAAGGCAGTGAGATGCGAGGCTTCTGTATATACCATCCGTCTTGGGCATGAACGATAGGTACATGGAATATTGAAGATTGAGAATATTGAAGATTGAGAAGGTTTTTATAGACATAATGGATTTAGTCCATATTTTAATATGGACTAAAATGTCACATGTCCAGCTGTATGTAGGTCCTTGTCACATCTGACTGCATGTGAACAATACAGAAGTTCTGCAGACTTGTGATCTTGATGCAGTTACATCTTTAGGGTCACATGCAAACATCACAAAGTGGTCCAACAACTAAGCATTGCAAAGCAACCTTTCATTAATTGCATGCCTCAACAAAGAACTGTTAATTTCCAGTTTGGCATTGAATCTCACACTACAAATGCACTGGTAAAGTGCAGATGCAGTACGATATTCCTTCATGCTACCTCTGTATGCTATATGGTACCATAACATAACACATCTACTTTCAACGTGTAGCCATGAATCCAGCACAATTCAAATGACTTGTTATTTCTGCTTGGCTGTGCTTTGTACCTACTTTGCAACTTTATGCTTTTTCTTTTCAGATTCAGAATTCTTTCGCTTCATTTTCAAATTTCTGAAATAGAAATACTACATAATATTAAAATAAGATGACAACTGCGACTGATTGGTATGCAGCACGGAGAAATAAAACGCAAACAAATAGGCAAGCAATAAATTAATTACCACTAGAATCTTCAGTGAACTTGTACACTTCACCACTGTAAAACAGCCAACCAATATGTCAGTACATGTAAGTTACATAAATCTGAAGCTGACATTTTAATCATTCCCCCTCCCGACATAGCCCTCACTGTTTAATTACTTTGGTCAGTTTCGGCTCTGGGTTGCAGCACTCTATTTTCCCCCGCAATAATGGTGGCCATAATGCTGATACTCGGACATTCGGAACCGACAGCGTTTCTAAGTTAGTCTTACCAAAAATAATGTCGTGGACGAGTGACTTGGTTGAGCCTCTGAATAGTTATTCTCTTTCAGGCGCTATATAAATCTATAGATACGATACTAATTGTAGATTAATTAAGTACCTAATTAAACACAAATTACTTACTTAAAAGCAAATAATGATTGCACCTATCACTTTAAATATTTCCTATTATGATTTCTACAGGTTTAAAATTGCAAACTTTGGTTAATTCTAGAAAGTAGTAAACACATGGCACAACCATAGATCTATAATACTAATCACTATACCTATTCTTAGATACGCTGCGAATGTGTAGAAATTTGCATTTTATAGCGCTTTACTAAACTCTCAGGGCTTTCTGGAGACAGATACAGAACCATGCACAGAACAAACACAGAACAAAGATCATATTTTCAAATGTGAAGGACTGGGTAAATTGGTATTGGTATATCGATTCGAGTGACTATGCAGGCGTCCAGGATTGGCAAAATCAAAAGTTCGCAGCCCTAACTGCTATATAGTGACTTCGTTCACTTAAGACTGTAAATTTTGTTTTAATCGCAGTTTCCGAGTTTCGATTTTGACGAAGGCATCAAGCAGCAGGACGGGAGCAGCACTTCTTGCTTTAAAGTTGCTTATAACTTACTAAGGTACGACCGTACGAGTGAGTAATTGTTTTGTAAACAACGCGATATTTTCCTGGCCGCCAGAGGGTCTCGTTCGAACTAGTGAAAACGTTAGTGTGAAAAGGTAGAACGGAAACTCCCACCGAAGTCAAAAGGTCTATGGTTCCACCACTTATAGTATTGTGGTTCCACCGTCCTTAGGCGTTGTTTCTAGTTTTTATAGATCTACCTCATTGATTGCCTCATTAAAACTTGACGTTTTTATTTCATTTGGGAGTTGGGTTAGAGATGGCGTTAGAGGATGTGATCGGAATTTCTTCCGAAAGCCTGTGTTACCGGATCATTCCTTTGGGTCTACTTGTAGTGGGCTTTTTATTTAAGCTAATTCCAGATCCACAAAAGATTGCCGTCGTGTACAGCCAGCCAAACAAATGGTACCATCTGAAGTACTGGACGTTTTACCTCCTCCTGAAGGTTCGTAAGTTGCAGGCCCGGCTGAAGAACGATAGTACTGAAGCCACAAAAGACGCCGGGTATGGGAAGAAATCGAGAAAATCCATTGAAGACATGGACAGAATTCAAGAGCTCCCTGAAGCACATAGAAAAGTCAGTCTGAGAATTTGGTTGTGATAAATTTCGCATTTAACCACTCTAACCGACTCTCATGTGCCTAGACGGGAGAAAATGAATACTAAATGCTTGCCAATTATTTTCGCATTACCAGTGCTAGATGAATTATTGTTGCCTATTAACATACCATTATATTTACAGCAGATGGCCTTCAAAGTGAATGTAGGAATTGTAATCGTAAACTCCAAACTTGTAAAGCTCCACTCAACAGCCACATTCTGGGCAAGAGCTTATTCATAAGCGCTGGAAGTGATTGGCACTAATGAAAGCAATCAGGGTGGATGTAGATTTATCATTTAAGTACCATTTCCAGCAACCACTCAACTGTAAACTAAAGCAAGATAAAAGTAAAAACTGATTGTATTGTATTGTATTTAAAAATTTATAAAGCGCCTCTCACAGATAACACCAATCAGAGGCGCTCGTGATAACATTATTTGAAGAAGTTTGACTCGATGCTATGATCCATAACAATTTGAACTCCCCTTAAAAATGCGAAGAGTTGCTGCACTAGTGCACTTACTTCACGACCATTAAAACAAAATGTTGAAATGCCAGAACCTGGGCTTTAATCAGTTTTTGTGTGTTATTTTTATTTAACAGGCTGTAGATGCTGTATACTTTAACGGAGCAAACAAAGAGGGTGTCTACTTTGTTGGAGCAACTGCTCGTCGCCATGACCGCCTAGTTCAGACCTTGTTGTACATCCGGGTAACAGGCTGTCATTTCTTTATCCTTCTGGTTTAGCTTTGTTTGATTCAGAAAATTGAATCAGGGATGAATGATGTTACAGTTGACAGCATATCTTTATGTGATATACAGGTCAATAAAAAATATATAACATTATGCACCAGGATTTCAGATTTGTAATTTTGTAATTTGTGAGTGCATGCTTATATAGTGAAACTGCAAGAAAATTTATCAGAGGTGCTACTGTTCTGACATTACAGGACCACAGTTGAATTGAATCATCTGCAACCGCTTGTGAAATAGAAAGTAGAAGAAGCCCATGTTGCAGGTTGCATAGAAGACTATTCCAGAATTAGATGAAAGGTATGTAGGCTGATAGCCAGCAAGTTGGTCCACCATGCCACAGACTAGCTCAGGAGTGGGTAAAGTGCCAGTGTTGGTTTCCTGATAATTTTACATTGGCTTTTAAAATCATCTTGAAGTTATCACAGAAATCTATGCCTTATCTCACATCACATTGCACACATTGCTGTGACTTTTTTTGTAATTTCCAGATTCCTGACTTGGGTCTACTAGAGTTACCCAGCCTTCCTGATACCTGTCTTCTTGAAGATAAACCCAATTCTTATGCTGCCGGGGGCTTGGTCCTAGAACCAGTCGAACCCATGAAGCGCTGGAAGCTGTCCTTTAACGGTCCACTCAGGTTGGCATTACAAGTTCCCTTCAACATCGTAGGCAATGATTTAAAGACTTCTTCTTTGCAAACTTTAGGCAAACGTAGTAAAAATACAAAGGCCTGTAACTGCAGTTGTATAATCCTAAAGCTAATGCATGCACAATTCTACATTATTATGGTTTAAAGATATTAGGCTACACATTTGGAATACTGGAGTAGATTTTGCACTGCACTGTATAAAATTTGTTATGATGCATAATCATTTCAAAACAGTATTTTATTTGAAATGATCACTTCATTGTTGTTGTCTTTGTATAAACCATTACCATATTTACCATGTGATACATAAACAGCAGACAGACCCAAAATTAGATATGAAGCTTGAAAATAAGAAAAATTAAGTCTCAACAGTATTAGGTCAGGTATTCCAGTGTACAAACCCACGACCTATTGATCGATCTATAACCACGTGAACTAGAGTTGTGCATAAGGATCTGACAGCTCTAAATATCTTTGGCCTCCATACAGCAGGGAATCGGGTTCATAGAGAGAGACAGACAGATAGAGGGAGAGACAGACAGACTGTTTTGTATGATGAACGCTAATTTAACACAGAAATTTGTTCAATATGAAAAAGATTTTCACTTTTTTTGTTGAACTACATTCAGCGTTCTTGTGTCTGCTGTTCTATTGATAGGTTGACTCCGACAGATGGCAGCTCTCAGCAGCAGATAACTGTTAGCTTCACCTTAGATTGGATTGCCTATACGCCATGTTTTGACTTTGACACAGACCTCCATCCTCAGATCCTGTGTGATGGAATGGCACGAGAAATCTGGTCCAGAGAACGATTTAATGATCTAAAACTGTGAGCCATTTATTTGTCATTGGACTATTATAATTATTTATCACAATTTCAATAAGTATTCCATAAAATATATATTAATTTATTTACATATTTAAGTGTAAAGCAGATCATAGATATTGAAATGAACGTATTATCAACACGATGCTTGCCGGTATGAACAGACACCGTTTTAAATTAAAATTATTGCATTACTTCATGCAGCATAACAGACACCAGTCAGGCAGGAAATAAGTAAACACCTGACATCAACTGATTGTTAAACTTTTGGTCTGTTGCACTGACTCGTACCTTAATAAGCAAATATTGCTCCTGTCCTGCTACTGATGTCTTCATAAAATCAAAATTAAAACAATTAAGAGTCTGTCTGTCTGCGATTAAAACAATTTAAAGTATTAAGTGAATGAAGTCACTAGCATTCGGTAGCTTCATGATTGGTTTCGACTTGAGGGCTTAGCGGCAGATGGTAGCTATTCTGGGGACTAGTTTTGGATGTATACGGTCCATGTACTGCATCTAAAGCTGGGTACTTTCATCTTGGTGGAGGACAACTGACACAGGTTTTTGGGTGACCTCGACCATTAGGGTGTCGCTTCAGTCTACAAACTGGTTTGCAGTGAATGCCTGTTCTATGTACACCTGGCCTCAACAAATAGCTGGACATGTGTAATCGTCTACCAATGAGGAACTGCTTGGTGGCAGTGTCATCATGTGCTGCAAACGCTACCACCTGTTGTCGCTCCAAACTATCAATGCAACTTGGTCCAGAGATTCTGAACATGATGCTGTCTGTCAACTGTATTTGTGGACTTGCCACTGGTGACTGTTCTAGTTTTCTGTGCAGTGTTTTGCTAAACGATAAACCTCCAGTCTTTAACGACATTTAGCATCATATAGGCTATTGCGGAGAGAGCACCTCTGATTAGGTTTCTGTGGAAGTGATGCTTTATAAATGAATGTTCAATTGCAATTACTGCCAAAGCCTTGCCTTACCTAATAGTAACAATACCAATAATGATAACAATTATTAATTTTATTTAATGTCTTTGTTGTAGTCGTCTTCCACAGAACTGAACAAGTTTAAGCTATTAACGATTTGTATTTTCTATTTGTTTTCCATTATATATTCTGTATTTGCTTCACTGTGGATAATGTTTATTATGTTCAAGGGCACATCAGACACACTATGAACAATTTGGTGAAATTTGCGGGACCATTAACCTGGGTACATTTGGAGAAAGGCAACTCAGAGTTCAAGGGGTCAGGGATCATTCATATGGTAATGATCATCCTGTGTTTGGTTCACTACTGTAGAAATGATTTGCTTTAGTGTTTAATAAACAAAGTGTAGGTTTGCTAAAGACACGGTCAGATTTTTATTTAGAACTGTTTGGAGATTGCAATCGGGCCTCGTATATTGTGAGGAAAGGTTTTCTGGATTTTGGATTGCCAAAATGTGGCGTATTCATGTATGTATGAATGTATGGGAATGAATTATTAAATTTGTACGGATAGCCTTTGTTGGAGAGTTGATGTGGTGAGTAGATGCCACCATCAAATAAACCTAGTTGTTGAAAGAGTGGTCCAACAATGGCTCACCTTACCTAAGTGGGAATACTGGTTAGCTATATCAGACATGAAATATTTGATCTTAGAATGTTCAATATTTTACAATATTTCATATAACCAGTGCTTTTTTTCAGCCGGAACGGTCCGGAATGCCGTTCCGGGACCTTTTTCAGCTATAAAAAATAATTTAGCTAATTTAAATTTTTCATAAATTTAAAAAAAATTATTTAGATATCTTTATTTAATCTAAGTGCTTTCAGTGTTTATTGATATTGATATTATATGAAATAGAAATATTACCATAAAATATGCCACTATAACTGTTCTGAATTTGTTGAGTTCCGGAACCTTTTTTCTAGACAATACTGCATATAACAGTGCTTTGAATTCTTTATATTTACAACTATGTTACATCTTCTATGAATTCTGTTCTGCTAGCAGTCATATCCACTGTTTTGGGGAGTCCATGGTTGTTAAAAATTTCTAATTGTTATTAATAATTAACTCTAATTGATACATTCTTTTTTAATATTATTAATTTGAATTCAATAAACTTCTGGAATTCCTGAATAAAATTTTATTAGTGTTGACACAAAGCTCTGAAATGCCTTGGCTGAAAATGTTAACCCAAATTTGCATGTGCTGAAATACAGCAGTCACATTCGAGCGATCATTAGGAGACAGAAATGTAAATTTTGCTGCTGATTAATTATTGGAAACCAATGCAATCTGTGTTGTAGGGAATCTTCGAGACTGGAGTGATCTCCATCGATATGCCATTCAGTATTTGCACCTGGAAGATGGAAAGGCCATCTGCATTGGAAACATCTGTATGCCTCGGACTATGTCAAGGTAGCTGCTTCAGTCTGGAGTATAACATGCACGTACATATTTCATTTGCCCATGTAAGTGTATTGGGTAAGTCATCTAGCATATGGCCAACCTAGTAATTTGCATAATTAACAGGGCATAAGCTAGGCATTCATTTCCATAGGTCCTACAGGTGCCCGTCTTGCACTTCAACTATAAACCAACCGTGCCTTCTTATGTAACCTTCCACTGCTTCTACATACGAATTGATATGACTTATACTGTACATTTTCAGACCACTCAAGTGACAGTTAAGTCAGAAAACCGTTTGACCCTTTAACGATAAGCTGCATTGGTTTCCCAGTCACTTTCAGTACACTCGTCGTTAACTGGCTGCTGCATACAAACAACTTTAAAACATTAAATTAAAAGCATATTAAAAGCTTGATAATAATGAAGAGATAAATGGAAATAACAAAGCTTATGTGTTAAGGTAAAGTTCTGTAACAGTGTACAGTAATTATTTTGCTGGTTTTTGCAGACTGATAATCGGTTATGTGTTTCATCCAAATGGTCACATGGAACATGTCAAGTCATGTGATCTTCAATTGCACGAGATGGGAGAAGATGGAAAAGACCCAACTAATTTTATCATCAACTTCACTGCAGGTAATGTCCTCTATTAGTCCACTGGTATTATGCCCTCTAAGTCTTCTTTCTTATAAATGTTCTACGTACATAACGAGTCAATTCTGACTAAACTATACAAGTTAGGCTACTGTATACCTCCTTAAGAATGTTTTCTTATGTGATTAATATATAAGCATTAGAAATCAATATTTGTCTTCTTACTTTAAAAATGTGTTCAGATGCAGTGAGCCATTGAATTAAATGCTAATGGCAGAATTAATTCTGCTGTGGTGGCTGGGATAAATTGGTCTTGCTTGTGATTAAATTACATTTGAATATAAAAAGTTTTTTCAAAAATATGTTTTTTGGCTTTTTTGTGTACTTTTTTGATGAAAACGTAGTCCTCAATTTTCAATCAAGCTGTAACATTGATTTTGCTTTGTTTACAAATTACAACTCAAAACCTATCTTTTTATCCATCTAGTTTAACTTACGGAAATCTTTGTAACTATGTTTGAGCCACAGGCTAAAAAGTCAAATCTTTCAGCGACTAATTCGATCACTTACAATCATTCAATCGTCATGAAACTTGGCAGATAGACTATTATTATTATTATTTCATTCTATAAAAATTTCAGCTCCCCAAAAAGGCAAGCTTATAGAATCGGGGACTCAACTTTTCGAATCGGGGTATCCCCTTTTCCCATACGCAGCGTTGCCATTGGCCAGCGTTGCCATTGGCCGCAACAAAAACGGGTGCGCTGCCTCATTAAACGCACGTTATGTTGTAAAATGAACGCGAACTATATATTTGTAGAGGTAACTGCTTCATAAGACGCATTATAGGATACTAGATGGATATAGTAAAAAATATTTGTTTTTGTCAGCTGTATTTTATTAAACAATCATGTGACTGTCAGTGACTTTTGAACTTATGTACAGCACCCTTTCCTTTGGTCTCGGCTCTGCTATGGCGCTATACAAATCATCTTATTATTATTATTATTATTATTATTATTACTATTATTATTATTATTAGTTAAATTCAATGATTTTTGTCATAATATTTCATTTGGAAAACTCTTTAATCAATGGTTAACTTTGGGGTATTGTTTGCAGGCAGTACTAAATATCACTTAGAAGGTGTTGTTCAGGATCGACCAATTTTCTACATGGGTTGGGATTGGGGAACTCGAATACACGAGCGAATGTGCGCATACAAAGTGAACAATATACCTGGTTGGGGTATTAGTGAATGGTGCTACAGGTAATCATATATTTATATTATATTTAACAGACACATTGATTCTCTCAGACCAACATTATTGCTGTTTGATGTTAAGTGTAACCAGCCAGGCTAGACCAACGCAATACAGCTTGTTGATCTTTCAGCTGATGCACTGGATGACAAAAGCTATCCTGCAAATGTGGATATCTGAAAAGCAGTAGTTACCAATAGCATATATTGACAGTCAATAGCCTGTTGGGTTTTGAATCCCTTGTGCCATGGTGAAAATATATTATGTTACCATTGGACTGTGTAGCAAAGCCTTAACGCTAAGTCATACTTACATTATTGCTTGCAGTTGGATAGTAGTGATTAGTGATAATGACGATTAAGTCTCAGTTTCAACTGTGGTTTATTTTTGATATGACTCAAAATACTGAATTTAATTACAAACTGTACTTATAATAATTGAAATGCAATTCAAATTAGAGCGTCATTAACACTTGAAGCTGTTTGCTCTGTTGGACATGAGCACAATGTGTGACACAGTCAACCACTACATCCTTGACACCTAACTCGACACATCTTATAGATTCAGTGAACATCCTGAGTTCCTCACCTGTTTCTCAATGATAGTGATTCTCGGCACAGTATACTTGGCAAGGATGCTTCTTCTCTATTTGGGACCTCTTTCTTACATACTGTACTTGACTGCTCTGACCCAGCTGGTCATCATTGGTCCATTAAATACGCTAATAGAGTCCAACTTTGTATGACATCAGGGAGCCTGTGCTTCAATTTAGAGTCAGCTGAGTTGACAATTGTAACACTGTGCAGCCCAGAGGGACCACCTTATCCCTCTCTCTCCTGCACTATGACCAAAGCACAAAGCTTTGTTGTCCAATAAATTATCTTTCCAGAACTGTCTGTCATTGAAAATCTGAACTGTTCCAGCTGATGTGCAGGAAACACATCAGCTTAACTGGTTAACTTTAGACAACTCACTCACTCACTCACTCACTCCATAGCCATGTTCCAGCCCTCTTGAAAGGTACTTGAATGGTGCTATAGTGTATCTTGATACATGCATACATACACATGCATACATATGTAGTACATATATACATGCATTATGCTTACATTCATGCGTACTGGTAAGGTACATACATGTATACATACCTACATGTGTATGTTTTGATGGAGTATTTTGTTTTCTTAGCAATCTCTTTTCTAAAAGTATCTTTATGTGTTTCAAGCAGTCTTTATGTTTTCCTAATAATCTGTTTCATGGATTTGTTCTGGTTTTGAAAGGAATTACACCGGAAGGCCACAGACCCCTAACTAGAGAGTGCAATCCGGCTGGTGTCTTATTCCATCCGAAAGAATCAGTTGAACTTTGAAGCCGCAACGAAATCACGTTCCACCAACATGCCAATTGTATTGTATCGTATCTAAACATTTATAAAGCGCCCCTTGTAGGATGAACCATTCAGAAGCACTCCCAGTGTGCAAGACTCCAAGAGAAGAAAAGGAGAGGCTGCCAGAAAGAATTGTAGTGTGAGCTGAAGGAGAAAGAGCATTCCAGGGACCAATTTAAGCAAAAGATCGAGATTGAGCGATAGCAGTTCTAGAACGGAGAACCAGAAGGTCAAGTCTATTAGAAGAGCGAAGTGGACAGTGAGAGGAAGCTGAATGAGGCCGAAGAACTAGGTCCATTAAGTATTTCGAGGCAAGACCGCGTTGGGCCTTGAAGATCAGAATAAGGATTTTGAATTGAATGCGGGCAGAGAGAGGCAACCAATGTAATTGTTCAAACATGTAGGTAGAAATGTGGGAGTATCAGGGGAGAATGTGTTGTAATATGAGTTACCATTTGTATAGTCTCCAGTTTACATACAGTTGGAGACGCTTGCACTATTATATTATAAATTATATTATATGTCATAGATTATTACCTGTTATTAATGTTCCAACTTAATTTATGAATTGCAATGTTTTAAATTCTTGTAAATTAAAGCCTATGGTTCAAATTTTGTGTGAGCATGTGTTTTCAAGCAGATATACTGAAGCCTTGAAAAGAACTATGGTAAATCAAGTGGGACTGTTATGCTAGGACTATTTCACTGGTTTGGAGACTAGAATTTACCATTGCCAATCCATGGGATTGGTGCAGATTGAAACAGATTGGTGTAGGGGAGTAGTGGGTGATTAATGAGCAATAAACATGGAAAAATGTACAGATAATTTTGATGACAACTGTGGTTAGCACTGGCTTAGATCAGGTTATGAAGTGGTGTCAGCATGAGCATCTCCAGGTAAATGGTCCATTTACTTGTAGGTTGTGTTTATCAGAGAATCTGAAATGTAGAATGAAAGATGTGGAGGAAGAAGACTGCCAGTGAAGAAAGATGCAAAGGAGTCGGAATGGATGAATGTGTGATGTGAGATTTATAGGGTGACTGGCGAAATGAGTCCTGTGTGACTTCACCGGTAGCCCACCACTCGGTTTGTAAAATTTGTGTATTGTCATTTTGCTTTATTTTGTGGTGAATTAACTACTTACTTACTTACGATGGAGTTTGGAGCACACGACTTGAGTGGAACCACAGTGAAGAGCATTATCTATGGTTTAACAAAGATTTAAAGAGCATTGTTTATGGTTTTCCCACGATTTACAGGATTGGGTGAATGTGAGTGAACAAGAGGGGACAGATCATTTCTTTGCATGTTAAAGGGCAGCCAGGTCACCATGCAGAACGTGGCCTACGTGTGTACGTAGGCCTATAGTCATTCTAGGCGACTGCAGATAATTTAAAGACTTGAAAGAGAGAATTAAGCCATGGGTCTTTTGAATGATTTTGAGGTTTAGTGTTTATTGAAGCATGTTCATTGAGGAGATCTGACGTGGTGGAATTGAATGCGGACAAGAGACCATTCAGGTCTGTTTGGGAGGGGATTGGGATAAGAGAGGAGAATTGAAGGTCGAGTTTCAGTGCCTCAAGGTCTGTAGAGCTAATTAACGTAGTTTGGTTGGGGCAGAGCTATGAGTTTAGTGGATATAGGATAGCCTAGTGATCAGAGGGTGGCTTGAGTTTACAACTGGAAATTGGTGACAAGCTGGATGAGAAGTGACGACTATTATAGGCCTACATCTATGTCATGGGGAGGTATAGACTGGCCTGGCAGTCTAAAATAAGACAGATTATGTGAGTTTGATTAAATATTCAGAAATTTGATTCTGTATCGATCGTGGTTAAGAAAATGACATCTTTAACATTTGATGTTCTTGATACAATGCATGTACTCCTCTCGGATCGAGTTACGTGTTCCTTGATGTGACTGCGTTGCTACCGTACCTCGGTATTACCAAAGAAGAAGAAGGGCAATCCCTTAAGCTTGAGAGGCAGCCTGGAGCAGGGCCGCATTGAGGCTAGTGTGGGCCTGGGTGCTGTGATTGCCTTCCAAAGGCCCCCTCTGATAACCACCCATCCACCACGCAATATTTATGAAATGCGGGCCCTCAAAACTGCAAGACCGGGTGCTGCAGCACCCTTAGCAGTTAGCACCCCGTTTAGCGGACCTGACCTTGAGTAGCCTATTAGGTTCGAACGACTTCATTTTCTTAACCTCGGCATATGAGAGTGGGTGGCCAGTCCTCGCTGTCTTGTCTTCCCTCTGATAGTGTACGGGCAGTTTAATTATTTTTATGCACTGCAAGAGTAGCCTAAGATCTGCTCCGTCCGTGCCCACACCACCGGCTCGATCCCCCTCCGGAGTTCCCGCCGGCCGTTCATCGTCTTGTCACATTGAGTGAGATCTCTGCCCCGTCATCTAATGGGGGACTCTGTGAGCAGTTCCTTTAAGTGGCGACAGGCGTCGCCAGTATGTGATGTGGTCTAAACAGTTCTGTTGTTGTCAGCCCTACCTACGTTCAGTGTTTATGTCATTATGATTGATTGCTTGGCGTTTGAAGTAAAATTTAATTCCATCATGGATAAATACGTAAATTGGACGATAGACATGTTGAAAGCCGAATTTAGACAAAGAGGAGCCAAGATTTCTGGATGAAAACACGAACTTCTTGAGCGGTAAGACAACGAAAGAACAAACGCAACTGACTTTAGAGCAAAGCTACAAAACTTAACTCGTCCAAAACTGAAATTGATTTCTCTTCTTTACAAAAGAATTTCGGATTCTAAAACATTACGGGTAAACTAGTTCACGAACTGTACACCTGTTATTGTAAAGTTTGATGTTAAAATTCCAAAGATTAATGGGTCAAATAATTCGGGATGAAAAACCATAAATTATCATGTACAGGAATTAATCAAAAAATGCGGTCATTTTTACATTTCGTACACATGTTTCCGTTTCTTGTGTTTTAAGCATATGACCGCAACTTCGGTTTTAAAGATCCTAGTAAGATGGATGTCGAACTGGATCATACAGTACTTCAATTTGTACAGAGACATCTACCAATCGACAAAGGTAGGCCTATGCATTACCTACATTGATTCTTAGAGCCTTATTTGCATTGTGCTTGTCGGATGCAAATATAGGCTACTTACTTACTTAGTTTCTGACCCATGAGCAGCAACATAGATCAGCAATATCAGCAAGTGTGCTGTGTGTTTCTGCATAAGGTACCAACCTTTTTCAGAGGGAAAATGTTGGCCTACTGCTTCACACCATGGACAATTAATAAAATCTTGAAATTGTTTAAGTAATGTATGTACTAAACTAAATTTGTTCCTTTGTCTGTCTGTATCAAGACACTAAATGTAGCACCTCTTGACTACATCAGAAAAATTCCGATTAGGGTTTTCCTGTAATATTTACAGCCTAAGTGATGTGCGTGTGCGTGTGTGTGAGTGAAGTTTTGTCTGTGTAAGCAGTCACCTCATTAACTCGTACTTGGAGGCTACATTTAAACTGGCATGTTTGACTTACAAAACCTTCAGCACCAGCACACCACCCTAACTTCAATCACTACTAAGTCCTTACATCCCTCTTCGTTGCCTGCAAGCATCAAGTACGGGTCTCTTTGCTGAGCCACAATGCAGAACAGTTGTGGGCTTGTGTGCATTCCATGCCTCTGCCCCCATGTAATGGAATCAACTGCCATTCTCTTCATAGCTCAAATCCACTTCCTTCCTTTAAAAAGATGTCAGTAACAGGTATCAATGTAAAGATATTTATTTATTTTTGCAGATTCCAGAAAGTACAGTTAACGCACACTTGGTGCAATTTGACAAGAAACTGTACGAAGAAAGATTCCTGCTTGGCACGCGAACAGTTTCCAGGACAATCAGGTGCTTGTTCCTGCACGCTGTTTTGCAGAAATAAAGAAATCAATCACGTATAATGTGAATGTCATTGTGGAATTGTCCTGGAAGTACAGTGTGAATGTTGTCCTGGGCTTGTTCCAGATGCTCATTGTAAACACGTCATTTGCATAGTGTATTGTTTAATGCAATTTACAAAAGTGGGTAACCTTTATAGGAACATGCACTGAGCAACTGAAAATATTTAACAACTTTGACAGTATTTAATGTAGGTCCGACAGTAACATAGTAACCTGATTTGCACTACTTGAAAAATGTCGGACACATTCTAAGCATTTTTGAAACAATGCAGCTGCAAAAATTACATGGCATGTAACAAACAAATATTAATCTGATGCCAATTGTGTTTCTGAATGGTTCATTGGTTGAGTTAAAATTTTGTATGTTTTTCCCAGGCCAATTCAACGTGAACTCCCTTACTGTTTACTTTGCGGTCATATAGGATTGCATTACTTTGCATTTTATTTTTATTTCTAAAGATGGTGGGAATTTTAACCTGCACATTGAATGGTGCAAACATGTCCTGTACAACAAATCCCTTATTTGCCATAATCGAGTCCCCTGATTCACATAAACTCGGCAAGCCACTGCGTTCTACTATTTGGCTGTCACTTGTAGATCCACCATAATTTTTATGCAGGTGAAACAAACGACACAAGACCTGATGGTGTGGCACCAACCAATACTCTGCACTTACACTACTCTGATTTTATAAGTTGAGAATGTTGCTTGCTGAGCTAAGGGGAGCTTTGACAGGGCTTTCAGTTCCATCTAATACAACGTGTTTTGGGAACTTTCTCCGGAAATCGGAAGGCATAACAAAATTCACCAAATCATGTGAGGGCCACAAATTCAGCTCCCGCCACTGAAGTGACATGAAGTGAATCCCACGTACAAAATACATTATAAATCTGACTTTCACACACACCAAACATCATGCTCAGTTCAAAGTTTGTCGTATATCTGTAGTTGTTAAATAAATTTCGGTATTCTTTTAACATTATTTTACAATGATGCCTGTATAAGCTGCAGGCCCCTTCATTGCCCTCCATAGGTAAAACATTATATTTATATTTGCTAATTTGATTTGTAATGATGCAACTGCTGATCTGATGTTAAATGATTAAAATAGAAAATCAAATAAAAATATGCATTTGTAAATTTTAATTCTGCTAGTTGTTTATGTCACTAGTTATAACAATTACATTCTGTTATATAAGGGAATTACGATTTACGAGTAACAACAGTACAAAAAACATTGCTAAGGATTCTGTCTGTCAAGGGAGAAGGTCCATGTGGTGACACTTTGAGTTACCGCACTGGGTGACACCAACCCTAGTGATGCCACTGGAATGCTTTTCTGAAGTTTGGACAGATGCATGAGCTGTTTGTACGGCTTCTTCCACTGTCTGAGCCTCGGTATCGATCAGCTGTTTGCTGCTAGAAAGTGTAGACTCTGAAACTACTTCCACTGCCAATCTAACAGTTAATTCATTATCCATGCTAAGATTGTTGTTTTACTGTCAGAAACTTCAAGTGATTTTCTCCCCTATTTTATTGCATCGAGTCTTTAGTCGTGTTGTTCTAAAGAAGGCTTGAACAGAAGGTTGTGGAGTCCAAGCAAACTGATTTGGGACAGCCGAGGCCTCAACACGTTTCGTAGTGGTTTGTAGGGTGTCATTTATCACGTTTTATTGCTGCAATTCACTGCCGTCTCCAATGGCTATCTTTAGGAACTTATGACCTCCTTTTCCTTTGCGTTTTGGCACGCAGCACTAGCCTACGTAGGCAGTTTCTAATCGACCAAACTTTCGATCAATTTTGCGTAAATAAACACAGCAAACCAAAATGCACACAATTTTACCTCGGGTAGCCTACCCACATACCATCCAGGTGCCACCTATTCTACAGAGTCCCCCATTGTCATCTGCTCCGAAGTCATGTGAGCTGGACTCTGCCATGCTGATCCAGGATTCTGTAGACGATCTGTTCCCTTTTCTCACTCTCCTCGATCTGCAACCGGTCTCGCCAAGAGGGCGTTCTTCCTGACTCACGAAAGAGATTTATCGTCTCCCATTCTCACTTCTCAGACGTGACGGACTTGACCTGAAAGACCCGTCTAACTTTGTCCTATCTCCAACGTCTCCTTATACTTTCGAAAACAATAGAAAAGAATAAGATTGCGTTGGAACAGCTTACCGCTCCATTTGGTCTGCCGCTTATTTAAGACTAACGACTTGCTTCCGAAATATCAGTCGGGCTTTTGTAGGGGCAAGTCCACCGAAACGCTGATTTTCCGCTTGCTATAGGACCATGGATGTGGGTGGGGTAAACCCTACTGGCCCTCTTCGACGTTACTCACGTTAGTGCAGCTTTCGACACAGTCGACCATGAAATCCATCTCAAATGCCTCTAGCTCTGTCTCGTTTGGACTCGCTAGCCGTCTGCTGGACTGGATCACGCTTTGTTGGCTGGGCGGTCCATTTGTGTGGTTCTGGGGCAAGCAGGTCTCTGGGCCCTGCAGGGCTCCATTTGGTCTCCCGCAAGGCTCTGTCTTGGCTCCCGCCTTGACTCTATACTTCCCACATTGGTGTCTTAACCAGGCTTTGTCTTGGCTCCCTTACTCTATAGCCTACTTCCCACATTGGTGTCTTAACCAGCTGCACGCAGACGACACAAGCATATCTGCACTGCCCTCCCCTTGCCGCGATGGAGGCAGTCCACACCATGCAGCGGGCAATGGAAGTCGTTGCAGACTGGATGTCCTCAAACCGGCTCCGCCTGAATGCCAAAAGACACAATTCATCTGGTCGGGCACCAGACAACAGCTGGCCAAGCTAGACCGGTGCGCGCTCGAGATCTCAGCCGAATTCCCAGCTATAGGCCTATATTATGTCTTTTTCTTCTGAGGTGCGTGACCTCGGAGTCCTCCTGGCCTCGGAGCTCACCTTGCACCTCTATAGATCAGCTGTGACGCCGCTGCTGCTACCAATTGCGGCAGCTCAGCGTCATTGCTCGCTCTCTGACTTTCAAAACTGCGGTCTTTCTTGTTCACGTATTTGTGCTGAGCCGCCTTGACTATTGCTCCTCTACTCTAGTCTCCCGCGGGTCCGGATCGAGAGGTTGGAACGGGTTCACCCGGCTGCGGCGTGACTCCTCGGCAGATTTACCACGACCGACCACTTATACGCGGGAGGTATTGCACTGGCTTCCCTTCCCACAGCGCATCTCATACAGGATCGCGTCCTTGGTGTGGCAGTGTTTATCAGCCTGGGCACACTCCTACTTGTTTGAGCTTTGCCATCCTCTAGCTTTCTTCTTGCACAGGCCGCCGCGCCCTGAGCGCCTCTGCCCATGTTGAGCCGTTCCTTCTCTATGATTGGCCCGACAACTTCTATGGAACGGCTTCCCTTGGCTATACGTACACCACCTCCCAAACGGTGCCTGTTTTCAGTTTCACCAGTTGCTGAAGACTGATTTTTCCGCTTGGCCTGGGTCGGGAGCGCCTCTGAGTTGAGATCTTTAAGGGGCGCTATGTAAATTCTGATTGATCGATTGATCGATTGATTGATCGATCGATTGATTGATTGATTGATTGATTGATTGATTGATTGATTGATTGATTGATTGATTGATTGATTGATTGATTGATTGATTGATTGAGTGATTCATAATACCTAAGTTGCATGCTACAGGCACAGATGGAACAGACAACAGATTTCTATCTTGGCCGGTCTTTTAACTCAGCCACTGCTCGCTTTCTGGCAGTACCAGTCCCAAGCCTGGATAAAGGAGGAGGGCGACGCTAATGATCTTTGTTATCACGTAGTGTCGTTAAACTGAAACTACTACTACTGCCGGTATTACCATAAACGTTTGCATTAACCAGACAATTATATTTGTACTGAGTATCCTATATAAATTCCCATTAGGCTTATCTTATTAACGAAAACAAATTGTTTTCAAAACCAGAACACGTTCAGAAAATAAAATATTGCTGTATAATTAACCAAGGTTAATTCTAGTAGGCCTAAAATGATAATGCAGAGTTTAGGCCTACTGTCATAGCAAGCGTTTTTCGCCACAAAGTTAGGTTAAAGGTCAGTTTAGTAATTTCTGGTGCAAACAATTGCACTGATGTCTGTGATGATTCAGCGGCTGCTGCAGCAGGCGAGAAGCAGCTTCAAAGAAGATGCTGAGCATGGATGGAAGATGGAGATGCTGTCGTCTTTAGCAGATGTTCCACATGCAGCAGACATCGGCAACATCCCAACAGTGGCCTGGAAAATCAGCAAACAGGTAGCAGTATATAGTCTCAGTTTAACGACATTACGTGTGATAACATAGATCATTAGCGTTGCCCTCCTACTTTATCCAGGCTTGGGACTGGCACTAAGGCACGAACGTGTAGCCTACTACGTGTAGTGGCGGAGTTCCAGCAAACATGCTTGGGCGTAAGTATACGTGCTAGTAAAATATTGAATGTTTGTTATAGGCCTACTAGCTAAAGGCCTATATTTATAAGCCAAAAGGTTTCTCAAGTTGTGTGAATAGTCTTACGGTCTTACCACCGGAAACATTTACGTACATGTAGGCTTATAATAGACCCCATGCATTTTTTCTGGCCTATGGTCAATTGGTCAGTTAGGCCTAAAGTCTTTGCGGTATTCGCGAATGGCGCTACATAAATAACCACAGGCCTACTTATCCTATATATACTTAGGCCTACGTCTTGACCTATGCTCGTTAACCGTTATTGTGCTATGTATTGTTTAAGTTGATGTACGTGTACTACCGATAGCCAGACTTTTGGCATATTCTTAATAATTTGGGTAGAAGTTGTTTCTAAGAGAGCTTAATCAGTGACATTGAAGGCATCCTGAATAAAATGGAGACCATAGCTGCGTTGGCCTCAGGTAGGCATTTCTATAGCTCTTGATTGATTTGGCTCCAATTACTCCAAACTGCTTAGTCTACAGTTTGCATACTCGAGTGTCTAAATTCAAATAGCTGGGTGGCTTAATTAACGCATGGACACTAAAAAGATTTTAAAAATATGAAAAAATAAGAATAATAACTAAAACTTTAAAGCAAAAGAAACAATTAATACAGTATTATCCGACTTGCCCATCCATATTAGGCCTATAGTAAGTCTATAGGCCGAACTCCTGAATAATAATGCCATTGATCGAGTTGCCAGTGCAATGCAAAGTTGGATCTTAGCGTTATAGACTTAAGTGGTGGTGGTGGTGGTGGTGGTGGTGGCGGCGGCGGCGGCGGCGGCGGCGGCGGCGGCGGCGGCGGCGGTGGTGGTGGTGGTGGTGGTGGTGGTGGTGGTGGTGGTGGTGGTCTACAACTCTATATGGATGGTAGATTGTAAGGACTTACGTTTGTTGATTCTTGCTCTCTTCACTTGGTCAAAGGCTGAATTTGTTCTCGATGACATTTCGGTCTTCACTCTCTCGGCAACGATCGCAAGCTGAAATAAACCGATTTACTCAGATTAATTCGCAGTCTTGCAGTTTAATCTTAAAATTAAAGCTGCGATCCTGGTCAACAGAGATCATTGTACTTTAGTCAGTGCTTTTTTCTAGAAAAAAGGTACCGGAACTCAACAAATTCAGAACGATCATAGGTGCGTATTTTATGCTAATATTTCTATTTTCATATTATATCAATATCAATAAACACTGAAGGCACTGAAATTTAATTAAATTAATTATCTAAATAATTGTAAATAATTTTTTATTAAAATTTTTAGTTAACTAAATTATTCTATAAAGCTGAAAAACGATTCCGGAACCCCGATCCTAATCCCTCCGGTTGAAAAAGCACTGACTTTCGATAGGCAATTAAAGAGGTATCCAATTATCATAGACTATTGCACTGCTGGTGTCCCTCAGGGATCTGTTCCTGACCCTTATTATCTTCACTTGACCAACCAACCGCGCTTAGCCAATCACTTTTGAGTCCAGTTAGGCCTACAGCAGTATGCCGATGATGCTCAGCTTTTCATTGTTCTGTCAACAACGGATCAGTCCAGCAAAGTAACACTTGAAGAGTGCCTCTATTCAGGGCATGCATGGTTCTGTTTCAACGGTCTTGTTATATATATAAACACAGATAAGTCTGCAGAGGCACTCATGTTTGGCTCTTTCCCTTCTCATTCTGGCGTTGGCCTTGCTGGCCAGAAGGGATATGGGGGGGGGCTTAACCCCCTAACTGCGGCTCAGCCCCCCAAAAAGTGGGAAATCACTGCAAATCACAGGGAGGAGGGGACAAAAGGGAAGGGCTTTGAGCTTTAGAGCCCCCCAACCTGAAATCCTGGCGCCTCCACTGTTGCTGGCACTGTTGTCCGCTATCAAAGACTGTTAAAACACTTGGGGTCAATTTTGACAATAACTTCACATTCTATGCCCAGCGAAACGCCTCAGACCTCACCATTTCTCATTAACCTTCAAGCTAGTTAAATCTAAACCCAATTAAGAGACTGTAAACATTCACTTGAATAAATTGGCTGCTGATCGAGTACGTCTAAGAATTCGTTATAGGCGCTAACAAGGAAATATGAGTTATGGTCACTTACTGAACTTAGTACCAGAAATTCATCAAATGATTGCGAAAGTCCTAACCATGATAAAGCGTTTTCAATCAATCAATCAATCAATCAATCAATCAATCAATCAATCGATCAATCAATCAATCAATCAATCAAAGAAACTTGATATAGCGCCCCTTCGAGATATCTACTCAGAGGCGCTCCCGGCTCAACCAAAGCTGAAAAGAGTAGCTTTCATAGACGTATAAAATGCAGGTGAAGAGTTCCTAGGTAGGAGACGGAGCTCTAAAGGAAGCTCATTCCAGATACACAGTCCCATGACCGAGAAGGCCCAAATTAAAGGCTTTCAGAGAACTCAGTTCTTATTAGATACTTGATCGACCTACCTCGGCTGTTTTTTCTTTGAGCCAGCGGATCTCGCTTTCTAACGACCGACCATCTTCCTGTCTCACTGAATTGGAATCTTCTTCGACAGGTCGAGAGGCGAGAGCCAGGTTCACTGAGACAGCCAGGAAGACAGCCAAGCAGGCGACGACCGTTCGCGTTTCCATGTCTCCTTGATTCGCAGTTGCAGATGATCTCTTGTAAAAGCTTCGCGTCTGTCTTCTCCTCTCGATTCAACCGATTCTAGTCTCTCAAGTTCCTCTGAATTCCTGGCTTCGTGCTACCGTCTCTTTATGGAGTTCTTCCACCAATCGCGTTCTCTTCAGCGAGAACGAGATCTGACGTCATTCGAGTACGTCAGCGAACGTCTTGCTGTACAATTGGCCCACGCAGTTGCAGGTGCGTATAGACAGACACCGCCCACAGGATCATTGCCGCTGCAGTAGTCGATGATGCTGACCCAACTTCTGCTGCTGTATCCGGCTAGTATACTATAATAGTCGACACTCGACAGCACTTCGCGCATCGCGAACGCGAGGATGAAACAAAAGAATATTTTAGACCAATTATTATAGCCTAGGGTAACTTAAATCAGAGTCCTCGAGATCGTCGCATACGGCCGATGCATTTCGCTAAACTTTATACCCAGAGTTCTATGCTCAAGTCTCCACGTTGACCCAAACTCTTAATAATTCTAACATTATTCTCTTTTCACTTTATATTAGCTTCTGTTCACCAGCTTAAACAAAATCCTGGTCTACCTTGTGGTGACCAGCTGCTCAGCTGAGTGAGGTATGAGTCGCATCCGCAGTCCGCATTGTAAAAAATCAACTGAGATCAATCATGGTTGGTGACTGGTTTGCACCTCTAATTGTACTGTATCATTACTAGGCCTACTGGACGAAATTGTTGATCGCTTGGGTATACGCACTCTGCTGCTCTGAAGTTTAGTACTTATGTTAGTACTGTCTGGCCGCTCTGGCAGTATGCCTCTGTCTGTGTACACGCCTTCATATTTTATAATGGATAATGTTGCTTGATTAGTTAACTAAAAGTTAAAGAATGCAATAAGGAATTCAACAGTAAAATCGTGATTCAAATTTTGATAATCGAAATTTTCTCTTTCAATCGCCTGGGGCGGTCGTCGTGGGGGGGGGGAATTTGATGACATGAGGGGAATGCTTCATTGGCGTAAGGGGGGATGGACGCCCCTGCCTATAGGTTACTGAAATTTGGTTCTGACTAGATCTATAGGCCAGTGCATATATTCGTTGCATAAGAGTATGTGCCTAAAATGTACACTATGCGGGTGTAGGCTACTAGTGACATTTCTTCAGCTGCTACTCACAGAAGACGTTTGACAGTTTCAAGTTTAAATTTAGGCCTAACGCTGGCACATAGGCTATGTCAATGAGCATGATCCCATGCAATTAAGTTACTGACTTTGTAGAAATAGTCACAGAGTATAGACTGTGACCCATACTACCGGTGCATGACAATTGGTGGTCAGCTAAGATTCCATTTTGTACTCAAAGAACTTGGCTGTTGTTAGCAGTGGCGGCGCCAGACATTTTTTGTAACCAGGGCATAATCAAGGCAATCATACAAGTAACCAGTGCAGGGGCGATTTATGCCCCAAATAAATTCTCGGCAGGGCAAAAATTCTGGCAGGGCAACGACCAGGGCAAAGACTTTTTTACCAGAGCATTTGCCCTTGCTGCCCTGGTGTAGTGCCGCCACTGGTTGTTAGGGAATGAAGATAGTTATTATTTATAGTCCTACTAAACTAACCATTATTATAGAAACTTTTAAGACATAAATGCTACACGTCCATTCGTAGGCAGTACTTAGGACGATCGATGCTACTGCTACTGATGATGAGAAGGAGGAGAAGGAGGAGGAGGAGGAGAAGGAGGAGAAGGAGATGGAGGAGGAGGAGGAGGAGGAGGAGGAGGAGGAGGAGGAGGAGGAGGAGGAGGAGGAGGAGGAGGAGGAGGAGGAGGAGGAGGAGGAGGAGGAGAAGGAGGAAGAGGAGAGGAGGAGAAAGAGGAGGAGAAAGAGGAGGAGGAAGAGAGGAGGAAGAGGAGGAGGACGAGGAGAATGATAGCAGCAATTAAGGACAGGATCAAGAGCAAATAAGAAAAACCAGAAGGAGCAGAACAAGAAGATAAAGGAGAATAAGGAGAATTATTAGGTCTAGTAGAAACGGAAGAAAAATCACAGAAGAAAACGACAATGAGGAGGAGAAGGTGGAAGAAAAGGATGAGAAGGTGTGGGAAGAGAAGGACGCGTACTCGCGTAGGCTAGAAGTGGGGAGTAGGGAGAAGGGTTACGCTGGAGACGATGAAGGAAAAACGACCAAGCGGCGGCGGTGGCGATCTAGAGGGGCAATTGCAGACGGTGAGAAACAACAGCTGCTGCGGCTGCGGTGCCGACGACAGGGAATAGAGCGCTCAGGGAGGAAACAGCATCTCTCTGTCGGCGATAGGAATCCGTGGCCGATCATCGGAATCTTCAGGAGATTCTCGCAGAAAATACCCCGATCAGTTAATGCGATGTGAACGGACGGAAGTTCTGTTTGGTTCGTAAATGTCCGCACAGGAAGCAAGAGGAGATGTGAACACGGCTAATCTCAAGACAACCAAGCAGCTATACTGTCAGCTATACATAATTAAGAGTCCCAACAAACAGATAGCCACATGAAGCAACTAACGAAAAAATGTTCGATTATCGAGCGTAGACCCTGTATGGAAACAGACAGGCAAAGACAGACAAAAGGAAGTAGCATAATAGACAGACATAAAGAGAGACAAAGGCAAATAGACAGGTATCGTATCGAATCATAAGCTTATATGAGAATTTACAAAAGCAAGTGCAAGCTATTCAGTGTGACAGCTCTGTGGGGAAAAAAAAAAGACTTCAAACAGCGGAGGGATGAAGGTGGAACCCGATCAAAATCTTACTACGATTGAGGAGGGAGGTCATTCCACACAGACGGGTCCAAGATGGCAAAGTCATGGTGTTGGGTCATGGCAGCCATTGTCCGGGGAACTAGGATATCAAGTCAATCCGCAAAACGGAAAGTAAGAAAACAGACACAAGAGTGACAAGACAGACAGACAGGGCCGGCCCCACATGGCACCCCAAACAAAGCATACATTTGGCGCCCTTTGATCCCCACTCCACGGTCCTCCCACGTCACAGCCCAATGAGGAGCGGTTCAGTTACCATCCAGCGGGAACATTACGCTTAACTGAGTTATTTATTATTATTATGATGATTTTTCATTAGTACACTCCGCCAGAGTGGGGGTGGGGGTTGTTCTCCCAATCCAGGTGGGGTGGGGGTTAGACACCACTGGCATAGGCTACTGAAACTTCGGGCCACTGGGCTATAGGACTACATCGTAAATTTTCTGAATTTTCAAGTGTGTCGGCCAAACGTCTGTAGCCCTTGATTACAACTGAAAACTTTCAGGAAGCGTAGCAAATTCCCAATCTCTTTAGCCTACGATATCAGTTGTGTAACTGGTACTATGATCGTACAACTGTTTTGACGTCATATAGGCCTAGGCCTATACAAACAATGATTAATGGTCTTGACCAGTGCTCAAAATAATCGTTTTGAATTCGAATAGGGCCTAGGCATTGCTTACACGTAACTTCCGTTCCGCAAGGCGGCGTCTTTAAGCAGACAACAGCACTGAGAAATGTGGACCATTAAATAAGCAGCCCAAAGCTACGATACAGAAGGGTATCTATAGGATACGTAAACCTCCGATCCAGAGCAACAGGACGCGCAAAGAAATCTATGCAGATCAGCTATCCGAAGCAAAAAGACAAAGAAATTCGCTGTATGGCACGATGTTTTGGCATGCGAAAGACAGCGTAACGGGTATCTTTTGCTATGAATTTTCTCAACGCATTTGTCACTACGCTTCATGCAGTCACCTAAAGGAAATTTAATACCTCATAACTATGCGCATGCACCCTATGGCACTAATGAAGCAAATGCAGAATAAGATTAATGAACAAGTGCTCGGGAATTCGCATGAAATTGTTGATCGAGTCGACCATAGTAGTATCGTAAGGCAGAGTTCTTTGTTGGTGCAAAACGCCAGCAACTGGTAATAATAGGCCTAGGATCTTTGTGTGTGTGCTCGCTTGTTGCGTTTGATTTGATTAATTTTGCTGAATTGTCAGAGAAATCATGTAGGCGAGCGATTACAATGCTTGTGCCGCGCAAGTCGCATTCTATGGACTTCGACGACGCGACTTCTATAGTCCTAACCTGGCCTCACAACTCCTTGAACGTTAAGTCACAGTCGTGTAGGAGGTGCGTAAATAATTAACTATAGGCTGATCTGCTTACGTCTGACCACACGCTGAATCCATTGTTTAAGCGTTAAACAATAGCCTGTGCAGAGATGCTTTTGGTCTTTTGCATCTGCAGTTAAATATACTGCATGCATTAATAATCTGGCGATTGCAGGTGAAAAGACTAGGATCGATCGATAACTGGGATTCATTGAAAACAATGCGTGAAGACCACCGGCCGTGAATGATATAAATTTCGCCTCAGTAACTGTTGGAGAATATGTATGGACCAATTTTATCTATCGTCTGAGCCGTGATAATACAATAAAGTGTAGGCTAAATAGGGCCTAGGCCTACTGGTTAGAGTCGATGTCATTTCGGTTATAGGCCTAAAGTAAATGCTACGCGACGCGTTACTATTATGTGCTTAAAAGTAGGCCTAGGCCTACTTATAGTTCCCAGTTAGTTACATGGGTTAGAGCGTAGGCTGCGTCTCATTCTCCTCTGTTTAAGAGAGAGTGAGGATCTCGGATCGCTTTCCTTCAGAGATTTAGATCTCGGATTAGCACGGTCCATGCACGGGGACCTTATGGCGTGGCGCCCATTCAAACGGGCAGCGGTGGTGAAGTATCTCACCCGATCAATTCATTGCAAATTAAATCAGCAGGGTCGAGGCCATACGGTCGTTATGTAAAATCGAGTACATTTTACATTTATATTTAGGCCTACTTGGAAATATATTAGCAGCAAACGTATTTCAAGAAAACACAACCACACTGTCAACTGTGACAGTCTCACCTGTATGGCCTAAGATTTCCATTTTTCGCTGTGGGGTCTAGTGGTCTACATAGGCCCTATGGCATAATGGCAAGTTTAAGTTAGAAGGTCAGAAGTAGTCCAGCTTCAGTGATGGGAAGTATACTAGTAGGCCCTATTTAAAATAGTATTTTAAATACAATCTGAGTATTTTGTACTTGTATTTAAAATACTTTTGTGATCAAGTATTTATACTTTTACTTAAAATACTTTTTGGTAGTATTTTGTACTTTAAATTATAATGCTAAAATACTTTTTAAAAATACTTTTATATCTCATCAATAACAATTAACAAAGCATTCAGACATTGGTCTTGACCACTCAAACATCACCTCCACAGACACAGACAATGGGTCTAACATCGTTCAAGCATTTGCAACATATCAGAAGGCAGAACATGAGCCAGAAGTGCAAAGTCACCATACTGCTGGCTGCCCTTCAAGTGTTGATGATGAATTTGATGATAGTGATGATGGAATGGATCAATTATCCATTAGACATTAACACAATTTTGTCCTCTTCAGATAATATCATTGACATATTCTTGCCAAAAATATATGCTGTGTAATTCATACATTGAATCTGATAGTGATTTCCATAAGATTTAGACTGGTGACATTGGTACCTACAAGCATCTGAAAAGAAGTGCCCTGGCAAAATGCTCAAAACTGGAACAATGTCAGCAGAAGCAAAAACTCTTCGAATACCGCTGAAAAAAATCTTAGACCAGCTTGGCTATTATAAGTCATGGTTCGTCCATTGAGGACGTCCACAATCAGGGTGATGGGTCACCCATATGCGGACAAAGAGGAGTTATGTCTAGTGCGGACGTCCGCAGCTAAATTTTGTACATCGGGTCTTACAGCTAGTAGGCCTAAGGCTTGCAATGCAAGCCTTGCATCATTCTCAAACATCAACTTCAGTCAAATAACAGGCAATCTACACGGAGTTCAGTCTAATAATATTTGAGTTATTTTGTGTGATTGCCCTTGAAGATCACCACCTAATTAGAGTAATCTAGGCCTTTATTAGCGCGCTGGAGTGCAGACGTCCACAAAGAAGGGGGGCGTTGGGGAGAATATTGCTACAGACAAATAATTAGGGATGAATGGGTCCACAAGAGGTCATTTTTGATGGGTCCACAAGAGGTCATTTTTGCACAAATCCTTTATAAACAACCCTTCTGCCTAAGGTCTACCTTAGGAAGGTCAGTAACTTCAGGTGGATACTTGCAATAACCACAATTACCAAGATATGGGGTTCGACTGGTGATAGTCTTTTGAATAATTATAATTACCAAGTCTTTTGACTGTAGGCTTAGCCTACTTTTGCAGTTTGTTTGGCAGTTATTCTTCAGCCGTTTATCCCCGTGTTTGAGTTGTACTGAGTTCAGAGCGAATCTAGCTAATGAACAGTACACGTTCAGTTTGTAAATATTACTTTATAATGTCAAACATAAACAACATTTCAAATTACATCAGGCATACATTCTACAGCACATTTAAAGCAGAACTCTTCTTTTATTCTTCAAATTACACCAAGCATACATTTTACATTGCATTTGATGCATACCGTGGTGGGAACATTGGTCTGGAACGGGCACCCTTTTGAGCTGGGCCTACTCCCTGGGACTCTTAAACGTTTTTCATTAGACTCAAAACTGTACTTTTTGACCATACTGGAATTGGGAGCACCTCTGAGTAGCCCTCTTGAAGGGCGCTATATAAATTCATGAATTCATACCTCTTCTTATCTTATTTTAGTATATACCTGAATTGTGAGTTTTCTGTTAAGAAAATCAAAATTAAAGGTTCAAAAGTTGTTTAGATTGACCTTAAAAGGTCACAATAGCGCTCAACAACTCAGATTTTCTCTGATATTACACCTAAGAAAAATATTACACCTAAACAGGTACAAAATAGGGAAGAATCGCATTTTCATTCCTGGCCTGCTTAAGGGTAGAACACTCAAGAGTCAAGAAGTTCACGTACTTGACTTAAGTAAGTTGCTCAAAGCTACCAAGGCTTGTCCCCACAGGTACAGAAACCAGACTGCCCTATTTACTCAAATTTTCTCCTAAGATTAAAAAATTACTTTCAGTTGCTCAGATTTTATCCAAACATGCATAAAATCAGAGGTGGCTTCAGCAGAACCTCTATCCTCTGTCTGGGAAAGTTGGCCGTAATCCCTTCCTAATTTTTTAACTACTGAAGCAGCATTGATTTTAAACAAGGCACTAATAACCGAAATGATGGTCACAGTTGAACAGTAGGTCCAACACAATATAATATAACTAAACATATCTAGTACTTTAGCCACTAAGAAGTGCTTTTTTAAAACTACTAAAATTTAAGAGATTAAAGTTCCTTTCTATAGTCAAAGAATGCTAGAGAAAAGTTCCAATAAAAACATCTCTTGCAATCGCAGTGTCACATGCCCCTCTCATCTAACACTGTGGCAAAAATAGAGGACAGCACCACAGTCACTACATAAAGCAATTTATCATAAAATAAAATAAGTATTAAACAAATGAGTAATTTTAATTTAGTTGACAGGACTGTTTCGTTGTTTTCTAAGTACATGTAACATCTTCAGTGACCTTAGTCAACATCTTCTATGGCCTTGAAGATAAATATATAAATAAAAAGTTCCAAACTGTCCCTGAAAGGATCATTTAAATCCCCTATCCCGTTCCCTGTCGATCCCTCCAACCTACGGCGACTCCCAAGCACTAAGCCGTGTTTTGAACGCTTTTGAGTCGTCGGACACAGGTGTTGCTTCTCGGACTATAGCGCTGCTAGATTTCCTCAAGCGTAAGATGTCTACAGAGACTGGAGTTGGCAAAGGTCTCTTCTTGAAATGAACGGCAGCCCCTGTGGATTTGGGTCTTGGCTTGAACCTGGCATTCGCTGAGGCAGAACGAGAGAGTCGATCAAACATGAAACCATTTTCGCTTGGTGGTGCAGAGGAGGATGGCCGGCCAATAAGAGATGTTGTAGGTCTCTTACCTGTAATATAAGCACATTAACATAATTAAATGTCCCATATAGTTTCAATCTGGATCATAATTATGCTAATGTGTTGTGCAATATGGCACTGGTGATATATGTGTGTGTGTGTGTGTGTGTGTGTGTGTGTGTGTGTGTGTGTGTGTGTGTGTGTGTGTGTGTGTGTGTGTGTGTGTGTGTGTGTGTGTGTGTGTGTGTGTGTGTGTGTGTGTGTGTGTGTGTGTGTGTGATGTCGGCCGAGAGAAGGGACCACTTGTCGGGAATGGACTTATTAACAGTTTCCATAAGCTTATACCATCAGAATATCAGGGTAAAAATTTCAAAACATCTGGCCCAAAATTTATGCACTTCTTAGAGCAAATATAAAATATCATTTGGCGGAAATCACCTATAAATATTGAAACTGTTTACCCGATGTGTCAATACCAAATATTTGGCCTTAGTACATCATGTGGAGTAATAATAGGTCGCTATACAGTGATTATTAGCTTCAGGTGCAGTAATTAGACTCAAAAATCAATAATCACGGTATTATGAAAAAAGATCATTTTCCAGCTGATCTATAAAGCGACAAGTGGTCCCTTCTCTCGGCCGACGTCACATATGTTGACACAGCAACAAAAACATAAATAATAAGATTTTCCTGTCTTCTGTTTCCATATAGCACACTTTACTGCTAAATGCTTTAATTCTAAACTAGTTTGACTAGCCAATTTGGCTATAGAAGAATCTTTGAACAATACAATGACCATTAGCAGGTATCCTGCTTCAACAACCGAGTGCTAATTGTCGAGGTTCCAACACAGACATCTTTCTGCACTGTTTCCAGCAACAAATTCCATTCACTAAGAATCAAGCCACAAATAAGTAAGGCTTTATAGCTGGGTGGTCCTCGGCCTTACTTCAGACTTGCAGCTTGAAGCTCCTAGAAAGTTGTTCCTCAATGCAATTGGCAAAAATCATCAGATGTCAGGGCTGTTAACAATACTGGAAAAAAGTATTGGCAATACCAATACCAATACTTCATAATAAAAGTATTGCAATACCAATACCAATACTATTTTTTAAAAGTATTGCAATAGCGATACCAATACTTTTACCAATACTTTTCGATAAGTAAGTTTACGTTTAATCACGTAAAATAGATTCTTTCCATTCACATCAACGATCATAGATGGCAGAAAGAGGCTATTTTCGAAGAAAGAGGCAATTTTTGAAGCGTAAAGAATTATTTGTCGTTATTTCTTGATCGTGACTTACTCAAGCGGATGAGAAAATATATAAATTATAGTGGAAAAAAGTATTGGTATCGAGTATCGCCGACAGGCTAAAAAAGTATCGGCGATACACATGCGATACCGACAAAATAAAACTATCGCGATACTCGCTGCGATACTGAAAAAGTATCGGCGATACCAAGTATTGCGATACTTTATCGCGATATTAACAGCCCTGTCAGATGTTAACCGAATGTAATCAGGACACACCTTACAGTAGGCCTACTGTTATTATATTGCAGAAGACAACATTTGATGGTCACTTCAACTTCGCTTTTCACAAGGCCGCCTGGAATTGAAAACTAAAGCACTTCATGCAATTTGCTGTTATCTACTAAGAATAGTTGTTAGATTGCTGGAAATTGAAAGCTGAAATCCACTGAATAATGAACGAGCAAAATCCTAAAGCCAGCGTAATACACAGGCTACTACTAAACATTATTTATCAAGCAGCTAGAAATGGATGCTCATTGTTCCGTAGAACTTTTTATGCAAAGAATGTAGACATTACCATGCTTTGTTCTCCCTCCATAGATTTCCAGACTGTAAATGTAATAATGACAGAGATCAGTTTCAAAATAAAGTTTTATAAAAAATCAGTATCATACAAGTCCAACATAACAACTACCTAATATATATCTTTGTCTGCATTCCCATGGTAAAGAAACATAACAATGCACAAAACTACTCTGCCAGTCAAGATAATAAATTCAAGTTTTGTAGGGCATTTTAGTTCCAATGCAAGTACCGCATTTCATACAGTATATACAAGGAGAATAAAAATTTCTTCAGTGGATTTCAAGATATCTAGAATGCCAACACTGTCCTCTGGATCTTATGAAGAAATATTCTTCAACTCCATAATCACTTCCATCTTATCCAGATTTGAAACTCAGCTTGCTACCTAGTACCCACCAGTTTGGTCTCCTTAGGCTCTTAAATCTGAACTGGTTCTGTCTAATGGATTATAAAACTATCAGTTAATTGTGATCGATTCAATGTGATTTCACATTGAAGCGATAACAATTAACTGATAGTTTTTACTTTTATGTCTTGGCATAAGGTGACTGCTTGCGTTTTTTATATGATGATAGCAGGTGTTGAGAAACTAGGAACTTGGATAGGCGGTCATTTGTGGCACATCATGCCACATGGTGCACTCTCAGCCATTCGTCGCTCATTGTTTGGAGCAAAGCAGCTGGGCAGTCAAAATGTGTCATGTCATTAGATTGCTGTGGTGCACTTTAGCTAAAAGAGACTGTGTCTCAGCGAAGTGATCATTTGTCCTCAGAACTGAGTAATCATTTGTCCTCAGGACTGCGTGATTATTTACTCTTAGAACTGAGTGATCATTTGTCCTCAGGACTTTGCTTCTATGACATGACGCAGCACTCGCCCTGTGCTTAGCTTCTCAGTAACACTTTAGAAACTTGTAGTTTACAATTATTCATTCATTCATTTCAGATATTTCAGATATGAATTATGATTCAGCGGAACTTCTATAAAGGAAATGTAAACAACTATGTTATATTTACATGTTCACCTGTAGTACACTAAAAATAGCTGTAGATTATTAAGAGGTCAAATACCAAAGCATCAAGTCATACATACCTCAAACATGGCAAGCCAATGATCCTTGCCCTTTGAAAATCCTCAACAAAATCGCAGTTAATTTTTGGATTTTTCCCAATGCTTGCCATCAGTCTATCGTAAAGACCTGGTCGGTTGCGGCAGGCTGACAGTAGGTACCTACTCGCTGTTCGGTTGTACGTAAGATATCCAAGCGCCACAGCACATGAAAATCGTACTTGCTCATTTGCAGAGAACAGGTGGTTTGTGAGCAACTGGATTGCACCGATGGTTACCATAGCATCAGGAATCCCAGCTCTTGTGTGGCAAAGGCTTGATATGAAACTTGCTGTAACAATCAGATAAATAGTTTACTGTCTCAGGTTAGGTAAGGCAGTCTGAGAGACTAATCAAGGTACGATATGTTCACAGTTTTATTTGTGGGCCTCCTCTGAAATGGTTACTGCGTACAGACCTTAGACCTCGTTATGGAATAAATTGACACACACTACAAAAATACTTGGTTTCTTCAATGAATACTTATGTATTACGACGTTTAACTCAAGCAACCATTGATTGATACTTTGGATATTATGACAACTGAGTTACTGCACTATAGAAGTCAGTAGATTAGATTAGATTGTTTTCCAATCTCCCAGCCAGTACAATATTAACACCATTCCACCATATGTTATAAAAGTTTTCCAGTCTTCCAGCCAACAGAATGTCAGAAACATCTGTTGCCTTGTATATGTACCCAGTTCATCTGAGTTGCTTTATGCCATTAACCAAACTGTCGAATGGCTTCTTCAACACTGGTACTAAACAAAAATCTTACCATAAAACGATTGAGCCAATTACAGTTTATGCACTGCTGGGCTTCATAAAAAAGAAATGAAGAATTCTTCAAGAATTCTTACCATAATACCCTAGTAATCCACCACCCAATCTTCTGCCTTACAAGCTTTCTTGTCCTCAACAAAACCTGTCTTACCAGCTCCACTGCCTCTTCTCTCTGGTCTCTCTCAAGTGGCAACCACATCTGTGGACAGCACTCTGTCTCTACGAAGCACTTGTGAAAAAGCACTTAGCTTTAGAGTAGCGCTTTAGAAATTTGGAGTTTATGATGATGATTACAAAAACAAAGCAGGTTTAGCTAAAAACATACACAGAACTTATAAAGATAGCATAAACTGTGAATGATATTGTAAACCCGTATAGCTCTTACCAGTAAGCTGCTTAACCGCTAACAAAATGACCCATAAAATGTTGCCTACCTGCCACAATAACGGCATCTTCATTAGGGGAGTTGAGAATTTCAATCAGAACAGTTATGCTGTGTGCAGTCAATGCAACAGGATCAGAGTCGATAATTACTCGAGCCAACACCACAACCTACCCAACAATAGCCATGTTAATGTAACCCTACTCAATCTTATAATGTTTTTCACCAATGCATTTACAACACACTACGTATCAGACAGTGGCTTTTTAAGATGTATGCTCATACACACATCTATAGCAAGTTTATCTAAATTTCGTAATCGTAATCTCGAAACTTCTATAGCGCCACTCGCCCTGAAAGGGCACCAGCTTATTAATGAGTGCTGCAATATGGATCTCAGCAGTGGTGTAGTGGGGGGGAACGTGGGGGAACGCCGTTCCCCACTTTTTTATCACACTATGCAAAATTCTTGCAAGATTGCACTTTTTGCTTACTTCAATATGCAAGGCGTACCCCACTTCATTTTTTAGGACTACACTACTGGATCTCCGTCAAATTAGCAGAATGAAAATGAAACAAATTACAGTTTATTACAATAAAGGTACCACATAAGTTTAAACACCACTACAGTGGTGTGGTCCTGGGATTTAGTTTAATTAATTTATTCATGTAAAGCACTCTTTACATGCACAAGTCATTAAATCTGATTTTGTATAAAATTGCCATTATAATCTTAGAAAATATCCAACAGTATGCAACAGTCAGAGCATAGAAAGCATTACCTGAAAGGCAGCAGTAGCTCTCTGGAACTCGTTGCCTGATTGGAGGAATTCCTCAAGACATTCCAGGGGCAGACCTCCAGCCTCTCGAATCGCCAGCTGCTGTGCAGTGTTGTTGAAACCAAATATTGCCAGTGCATACCCTGCCCTCAGCCGAATATCCTTTCAAATGACCAAGTAAATAAATTTATTCTTATTGCTGTGCAGCCCAACCAGAGATGATATAATTTATATTTGTGAGTTTTATTATTTATACATACATATACTTTTAGACTTACTACCAAGTGATGATATTATATTCTTATACAAGAAAATTTACAGTTACATTATGACATAAGAACAAAATATTACCACAAATTAAGTGAGAGGAAAACTGGCCTCAAATGGCTAGTTTTTGTGGATGTTTGGCTATCTGTGATTAAATACTCCTTCTTGTTAACTTTCAAGGTCCATATTTAAAGGGGCTTTTGTATCTTTCAGAGGTAAGTAATCAACATTGTTCTATGACTACCCCATAAATTACCTCGTTTGGTGAACTCAACAGCTGCAGCAGTAAATAGAAACTAAACATGGGTTCCATGCTGAGTCGCTCTTGGTTGTCATTGTTGCCAAGAACGAGGCAACCAAGAGAATAGGCAACTTCCACCTGAATCTCCTCCGAGGGAGGATCCGCAAGCAGCTGGACAAGAAGACCAATTGCGTTCTCCTCAGCCATTCTGTCTTGGCTCAGTTTGTTGTTGCGGTAGGCCAAGCCTAGAATGTAGAACAAATACATGAAACGGAGGTTGGGATACACTGTGAGGTTGGAGCAATGAAGTAATATTGCAAGAGGGGAGTTTAAAAAAAGGTGATCAATCAATCAATCAATCAATCAATGAAACTTGATATAGCGCTCCTTCAAGATATCTACTCAGAGGCGCTCATAGTATGAATGACTAGATAACGTGCGAGTTTATAGAGACACAGTACCAGAAATTAATTTTCTATTTCAGGAGCAGGTTACAAACACATTCAAAAGAAGAGAGAACATGTGCTGTTGGACTCATCATCATCCATATTGTTCAGTAGATAAATGCCTCCCTACTGTCTTTATATCATTATATGCAAATTGGATACCCGAGACTTTCAACTTTTACACGATTCCACATGTAGGATGATGTAAACAATCACATGCTGCAATTAGTAATCTATTATTAATAATACTAAAGAAAGTTAAGGTGAAATCAGAGGAAGCCAATTCTGACAGGCAGCCACAGGTATGAATTGTTATATCTATCGTTTTAGGCTCAGCACTCAGAATATGGGCATACTGTCTACAATTCTCACTGACTGTCTACACTCAAGGTCTTTGATTTATAGCAAGTTTTCCAGATGGTACAAGAGGAAAAAAATCCTGAAATCTTTTCTTCCGTACTGGTGAGGATTTAAACCCATGAACCCTGGAAGACAGGTGAGCTAACAAATAAACCATTATGGCATGTGATTAATAAAAAGGAAGAGGTAACCATTAGTACTCACCAAGTGACAGTGTTGCAATAGCTTTGATGCAAGTGATCATCACAAGCAATGTGGTCTTTGAGAGTCGTAAAAGTCGCACAAGAGGAGGAATTGCTCCAAATTCTACGATGGCATTTTGTCTCTCGACGTCTTCCTTACCCAATGCCATCATAGCCATGCATCCTGTCACAGACAGACAAAAGGTAAGATATGGGAGGGTATGGTAAGGCTAAGTAAAGGGTAAGGTAGGGCGAAGTAACAATGTAAGGTAAAGAAACCCAAAGAAACACACTGATACTTAACCACAAACAGCCGATGAGAGGCAAGATGGCAGATTACCATTGTGCTTCCCTTACATGTTCAGTTTCAAACTTATAAAGTGACACTTACTAACATTAACTTACACTGATATACAAATGCATGTAACAAAACTTATGATGCATCAGCAGTGAGTATTAATATTCACTACTAACTGACATAACAAAACAAAACTTTAAAAAAATATTAAATTACCATTACTTACTGATACTAACAAACATAAGAAATCCTATTGAGATACATGTTAATATTCATTATTCACTGATATTACATCGCTAACCATCCTTAAAAAACTGAATGTAATTAATGTAATTATATACACATAATTCTCTGACACTAACCAACATACTGAAGTTTCTCTGAATCTCGAAGTAGCATTTCGATCAGCATGGGAGTGCCAATGATTTCTGCGATGAAGCGCTGTCTTGTGTTAGTCTGTCCAGCTAGTGACCACAGACTGACCGCTGCCTGTTCCTTGACCTCCAAGGAAAACATCTACACAGATAGAACAAGCAACACTTAAAACCAGTGCTTTTTTCATAACAAAAACTGAAACTGCATTATTTTAAAAGTAGACATAGAACTGAAACTAGAACTAAAGCTAAAATCTAAATTATTGTTACAGCAGAACAGAACAGAACTAAAACTAAAATGATTTGTAAAAAATAAAATTAGAACTTAAACTAATATGTCCTATTTGGCCACGCTGGGGTTGGGAGCGCCTCTGAGTAGTTCCCTTGAAGAGGCATTATATAAATTCAAGTAATGAATGAATGAATGAATGAGGAGGTGTGAACTAAATAAAAACTAGAATAAAAAAATTTCCTGAATTATAATAACACAGCTTAAAACTTGGCAAACTGAGGTGCATGGAGTGCTCCATGGAATATGAAGTGTTGTATATCATAACTTTTGGACCCAGATGTAAAAAGCACTGTACTAAAAAGTTCCAAACATCTAATTTTGTCATTAGGGAACAAAAGAAACTAGTAGCAACAAGAATGCAAAGCAGTTTGACGAAACCTTTAGCAGTCGGATGAGGGCCTTTGGTGTGTCGAATTTGAGGAATATAGCCTGACTCGCTTCATTCTGAATGGTCAAAGCTTGTACAGCCAATGCAGACTTAATCTGGACATTAATGTTATGACCCTTGATGAGGCGAACAAGACATCTACAAAATTAATGAAACTCATAACCAGAAACAAGATTTATTTATGTTATCTATTTTCATGTCTAAATGGCACGTTTGCCACTCAATGACAGATGAACTAATGGCAGCATCATAATCAATGCGAAGGTTAATACCTACGTGGTCTATATTTTATTGTATTGTATTGTATTTATAAATTTATAAAGCGCCCCTCACAGTGAACACCAATCAGAGGCGCTCCCAGTGCGAAAGACTCCGAGCGAAAAGAGTGGTCTTAAGACAACGAAAAGAAGCACCTGGCCCACCAGATAGCATCAAAGAACGAGTTGATGAAGAAAGTTGGTTCCATAGTGAAGGGCCAATGAAGGCAAAAGCTTGAGATTTAGCCATAGTAGTCCTCGCTCGTGGGACAAGAAGGTCAAGGTGACTATAGTGCATGCACAGCTAAAGGAACTCTATAGTTATCAGGATAAAAACATGAATTCAATCATGAGAGGAAACCATGGTATGTTTTTGACTAAAATGAATGCATATAAAAAAACAAATCAATACCAATATCTGACAATACACAATTGTACTTATTGGCTATGCACAATCCAGTCCTATGCCCCAATTCACAAACATTTGGCAACGATTTTAAGCGGTGCTTTCTCACAAGCCTTAAATCTTCAATGACAGCTTACATTTATCTACCTCATATTTCTTTTTAACAACTCAGGGTCTGTGGCTGGCCCTCCATAATGCCACAATAATTTAATGGTGACCTTAATATTCTCCCATGTTGTACTAGACATTGAAGAGTGCATACAATGGAATTTTATACTAAAAATGTATCATACTAATTAAAATATGGAAAGCATATACTGGTAGCTCATTTGTTACATGCCCATTTCATCCTTCACAGGCAAAACTGATTGCTAAATTTACAACAAAAACAGGGCAGAAATCATTCTCAACTCATTTAAAAGTGCAAAGTAATTCACTAAAAAGTGTTTAGTAAGAATTTGATCTGCTGCTTACTTGACAGCACCATCATCACGTGCTCCTTCTTTTACAACGGCATCCTGATTCTCCTTGTTGTTGAACGTCAAGGCAGCAATGGCAGCTGCAGCACCTGCCTGAAGCACATCTACAACAACCAACGCCATCTAGAATCATTTCCAGATCACTCTAAATGTATTTAATTCCGGTTGTTTGGTTTCAAATCACCCACATATTGATTTTTAGTGGACTGCCCACACATTGACTAATGCCTATAAATACCTGCAATGATGTACTGCTAAACATTTTAACATTTTAACGATCATATTCTTTCACTGTTTCTGCCAGATGTCAAGCTTCCACATTGGCATATTTGATCGAAATGCTTTAGAAAATAATTACATAAAAGCATACCGGATGAGACCGAGAGGAATTCCACCAGTGGAGGTATGGCTCCTCCTTTCCCAGCTTCCATCTGATTGGCAACATTTCTGTTGCACAGTACACGAATCGCATTGACAGCATTGACGAGAATTCCTTCATAGTTGTAGTCGAGCATCTTGATGAGCGAGGGAATTGCTCCCTCGGTCGAAATCGCTTTCTGGTTCCCAGAGATTTGACCGAGGTCAGACAGGACGATGGCCAGCTGTGACTGGACATCGACGTCAGGGGAGTGGAGCAGGTGGACAAGAGTAGGAGTGGCATTGGCCTTGGTCAGCGCCTCACAGACGGGTGGATAGCACGAAATGTTGCAGAGGACATGTGTTGTCACTAAGTGTAAACTGGTATTCTCAATTTTCAGGAGGTCAGCAAGTACAGAAACTCCACCTGAATGAAAATTTCATAAAGTATAATGTGAAGGAAGTTAGAATTTGCATAGCACTTCCATTAATGTCTCTCAGTGGGTAAACAGCACAGAATGATGTTTGTAACATCTGATGTGGAACACAGGGATGTGCTTACATGTGTGATGTTCTAAAAATACACTACATAAGTGTTTGGATACATACATACAAGAATATACATATTTCTCACTCTTCCTTGTAGTTACAGATTTACAAAGTGCCTCTCACACTACTAAATAATCAGAGGCGCTCCAGGCCTTCAGCCAAATCCAGTGGCCCTTGACACCATGCCAGTGCATTGCAGGACTTGTTGTTTACTTCAGAGCTTATGCTGGAACCAAATCACACTGCTTGGCATCCCACACAATTGCTGTAGGCTCAAACCCTCAACTGTTAGACTACAGGAGATTAGATTGAATCCAAGATACCAACAGGCCACTGTGTCATGGTTTCTGCTTCCCCAAAATATCTCCAGTTCCTTTGTATTCAATGAAGTTTACGTCTGACTATCATCATTACTAAAAAGTTGCTTTAAAAGCAAAAATATTTTGCCATAAAGCAATTACCTACAACCGGATACAAATTGGTAAACTGTTGTTACAAAATATACAGTACAATGATTTGTAAACCAAAAGCAGCGTGACTGCACTTAGCAAAAATAGGAGCATTAGCAGTAATTTGAAACTTTGCAACAGTTTACCTGCATGCAGTATTTTTAAGTAGTAACCAGGCTCTTTAGATGTCAGTGACTGAAGACATTTAGCAGCAGCCAACTTTCTGTTCAGATTCTCATGTTTTAACATTCCTACAAATTATAACATAACAAAGTCTTAAATCCATTAAAAGCACATCAACAAAACATGTGTTAATAAACTGTATAAATTAAAATATTTGCTTATCTAATACCATAAATCAATTTTAACAGTTTGAGTGATTTTGAGGAAAATGTTTCTAAACGTTCTATCATGGCATTTGAAACCAGACAATAATAGTGTGTTTTAGAAAAAATGTTTTTAATATAGACAATAACTACAACAGCAACAATTATTATGATAATGAGAAAAGGATGAGAGGGGGAAAGGTTGGAAGAGCAGCAACGACATATTGAGTAACAAAAGCATGAAAGCACCCAACCTAACCTGTAAGACAAGTTGCCTTTTCAAAATAGGAAAGAAAAGAACGGAAGTACAGACACCAACATACACACATACACCCACATACACACATACACCCACACACACACACATATATAAATATAAGCAAAAATTAAACTTTCTTCGTACCAATTAATATCTGCCAAACATCAACTTCACCGCGATTCCATTCGATGAAGAACTCTAGAACATTTGTGTGGAATCTGAGAGCAGCCAAGTGAACCGCATTGTTGCCATTCTCGTCATGACGCAGGACATAAGCGCCGAGGTCTAGAAGGCTTTTCACAACACAAACAGCACCAGAACTGGCGGCTAGCAACAGGGGTGTTGACTTCTGACTGAAAGTAGAAGCATACCATTACTGAAAATATAAGGTCATCTCTATGGATATTTTAAGTATTAATAGTAATAATATTACTAATATTACACCGTAGGCTTCTCTCTGTCTCTTAAGGATGTATCTTTTGGATGTTGACCTGATTTGTGGCTTGGTTTTGGTGTGCCATCGGTTGATGCCAATGTGCATTAGACACCGGCACAATAGAAGTTGCTAATTACATTACATTAATAGTCTGAAACACTGAATAGCACCACTATAATAATGCTCATGGCATCAGCCGATGGTTCCTGATAAGCCAAGTTGGTGCACATGCCAAATGCGAGGGTACCATAGGTCTGGTCAATGGCCAAGTGGGAAATGTAGCAGACACAAAACAACTACATCAACATTAATGAAGTCGCATGTACCAGACAGATCAAATTTTATATCAGCTGTCATGATATCAAATACAGCAGACAGATCAAACAGAGTACTAGGACAGATATGACACAGACAAATCACAAAATAAGTGAAAATAACTGTAAAACCAGAATCTTTCTGATAGACAGAATTTACTTCAAACTTGGATTATGACTTAAAATATGCATATACTAATAACTCTTCTGAAAATATTTGTGATACTTACTCGTTTTTTGTTTGCAGTTCCAGCATAGCTGCATTCTTGCGTACCATCAGGAAAACGATTCTTGGATGGTTGTAGAACGCAGCGTGATGAATTGGCGCCCATCCTTCCTTATCCACAAGCAGCATGCTGGCACCACAAGCCAGAAGGCAGGACACAACATCTTGGGCACCACATCGAGCAGCAAGATGCAAAGGTGTCGGTCCTAACATGAAATCAATGGAAAAAAGTGCAACCAATATGAGATTGATTTAAATAATCATTGAATATACTATTATACTTGTTCCTATGATTGCTCCAATCATAAATTCTTTTAGTTTTATCTCAAACTCAATATTACATTAAATTTCTAAACTTAACATGACAGTTTCCATGAAAAGCACTACAAAAGTGCTACTTCCACCATTCCCAAATTAAAATAAAATTCTAATACAAATTCTGTTAGTTTAACAAATTTAGTTTAAGATTAAAAACTAGAAAACTTGAAAAATTTTGAAAATGATCCTCAATAAGTAAGTATATACTTCAGTATATTCTTTATTAAACCAACTGTCTATCTGCACTTTGGTGTACATGCATTAGATAAAATATAACATTTTAATTATGAATGATGATTGCAGATGGGTGAAGTGTTCAGAGTGAAACAGTAAAAGAAATCTCAGCAAAAATCTAATATCACTTCAAACTAAAGGTAAGAATTATGATATCACGAAAATATGACGCTTCACTCAACAAGGAAAAATGGTGCTGAATGCATGGTTTTGCAGCTTGCTTTCAAAGAAACACCAAAAATAATTATAAGATAGCTTTGTGTGTAAAAAAGCCTGGTTGGATACTTGTAATAATTAGTAAAAGTTACAAAAGACTGAATGTAGATAGTGGAAAAGAATACTTAGGCCACACTGTATTTTCAGGAATCTCTTCTAGCATATTAAATCTAACTAAAGAACTTTGAATTCTCTGAAGCATAAAATCTGTTAAGAACTGAAACACAAGTTATATTCTCACAGTTATTGCATTTTAAACCCTAGGTAGACAAATAAATAAATTAATATCATATTGGGAGAGGGCAATCATTTTATTATATTAGGCCCCTTAAGCCAATGAATCCCAAAGACCTGGAAACAAGGGTTCTATGATAGATCAAATAATGTTAAGAATGAAGACAGACAAAACAAAAAGAAATCATCCTGACACAAACGTGCTATGTCCTGAAATATCAAAACTGTAAAATTGTAAGAAAACACACAAAAAACAAAGCAAATGCAGTGCTCTAAGTTTATGACTACCACTCTGTGCACTCGCTTAGAAATCTCGATGTTACCTTCGACTTCCATCTCATCAACTGTGATTTCAGCTTCATTCAGAATTAAAAACAGCATGAGATGTCAAACAGTTCATCCACACATATGCACACATGAAGACATGAAAGAATTATAAATAAAAAAGTTGGCCAAACAGAGAAAAAGTGAACCTGAAATAGCAATCAATTCCCATTACAAGTAGAACCTAAGTTGAATGTGTTTACACGCATACTTAAACAGCTTATGGAAACCTGAATCTGCAAACATTGAATGACAAGTACAATACAGGCTAAAATGGTCTACAGAACCTGCATTGCATGCTGCAAACGATCAGGAAAGAACTTAAAACCGGTCACATAATAAAACAGCAGCTGTAAATACGATACAACTGTAAAGAGAATCCGATAATGCAAACAAATACAACAAGAGCCTAAAACAGGCTAAGCCTATATAAACCGAAGCTGAACAAGCACTTTCTATAAACACCTGAAAACTGCTCTTTTACCCTTGGGTTGGGCTGGGAGCATCTCCAAGTAGTCATCTTTGAGAGGTGCTATATAGATCTCTGAAGGAATGAATGAACAACAACCTTCAACTGGTTACCCCGTAACCTGACCTTGAACCCTGATGCCAAGTGGTTACCTTGTGCAATGGCCGAGCTGATCTTGCGAAGATTGATGTCCATCGACTGCAGGACAAGCGTTGCTAGAATCTCCGGTCGATTGTACATGGCCGCATAGTGAATCATCGACATTCCGAGTTCATCGTGTTTACCCAGGCGTGACGAAGGACTCTTGTGAGACAATGCTGCAAAGATTGCCACTAGGCCCCTCTGAGCAGCCATGCGCAAACCATGCTGTATATTCTACCGATACAAACAAAATGAACAACATTGAGCGATTAACTTACACTAAAATAATTTTGTAACAGATGTAACACTGAATTACACTTTATACAGAGAAATATTTATGAGGTTCAAACTTACACAACAATGACAACCATGTGGTGAGAGGATGACTTCAGCGAAATGTGCTGAACCAGACTTTTAAACTGACTTACACTTCATGTGCATACAGGCTAGATTCAAACTTTACCACACACCTGTTTCCTCTCTGAGCAACTTGTCATGCATGCCTTTGACTGGAACAAGTCATAAACTGTGATTTCAGGTGAGTCTGTAATGGCCACCTTAGGTAACTCCCAGAAAAAGAATGCTTACCTTACTACAACTCTGCCACTGTTTGTTTTCTGACAGTGCCAGTCCCAAGCCTGGATGAAGGAGGAGGGCAACGCTAATGATCTTTGTAATCACACAGTGTGGTTAAACTAAAACTACTACTACTTACCTTACTACAGTGTACAGCAGTATTTTACACATGGCATACAGCATCCATGTATGATTGAAATACTGGATATAAAAGTACTGCATAATGAATACAATACTGACAATACAACACTGCACTTCTGTCCAAGAATGGAATACTGCATAATACTGCATAAGGAATATAATTCAATATCTATAAATACTACAAAGCACTTCAACTGTTTCACGTATATCTACAGTGACCAACAGCAGCTCACAACATATCAGATGGAAATTGCCTTGCCCCAAAAGGATTAGGGATATTTCACTATTAGGTAAAGATACTTCATGTGGCTGTTGTAATTTCTTATTATCACAGCACAGACCAGAATCTCTGAGCATTAATTAATCACAGAAAAGAAGAATCTGTTGGTTTGGGTGTACAAGTGTGTGAGGGCCTGTCAAAAGAGACATTTCCTACTACTTAGTATCATTCATCTAAGGATGGTCTTGTCCTTCTTAACACACTTTAGCATAATTTAGGTTGGCAAAACGTGCTTTTCAGAAGTTCCTAGAAAGAATTTCAATATGTTCAGGGCTCCAAGTTTATACATACATAAACCAGTACATGTATAGTTTGCAGGAATTCCCCAGTCTTTATTAAACGAATAATATAATCATTACATAAACATTGCTTTGAGAAATGCTCTGCATTGCATACTCTGTACTTGATGGCTCTCATGTACCCAGCATACTTCTTGAACTGCTCATGAATCTGGATATCTTGCAGTGGCAAACGCTTCTGTCTCAGTTTGGCTATCTCATCCACCATGCTGCCGATCCACTTTGGCCTCTGCGGAGGCTGTGGATAGTAAGTGTCAAAGTCAAGCGCCAAAATAAAATACCTGGAAAATCAAACATGAAAACATAAAAAGGAATAAATAGCATCAACATCAGCCAATCTAAAATAAGCTAAAATGTCAACCTTTTTTTCTATGCCCATCCTGTTTGGTAGTGGCTGTTTTCTAAGAATTTTCTTATAGTCAATAGCATCTCCCGGACCTGATGTTGATATATTATGTGGTAATGCCAAGCAATTTGCAAAAGTGGCAGTCTATTCCAGTGATATTAGCTGCCCTGTGGTTGGACTGAATCTGTGGCTGTGCTTGAACTTCAATCCAAACACCGAGATGCCAGAATTTGATACAGAAGCAGGCAAATAAGTGTACTACATCTACCATATGTATTTTATCAGTGACCAGTTTGGATAGTTGCTTTTCAAAAGTAACCAGTTACAGTAGGCCGAACTAGTTACTGAAAAGGGAAAAGAAACTAGTTACCTAAAAATAGTTACTTTGAAAAAAGTAACTACTTACCATTAATGTTACCAGAAAAAAGTAACTAGTTACAGTAAGCAATGCAGTAACGCACAACACAGTCAATGACCATTATCATATCAAGTTAATAATGCTGAAGATGATAATGATATCAACAATGGTGAACATGGTAATTATAGCATTATGATGCTGACGATAAGACAAAGTTCAGCAATTTTAAAGAATATAGAGTTAGAGACCCTTGAAAATTAATTGACAAATTAAAACAATGTCTGCTTCAATTACTTCTGGCCATCGATTTCCTTAACAGGAGCTGGATAGGATTCCTGGTAAGGGGCAGGATTATCAATGAACTTGTTGATGTAATTCGATGTTTCCTCCTTGACTTCATTAAAAGCGTCGATGATGGACTGAGGTGGAGCCACTGGATTAGTAGTCTCCAGGTCAAACAGAATTCCTTCAATGTCACATTCAGCAAAAGTTTATCATGTGACATCTAAAATGATGCCATCAATTGAACTGTTATGGAATCAGTGAGACAAAGCAAACACAGCTGAACCAAAGAAACAGCACAGTTAATAAGCAATTATTAATAACCACTGAAATAACCAATTAATACCCAACTATCAAATTTTAATAACCAATTAATAAGCAGAGTAAACAGATTTAGCATACATAAAACTCCCAAATAAACCAATAGCCATCCATAAACTAAACAACCTGCAGAAATCTATATTCAAGAAAATAAATAATAATAAACATCAACCCAACGAAATAAAAATACCTATTCATAATAGAAAATCTACATAATAACAGCTTATTGCCAGTCTGCTTCTTTCCTACAGAAAAAGAAAAGAAGCATACTAGCACACTGCAGCCTGGTAAAATTTCAGGAAAAATGCTAGTTATTGATAATTGAGTCAATATTGCACGAAAGTCTACATAAACAATTTGGAATATCAATGCACTACGTCAACATATCAGGCAAGCGTGGGTTGCACTGGATCAAGGCATAATTGACACCGCAATCAATCAGTGGAGGGAGCGCCCTACTGCCTGCGTCACAGACAAAGGAGAACATTAGGAGCACAAATTATAGCTTCAGGAATCAAATGCACTTGGTTGTCTTCAAAATATGGTGAGGGGGAGGGTTGCTGTTTTCCACTCACTGTGAACAAGTGCAGCATGGTAAACTTTGCATCAGGATGTTCATATTTGTTTATGTGTATATGACAAACATGACTATAGGATTGTTCAGGCAAGATTCAAGTGCACAGGGTTTAGTGAGATATACACATATGCTGTCTCTTTGATTGAAGTTGAAGCTAAGCCTTCTATTTGACAACAGAAATAGCGAAGAATTATAATTTTGAGAAACTGTATGAATTTATGTGGTAAATGATATTATTATACAGAAGATATGCAATATGAATTGAAAAGAAAAGCAACACTCATGATTTTATGTAGAAATAGGTGACATTACTATGTAATAGAACTTAAAAGCAGCCCTTAAGGGCAGTGAATGTAGTTTAAAAAGATAGGAGAAGTGACAACATTTAAAAAAAATTAATTATATGAGCTTGTCCCTGCAAAGGTGTTTGATCATTTCCCATTCATGACAAAATTTAATTTAATAAGAGTTAATTATTATTGTCACTGTCATCAACAGCATATCATTACTGCTATCACTGATATTATCACAGGTATCTTCATTACCACCACCACCATCACCATCATCATTATCACTATCATCATCATATCTTGTCTTCTTACCTAGCACCATACTAAATGCAATTTCCCTTGATGCAGAACTTGGTAATTTGTCTGATTTAGTTACACGAAGAGCAATTGGAATGAAACAGTTGGTCATAAAAACTAAGAACTTTCCACCAGTGGAAATGAAGAGTCTAGAAGCCTATTGTAATGTGTAGTGTGTATTATAATGTGTATTGAATAGAATGAGAAATGTGCTTGCCTCCATGCAGGTGGACGTAAGAAGTACTCGGCTGGAAATGCTTGCACTTGTAATCATGGCCAATCATCAGTGGAGGCAGTTCACGTTCAGTCTTCGTCTCATCGGCTACAATGTTCAAGAACAATAGCATTCCAATGTACACAACCTTAAACACCATCACAACATACTGTCATCATCATCATCATCATCATCACCACCACCGCCGCCGCCGCCGCCACCACCACCACCACCATCATCATTATCATTATTATCATCATATCTATAATCATTACTGTCATTGTAACTGTCATCCTTGTCATCACCAATATCATCATCATCACTGCTGTTAGCATTATCATCACCACTACCACTACAGCATCATGACCTTCAACATTATAACGATCTTGTATCTAAAATGGTCTTTATTTGATACACCTGGAATGAACAATATGGCAGAGTTGCAATTGAACCTTAAGTGCAGACGACCACAGCAAACCTAAGGAATTGATTTCCCATCAGAAATAACTGACAGAGCTCAACGTGATTTATAACTGATTGGGAAGTGCCTATCTCATTAACACACACAACACAGGAAGGCAATCAACGCTGAACACTTCACATCCATTAGCAATGAATTGGTCCCACCGAAGCAAGACAGTAAATCAGTTTCATGATTAGGTCCAGCTGAGAATCGAATAGACGAGGAAGTCCACTAAATATCTAAAGAGTGCTCAATAAATTATTCATCAAAAGGGAAAAATGCAATCAATCATGATCAATACATACTGGTTCTGTGATTGGAAACACCTTTACCTAGCTGGAGAGAGAGACAGCGCCAAACATGGCTTACACGAGCATGATACATTGTGCAGACACCTCCCCCCATTACACACACACGCACACGCAAACATGCAAACACACAATGCACCGCTTCTCTGTCTGTCTGTCTGTCTGTCTCTCTCAGCAACCAGACCTTGTATTTCATTCATTCATTCACAGGACTTATATAGCACCCTCCAAGATAACCTACTCAGAGGTGCTCCCAGCCCAACTCCAGTGATAAAGCACAGTTTTCAGATTCAGGGTATTTCATCAGGGTGTTTCTGGACAATCCTCTGACTTGACACAGCACTTGTGAAAAAGCTGCTGCACAATGCTTAAGTTTTAAATAGCACTTTAGAAATTTCAAGACTGTAATTCTAATGTAGGCATGTACGAGCGTATGCGCATACGTACACATGCAAAAACATGCATTTATAACTAAATCAAGGTAAAAATTCCAGTGATGTTTGCTTCAACTAATTTACAACCATTCAGCCATTCCTTTAAAGTAACCAAAAGTTACAAATTAAAAATAAACATGTTCTACACGATTTTGGTATAAGACGAGATCTGTGGATGAAAGAAGAGTGTAGCATTTCTTTTGTTAGTTTTATTGCACCTGTTCTGAATGGGGTTCACGTGTGGCACTTGTCACTACACTGTCAATGATCCTCATTGATCAGCCTTACTTCAAAAGGAACTGCTTCTATTCAACCGCACTTCTCCAATGGAGTGCGATTCTTGACTGCAATTCACTTCATTGATCACTGATTAAGGCCTTGTGCATTACGATAACAGTGCTAGAGATGTCGTAAGAGTAGATTAGATTAGAAGCACTGAACAACAACAAACTACTTAAGGTAACTGAAGTATAACCTTGAAGTTGTGATATAGAAATTATAAAACAAAATACCACGGAAAAGACAGAATTCCGTTTGGCATGAAGTGATTGTTAAAGCTGTCCCTCATTAATATTATGCAGCTGAATGACTCTGCTAATTAGGCGATCACTCTAAAATGGTATCATCTATCAACTCTGGATAGGAACTCATTGGTTGGACTCTAAGTGTGTGTGGGAGCAAACCACTAGTGACTTTTCTAGTTATCCAAGCACTGTTTGCCTATTAATTATTCACTTGTTGTTGTTAATGAGCTTAACATTATTTACAACATCAACTGCAAGAAAAACTACCTCTAATTAGTTTCTTTTGACCTGGCACTAAAAAATCTTTTATTAAAATTACTAAATTCAGCAATGCAGACTGGTTAACTTATAATAATGAACAAAAATGATATTAATCATTTTATTCCTATTACTATTTATTATCATTTAATTTACTTATTAATTAATCATAAATTGTATTTACTATCATTAGTTATCATTAGTATTGTGTGCAAAAACCTTGTGCGACTGTAATGACAAGCACATGAATTAATCAAGTGCAAAGTGTGGAAGTGCACTGGATCTTTATCAGTACAAAGTCTTCAACATTGGTTACATATGGTGCAGTAAGAAAAACTGATGAAGCCTTATTTCCATCACAATTCAAGCTAAATCTTGGCATATGACCTCTGACATATAGTAATCTCTGGACAAGCAACTTGAGTCTATTCTTAAGTGAGGCCACGTCAAGATAGCAAAAGCAATTATCATAGGATCAATCGTCCTTAATCATAATTTTCCTAAGAAGCCCCTTACAGAGAAAAACAGCCGAGGCTAATATGTACTACTGCTGTGCAGTCATTCTGACAAAGCAAGCAGAGGTGGTGCCAGACAATTTTTGTAACCAGGGCATAGCCAAAGCAGTCCTACAAGTAACCAGTGCAGGAGGCAATTCATGCCCCAAATAAATTCTCGGCAGGACAAAACTTCTGGCAGCCTTGTGGCAGGGCAACGACCAGGGCAAAGGCTTTTTAGCAGTGCATTTGCCCTCGTTTGCCCTGCTGTAGCACCGACAGTGAAAGCAAGCAATTACATTACCTAGATGCATGCTATGCTATACATATAATGCTATATGCATCACATGCAGTTGGCCTTAACTGCCCTAATATACCTAAAGAGATTAGAAAAATCTTAGGTGTAGAGAGTCATCTTAGTTTTTCGTTTGACATTTTGATGACTGTTCAACTCTGTTCAATCTGAGGTCTTCCCATCTCAAGTCAAACTCTGACAAGCTTTGATACATTTATCTTGAACAGACATTTCAGCTTTGGTTGGTTAAATTTCAAGAAAATACAGAGTTCAAGTTCAAAAGTTCATCTTGGATGAATTTCAATCTCTAAATCTTTAAAAAAAAATGTTAATTTGCAACTTCTATCTCATCAATGTCTAATGCACAAGGCATCAACCGATGGTGCACCAAAACCAAGCCACAATCAAGTCATTATCCAGAGATCAGTACATAAGACAGAGAGGTAGCCTATGGTGGACAAGCAATAAGTCTGAAGCTGAGAAGGAAATACTACAAGCAAGTGAGCAGAACAAACCTATACAAGGAGAGATTTCCAAAAGCTAAGTCCAGCAACCAAAAACATTTGTTCCACCAACAGCAGTTCTAGTCTTAGGTATGATTGCCATATTATACCAATCAGAGATGAGAAAAAATCGTACGTTTTGACAGATCATTCAAAAATCAACCAGAAGTCTTACCTGTCATGTTAGGAAACATTCGTATGATGTCAGGAACTTTCATCTTTTTCTTCATTGCCACAAGAAATGGCACGAGAAAACTCACAAACTTCAACATAAACACCTGGCGTCGCACTTCAGCTTTGTTACAAAGATGCTGCGAAACTGTTGTCCTGTGCCTGCCAAGACACAGTGCAAGTCGTTCGTACGAGTCAACATCAAACGCTTCGTCAACTATGTGGATGACACTGGTGATGTCCCAGTCTGAGTCAACGACAAAGAGATTCCGAAACTGTTGGATGGATTTCTGATGGAATATTATTCTCAGTGCCACATTGTCAACATGAGTCATGAAAAATCGACGTTCATCGAGGAAGTATGCTTCCCTGTCTTGTGAAACAGGTTCATATGAGTTAACGTAGTCTGGATCCACGGTTAAGTCAATTAAACCTGATGAGAAACAAAAAATTCAATGCAGTAGAAGGAGTTGAATGCTTTGTATATGCACATCAGAAAAAACTGTAGGTAAGAGCTGAGGCTATTATTCCATCACAACATCATAGTACCCAGGATGCTTCACATACTGCAGATTGCAAAGTTGTCAACTAAAAGGGCTTCCCATTCCAGCTGTGACATTTTACAAAACTTCTTCATTACAGTTAATAAATCACACTTGATGTGAGGATACTTTATGATAGGCTATTATCTGCTGTGATATAATCTGACAGTCCTGGTGAAATAGTCTATATGCCTGATGTGAAGATATTTTATAATAGGGTGTAACACTGTTTTATACAATGTATGGTTCCTGTATTTTCCTTACACTTGGGTAAAAAAATTTGCAGTAAAATAATATTATAATTCCTGATGTCAGCATACTTTAAACAAATCTGTATTGCAATGTATGGAAGTTGAATGAAAGGTCTTTTAAAACCCACACATCTTTGAAGTAGTATACAATTTGCAAAAAATGTAAACAACTAATGTACCATTATCACACCTTAAGCTTTAAAATACAATAATAAAGTAAAACCATTAATATGAAACATCAAATACCATTTTTTTAAATAATCAGAATAAAATAATTTAAATAATCAGAATTAAATCTTATGAATTCAAACTCACCAGCAGTGACAAACTCATTAAATACATCCTTTCGAGTCTCTGATTTACCGGCAGAGTTCACATCAAGGCAGTTTCTCCAGCGCTCACTAAACTTTATCCTCTTCTCCCGTGCAAAATATGCACCATGCCAAAGTGCTTTTAGCATGTAGTCGACATTTATGAGGAGTTGACCAACGCGAGTGTCATGATACGCAGGAGGCATCTGGCAACTGGAGCTAAGGTCAAAGTTCGGTTCCAGGGAGATTGTTGGGGTTTGGTTAAAGACGAAAATTCCATTCGTTAGTTCCTTGACAATCTGATGTACCTCTCGCATATCAATCGCCTCTATTCCCTCTTCCTGTGGTACAAGCAACATTACCCTGAATTCGGAGATTGGTGAAATGTTTGAGATTACGCCAAGCGGAGGATCGATAGGGACTTTAAAGTCTTCGACCGGCATGTGAAGATTTGCCACTGTGTACTGCAAGAGTTCTTGACATTCATATCGGTCGTGTTCGAATTTCTCAAAGAAGGCAGCGACATGTCGCGCCGCCATGTTCTCTTCCATCTGAATATCTTGTTGTAAAGCCATTGCTGTAAAGCTGATGTCTGGCTCAGTTTTAATTCTAAAATATAATATATATATATAAATATATATATATATATATATATATATATATATATATATATATATATGTAGCATTGACAATTTAATCAAATAGCAGAACTTAACTGGATCATAAATAGCATAAAGGTGGACTGCTGCAATAGTAAGTTCTCAATAGTTGTCTAAAGCCATCTCAAGTCAGCAAATGTAAAGTTGAATATGATCAACTCCATATTATAACCATTTTCATTCATTCATCTTCAAAAGTCATAAGCATAAATCATTACCATAAACTCAAACTTTTAGTGTTACTTAAAAGTTCAGTGCAGAGCACCAACTATTGCAACTAATGACTAGTGCTATCAGACGGGTCCAGCAATACAGATAAAATTGCACAGATAAAATGTTTAACATTAATGGTCAGTTTATTTGGAGCAGACCAAACAGTCCCATGCTGTTAGGACCACCTCATCAAAATATAAGAAACATAATACAAATAGCAATGGAAACCATGCATATGCCATGCATAGTGAATTTTTAAATGTAATCACATTGTAAATTAACTAAATGAAATGAACTAAATGAAATGAAGATGCAATAATCATAAAGTAAGTATTTTAAGTTATGAATAACATAAATCAAACACCTATGCATCACTTCTTTGAGAGAAACAGCCAAGAAATGCTCAAACTCCTGAACATTCACCTAAGTAGAGAAGTTGTACAGGAGGAGAGTGAAGAAAATTAATAAATTAGCGCATAAATGTATTAAATGCCTTAGATATTAGACTTTGGACTCTGGTGCCAAATTAGTTGCTAGAGTAGCCAGATGGGATATTTGCAGCAACACTATAAGCAAATAAATGAACTGGGAAATCATTTCTGGAACATCAAGACACATACTGAAACCTTTGTTTCCATGAAAGCACAAATAACATGTAAAGTTTGTGAAGAGATCAGTATTTAATGAAGATTCACTCAATATACCAAACAAAATGTATGTTGAACATACACTTAAGCCTATATATAGCAGTGGTGCAAACATAGGCTAGGCGTACATTTATAAGCATAGGCGTAGCTACATGGAGGCACGAGGAGGCAGTTGCCTCCTCTTGCTTTCTTTATATACTGGAACTTCTATTGACCAATGACCCCAATAACCAGAATTTTGCCAATGGTCTGTGAAGTTACCTCCTCTTGAATTTAAGTCTCGCTACGCTCCTGTTTATAAGCAGTGGTGACTTTTTTATAGGCCAAAGAATTGTTTACTCTATTGCTAGAGAAAATAAACCTTATTGTAAGTCCAATTCTTAACTTTTATGACAAACATTATTTAAAAATTATTCATAAACGTAGGGCCTACCTTCCTCATTGGAATCAAAACGAGCTGTTCACCTATCTTTCTATTTACACGGTTACACCTCAATATCGCATTTGCCTAATTGCCTTCTTTCTAAACATTTAATTACTAATGGCTAATAGTCTAACTCTGATGATCTACGAGTTTAGACACCTAAGAGTCCGACCGTCTGGCATTATTAATTCATGCCAGTGGGAGGTCGTTACAATAAGTGATTTCTATTGTCCATTACAACAACGTGCTTGTTGTCAGACAGCCAACAACGTCTACGGCAGCACTGCGCCTTGTTATCTAAGTCAATAATCCCATAATTAAGTCACAGCTGAAAGAGTAACTGTACAATGCAAACACCGTGCAAGGTTTCAGCCAATTCGCAACTATTATTTCACAGATTGACAACTTCGACAACAAACTGAAAGTATCTGTACTTTAAATAACTCGAAGCACAATAGTCACTAGAACGACCGCATGAAGCTGTCATCTTATTGGCTCCTGGTTGTCATGGACACAAGCACTCACTACAAAGACAGGTTTTCTTTACAAAGTCTTACAATGGCCTTTGTAATCTTAATCGATCTGGAACCGAACTTTGAAATGTTACCTTTGTAATCTTAATCGCTATCTCATAAATTTTAATGCGCTACTTGTAGTAAAGTACGGGCACCAATTTATTAACGAGCGCTGGATCAATTCAGATAGGTAGGCCTACCAAGTGAAGAAAGCCTGCTGCCTGAAGAAGAAGAATTTTGCCTATATGCATAGAGAAATAAAGGAGAAGATCGAGGTGCTAGCTGTAGGCCTAATATAACGGTGGGTGTTGTTTAAGGTGAGATAAATCTGTAGGTGGCGAAGAAAGTTTAGGTTGAGATTTGTTGAAACGTTGGACTTTAGCTTAGATCGAATTAATTAAAAGCCTGAGAATCGAGTGAGAATTTGAAATGAATGCAAGAAATCTGCCATGGTGTCGCAGCATGTGTAAGCCTAGGCCTATTCAGACGATCGACGTAGGCTATGTGTTCCACAATCTGAGGGAAAATTTACCTCTCGAGCATGATTTATATACGAACTACGTGTAGGCTTGCAATTGAAAGAGAATTAAGAGATTTTATATTGTATATATGAAAGGGTTTTACAAGTTGAATAGCCAAAAACCTATAGGCCCATAATTATGATCCTATATCTAATAATGTGGTAAGCCTATATGCTACAATCGGACGACCTTCATTTTCAAGGTCACTTTACCTTTCTTATCAAATATTAATCTCAAGAGATATCAGAGATTATAATTACAGTAGTTCTCCAGACCAAGATATAGCCTAGGTTGGTTGAGTCAATGGGAGTCCAACAGAATTAAAATCAACATGTGGCCATCCCATGATCGAGTTACCTTACACTTACCTGCGCATATAGAGCCTAATGGCAGGTAGCCTACAGTTCAAGGTCACGACCTGTTATGGTTGGCCTATAACTGTTGGTTTCGCAGGATCAAAAGTGATGGAATGGCGCTCTGCGCGTCTATAGCCTCTCTTAGCGCTTTCGGAATCGTGTACCGGCCGTACGTAGTCATCGAAGGTATACCGTAGTCTACTCAACATTGCGCGACCAACCCGCGTGACCTTGTAATTCAAGGTCACTTACCTGCGATAGTTAACCTTTGGCTTCTCGTTCAGACCAAAATTTCGGAAGTATCCAACCCTATATAATCATAATTATATGCATGCAAGGAAAATTGCCGCCGGACAATCGCAGCCGTGCGGTATTATTATAGGCCTATTTAGCCTATTTGACATAGCATTAATATGTAGGCCTATAGTTATTCCACTGCTGTTTTACACGCTTCCAGTTACGGCCTAGTTGGAGCGATGTTTTTGAGTATGCGGAAAGGTAGGCTATATAGGCCTATACGGTCTATTTGAGTAGGCCTAATCGTAAACTCCAAATTTCTAAAGCGCTACTCTAAAGCTACGCGCAGGGCACCAACTTATTCACTGCCTGCATCGTATCACAGAGGTTGCCCAGATCGATCGCTGTCCAAGTCCTGTTGCCAGAGAGGCCAGACAGAGGAGGCAGAGCGGCTGCTAAGGCGGGTTTCGTTGAGGACAAAAAGCTTCGAATGTGGTGGACCGAATAACTTATGGTAGGAATTCTTGCAGAGGCGAGATTTCAATATGGGTAGAAAGCCTGCGGGGTGATAACTGATAAGTAGAGAAGCCTGAAGCAGATGACGGTGGGTCATGAGTGGTGGTATTGTAAGAGCTGAGAATATGCAGAATTCAGAGGAATTTCGTTCCAAAGTCGAGGTGCAGTATGGGGTATATGAATCCATTGGAGAACTCGAGGTGAGTAGCAGTGGCGTACCGAGGGGGGGGGCAGAGGGGGCGAGTCGCCCCGGGCGGCACTTGAGTAGGGGCGGCAAAATAGGGTTGAAAAAAAAAAAAAGAAGGAGTGAATGCATAAAAAAATTGGAAAAGTATAAGAGAAAGTAATAAAAGTAGACAAAGAAGGTAGGAAAGGAAGAAAAATAATTCACTAAATAGCATACAGTGGTAATAAGGAGGGGCGGCACGGGCGCAGGAAGGGCGGCTTCGCTTCTAATAGCAACGATAGTGTAAGAGGGAAAAAGCAAAAAAAAAAAAAAAAAAAGGTCATCAGAAATTTTTGCGGAAGTAATGAAGAAAATGTTTATGGAAATTTCCAAAGTGAAGTGCGCGGAGCGGCATTTTGGGCCGTCGCCCCGGGCGGCATTTGACCTCCGTACGCCACTGGTGAGTAGTGAATGGGGGATGGCATTTTGAGCTGGGATACGGTACCGTGCGGCGATGGTGCAGTTCTCTAAGGTACTGTGGCTGGGAGTATTTCAGGGAGTGGTAGGTTAACGAAAAGACTTGGAAGTGGATGCTCTTAGGGATTTGCTGAGCAGCTGCCATATTTTGCTAAAACACAAAGTTTAATTCTCACTATGACCTCTGCTGTATACTTCTTATTTGTACCTGTATCTGCTTTGTCTATGGCATATTGACAATGGTTGCAGACTTAATTGTAGGCCTATCATTTCATGTAAGCCTGTATGATTAAGTAGGCCTACCACGTCAGTACGCGCTTCTCAAACTTTCTGATGCTGCAGACAGACTGGTCTTAAGTGGTCTACCTTCGTTAGGCCTACCATCTTACTGTGGATCGGTGATTTTCAACATCAGCTTACATTACGGTACATATAAGCCCACGTTAAATTAAAATTAAGATTTTATAATATTGTCACAACTATACTTTTGTTACTGGTGCACGTTTTTTAGAACTTTTTATGCCTATTACGTATGTTTTACACTGTATAAATGTATAATTTATAATATTCTGAGTACAATCAAAATTGTGATTCCAAACTCCTTTCAGTGCAACACTACAGTAACTGTAGCCTACACTGGGGTGTCACCTGTCTCTAGTGTCAGTCAACTGCTAGGGTTTAGGCTAATGTATCCTGGTGGGTAATCGTACATTGATCAATGTGACCGTGTAGTCTACAGGGTTGTTAAACATCAACTACTCTATACATACAAACAAGCATGCTTGCAAACATGTTTGCACATAATATTGGTGTAATGCTAATTTGACAGTATTTTATTTTATAGTTAAAATCTGGTTTAGTTTAGTTAAAATAGTTTGTATTATATTTTACACAAATATTACCTTGCAAAAACTTAACGAACTTACACAGAACAATTGAAATTGTAAATTTATATAGCACCAGTTGCAGAGATTCATCATGGGCACTCCCCAGAGTCCCCAGAGTCCCCACCCAATGAAACCACAATTGAACAGATGGTCTTCAAGCGCTTGCTGAAAAGAGGCAGAGAGGCCGACGAGTTAATGAAGAAGGTGTTAGGCAATTTATTCCAGGAAGATGGGCTGACTACAGCAAAACTTCTATGCTGGACTGTGGAAGTCGGGGCTGGTGGAAGAACCACACTGCAGCAGAGCAGGGATGGAAGATACTGAAATGCAAAGCTCCTTAAGATAAGATGGAGCACAGCCTGCCAGACAATATGCATGAGCATCAATATCTTAAAGTTAAGAACAGCCCAGTTCCAACCACATGAAACTGGCTATATGCCCAAACCTAGGTAAGCCACCGATTAGACAAGCAGCAGCATTTCAACTGGACCCAATAGGAATCCTTTCCAAGCTTTACTAAACGAACCACTGTACAAGTTATATGCTTATTGAAGAAACCCTAATTCACGCTGTGCACTATTCTAATCCACAATGTTTCGATGTTCATTGCCTCACAAACAACTTCTACTCCAACAGACTGCTCCAAATCTGACTATAAAATACTCTTTGGCAGCACAACCTGGTTATCGTAAGCATTTATGTGAAAATGCACACATCAATCTAGTGTATGTATGTGTACCTATGCAGGTCATTCATGTACATACATATGTCAACATGGTTGTTTGTGTAGATAGAATTCTTATCTAATATTTATTAGTCAAGGATGGATGAGAAAGTTTTGAACAAGAACAAATTTGAACACGGAACTAGCAGATCTGATGGCCAAAAACAGCAAAATACAGATGAAACACTAGAAAGCTTCTACTGGTCTTTAGCGTGCAATGCATACATCTAATCGTCTGCTGCATAAACCAGTTCAGTCCTTTAAATTAATGCTAAGCAGAATAAGCTTAAGCTTTTAACTCCTAACAACACTTACACATTGAGATTTTCTACAAATCATTTCTCAGCGATAGAAATCGGAAACAGGTAACAAAAAAGTTCAAGTGCAGCTTGGCTTTCATTGCAGTATTAACACTGTAGCTTAACTCCGTAACTCCTTAACTCCACGTATCACACACTGGATCTGGCGGATAAGCAGATTTATGCTTGTCAGCCAGGTGGCTCAATTTCACATTGCAGCTAACCTATCAAAGATGGGCAATGTAATTAAACGAATTGTGCAGCCTAATTTAAATCCATGATAGAGATGTTGGAAACAATCCAATGCAAGCACCAGAGATAAACTGACAACATGAATTAACCTAATATTATATCACTAAAAATGACAGTGACAGAACTCTAAGAATTGCTCATTCCTTCTCCGTTTTCAGTGTTATCATCGTTGTCGTCTTCATCATCATCCTGGCTTGAGTCAGAACATGATACCATATCAAAGCGGTGTAATCCATCCGCTATTCGATTGTCTCCAAACAGCGTCTGCAGGGTGTCGTCTTCAGAATCGCGCATTGCGTGCTGCAGCATCTCCTCGATTGTCCTCCGTAGTTCTGAGGCCAGGTTGAATATCGTGCTGCTCGCTGGCCGCATGACATCGAGCACATCCGGTTCCTCGATATCTTGCGCCTCCTCATCTTCAGAATTTGCTTCCTCACTTCTTCCCTGTCCTGTTTCATCCAGGTTCTGGGCCTTTTGGTTGATGATATCTTCATTGAGGACATTTTCACGGTCGCCATCCGTAACCTGACGTTCGAGATCTTTGAGGCGGCTTGCAATGTACATGTAACGTGGCTCCTTTAGTACCCGCTTAGCCCGCATTGTTTTTGGGTGCGTAGGCCCAAGTACGACTTCATTGACCTTGGCCCACTTTGCGAAATATTTGTATGCTTTGACATAGTCTTTGTTGTCTTCGTAGACAATTCCAATGTTGATGTAAATGCGACTCGTTAGGATGTGGTTCTCTCCATTCACCTCTTGACAAATCTCAAGTGCATCATGGTAAAACTGCAAAGTAGAAGTAAAACTACGTGTAAGTATTTGTCCAGACAAACAAATGGAATAAGAGACACCTTTAACTCCATTCATAAGGTGTCACAATTACTGTATTAACCAGCTGCAACTACACTCGTTGCAGTCGTATGCGTGAATTAACGTCCCTTTAAAAGATTTGATTTGGCTTCTGTTGCTGTGTTAGTTCTTCAGGTGTAAACTCGAGACTTATTTGTTTTATGCCTGCCAGTTTCTAAGAACTGTTGCAAGTTTGCTAACATACTCATTTTCTTTCATGTTGCCTATCTCAAGACAAACAACAGAGTAAAATACAAAGACACAAACAGAAAGAAACAGAGAGCAGTCTAACATAGATTATCATTGTATGTTTGTCTTAGCTTGTTTGTTTCTCTCCAAATATCACAGATTTACAATAATTATACACAGACACAGCCAGAAGAAACTGAAGAATTCCGAGATCCTCAACCAAAATTGCCAGGCTCACTCACCACCTTCTACCTCAGTCTCCTCTATCTATCACCCATCAGGTTTTCTGCTCCAAGGTAATGTCTCACCTCTGCAAGAATTCCTACCCACAGATCCATCTTGTCTCCCGCCTTACAATCTTTCTCCTCCCAGACCAAATCTTCCTCAGCAGTCCTTCTGCCTACTCTATGGTATCCTGACAAATGGACTTGGACCTGCACTTAGTATCTGTGGACAACCCTCCATGCTGTTCCGCTTTACGTAAAATGGTGTTATATTCCCAAAGGTATTAACTTATTAACTTAACACACTATATTGGTTAATGCACGGGTTGGATGAAAGCACTGACGGTTTTAATAACTAACATTTAATAACCAACTGTCAGAGCTTAGACAATTTTTCCTATCTGTCACCTGTTACAAGTTGCGACCTGTCAGCTTGGTGTTGTGAATAAACGAAATTGATTGATTGATTGATTGGTTGGGTAGGATGGACAGATAGGTGGACCACAGCAATTGTGAATAAGCTGGTTCCCTGTGCTTTGCTTTTAAGTAGCACTTTATAAATTTTGAGATTATGATATCTTAAAAGTGAAGAAAATTATGTCAATGACTGTGATAGATGTAAGTCCTTGTACCAACCCGAAGTTGTTCAGGCGTTCCTCTTGGAGAAAGAACACCCTTTGTCATCAGAGCTTCAGCATAATGACCTCTGTCATTCAGCTACAAGCACAAAAAAGATCACATCAGCAAACTCTTCTAACAATTGCTCAAAAAGTCATTTTCGCAAGGAACCATATGATGATTCAATAAATTTCTGTCCATATCCCTACTATTGAAATGAAGAGCACCATCAGACACTAGATCTAAAGAGCAATGTAAAAAAATTTAAATGATGCTACAGCACAAATCCATTGACAAGAACTCTTTGGAGGAGAAGCTTTTGGACATGGCATGTAAACCGGACCACAAGTAAAACATACTAACACTAAAATCCATCTGTCCATCCATCAAACCATCCATTATTATTATTATTATTATTAAATAAATTTGTAACGCGCGCAAGGTCACACCAAAATGTGAATCTGAGGCGCGGATAGTCAGCCGCCAGGTGAAGATGCACTTAAATTTCCAAATCCTTGAAAGCCAAGGAGAAATAGTGAGTTTTGAGCCGCTTTTTGAAGGAAGGAAGTGAAGTTGAGCTACGAAGAGAAAGTGGTAGTCGATTCCATTCCTTTGGCGCCGAGGCGTGGAATGCACGAGAGCCCATAACTGTTCTGCATCGTGGCTCAGCTAAAAGACCTGTACTTGATGATCCATCCATTCGACCATCAATTCGTCCATCTGACTGTCAGTCCTTCCATCAGCCTGTTTGTCCAGCTGTCGGTCCACCTATCTGTCCATCCTACCCAACCGTCAGTCCTTACATCCAACCCAATATAGTGTGTTAAGTTAATAAGTTAATACCTTTGGGAACATAACACCATTTCACGTTAAGAGGAACAGCGTATGTATATTCGTTTATTGACATTCCCGTAGACAGACCGCTACAAGGTACAATTAAGGAAGTAAATTAATGCAAGAAATTCTATCCTAGCGTGTTATCCTGGAGCATGTTAACGAGTCCATACTGTACTTGCCAACCGCTTGAGATACACTTACCTCTTGAAATATTTCGATGGCTTTATCAGCGTGACTTTGTCCTTCTGCTAAAGCAGCTGATGTTGCCAAACCTTCATCCCCTCCACAGCCAGCCCAACTCTCAAGGCTAAATGCCAGCTTCATTAAGCTTAAGCCAAGCTTAAACTACAAAGACAAACCAAGGAAAATCATTGTAACCGGTTATTCACATCAACAATTATTTCTAATTCTCAAACAGTAAAATCCATTTGCATAAACAATTTACAGTATAGCTCAAGCCATGTTAAAGCACATTTTGGCATATATATTTAAGTCTAAACCGCATCAACCAAACCGAACTCTTTAGTTTATCAACCAATGTGTTACTGAATATCTAAACTTTGTAATAGAATGAACAGACTAAAATGTCTGTATTAAAACTGTATATTTAAAGGTCTTAGAAAATTTTCACAGAGCAACTTCTTTAGATTACAATACAAGTACTGGTACACTCTGGGCAGGTTGTTTGTACAACATGCTTCTCTGTCACTAAGCAGTATATTTTGATACCAGCGCAAGCTGGAAAGAAAACGGCAACTTCTGCAATGTACTGGCCCCATGTCCAGGACCTCGGAATTCATCAACTGCAAGTTCAAGAGCCAACCGGAGGAATGGGATATCGGAGCTTCACTTCACTTCAATACTTACTGGTAAAATCACCTCAACAGTATGGGTGTAAAAACGTTAGTAAAATACAGTCCGGATGACCCAGCACAAAACTTCGGAGAGGGTACCCAATTACTCATCACTCTGTCACGTGATAATAACTTTAATGTAAACAAGGTGAGTTAGTGTCGACATAAGCCTAAGCCAAGCAGCTGTATGGGCACAGAAGGCAACAACTGTTACCTCATGCCACGGACTGATGGGTCTTCACATTTAAAGGTTTTGTCCAAGCGCAATCCTTTGGACAGACACTGAGGCCTTTGGGTGCCCATTGACATCCCTAATCAACAACAACTCATTCACCAGGCCATTTCTAAGTAAACGCATAACCACTTAATAACAACACAGCCACAAACCTTTACACAAAAGACACAAAACAGTGGTCGAATCTGTAACCTACAGTGACCTTTCACTGTCTTGATAAACACAAACCATTTAATTCTGAGGTTCACCTTATGATATCTGCTGGAAAACTGGCGTCGCAGTTCAATTGATTTTCTTCCATAGCTGATCGTCTTTCGTAGGTCTGGAATCTGCGACGGCGAAATAAAGTCCTGGAGTTTGAGTTTCTGTAAAAACATCGACGAGTCTCTTCAGTTGGCAGATAGGACCATACTCAGTGGAAAGAAAGCCATGGCAAAAGCACTAGAATGTATGCTAAATGTATAGGAAAATGAATGTAATACACTGAAGCCCACTAATAACACACTTCATTATGACACAAATTCTGGCAACAAATGGTCAGAGCCAAGAATACCACACTTAAATTACTTTAAGTGAAACATCAGGTTACCATGGAACCCCGTTACATTATAACGTAGTACTTGTCAGCTGCCCAAAGTACTGTTGTTAGATTTCAGTGTTTAGTAAAATGCAATAAAAAGAATCTATGCAGGGCATGTTTAAAACATCTTCCACAAGAACAGATTATATAACAGCAAAAACAGAGGAATGAAATATCATACAAAATGAAAACCATGATTGCAAATAATAAAATAAGAAACGAAGAAGAGAAACTTCAACTGTACAAACCTCATCGTAGATATCGGTCAGCAGGCCATAAAGCTCTACCATTCTCTCAGGCCGCTTTCCAAGCTCCTTTTCCTCCCACTTCAGAGCAAGCTTTGCCAATTCCAAAGCCTCAGCATACTTCCCAGCTAAAATGCTAAACAAAACCAAAATCATTATGGATACATATAGTATGTTCAGTTAGAAGCTACGGGCTCTGATTCCCAAACTGTCAAAAGTTCTTTCACAAGATTATCTGAAACCTATTATAAGAAAAGCACAGACTTCTTCAAAACTTTGTGCATTCATAGGATTTCCAAAGCAAATTACAATTTACAGTATGCAATGTTAAGGTCTCATCATGTTTATATGTGGATGTTAGTCCTCTTAATGATTATTTACAAAATGAACAATCCCACTAAGGTTTACTAAGGTCTGTAGCAAACACACATTGAAAACAGTACAAAAAATTTCGATAAAATACTAGTAACGGAATTATGGGCTTACAAGAGCCTTGCCACTCGCTCGTGTCGCAATGCGAGCAAATTGTAGTCAGTGGCTTCTGTTTCAAGCTTTGTTAGAGCTACCTTGTACCGTGAAATCATCTCATCTGTACCACCCGCCTATAATTAATAAAGACAACTAATTAATCCATTTATTACCAAAACACTTACAACCAAAACATCTGGAAAATGTTAATTCAATGCATAGACCTAATAACTTCTATACCGAAAAAGAATTCAATCAAAGGTCAACGCTAAACAAAACTGACAGGTCGAAATCCAGCATTGCCCACTGTGTAAGATACTCAGCCACAATAGACTTGGAAATAGACTTGTCCATAGGAAACATATGCCAAGAATGTCATTGCATCTGCCACCAGTATAATAAATGACTAACGGTTAACATATGAAGCAGTAAGTATGACACATCACATTTACCACACAAATAGTTTGTTTGAAAGAATTATCATACATCACTAACCTTTTTCCAATATGTTTGTAAGATAGTACTGTATTCATCCGTATACATTTGGTCAAATACTGCCCACTGAGTCAGATGCTCAGCCAAACAATCGCTGTCCTCCAAATGGCAGATTTGGTATAAATACTCCTAAAAACACAGATTCTCCAACTGAAAAAAACTGCAAATCTTGCTTAATGTCCAAAATACTGGTTTACTGGAGCATGCTTGTGTTCATGTTGCGACACTGCAACTTTTATGTCTACTCTAATGTCTCTGAAGTAATTTCAGTCTGACCTCTTTGAGCTGACTTACTCATTATGTGATGCCTCTATGTCCAACTGGTCTGACCATCTGGGCATTGACCTATTATGGTTTGGTTTTGGTGTGCATTGATTTGAGACTAAATTAGACACCAGCGCTAAAACAGTTAGTAATTGTTCTTCTGTCCTTGGCTTTTCTCCATACTGCATGTAGCATTGTCCTGATATTTAACACTATCAAGTCTATAGAGTTCTTCAACCTTAACATTCATAACCAGTAGGTTCAACCACAAGCCTGTAATTCTTAAACAGCAGCAAGAACTCAGGTGAAGAACATCAAACACTAATAATTTTTCTTTAAAGTCACAATTAGTACATGAAATGTGCAAAAATCAAACAGATTAGCATTAGTACAAAGAAAAACAGCCAGATACCACAGACGAATAGGAAATAAATATGAAGCAAAGACGTAACACAAAAATCATTACAGAATAGTAGCCACAGGGCAGCACAGACATACATGCACTACTCGTAGTAGAAACTGAAAAGTAGTGGCACTAATCACACTTTTTCATAACACTGACCTCATATTTCCTACTGCAATCAGGCATTGAGTGAAAATAATTAGCCAACTTCTGATGCCAAAAGTATGATATGTCCAGATGATCGTACTCTTCATTTGATACAACATCATCCTCACGATAGACGAAGTATCTTAAAACAGACGAAAACATTTTCACATTTCAGCTCTATTAAATTCTGGCTAAACATTCGATTTGCCGTAAATTATAAGTTTACTCTATGATGTGAAATACAAAAAATCTGAAACTATCATATACTTCAGAGTTTCTTACCGATTCTGAATTGCAGTCTTGAGCGTATCATGTCGAAGGTAAAATCTGTCCTCAACTCCATCAGACAGCTGGACTAGACATGGTTTCAGCTCTTGCAACACCTGTTCCCACAATTCAGAAGGCAGATGCGCATTAACCGACTCCGTAGCATTCATTGCTTTCTCCAGTGGCTCCGCATCAGCTGAAGACAAAGATTAAATGCAAACATCTTATCAACAAAATACTATTATTACACAGCAGATAATCTCCCACTACATTGTGCATTTCCCTACAACATTTCTCTACAAAATCCGCTTCCATACTGGTCTGGTACAGCACCTCATCTCTACAAAAATGTATATGCACACAAGTCATGTATAGGTAGGTATCTGGATATTTATATGAATATAATATTATATTCTTAAAATTACCATTATTCTTCGAATTACTCTCCTTACCTTTTTCCTCAAATGGAGACGGAGGCAGTAGCGGCAGGAGACTTAGAAGACTTTTGAGCTCTGATTTTCGGAGTCCAGCTGCTGATGAGGCCAACAAGCACAGGGCACTGACTAACGGTTCATAACATCGCAGCCGCTCTAAGAAGATCAGAATGCCCTCCCACAGCCTACAAGTAAAACATAGTTCCCACATACTGAAAAATAACACTGAAAACAACTACAATGAAACGGCTTACCTATTTTATTTAGTTAGGTCAGGTTGTGAGATTAATCACTTGATAAGTTCAGGGTCCACCAGCTGATGTTCCTGTAACCAACTACCTTTTTTGACAATCTCTTAAAATGTATGGAAGGTAGTGCTTGAAAAATCAGACAGAAAATTGAAATGAACTGAGAACACATTAAATGATAACTAACAGACAATACAATCACATGACTGCCAACATTGAATGCCATATGGAATACTCAAAAGTAGCATAACCAAGTTGGTCTCACTATCTGAACTTGTCTTATTACAAAATCACATTGCAATTGCTACAAGGATTGCATAGACTGCAAAGCAAAGGACCCAAGACACAAAATCAAGAAAGTTTTGCAACTGTTCTCCTTATTCTTCAGTGTTATTACTATTCAACAAGGTTATTTTATTGCTTTTCTTTAGCCTGTTCAGAAGAGCAGTTCTGTTTGTAGGTAATGGACCTAGATCTTGGAATTACCTCCCTTTACCTTTTCGTTCTGCTCAGTCATTTGTGTTCTTTTGTTCTCTACTTAAGACTTATTTTAAATTTCAAACTGTTTATCGACCATAGGTTGTCTCGCTGTCCTGGAGGATTGATCTTGATTTTGACCTCATAGAAGCTTCGTTTTAGTGCACCATCGATTTATGGCTTGTGCATTACAGCATCAGACATCACTACTATAAAAGTTGCTAATTAACAACAAAAAGAATACTAATAATGACAATGATAATACCAATAATAATAAGTTACACACGGCAGAATTATGACAACACATACTCAACCAAATCTTTTGGTAGAATTTCGGCTTTTAAAAGTACTTGATCCAAGGCACCCGAAACACAAGCAGCAGTTGTTGTACTAAGTCGAAGAAGATGACATGCTGCACATAGCCACAGTGTGCTACCTGCAGCAGGCATTCCAGCCAACACTGGGCCAAGATCAGACGATAATGAAGGAAACACATTTCCAACTAAGCTCTTGACCAAATCCTGAAAGAACAAAATAAACAAAATATTTTATTCGGTAAACTCAAACATAGTAAAATCATTACAAAACCAACTTTAATTGTCTTGAAAACCAAATGCAATTATAATAATAATAATAATATTTACTCTTTAATGAAGCGCGTGACAAACGCACTGTGCTGTACATATACATGTTATGGTGATTAAACAATTTTTATGCAATTCACAAGAACACAAATCACAGAAGACATAAATCAACAATAACCACATTATTCAATTCTGAATGAAAAAGAATGTAACAGAAGTGATTGTATCCGCATGAAAACGTAATCTTATGGCGTGTAGTTTGAATCTTAGTGCATTAATCAAACCTGCGTTCCCTAGGCATTCTGTAATTGTTTGGATTGCTGCTATTTATATCAAAGGCAAGAGTACAGTTCAACAGTGCTACAACAGACTTTTTAAAGATATTAAACAATCATTTAAAATGTGTGTTGGCATTAGATATGGTTAGTTGAATATGGTATAATATTGGTTAAAATGCTTCATAAAGTTTCAAAAACAAAATTAATAAAAATGCATTCTGTGTTTGACACTGACCACTCTTGCACTGACTGGAAGCCCAGAAATGGACAGCTCAACTGGTGGACTAGACCTCTCCTTCAGAGCCTGATGTTGAAGAGAGCCAGCAGTAGCCGAAAGGATGAGGTGAACCCTGGGAGCAAGGCTAGATGGAATCCATTTGAGCCTCTGGCCACTGACAATATCATCCAGCTGTTAAGATGAAAAAGTAGACAGGTTCATTTAAATAAGTCTACCCTTATACAACCAAAGCTCAAAGTACACAGGGCATGAGATAAAATCGCTGCCCTCCAAAAGATCAAAAGTTCACAAGGTCATGAGATCAGATCTGCCATACAAAAGATCAAATGTGCACTGAAGCATGATATGAAATATCTGCCCCAACTAAGATCAAAAGTACATGTGGCAAAATAAAAGCTCTGCTTGTATGCAACAAAATTACAATGCATCTCTAAGATCAAGTAAAACACACCTAATCAACAATCATACTGTCACGGCAGGGTCTAGACATCCTCCCTCCAGCCTTGAATACTAACCACAACTACTTAACAATTTCAACTTACCTGTAATTTACAAATTAAATGCACATAATAACCAACAAATAAGAAAGCTAATATACAGTATAATTAAGCAAATACAAAATACATGTAATGCAAACTTACTAGGTCAACAGAATCAACAAATATTGTGACAGGAGGACCACTGGGATTCGACAGAGCACTGTTGCACAGCTGGACAGATGTACTGATATCAACTGGCACAGCAAAGCTCTACAACAGTTGTACATATCAGTCTAATATAATCAACTGCCATAATTTTCAGCAAAAAATAACTAAGATTAAAATATGACGCTGACAAATTTCACAATTCTTTTACCTCATGTATAGAATACTTCAACATAAACACACCAACAGATGCATGCTTAACAGTTCAGCTCAAACAGCAGTGAGGTATCAAATGATGGTTTACCAAACAGTTCTAAGACCACACAAAATATGAAAGGATCAATAGCATACACCACAACGCAGACTCAGTCACAGTAAACTGACAACAGTCAAGAATTATTGAGCACATTTTGCACAAAATGAAGAAGCTTCCACCTCATAGAAGTAAGTAAAACACTGCCAGATAATTGCAGAAACCTCGGCCGATGATTTGCCATTAGACAGTGACGCTCAATAAATACATATATATTAGTAATGAAAAACAAAGCATACATCCACGAGGTTCAAGTCTTTAACGAGTCGTCGCAGAAACATGTCCAACTCAGTCGTCTGAGGCACTAGACCAGTGAAATGGTAGAAGATAGTTGACTGGTCATCTTGTCTGTAAAAAGAATCATTCACAAGTTATTACCAGCAGCAATTAATTCAGTCATAGAAATAAGGTCCAAATAGACTATAGTGTAAGTTTAATAACACATAATTTATTAATTACATATTGCAATTTATAGGCATTTGTGTAGGTATGTATGAACGAATCTATCTGGATATTTTATAGTGCCTTTTAAGTACCTCAAAATAACAGCACTTCTCACTAGCCAAACTAATGCTAGACTTCTAAAAATGACAAGTAAATCTTGAAACAGTCTGGAAACAAATGATGCTTATTTATTGAATGACTGATTGAGTAAATTCATATTGAACTTCCTCAAGAGGTTACTCAGAAATACTCCTATGCTGCTATTCTCAAGCCAGGACATACCAGTCACTACCCGCTATTTTGTAGTATGTAAACCAGAATGTGGTTAGCAATTGGTGCAATAAAGGCTATACTTGCTTACTTACTTACTACAATATCTGCCCAAGAAACTAGACAATAGGAACCCAAGATCAATGTAACACATTTTATAGTGCTCAGCAATGTTTAGAGGTTTTCAAAAGGCACCAAGCATAATTGTCTACAAAAAATCTGCACTTGCATCTATTACATTGATTGATAAGCCTTCATACACAGTATTCTTCTTGAGATTTTAAAACAAACATGTTAGCACAAACTAATAGTAGCCAACCTTTCAAGTGGAAAGCTACATTGGAAAATTACTCAATTGATAACATAGACAGAGACCAGGTGAACAATTACTGTGGTTCTGAACTGAGGTGACGTGCAATGGCTCGTAAGACAGCAGACGCTATGATAGAAGTCTTTGACGTTCCTGTTTCACCAAGCAACAGCAGTGGCACCCGTACAGTTGTGTCACTGATGAACATGTCAATCTGTCAATTCAAACAATGCGAACGTATCATGCGCTAAATCAAATCAAGCTATAGAACTACCACACACAAAATTGTACAAATTATTTCTCAAATGACAAATGACACAGTACAGAAATGAGCTTGATTACAGAAGTACACTAAACCCCTATCAGCATGACCTTTTCTGAAGTAAATCAAGTATCAATTTACAAATGAGGTTACAATGAGGCATAAAATGATTTTCTAACTAAAAATTCAATTAATGACCAGTGTTATATAGATCTGAAATTAAAACCCATTCAAGGCACTTCAAAAGATCACTATATACCCAGCAGTGTCAAAGGCTGCACTCACATCATAAAGGGCGAGGAAAGTTACATGTCCGTGATCAATATCCCCAGAGAAGTCCAACAAAAACACGTGTTAGAACAGAATCTGTGGAGAGAAACTTTCCGACTCTCATCTGTTGTCTTGGCTAGAGGGATCTTGCCTCGAGTCAAGATATTGAATAAGCAGAACCGAGACATATTTCTCAGTTATCTTGATTAAAAAAAGATAATTTGGACAATAATTGGTCAACAATTGGTTATGTCATTAACAACAAGATCATGACAGTTAAGAGACGGCAAAACAATAGCCTGTTTCTGAGAAGCGGAAAGAAATCCCACCCAATTCACTATTACATAACAACAGTAAAAATGGCAAAAGTTCATCAACAAAGTCTTTGATAAGAAATGGTGTCAAAGGGTTGTGCTCATACGACCTCAAGAGTGTAGCCAGTAGCAACTGGCACAAGTCTTGGATGGAGATCAGCTCCAATTGTGACAGCCTACAGTTCGGTTGCAGGAAAGGTTGGTGCTGAAGCGACTTTAGTTGAATGATGAGTAAATCTTTGAAGCATAAATTCCAGCTTGTTCATGGCCATGTATGATGTTATGATGGTGTGGTCTATACAAAGGCATTAACAATAAAAAAATACCAATAATAACAATACTAAATATAATAAAACAATCCAAATACTCAATTTAAAAGATGGTTGATTACATACCTTGTCTAAGACACTTGGCCTGAAGTGTGAGTCAGCTGCAGCAAGAGTAATAAGTGACGTTTGCAGAGCATTGACCTGATTGACCTCGTCATTCGAATTGACAGACAGAAAGTGGCCGACAGAATTTAATTTGGTCATAATGTGTTGCTGAAGAAAACTCAGAACCTAGAAAACAATATTTATCATTGCTCAGAGCTATCCTTACTAACTTTTACACATTTGCCGAAAAATCCCCCAAAATTTTCTAACGTCAGGAATCACCCCGAAACTCAATATTCCTCAGTGGCTTTCAAACATCTTGATACCCAACTACAAACCACCTCGAGTCTAACTAGCCATACCTCAGATTCACATGCTGTGCACACAACCCATTTTTCTAATACTGGTAATGCTTTTAATAATAAATTGCAGGGGACAGGCTGAATAGTTCCTGTGACAGGATCAAAGTGCAGTCATAGTTCAGTCCATCATTAAAAGAACATCATATTATATACCCTTAACTAAGAATGTCCATACAAACATATTACCACATTTGAACTAATAGTAGCCAACCAATCAATGGTACGACAAATGCATAAGAAGTCCAGCAGCATCATTCTTGCATTACCTTGTTTGCTCACTCACTTACTCCCTCATCAATTCACTTATTTATGTGTTGCCTTATCCATTCATTCATTCATTCATTCATTTATTCATCCAGTCATTCATTTATTTGATCATTTGTACATTTGTTACATTAATTTTTTCCTCTGAATGTCATTCTTTTGCTTGTGTGTCATAAGCAGGTGCAAAGGAGAGCATCAAACAACTTATGTTAGGGACTGTAAAGTTTGGGCACAATTAATTACACAAAGCCAGGATACCTTTTCACAGGAGGAGAAATTTGTTTCCTGATTGTTGGTCTCAATCGGTTCACCACAATACTGACATTGACAAGCAAGATGCAGCATTTGGTTACTCTGCAAAACAAAATAAATTTACTATTTATCGTTTTAGCCAATATACGACTACATAAGCCATGGTTAAGTCAACCACAATCTACCGGTACTCTCGGGCTTCTACATCAAATTTGGGTCAAATACTTCTTTGCATATTTTAAAAGTAACCAATGTACAACAGCATTACTGTATCTATGTATGTAATGTATTTCTGTATGTATGTAAGCATAGACACTTATCATACTACCTTTTAAGCATCACATAAAAGCTTTGCCTATGCTAGCCTGAGTGGTGCTAAATTTCATTATGAACAAAAACTTTATCTCTAGAAGAAGCTAATACCACTCATATAGCTCAGCAATATTAAATATCACTTGCAGATTTCAGTGCCAAAAATAACAATAAATATTCCTAAGAAAACTTGTATGCTGTTGAGGTATCAACAGATAACTGCTCTGTCTGTCTGTCTGTCAATTTCTGAAGACCATCTGCTACAATGATGCTTATAACACAATTGTGATGGAATAACAGGAATCTACATGAAACACTTTCTGGATGATCGACTATTGCTTGCTGACAGCTACACATACAACAAGCTTCACATGGTAGCTTAAGTTCAAGGATGAAATGAAGTACATGTTTACAGTTTTTATCTATATTTTGACAACTGATTAGAAACATACAATGGTCTTTCTGGACTAGTCACTGAGTTACTAGTTATGAATTGTGGAAATATTTAATACAGAGTAAATCACACAAATTGCAGTACAATGATAAAAAGAAGACTGAGAAGACAAACCTTGCCATTCTGTTTAAACAGAGATTCATAGTATCCACAGCCACCAGGAAAACAATTGGAGCAAACATTTCGAAATACAACAAACAAGGCTGAAATTTATTAACAGAACAATCAGAGAGTTAAAACATTTTCCCATTGTATTTCTGTTCAGCTTTTGCTACTACTCAAAGCAAATACTGCTGTATAACCTAGTATAATCTAGAAACTTCTGTAGTACTCCTAGAATAAAAAACACAGCATACAATGGTCACTTTGAAGTTAAATTGCAGTCAGAGTCAACATGCAATGCACAGGCCAAGTCAGATGCCAACAACGATAATAAGCCTCTGACAGAATTCTGACTTACAACACGGATATGTCAGGTGCTGTCATGTAAAATAATATAATTTACTGTAATGCAAACATCAGCCTTTTCCACATAATTACAGCAACAACTCAGCCTTTTTCATATATGTTGTACAGCTAGGCCACAGTGTTTTTAGTTTAATTATTGTTTACTAACTTTTCTGCCACTATTTGATAACTTCGTATGTACAGCACAGTGTGTTTGCCAGCGTTTAACAGAAGCGTTTAATAGAGAGCACACTTACTTACTCACTTATAATTACAGTAACAAATCAGCCTTTTTCATATAGTTACAGTAACAAATATTGTTGAAGAGATATGTGATCAGTGATACGTGATGACAGACTTACAGTGAGCAGAAGTCTCTTTGCACCCAAACTCTAACATCAGTTCATTCTCCGGGTCAATTACGGTTTGGTTAGTTTCAACTAAGAGTTCACTGTTAACAATTTCAAAACAGCAAACATCAGTCAACAATAAAAAATCTTTTTAAAGAAAAAATCTTACAAACATTATTCCTCACCCATTGTCTTTTGAAACTAACATCAGCTAGCTTGCACAGTCAACTTGATAACCATGGTAAACTAAAAGAAGTCCATACAGAAGACAGCATTTACCATCAGTACTTAAAAGTATATATTTAAAAACTAAGTAGTCAAACAGTTTACCTTGTGAGGTTGACTATGAATGACAGATAATTTGTTGACTTTGCGGGGTTAATGTACTGATGCTTCAGACCATTGACTACTTCTTCAATTAACTTTTCTTTCTGAAACAAAAGTACATTAATTAGCAATGTCTGAATATTACATTTCTGTCTTCAGTCATACAGGTCACCAACCAACACATTTGAGCAACCCATGGAACTTGCTTGTCCTCACTCATGAATGACAATTGTATTGTATTAATGTATTGTATCTAAAGATTTATATAGCGCCTCTCTCAGAATAACTATTCAATGCGGGAACACCGTTCTTTTCTTTTGCACTTGATCCTTGCCCGGGAACAATCTTCCACCAAATTACATACTGTTTGCCACAGTCAGCTTAAGAAACATTTTCAACCTATCTTCAAGTGCAGGCTTTTCTGTCATTAATATAGAAGTCAAAGCAAATAATACTGATCAAATGACTGCTTTGAAATCATGATACATCTGTTGAAAGTGGACTTACTAATCTGCAGTGGCTTATAAACAGCTTCACCTTCTGTGAAGAGCACCACAACCAAAGTTTTGGCAAAACCTATACAGAAACAAAGTCAAGCAAATAAAATGTGCTCTCGCTATGCTATATGCATGAGTTCTTGATACAATACAAATTAAGCAGCAAATAAAATTTTTAAGGATACACATGCCGAAATGCAATGACTGAAGAATAGTATCACTCACCTATAAACTAACTGTACACTAAAATCAAATACGACATCAGCATATGAATCGAAATCGTAATCAAGTATTTATATAGCGCCACTCAAAAACAGAGGCACTCCCGACACGGGCCAGTGTCTTCACTGGTAAAGAGAGAGGTTTTCAGGTGCTGGTGGAACTGGTCAAAAGACATAGAGAAAAGGTTACCAGCTGAGGACCGAAGGGAGGAACGACTGTGCAGAGAAGATACTGAGACCTATACAATTATAAGCCCTTAGAAGACAGTGACGAGCAGAGCCAGCAAGACAGCTTCGCATGAGGGAGCAGACCTTTAATTGGATGCACTGGCGGATGGGGAGCCAGTGAAGGGAGTCACGGATAAAATAGGAGATATGGTCAAACTTTGCAATGCCCCCTATGAGGCAGGCGGCAGCTGATGGTAACAGTAATTTTTAACATCTTAAAAATAAGTAACTAAAGTTACACGAAAGATAGTCAAATTCAGTCTTGCCTCATTTGAAATCATTTCACAGTCTTTTTTCAAGTCTGCATCGTGACAAACAAAGCAAAGAATCAACGTTGTTGGTTCAGTACTTTCTTCAGGTAAATCCTTAAAAGAAAAGTAACCAGATGTTTAGACGAACAGCAAAGGAAACTTCACAGAACTAAAATCAAAAACGTTTCAGATTATTCAATACTGGCAAGGACAACCTGCAGCTGACTCAGCTGCAGGTTGTCCTTACCAGTGAGGTTGGCATACCCTTTGTTGCAGCACCTGTGTGGGCTGAGTGTGCCCCATCCAATGCCAACCCATCAAAAGGTTCCCCAATCCCAGCAAGATGTCACCAATCTTGTGAACAAGCTCAGAAGTGCTAAGCTGCCCACCACCAGCAGCCAGCCCACAACCACAGTTTCCACCAAAGTTATCGACTGGCACTCTGAGTTTGACGAAAAAGGGTGAGCAGCTAATTGTACTACTCAGCCGCACAGGCCAACGACCACACCCCTTGAACCCAAGACCAGTGGCAAGCTCTTTCAGCACATGAAAGCAAAGATGGCCACATATCATATCATCTGTCCATTGGAGTTGGAAGGTCTGCATTCGTATTGCAACACCTGAGAACAGGTAGTCCACAAGCTCCTGTGGCGAGTTACAGTACTAGGCAACAGGGTCATGCTCATAGATGGAGACCCACCACTGCCGAATCCAAGTTCACAGTGCTATTCTCCCTCTCTCTGTGCTTCTCCTGGAAGCACATAAACACCACAATAGTGGGTGAGTGCATCGGCTGCCGTCTTTACGTCATGGTTGCTCATCGACTTTAGTTTTTTAAAGGCTTCATTCGGAGGTCTTGCACATCAGGCAGAATCCATCAGTGGCCTCTGACTCAAGGTACAGCCAAGACCCCCTTAAGTTGGTCCTCAACCTCTCGTTTATGGTGTTCTGATTCAGCTTGGCCGTGTCGATGGCCTTCTTCTCTACCACTGACAACGACCTAGGTAATATAAATCTCCTACATTTATCAGCGCCATGCGAAAACCACGTCAAGCAGACCAGCTTATATTCACCGGCGCTATATCAAATTAAATCCACTATAGCCAGGTTGTTTTTGCCTATACTACGCCAGGACGGTGGCAGACCAACATCATTGGTACCCAACAGCAACAAAAACAAATTTGTAAATGAAAAACGATCTGCTGCCTTACCATTTTACTTCCTTAAGCAAATCTAGTGAAGAATAAAACGATGAACACTATAACTGGTAATCCTTTAAAACATTCAATAAGCCCACTCCGCCATTCGATAAAAATCTAAATCAACACTTTCCCCATTTCCCCCAAACATATCTCCGCCATTTTCTTTGACATGTCAATTTTCTCATTCGCACAATTAAAGCCCAATAGTTCAATTCACAGTGCTTCGTGGATTTGAAAGTTTAAATTTATTGGTAATTTCTTATTTTCAGCGTTCTAAATTACTCGCCCATTTTAGCATTATTATTGTTCATCAATCCAACTTCTACTTAGGCAAGAATTCTTTTCATCAATCCAGCTTCTATTTGGGTAAGAATTCTTTTAATCAATCCAGCTTCCATTTAAGCAACAATTATTTTTCAGCAATCCGACTTCTATTTAAGCAAGAATCATTTTCATAAATCCGGCGGTTATCCCGTAGTTTAGGTTGGTAAATTATTTGAATGTCTTCAATGCCGTACTTCACGTTGGTAAGTAAGCAGTCTACGTATGTCCATGATAACTATCATCAATCCCGCTTTCATTTCATAGAGAAATTTTTTTCATCGATCCAGCTTCCATTTCGTGAAAAATATTATCCAACTTCTATTTAACAAAAAAAATGTTTTTCGTTAATAGAACTTTTATTTAAGCAACGAACTATTCTCATGGGTCCAGCTTCTACTTCAGGAAACAATTATTTTCATCATTCCAGCTTCTATTGCATCAAAAACTTAGTTTCATCAATCCAGTTTCTATTTACGGTAAAAATTATTCCAATCAATCCAACTTCTATTTAAAGACAGAAATGGTTTAATCAATCCCACTTTGAGTTAGTGAAACAATTTTTTCGCTTAATCCAGCTTCCATTTTAACTTGGCAATATAAAATAATTTACCAACCTAAACTACGGGATTACCAATCCGGCTTCTATTTAGGAAGAATTATTTTCGTCAATCCAATTTGTATTCTACCAATGCTAAAACCCATACAATTGCGAATAATAATATTTAGAACGCTAAAGTGCGATTTAAATTACCAAATGTATAATTATTTGCTGTAGCCTATATCAAGGAATGTATAAGCCTATTGGATTTATATCAAATATGAAGAAGACTAAAAAGAAGACCAGCAGTCCCTAAAGTCCCTGCGGCAGTCATGAGTATGCATGCAGTGTTAGCGACTTCAGTTTCTTAGCCTCGGCATATGAGTGTGAGTGGTCAGTCTTCTACCCTGCCAGCATGCCCATACAGAGGCCATCTAATTTTTGTATGGGCTCATGGGCTCGGACTAGCTCATATCAGCCCCATCTGGGCACGAGGTGAGGAGCCAATTATCCGATTAAAATTTTATGTTGAAGACAAGTGGGCTCATGGGCTTGGTCTGCCCAAATCGAACCCATTTAGGATAGAGGTCAGAAGCCCATTCATTAACCGAAATTTCCAATATCCGAGTTTCAGGTCGGTGATAAGTGGTCTCGTGGGCTTGGGCTGCCCACCTTGAGCCCACTTCGGTCTGATGCCAATTAAGCGACATTTGTGACGTCCGATATTTGGATAGGCGATAAGTGGACTAGGTTCTCCTTTAAAAAAGCTCTAACCCGAAGGTTTTATAGGAATAACCTCACTCGGTTCTCCTTTACTAAAGCTCTAACCCGAAGGTTTCATAGGAATAACCTCACTCGGTTCTCCTTTACAAAAGCTCTAACCCGAAGGTTTCATAGGAATAACCTCACTCGGTTCTCCTTTACTAAAGCTCTAACCCGCAGGTTTCATAGGAATAACCTCACTCGGTTCTCTTTTACAAAAGCTGTAACCTGAAGGTTTCATAGGAATAACCTCACTCGGTTCTTCTTTTCTAAAGCTCTAACACGAAGGTTTCATAAGAATAACCTCACTCGGTTCTCTTTTACAAAAGCTGTAACTCGAAGGTTTCATAGGAATAATCTCACTCGGTTCTCCTTTCCAAAAGCTCTAACACGAAGGTTTCATAGGAATAACCTCACTCGGTTCTCCTTTACAAAAGCTCTAACACGAAGGCTTTATAAGAATAACTTCACTCGGTTCTTCTTTACAAAAGCTCTAACACGAAGGTTTCATAGGAATAACCTCACTCGGTTCTCCTTTACAAAAGCTCTAACACGAAGGTTTTATAGGAATAACCTCGATCGGTTCTCCTTTACAAAAGCTCTAACACGAAGGTTTCATAGGAATAACCTCACTCGGTTCTCCTTTACAAAAGCTCTAACACGAAGGTTTCATAGGAATAACCTCACTCGGTTCTCCTTTACAAAAGCTCTAACATGAAGGTTTCTATAGGAATAACCTCACTCGGTTCTCCTTTACAAAAGCTCTAACACGAAGGTTTCTTAGGAATAACCTCACTCGGTTCTCCTTTACAAAAGCTCTAACACGAAGGTTTCATAGGAATAACCTCACTCGGTTCTCCTTTACAAAAGCTCTAACACTTATAGAAGGTTTCATAGGAATAACCTCACTCGGTTCTCCTTTACAAAAGCTCTAACCCGAAGGTTTCATAGGAATAACCTCACTCGGTTCTCCTTTACAAAAGCTCTAACCCGAAGGTTTTATAGGAATAACCTCACTCGGTTCTCCTTTACAAAAGCTCTAACCCGAAGGTTTCATAGGAATAACCTCACTCGGTTCTCCTTTACAAAAGCTCTAACACGAAGGTTTCATAGGAATAACTCACTCGGTTCTCCTTTACAAAAGCTCTAACATGAAGGTTTCATAGGAATAACCTCACTCTGGTTCTCCTTTACAAAAGCTCTAACCTCACGAAGGTTTCATAGGAATAACCTCACTCGGTTCTCCTTTACTAAAGCTCTAACCTGAAGGTTTCATAGGAATAACCTCACTCGGTTCTCCTTTACAAAAGCTCTAACATGAAGGTTTCATAGGAATAACCTCACTCGGTTCTCCTTTACAAAAGCTCTAACCTCACGAAGGTTTCATAGGAATAACCTCACTCGGTTCTCCTTTACTAAAGCTCTAACCCGATTTCATAGGAATAACCTCACTCGGTTCTCCTTTAACCTGCAGGTTTCAAGGAATAACTCTCACCTCCTTTACAAAAGCTCTAAGGTTTCATAGGAATAACCTCACTCGGTTCTCCTTTACTAAAGCTCTAACCCGAAGGTTTCATAGGAATAACCTCACTCGGTTCTTATTTACTAAAGCTCTAACCTGCAGGTTTCATAGGAATAACCTCACTCGGTTCTCCTTTACAAAAGCTCTAACACGAAGGTTTCATAGGAATAACCTCACTCGGTTCTCCTTTACAAAAGCTCTAACACGAAGGTTTCATAGGAATAACCTCACTCGGTTCGGTTCTCACTTTCTCAAAAAAGCTCTAACCCGGAAGGTTTTATAGGAATAACCTCACTCGGTTCTCCTTTACAAAAGCCTCTCGGTTCTCCTTTACAAAAGCTCTAACCCGAAGGTTTCATAGGAATAACCTCACTCGGTTCTCCTTTACAAAAGCTCTAACCCGAAGGTTTCATAGGAATAACCTCACTCGGTTCTCCTTTACAAAAGCTCTAACTCTAACCCGAAGGTTTCATAGGAATAACCTCACTCGGGTTCTCCTTTACAAAAGCTCTAACACGAAGGTTTCATAGGAATAACCTCACTCGGTTCTCCTTTACAAAAGCTCTAACACGAAGGTTTCATAGGAATAACCTCACTCGGTTCTCCTTTACAAAAGCTCTAACACGAAGGTTTCATAGGAATAACCTCACTCGGTTCTCCTTTACAAAAGCTCTAACACGAAGGTTTCATAGGAATAACCTCACTCGGTTCTCCTTTACAAAAGCTCTAACACGAAGGTTTCATAGGAATAACCTCACTCGGTTCTCCTTTACAAAAGCTCTAACACGAAGGTTTCATAGGAATAACCTCACTCGGTTCTCCTTTACAAAAGCTCTAACACGAAGGTTTCATAGGAATAACCTCACTCGGTTCTCCTTTACAAAAGCTCTAACACGAAGGTTTCATAGGAATAACCTCACTCGGTTCTCCTTTACAAAAGCTCTAACACGAAGGTTTCATAGGAATAACCTCACTCGGTTCTCCTTTACAAAAGCTCTAACACGAAGGTTTCATAGGAATAACCTCACTCGGTTCTCCTTTACAAAAGCTCTAACACGAAGGTTTCATAGGAATAACCTCACTCGGTTCTCCTTTACAAAAGCTCTAACACGAAGGTTTCATAGGAATAACCTCACTCGGTTCTCCTTTACAAAAGCTCTAACACGAAGGTTTCATAGGAATAACCTCACTCGGTTCTCCTTTACAAACTCTAACACGCTTTCATAGGAATAACCTCACTCGGTTCTCCTTTACAAAAGCTCTAACACGAAGGTTTCATAGGAATAACCTCACTCGGTTCTCCTTTACAAAAGCTCTAACACGAAGGTTTCTTAGGAATAACCTCACTCGGTTCTCCTTTACAAAAGCTCTAACACGAAGGTTTCTTAGGAATAACCTCACTTACGGTTCTCCTTTACAAAAGCTCTAACACGAAGGTTTCTTAGGAATAACCTCACTCGGTTCTCCTTTACAAAAGCTCTAACACGAAGGTTTCATAGGAATAACCTCACTCGGTTCTCCTTTACAAAAGCTCTAACACGAAGGTTTCATAGGAATAACCTCACTCGGTTCTCCTTTACAAAAGCTCTAACACGAAGGTTTCATAGGAATAACCTCACTCGGTTCTCCTTTACAAAAGCTCTAACACGAAGGTTTCATAGGAATAACCTCACTCGGTTGTCCTTTACTAAAGCTCTAACCTGCAGGTTTCATAGGAATAACCTCACTCGGTTCTCCTTTACAAAAGCTCTAACACGAAGGTTTCATAGGAATAACCTCACTCGGTTCTCCTTACCCGAAGGTTCAACAATTCTTCCATTTAACTTTGATTTCCGCTTCTTTGTGATCTAGGAGTATCGACGAGTTTCTGTTCGAAATAATAATGTCGTGTGGAACTGTGGATTAGGCCTATTGGTCGATTCGTGTCTTCAAACGAAACAGTTTTTCGTCGAATTTCGAATTAATTTTTTCTGATAACATTTTTCGATTATCTTCTGTTCAAAGTTACACGTCGTGTCGATCTTTCGATTTTCAATTTGATTGACGAATTTCGATAGTTTTCCTCGAAATGTTCGCCTTTAGGTCTACGTCTTTGTCGCCTTCACGTCGATTTTCCAAATAATGAAATAAAGCTCGATCGACTCGTTACCACGGCAACGAACAATCGGTCCAAAGATGACGTCATCAGAACAACAATAGCGAGATGACGGTTTTATAAATTTACGTCATCAGTTCGCAAAGTAAGTAAGTTCGTGGCACGCGTTGTCTCATTTCTTCCAAAGTCAGAGATTCGTTGCTGTAGAACCTACATTAATTGTCTGGTAGGCTTAAAAAAGTGCCTAATGATAAATGCCGACCTTCAGTGTCGAAAAAGACCTGCTTGAAACGGAAATTATGATTCACTGTAGGCCTACCTTCATGTGAAATAATTATTGTGAAGCTGCATTACCCATCATTGTTCAGGCTTTTCATTCAAGACTATACACCCTATATATAGTCCCAGCTAAGCTTTTCAAAAGCCTAAGCTTTTTCCATCTATTCCGGCGGCCGCCTTCCAATTGCTGTCATCATAACAAACCGATCACACTCTGTGCGACTTGGTTCTAACACTTCTAGGTAGCCTACTTCAATATCCTCTTTGGTGTACCTCAAGGTTCTATACTTGGCCCCCTCTTGTTCATCCTCTATACCTCTAACATATTGTTCACATTGCCTTCAAACACGGCATCCTTATACACCTTTATGCTGACGACACACAACTCTATATTAAACTTGCTGCCAAAGACTTTGATAATGCAATGTTTCGCTTAATAACTTGTTTCACTGAAATCCAATCATGGTGTGCATCCATGCGCCTTAAACTGAATGCCTCCAAGACAGAACTTATCTGGTTTTACCGCAACCCGTTACCTAACTCACAATTATTCCACACTGTACTCAATCTTAGCCCAGATTGCTCCATCAAACCAGCTGATGTTGTCCGAGACCTTGGTGTCCTCCTTGATAACTCGCTGTCTATGAAAACTCATATCTCCTCTATAACCAAATCCTGTTTTTTCCATCTCAGACGCATTCGGCAAGTCAAGAATTAAGTCTTAACGAGAAATGTGTTCGTACCCTAGTACAGGCCCTTGTCATTTCTAGAATTGACTACTGCAACTCAGTCCTTTGTGGTCTTCCTGCATCTACCCTTCAACCTCTTACAGCTGTTCTTCATGAAATGGGCGACTGAATGTATAGGAAAGCGATCACGGACGACGGAAGGCCTACAAGTAGACCGAGGGTAGAGCGATCGGCTTTCAAGAGACGCTAACTCCCTAGTCTTAAGAATAGATGAAATTCTGAGTGTAGGAGAAAACGTAAATGATATTCAAGTTGTTAATCTGTATAATCTAGCATAATTATTATAGGCCTAGGCCTATACTATAAGTCTAAAAGAGTGTCCTTCTGTTTGTCCAGACAAAGGCTCGCGAACGGAACGCTCTGTAGCGATATGAAAATTTAAATGTACAAAACGTTCTTATGCGAATTTGTCGGTCAACGGTAGCCTACTATTATCAACTGACTTTAAATTCCGATATAGGCCTATGGCAGTGTCTCCATTCGTGTCCATTCGCTAGAGGGCGACACGAAAATTGTACACAAAGTTCTGGACGAAGCGGCAACGCCGCTGATAACAGGAAATTAAATTCACAGGCGAAGCGGCGGTGCTGCTGAGTAAAAGGTAGGCCTAAATAAATTCAAGTACATGGGCGAAGACGGCCTCAAAAGCTATGCCTACACACTTAGAACACCATACTCTTTAGCTATGTTTAATTTGTGAAAAATCACGCCTGAGGAAACCGGCTAAACGATAGTAGGCTACATTATAAATAGATAACTAGGCCTACTATTATTAGAAGTCCAGGAACGCCGTTTAATTGCAAATCGTCGTCACGAACCCAAGACGCCATGTAGAAAACCCAAAGGAAACATTAAACATGAAACCAGACCGATAGTAGGCTACCGCTTCCACCAAATAATGTTTCAGATGTTTGGTCTTTGGATATCGGCATTAACCAGTACCCTTCTGCGCAATCAGTCAACTTTTAAGAACATTACAAACAATGCAAATTTCTAATTTAATAATCAAAATCAATTTAATTCAATAATCAATAATAAAAATAAAGAAAGAAATAATAATAGGTCTAATAGTAATTATTATTATAATGGCATCTTCACTTCCACTCACATCCTAACGCATTCACTCCCATCCACGGACAGTAACACTCATATCCACTTAGGCCTATTTCTATTTATATCCACTTATAGTATATTCACTAATATGAAATTGCCCACTTTGTCCATTTGCATCCCTAGCTCATATCCACTTAGGCCTACATCACATCCACTAATAGGGCCTACCCACCGAAATCAACTCAAGTCCACTCGCATCCATTCACACATATTCACTTATATCCACTTACATCAACTTATATCCCCTCGAGCATATCCATGCACTTCAGTCCACAATTGTCGAATCTTATCCACTCATATCTACTCCCATCCTCTCAACTCCACACTTAAATTAGGCTCTTATATGTAGGCCTACTTATTTCCATTATGCGCCGTATAGATATGGAGACCTAAACGTCGAGTCAGAGGGTTGTGCAGAGGGTAGTCAGAAGGAGGTCCCAGTCCGTTTGCCAGAGGGTCAGAAGGGGAAGAGTAGCTGTTAAAGGTGGGTGTTGTTTAGATCAAGAATTGGGAGGTGGAGGATCAGATGAGTCGGGGTAGGAAGTTCTAGGAACTGATCTATTCGGTAGCGCGCTGGGTTTGTAATCCAATGATTTAGGGTTTGCGCCTGTTGAACCTTGGACAAGTTGGACGCACTTGCCTGGCAACTGAGAATCAGCTTTACTAACACTGAGTGCAAAGTAAATACAGCGAAACAATAAACAAAATAAATAGGCCAGCTATCGTGTTTTATATCAATCTGTTCTAACAGAACAAATTTACTAGGCTATTTGCCTTGCGTGTGGGTCTATTAAACTTTATAACTGAAAGGCAAATAAACACTCGCGCAACAATATTATTGACATATAAATCCAAATGGCTCTCAATTGTTGTTCTCGGTTAATGCGATCGGTCTTGACGTAGCAGCGATTACAAAACTTTAAAACTTTCTGGGTAGGCTATATGCATACAAAGTTCGATTAGCCTGTAACTTTAATTCATCGTTGTGGTATACCCATAATCATAATCGCACATTTAATGACACCTTTCAAAGAGACGATGCTGATACTTGCGCATGGAGGAGTTGAGAAAAGGGACCAATTACATCAAGGTCGAAGTCTTGTACGCATGATCAGAGGCGTGACTTTGGTCTAAAAAGTGAAAGGGGGGAGGTGTAATGGAAGAGGGCGAAAATTATGGATAATGGAAACAGTGTGAGAACATGGGAGACACTGGAATAGTTAATAATAATGAACATTACATAAACGATTATTAAAATAGACATAGAATTTCCTCAAGTTCCTACCTAAATGAATAAAAATAATTTATGTAGACTGCCTGAATATAAATATGTGGACTGATTAAATATAAATTTGTGAACGTACTGAAGACGTACAGTACAGAGTCGTAGTTAGTGTACGATTCGAATCACTAACTTAGCCGTACCCTAGCTATAGGCCTACAACTCCAGCTGGGCGGAGTCGACCAGGAAGGCGACAGCAGCTGCTAATATCAGAAACAGGCACAGGGACCGGATTTGGAATGACCAAAAACGAAAGGAAGAGATTACCAGACTGGCGGGAAAGGATGAGATGATCAAATAATGGCGGAATACGCGAAAGGGGAAGGAACAGGAAGGTAGAATAGAGGGCGAATTCTGGAGTCGGGATTCACTTTCGGAAGGCGTCAGGGTCGAGACAAGAGACATCGTCGACAGCAAGAGGCATTCGTTCTCGAGGAAGGGACTGGAACGACGACTGACCAAGACGGCCGAGAGAGGTCTGGGACGCAGGTCGACTGTCCGATAGTGTAGATAATAATCAGAAATTATTTTAATAGAAATTACAATGCCACTGGTTAAAAAGGTGACCAGTTATTGGACTCTAACGTAAGCTCAATGTAGTCAACAAAACACTTCACATATAGCCTATTAGAAAGAAACCCAAGTATATCCGCCCTACATAAAGTAGTGTATATCTCGTTCTGATTTGAACTTTCGTGCATTTCAGCGTACGAAACAACATGTAAATAAGTTGATCCTAAATTTGTTTTATCAAGTATCTCTAGGCCTACATGCCATCGTAAAACAGAGTCCGTTTGATAAATGTTTAACATTTTATTGATCTTCGTTTTTATTATCCACGCTTGTGACGTTCCCTTTAAAATATCACTCACTGCTCAGGCTTTCTTTGTAAACACTCTTCATTATTACGCTGCACGATAGTCTTTAAATAAGGTCTTTAGGGCCTATTTATTTGTCAGTGAAAGCTATTATTAACTAAATCCTAGTTAACTGGCTGCAGTGTCTTCAAACGTATTGTGTCGTTCAGATAAAATTCGTAGCCTACCGACAATATTACTATTAGGGTCTATCAATTCGATTATAAAATTATGTGTAAAACTGATCATCTACTCATTTCCGTAAAGTCTACAAAGATTTAACCCAAAGAAAGCCGCGATATACAGCGACGAACTGGTACAAAATTGATGGATTCGTAGAATTACTCGTACGTTGGCTCGAAGGAACACAACAGTAAACTCTGTCTGAGCCAGCAGATAGTCCATGTGCCTACTTTATTAACCTTAAGTTGGCAGAAGTGACCAGATATTAGCAGAATAACGCAACAGGCTTTCTTGCTGAAGATGATGAAGGCTGTGGGAAAGCTGATCGACAGATGTTGGTCCAATCGGAGATCGTTGTGGCTACCGTTTAACTTCCGAGTGAAGAACTGGAAGGTCCTGCTCACCAGTAACCATTCGCTTAAAAAGCAGCAGCAGGCCTTGATTGCCATGAGCTCACCAGCCGCATTGCAAGACAATCGACAACAACGGCTCGTTAGCGTCGGTCAGAAAGGAATCCATACATCGAAGGAAGGGGGTCAGGATTCCTACAAAACTCCAGATATACATGTAGGCCTAGCAAGCGATTTGGAATCAACTGCGAGGGAAGTCCACCCACAGACTGTCTATGCCGCCGACCGCGCCCTCTTTGATCTGACGAGAGGTGGGGACTCCACGGTCTCCACCTCAGTTCCACTCAGAGCCTTCAAGGAAGCTGGTCTGTGGAAGACAGACCCACGGCTCGTCGACACCATTCGTAAGTTGAATCGGATCACAGCGCTTGCCAAGGCGAACGGTCAGGACGAAGCACGACTGGACGGAGATGCCTTCGAGGAGTGTCTGGTGAAGGACAGTCCGGGCCTTGTGCGGCAGGCGTTGACCGGCGATTTGGCCATTCCGGAATTCTCCGAATTCGCCAAGGTCATCGATGACATCTACGCGGAGTGCCGTAACAACAACGGCGGTCGAGTGGCTTCCTACATCCCACAGTTAGCCAAGTACAGTCCAGATCACTGGGGCGTGTCTATATGCACTGTCGACGGCCAAAGACATGCCGTTGGAGACGCCGGTGTACCCTTCACTCTCCAGTCAAGTGGAAAACCAGTTAACTATGCACTCGCCGTCAACGAACTTGGACCAGACGACGTCCACAGGTAGAAACGAAACTATACAGTCACCTTCGTAATTATAATTCATCATAATGGTTTTTAAGAACACCCGAACGCGTCGCTTTTTAAAATTTATATTGTCTTTCTTACTGGTTCTTCTGTTACGACTACATTACACAATGACTGGTTCTTCTGTTACGACTATACTGTACATTACGCAATGACCCGCAAAGCCTTTCCTCTTCATAAGTGTAAATTAAAATGGATTAAAAAATCAAACTTAAGTTAAATTATCACTATCTTAATTACTTTTAATTTATTGCTATGTCTGAGAATAAGGAAATGCAAGAAAAGTAAAGTTTGAACGTCGAATAAGCACGTAAAAGTCACATTAACAGCAATTGTGGCCTATATTCAAGGAATTCCCAGAAAAAATAAATATCCAGACTCTGATCAGATGTCACTGGTCCAGGATTTATTTAAATTTCAAGTCCCGAAAAAAGCATCTGAAATAAATACATTTACACAGACAACCAATGACGGGTAGTCGAAAATGTCCAACAGTTGCATTTAACCTAGGATTGAAAATGTCAATGTTATCACGTTGCAGCAGAACAAATGACAAAATTTAAAAACTCATACAAAGAACGAAGTAGGCCTATTATAATTATTTATGGGCTTGAATCAAAGTTCAAAATATACCAGAAGGCAGTGATGCAAGTGTAAATCTAGTAAAAGATCTCTTAAGTTTCCGCCAGATTTTTCAAGGAGCTGGTCCTTAAACAATGTGCAATATAAAAGGAAGCAACGTAAGAAGGCCACAGCAATCACTTATTGTTGCGAGTTGTAACGCGCACAATACACGTAGCAATATGACTCTGCGACGTATGGACAATAAAAATAATAAATAAAGAGAAAATTATGTTGTACGGAATATACATGAGGATATGACTACATGTATGGTGCTGGCTCTTAAAATTGCAGTGTACCATTTTGGTCCATTTCCCGTGCATTGGTAGAAAACCGGCTTAATGCTTAAGTTTGTTTGAATGGAAAGTTTCCATTCAAACAAACTTCCATTGGAAACTGCCCTTCATTTGCTTGTAATCTTCTTTAGGTTTGTTGGTCACGAACCGAGCGGCGAATCCTTCAACTGCATTAAGCTAAGTCCGGAAAACAAGCCACACAACCCGATGGTTAATGCTGGGGCGATCGTCGTGGCTTCCCTTCTCCGCAGAGACCTATCGCCTGCCGATCGTTTCGATTACGTCATGACACAGTACAGACGCGTCGTTGGAGGGGAGTACCTCGGCTTTAGCAACGCCACCTATCTGTCGGAAAAGACAACAGCCAGTCGCAATTTCGCTCTGGGATACTACTTAAAGGAAAACCGCTGCTTTCCAGATGGAAGCAGTCTTGCCGCCACGATGGACCTCTACTTCCAGCTGTGTTCCGTCGAGGTCAACGCCAACTCCGCCGCAGTCATGGCCTCCACGCTGGCTAACGGAGGGACCTGTCCCATCACCGGTGAGCGGGTGCTTAGCTCCACGTCCGTTCGTAACACCCTCGCCCTCATGCACTCCTGCGGTATGTACGACTATTCCGGAGAGTTTGCCTTCAAGGTCGGACTTCCGGCCAAGTCTTCCGTTTCCGGTGCCGTCGTTGTCGTCATTCCGAACGTCCTCGGACTCTGCCTTTGGTCGCCGCCTCTCGACCGGACAGGAAACAGCGTCCGAGGGGTCCAGTTCTGCAATCACCTCCTTCAGCGTTTTCAGTTCCACCCGTACGAAGGCGTCCGCGGTGGGGCTACTGCACCGTCTACCACCCAGGAGAAGGCCGATCCCCGCCTGAGAAAGTCGGACGTCGAAGCGAACCGTGTCGTGGGGCTACTGTTCGGAGCCTACAACGGCGACCTGACGGCCCTCCGACGGATGGCCTTGGCCGGGCCGGACACTATGACAGCTGCTGACTACGACGGGCGAACGGCTCTTCATGTCGCCGCCGCCGAGGGCCACCTCGACTGCGTCAGGTTCCTCGTGGAGGGCTGTAACGTGCCCGTGAACGCCTTGGATCGCTGGGGCTGCACCCCACTGGACGACGCCATGAAATTTGATCGGGAGTCGGTCCGACGTTACCTTGAATTCCTCGTCCAAATTAAATGTTCTTAACGAATAGACATGTGTGACCTATATATATATACTCCACTGATGAAACAAAACGGAGAAGTGCTGTCCTATTTTGGACTATGAAGATTCATTAATCAGTCATTATCAGTGGACGCCTACTATAATAGATGTTGCTGTAGATGTCAATAGTCTGTGATATGACGGCGTCGTTAAAGAAAAACTAATAATGTTTTAAACCGTCAAAGTCTGAAGGAAATTCCTGTATTAGGTTAACAGTGATAGCATTTTGCACAGTGATCAAGAAATCGACTCATTTAAAACATCAGTCGATTGTATAGCCTGCTAGTAAATCTGGATACATTGTGTAATTTTTGCTATGATATTGTTTCCTGGAAGAAGTATCGGTATTTTGTACTGTTACAATTAAGTTGCCTATAGCTACGTAGGCTATAGAAGTCGGACGGACACCAACCTTTCCACGGACAAGCAGAATAAGCCTATCCGATGCATCTGTCCACTTCAAAGGGAGCTATCTGATCATTCTGATGTCGAGACATCAAACATTTGATGCAGGCATCTTATAGTGCGATAGCTTAAGACTTTCAAACGGCGTTTGATCTGGTTCAACATACCCATACTTGGCTGAGCAGTTAGCTGAAGTGCCAATTCCAGATAACTTAATTATACTATATAACATAGAGCCTTTCTCAACAAGTGACAGCACAGAACCAAATTTAGGTGACGCATTTGCTGCATAAATTAAATCATCAGAAATCAAAACGCATAGGCCTACCTGTAACAAAATAATATTATTGCTGCAATTAAGCCAGTATACCAGGCTAACTTATTAGGCTACCTAACTATCTAGGCCTACTTACTTATAGTTTTTATTCCCGCTCTTTAAATTGTCTTCCAGACGTTTGTAGTTCACAATCTGAGTAGGCTAATATTACACTACAGTCAGTACAGTAGGCCTACTGTATCTGCAGTGGACCAGGGATGGGCAGTAATTTAATTGATGCAATTGAAATTAGCGTAGACTTACTCCGCGCCAACTTGGAATTAATGCAGTCGTTTTGATCGAATAACAGTGACAATTTATATGGCGCCGTAACACAGCCATGCCGTTACAAGGGCGCCTCACAGTCAACTAACAGCAGGGTAGGCCTTACAGAACAAATAAGTCTTGAATCCAGATTTGAAGGAGTCAACTTAGTGGGGTCCCGTAGCTGAAAAACATTTCACATCTGGCAACCAACACGCCCCTTTGGATCCAGATAGTACATGGGTAGACGAGTCCAAAAAGCCCGGGACACAAATTTTCACGGCCCTCTAGCGGCTGTGGCAGCCATTTTTAACTGTGTTAGCCGCTCGCAGGGCAGGAGGAAGACCGTTCCAGCATCTGGGGCCGGCCGCCGAGAAAGCGCGATCGCCAAAACGGGTTTTCATCCGTTTTACGCGAAGATCGCTTTTCTCGAGCGATTGGAGTCGCAACCCGGAGGCGGAAGAATGCGTCCCGATGCAGTAATCGCGCAAGTACTCAGGCGCGGCCCCATGAAGTGACTTGTAGACCAACAAACAGATTTTCAACTCAATACGCAGAGAGACTGGCAGCCAGTGCAGAACATCACGGAGGAGCGGCGTGACATGATCATATTTCCTCCGGTTGCATAGCAGCTTCCCAGCAGCGTTGAGAACGGACTGCAGACAATCCAAGAGGCACTTGGGCGCACCGACCAGTAGGCTGTTGCAGCGGTCAACCTGAGAGGTGACGAAGGCGGCAACGGCCGCTCTCGCAGCCTCGAAAGGCAATGACTTGATGCAGCCTCTCAGGAGACGGAGCTGACGAAAGCAGCAGCCAACGATTCGCGCCACATGACTTCTCATGGACAGGTCTGATTCTAGCGTGACGCCGAGATCGAGGACGACGGTCACAGGTCGGATCGCAGACCCGCAGACACTCAGTTCGCCAGTGTCAAGATGAGGGCACCGTCTGCTGGTCGCGCACCATAAGAAATCGGTCTTCTCGGGGTTGAGACGGAGTCTGTTAGATCGCATCCAATCCGCGATCCGCTCAACGCCCAACTCCATCCGTCGCCGCTGCTGTTCATCAGTTGACGGTCGGCCCCACGTGTAGAGCTGCGAGTCATCGGCGTAGAAATGAGATGTCAAGCCGAGACTGGCGGCAAGCTCACCGACGTCGGCCGTGTAGAGCAGGAACAACAGCGGTCCGAGTACAGAGCCTTGAGGGACACCGCAGACGAGAGAGCGAACAGATGACAAGACTCCATCGTAGAGCACTGTCTGTCTACGACCGCTCAGGTAGGAACGGCGCCAGTCTAGTGCCACCGAACGGATTCCGTAGGTCCTCTCCAAGCGTTCGATCAGCACATCATGGTCGACGGTGTCGAACGCCGCCGATAGATCGAGCAGGCCGAGCAGCGCGTGGTTTCCCGCATCAATCGCCTCGATAAGGTCGGTGACTACCTTGAGAAGCGCGGTCTCGGTTGAATGGAATTTCCGGTAGGCCGACTGATGAACGGGAAGAAGTCCTGCCGACGCCAGATGATCGGTCAGCTGGAGACTGACGACTCGCTCGAGCAGCTTGGAGAGGAACGACAGGTTCGAAATCGGTCGGTAGCTTGAGAGCTCTTCACGAGGAAGCGTAGACTTCTTAAGGCGAGGTGTGAGTGTGACATAAGCGTCCTTGTAACACATCGGGACGGTGCCGGCGGACAGCGACAAATTGAACAGTGAGGCGATGTATGGGGCGAGCAGGTCGATGATGGTCTTAAGCAGCCACGTAGGCATCGGGTCTTTCATCGAGTACTTGTCAGCAGCGTCTTTAACCAACCGGCAGACAACGTCGGTCGTAACAGGTACGAAACCGGAAAACCGATCCGCCGTCGAGATGTCACGAATCACCGGTGGAGGCGCACCGTCAGTGGCCGACCTGATGTCGGAGACTCTTTGGTCGAAGTAGTCGGCGAAAGCCTGAGCAGAAAGCCCCGGTACAGCACTAGGTGCTGCGTCGTCACCCCTGCCCAGTCCGTCATATATCGCGCGCCACAGAGACGCCGGGCCACGCCGTGCATCGACTTTTGACTTCCAGAATCGATCCCGCTTTGATCGAACCTGGCGATGCATGGATTTCAGCGATCCCATCCAACTGAACCGATCTACATCGAAGTGCCTCCAGGATCTGCGACGCTGTGTTCTGTAGACGGGCGTCTCGGGTGGGGCGGCGTGGAAGGACCAGGCAACCATCCGATGGTCAGACGCAGCTCCCGGAACCCTGATGACATCAACCGCTGGTGGTCTCTCGTCCTTTCTGGTGATGACGACATCAAGGGTGCCTCCGCGATCGTGAGTCGCACCAGCCACGCACTGTACCGCACCGAACATGTCAAGCAACTCAGTAGCACGCAAAGCTGTCGGGTCGTCAAGACGGTCAAAGCGAATGTTGATATCGCTGTGATGACGTAGGGCATGGCGAACGATGACAAGTATTCGAGCAGTACGCGAAGCTCGTCGAAGAAGGCTGCAGTCACCGCCGCAGAGCCTGGGCGGTAGACAACCGCGAAGACGAACTAGCTTCCAGCGACCGTTACCCTGGCGATGAGATGCTCGAAGGTTGCAGGTTCAAACGGAGCAGTAAGCTTCGTCAGCCTGACAGCAGCAGACGCAACCACGACGACGCCGCCATGATTTTGATAGTAGACGTCGTCAGTCCTTGCACCCCGTCGGACGGGGCGAGCCCGCTCCAGCATCTGCAGGCCGGAAGATCTCAAGCGCCGAAGCGCGACATCATCAGCGTCTTCGTGCCACGTCTCAGAGAGGCCAAGGACATCCTGTCCCGCATCAAGCCAACACTGCTTAACAACGTCCACTTTGTTGGTAAGAGAGCGAACGTTGAACGTAGCGCACCTGAGCTGACGGGTCGGGTGGAGGGTATGCCGACGCAGAATCGGCCGTATCAGATGGTCCTTGACACGACGGGCATCGCTCCGTGTAGCGCCGGGGGACAAGGCCGACGGAAGCGAAGAAGAACCAGGACCGACGATGGTGGAGGCGACCGGACGCGGCGGTCGATTTCCGGTGATCACAGGAAGAAAGCCTCGTGCAACCGAAGTCAACACATACGGGCGAGTTGTTCGCTTCGAGTGAAGACCCGCACGACAGCCGCGTACATGACGACGTAGGCCCAGTTCATTAACACGGCGACGAACGGCATAGTCCAGTCCAGAACCAGCGAAGCGCAACGATCTCGAGGTGAGTGTCACGCATCGGTGAGCATAAGAAGGCACATCGAAACGAAAAACCGACATAAAACCACGCAATTCACGACAAAGCAGCTCGAATATCCAGAAAATAATCAATCAATCAATCAATCAAATCTCTTTTATTGAAGCCAAATGGAAAATAAAATACAGCCCGTAAAAACAATTTTTTACTATATCCATCTAGTATCCTATAATGCGTCTTAAGAAGCAGTTACCTCTACAAATATAAAGTACGCGTTTATTTTACGACATAGCGTGCGTTTAATCAGGCAGCGCGCCCGTTTTTGTTGCGGCCAATGACAACGCTGCGTATCGGAAAAGGGGATTCCCCGATTCGAAAAGTTGAGTCCCCGATTCTATAAGCTCGCCTTTTTGGGAGAGCTGAAATTTTTATAGAATGAAGTGTCTGCGAGGGCGAGTCTATCTGCCAAGTTTCAGGACGATTGAATGATTGTAAGTGATCGAATTAGTCGTCGCAAGATTTGACTTTTTAGCCTGTGGCTCAAACAAACAAACAAACAAACAAACAAACAAACAAACAAACAAACAAGATTTCCGTAAGTTAAACCTGGGACTATTATTACTGACAGTTATAATAATCCCAGGTTAAACTAGATGGATAAAAACCCGTCACAATAGAATCCACGATCGATGTTAGTCCGCTATACGTAAAGCCAACTCCGTAGAAAAGATATATAGAAACCGAGAAAAACAGCGAAAACTAGCAGAGGTTATTATAAAGTTGCCTATTAATTAGGCCTATAGATTCCTTGAATCTGCGTAATTGACGCCACTCATCGTTGATATGACGGCATCGTTGAACAGATGCTGCCAAAGATTCTTTGGATGCTGCGTAGATGCCGTTTTCTTTTTCTAAAATCAGCTCGCTTATTTCATTACCACGCCCACCGCTCAATGGTGCTTGACAATGGCTGGCAGGAGTAATTAAAGTTTAGTTATTTAGTCGTATGTTTACCCCACTGACAAAGCTGATGTTTTGACCGTTCTATCAGTTGAGATAACGTGATCGTTATTTAGGCTGGGATTTCTTTAATCTGCGACACCACTCATCGACGAGTCATCGATGATATGACGACATCGTTGAGCAGATGCTGGCAAAGATTCTTTGGATGTTGCGTAATCCGTTTTCTTTTCTAAAATTAGCTCGGACGATTATTTGACATAGATATTATATATATATAACGACCGCTCAATGGTGCTTGAAGTTGCTAGAAAGAGTTACTAAATAGTTGATTTATTTAGTCGCATGTTTACCCTACTAAAAAAACTGATGCTTGACCGTTCTATTACTTGAAATAACGTTATCGTTATTTAAGCTGGAATATAATTTGAACCTACGACTGACTTGGCATGTTCTCAAAACTTGCGTAACTTAGTGGACGAATTTATTGATTTATTTAAACCAACGACCTCTTATATATAACCATTAAAACCACTTGTTAAACCACTTGTTAAAACTTGTTAAACCACTTGTTACGCACGCAAGGTAAGTAAATTCTAATTTCAGGCGCGGATGTACGCTAGAGGCCAAGACACTTCTAGGCCAGAGTAAATGTGACCAATCTGACCAAAACCAGGCTTAACTCATTTTTGACAATTTGAGTGTCATATACCGTTTTAAAGGGTAGGCCTAATTTAAGTCTCCCCTTTAATATGACACAAACTTCGGTAAACCCGTAGTTTAGGTTGCTAAATTATTTTATATCGTCAAATTGAAATGAAAGCTGGATTGAGGAAAAAATTGTTTCCATAACTTGAAGTGGGACTGATGAAACCATTTCTATCTTTAAATAGAAGTTGGATTGATCGAAATAATTTTTACCGTAAATAGAAGCTGGATTGATGAAACTTAGTTTTTGATGCAATAGAAGCTGGAATAATGAAAATAATTGTTTCCGTAAGTCGAAGCTGGACCCATGGGAAAAGTTCTTTGCTTAGGCCTACATAAAAGTTCAATTGATGAAAAATATTTTTCTGGTTAAATAGAAGTTGGGTCATTTTTTCATTAAATGGAAGCTGGATTGATTTAAAAAATCTCAATGAAATGGAAGCGGGATTGATTATAGTTATGAAGGGCATAGGTAGAGTGCTTACTTACCAACGTAAAGTACGGCATTGAAGACATTAGAATAATTTAGCAACCTAAACTACGGGATAACCCAAACTTCATTGTTCCATCATGTTCCTGTCCAAAGTTATGAGTAAAATATGGTTCAGTTGTCGAATCATAATTCCGCGAAAAATGCATTTTTTGTATAATTTTGAGACTACTGTCAATTTAGTGATTTTGGGGAAAACAGTTTGAGTAGGGTTCAATAATTGTTGCGGGTTTTAAGAAGGCACAAATAATAAAAGATGACAGGAAGAAAGTAGTGTCAAGACAGTGAAGACCCCACATCATATTTACTACTGACCTTAGTGGAATTGTTTCTAAGTTTTTTGCATAGAACCAAGTGATTACTAATATCTTCACAACAACTGACACTTGTTGGATCTTTAATTTACAAAAGTTCAAAAACATTTTTATTTCTATAGAAGGTTTCTTGAGTTTTTGTGTACAGAACCAAATACTTAGTAATATCGTCACAACAATTGACACTTGTTGGAAGGCTCTAATTTAAAAAGTCCAAGAACATTTTTATTTCAATAGAAAGTATTTTTGAGCAAATTTTTGTTGCCGAAAATGGCAATATGTTTATGGCAGTTGGTAGCAAACACACTTAAAAGTGTTCTAACCAGAATAATTTTATATGTGTGTGCCCTGTACACCAATTTGATTTATGTATTGTTTTTACTAAACTTTGCCATTTTTGCATCACTGCAACTGATAGTAAGGTCCAGAAACATATGATGTAGGCAACTGATGAGTTGATCGCTTGAAGACATATGCGACAGTTGGTTCTCTTGGTTCTTTGAGACATTACAGAGTTTATGAGTTTGCTTAAAGCTGTGTTAGTCAGAATGAGATCAGCAATCGACTTCATGTTCCAGCCTCATTTGCATTTATAAAAGAGTTACTAGTTTCTTAATATCACCAGCATGCAGCAGTGTGAAGCTCCCTCTTCCGTATATATTATATATAAAAATAATATTATAACAGATATCTAAAACTTATTTCCAATCAGTTACGAAAATCTGGGCAAGGGGAGATTTTGTGTTCACCACCTAACCATGATTCAGTCTGATAATTAAGGTTGTTTCAATGCTACTAGGTCTTATGGTGTTGTTCTGTCAGATTTATTTAAGCTGCCATAATTGCAAAATACCTAGAGCTGCAATTCTGAAACTGGCATGATGTCATATGTTAGCCTTGTTTTTTTTCAGAATTAGTATTTTCATTTTGTATCAGATTTTTTGTTTTTAATGCATTAGATGGCAAGGAGAGATTTCCCATTTCCCGGTACATACCGTGAACCCGGTACAGTCCGTGAAGATAAAGGCCGACAGCGGAAAAATAAACCCCAACCTGCTACCCCTCCTGTTGTGAATGAATTCTACAAATTCACTGACTCATCTCACCCAGGTCACATCTTAGTTGGACTTCACAAACAATGGAGAGAAGGTCGCTTTTTGGATGTAACAGTCAGGGTTAACGATGTCAGTGTGAGGGCACACAAAAGTGTCCTTTCTGCTTTCAGCCGGTATTTTGAAGCCCTTTTTAATAGTGATATGATTGATGCTGGACGTGATGAAATCAGTCTGCCAGATATCCATGTAAGTGGCACTGCCATTAGGTTACTCATGGAGTTTGCTTATTGTGGTGCTGTGGAAATTACACCTGAAAATATTCAGGATCTTCTATCTGCTGCTAATTTTCTCTGCATTGATACGGTGATCAGTGCCTGCTGTACCTACCTCCATAGTAATCTTTCTATCGACAACTGTGTCGATGTCCTTGAGCTTGCTGTCTCGCTTGACCTATTGGAGTTGCAGCAAAAAATAGAGTTGTTCATGATTTCGCACTTTGAGGAGATCGTCAAGCAGGAGATTTTTCTGAAGTTGCCGGTCAAGCAGCTGCTCGGATTGCTGGAGAAGGATGAGGTGACTGTACTGGAAAATGGGTTCTGTGTCTCTCAAGTGGAGCAAGAAGAGAAGATTCTCAAAGTGATTTTGCGGTTTGTTGAAGCGAAACCTGAAGTAAATCATGAACATCTGCCAATGCTGCTGTCCCGTGGCGTTCGTCTGATGCTTTTGCCAGCGTCAGTGCTTGTGCCATTGAAGTCATCAAACTGGATTATGAGCTCACCAGAATGCTTGAAATTGCTGAATCGAATCATAGCTTCTGAAGTGTCCAGTGCGGAACAGAACGTTTGGGAACGTCCTCGTCTGTGTATGGGTAAGTGGTATTTAGTGCAGCCTTTCTCAAATACCATTGGCAGCCATCATTAACATAACTCATCATTTTCCTTGGGAATAGTTCCAACAGATTTAATTATAGCCAAACTTATTTCAGTTTATAAATCTGGGGGAATGTAAGAATAATAACTATAGGCCCATTTAAATTCTCCCATATTTGCTCTAAATGTTTTGAGAAAATTATGCATAATAAATTGATGGACTACCTACCTAATTAAAATAAATCTGTTGTCATCCAATCAATATGTTGCACACATACAGTAGAACCCAATCAAGTGATGTTCTATCTAGGATGACTGGTTAACTCCATGTTCAGAATTTCTGGTCTGTGTTACATTGAGGATGAGGACATGAATTATAAAATTTCTTTTGTGCCTGTAACAGTTTGTTGCTGAGATATGCTTTTGGTAGGTATTAATAGGTACTATGTTAAATGTCTGGATACATAATATGTTCATACATACATACTTAACACTTGTAACTGTTGTGCTCTGTAGTTCAGTATGAAGAGACCAGGGAACTGGCAGCTACCACAGCTGTACAGTCAGAGGTCCCAACTGAACCTTTTGATGATCTAAATCTCGTTCATGATGGGCAACACATTTTTGTGACTGGTATGAAGGTCTATACACGGAGATGGGATGGACATCTTGTAGTTGGAGGTATGTTGCTCTCCCTATATATTGGCATTAGAGCCAAGAAGTCTTCCAAATAGTCGGACGAGAATTTCAGAGGAGGATTTGGCTTAAATTTGTTTGTGTTTTAAATAAACTACATTTTGAAAAATCATAATAAACGTCATAAGAAACTAAAAATTGGCAAAAATTGTACTGCAATGATATTTATTTCAGCTCAGCTTAGGCGTGACAGCAGCACTAGCTCCTTCGTTGGATAACATCAGATTACCAACCTCTGAAGGATAGTGGGATGAGTTGAACCCGCTCCATGCATCGGGCAATAGAGGCTATTCCTCAAACCACCTTGGCCTCAATGCCCAGAAAAAGCAATTGTTCTGGTTGGGCACCAGATAACCGTTGGCCAAGCTGGACTGGAACACTCTCTCTGCGGAATTCCCCACTATGCCATTCTGTTCCAAGCTGTACGACCTTGGGTTCCTTCTGGATTCAGAGCTCCCTCTGGCACTCCGTTTAGACCAGGTTAGCCGCACCGGCGCACCTGCTACTACCAGTTGCAGCAGCTTCGGGTCATAGCGTGCTCCCTGTCTTTCAAACCAGTGGTTTCTCTCGTTCATGCGTTTGTGACGAGCCACCTAGACTATTGCTCTTAGAACTATGTTCGCTGGTCTCCCACGGGTCCGAATTGAGAGGCTGGAGCGGGTCCATTGGCAGCAGTGTGACTCATCAGCGGGTTTGCCAAAACCATCTGAATATCCCATTATGTGCGTGATGTATTGCACTGGCTTCCATTCCCACAGTGCATCTCATTCAGTTTTGTGTCCTTGGTGTGGCAATGTCTGTCGGCTTCTGCACCACTTACTTGCGTAAGCCTCTGCCACCCTGTTTCCTCTTGCACTGGCCTCTGTGCATTGCGCTCCTCGGTTCATGGTGACTTAATGGTTCCATTTGCCAATTCTGCCAGAATGCAGTTCCCTTCTTTTTCCAGTCTGTCAACATGGAATGGGCTTTCTTTAGCCATTTGCCTTCTCCCAAATGTCTCGTCGTCTCAGTTCCATCAGCTACTAAAGACTACCTTCTTCCGCTTGATCTGGGTCTGGAGCACCTCTGAGTAGAAGTCTTGAAGGGGTACTACATAAGTTTTGATTGCTTGATTGATTGATTGACATCCGTGTCCAACAGCATGATGCTGTGCTGGTTATAACTTATATTCCATACAGCTGCATGTAGAGACTTCCAGGCAGCCATCCCTGCATACGAGAAGCTGCATACACCATGCTTGCCAGCATTGTATCGAACTAAGGGTATCAGTTTTCATGGCCAGAAACTGTTAGTACCTATAAACTGTAGCGTTAGCATGCTTAGTTTTGATAAGCATGCTTAGTTGTTTACTGCTTAGTTTTGATATCTGATGCTATAACTGTGTGAGGCATGGCTTTTGCAGTGCTTAAGACTGCTAAATGTTCTGCAAATGTACCAGATTGGCATATTATCAGAAGTTTTTTCTTATTTAGGCATTGAAGTATTTTACAACATCGGACAATCTGTTCTTCACGGAACAGCCGGATATGGACACGAAGACGATGAATTCCACCTTGGTCCTGGTGAGCGAATAATATCCATAACTGCTCGCACAGGGTGGATGATTGACCAGCTGACGTTCACCACAAACCGTGGTAACGTTATCGGCCCTTTCGGTGGTGATGGAGGTAGCAAACATCATCTGCCGAGTCCAAGTACTAGTGCCTACTTGGCGTACATCACTGGTACAGTCGACGTCACACAGTCAGAAACTGCCATCCGACGGCTTTGTTTTGTGTGGGGCTTTCACAAACCTTCTTCTTAAGACTATCATCCATACTACTCTGGTTTGGTCTAAGTTTGTTGTTCAACGTTTCTGCATTTGCCGTCATATCCCAGTGTTTACTTTATATAAATATACAATACTATTGATGTATTGAGGCAGTAGCATTCACAACCCATGATAATGTCAACGCTTGCTTATTATATGTATCTTTGTTATTCCAGTTTCTGACGTAATGCAGTTGGTAACTTGTATCCTGTTTTAGTTTGCTTATTCACCATAGGCTGTCTGTTTCTCAATAGACTGATCTTCTGGATGTTGACCTGATTATGACTTGGCTGTGGTGCTCCACTGGTTGTTATCTTGTGCATTAGACACAGGCACTGTAGAAGTTGTTAATTAATGATAATAAATAATAGTGGATACTGGATTTAGCTGAGCTTTCAAACAGAATATCATGAAATACTGCAGTTATCACACAGTATGTGATGTGGCTTTTAACAACAACATAATAAGGTTTCTGTACAGAGTCAGGTAAACAATGCTAATTCTACAGCAGCAGGGTCTGATGCATAAGGGACTAGCTAATGCCCAATGGCACACAAAAGCCAACCTGTAGCAAGGTTAAAACCCAGAAAGTCAATCCGTTAGACAGAGAGGCAGCCTGTGGTAGATATTACACTTAATATAAATTGAATTCTTATATATCATAATCTGGAGAAGGAGTCCAGAGTTAGTTTTGCTTTGATAATTTACTTCATTGTAATGCAACCTTATCATAAGTTAATGTGGGGTAAAACTGGACAGTATGGTAATTTCACCTCACATTTCAGCCCCACATAACAAACCCTTGCATATCTTGTTTCTATCATATCATGGCAAATGCGCTACATAAGATTGGCTGAGGCTCGTACCTGAGACATGTCACAAACCATAGCCTGCTCTCTTGTCCGCTCTCCCCTAGATTACTCGTATGTGAACTTGGTTATTCCTGGTATCTCAGATCCTGAAGTTAAAAGGCACAGCATTACATTACCCCAAGTGTATATCTTAAATATGTCGATGGCTGGCAAAACAAGATTGAGACTTACGTTATGTACATGTGACCTAGTATTACATTGACTCAAATTATGTACAAAACAAGTTATGTGAGCTCATGTCTTAAGCTGTTTATAACGGGAAAAACAGGATTGAGACTTTATTCTTGTGTGTAGACCCACCGACATATATGGCACCGACTTTTATTATCATGTTCCTAAACTTTAACTGACCCAGGACATCCATAATTAAGCCACGCATAAACGAATCTCCACTGTATGTTAAAGTATTAAATACATTAGACATTAATATGACAAATTTTGTCATATTAATGTCTAATGTACCAGACTCTATTTTTAAGAGTATATTTGCTATGCATGATGACACCAGAGATGGGTACGATTAGCTAGAACTGCTAATCGATTAGAATTAGAATTAGCTCCTGAAATTTGCTAATCGATTAGAATTAGAATTAGCAAAAGGATTTAGCGATTAGAATTAGAATGAGCAGCAGCTAATCGATTAGCAATTAGAATTAGATTTCGATAATTGATAGTTCTATACATATATTTGCTTCATGAATTTGTCAAATTGTAATCAGAGCACAGCAAGTTACTACAGCAAGTTGTTGTAGCCTATTACTATACCTAAAGCTTTAGCCTATTACAATGCTTAAAGCTGTTGCCTATTACAATGCTTAAAGCTGTAGCCTATTACAATGTCTAAAGCTGCACAACTGCTATGTGTGAGAAGAATCCAAAAGCCAGCAAGCAACACCACATCGACATTGACATTGCTACTTCATAAGGTCACTATTGCATTTTGCAATTAGCATGTCTTGTATCAGTGCATCACTTAGCCTACAGCGCCTAGCGTTTACGATGTAGCCACAAAACCGTAAATACGCTTTCCATGGCAGCTGAGGTTGCAGGAACACAGTAATGCTTGAGATGAAGAACAGGAAGATGAGCAAATCTTTCATTGTTGCATGAGCAGAAAGGACAGATAACCATGAACAGGTCATTGCAGGTTTGAAACAACCTTCAGATAAATAAGTAAGTAAGGAATTCTTGAAAACTCAATATTAATAAACTCATTCTTAACAAATGCTTCTCAGCTTAATTTTCACACATCTAATCGATCAGCTAATCGATTTTCGATTAGAATTAGCTGAAAATTGCTAATCGATTAGAATTAGAATTAGCATCAGATGACAGCTAATCGATTAGAATTAGAATTAGCTGTTTGTCTAATCGATTAGCTAATCGATTAGCATCTAATCGATTAGTTACCCATCTCTGGATGACACCACAGCCCAATGAACCCCATTTATATGTTGTATGTACAAATATGTCTGCATACCTGTATAGCCCCATCTAAAGCATGTCAGATGTGCTGATCTAAATCGCTACACGACTTCATTGTGTTAATATCCTGTTCAATGTGTCTAGTCAAAACATTACCAAGAAGTTGTTGGAAATGGTGACATGTGCAGCTATACATTACCAAGTTGTGGATGTAATGACATGCTTACTAATGTTGTGATGATAGATTTTGCACTTAACAATTGGGTTTTGTGGTGTGCAAAACTGTGCCCACGAAGATGCTGCAAATGTGACATGACTGTGACAAAATACGGATTAATACAAAGAATTTGTGCTGACATTAGAACTTGCCTATGTGTGTGACAACACTATTGCTTTCAGTCTACGTTTGTAATGTGGAATTTAACTATTTCAATTGTGGGGCGCGGTGGTGTAGCGGTATGTTCGGTGCCTTGCAGCCGGAGGGTTGCGGGTTCGAATCCACTTCAAGGGGTATGTTCGTGCCTTGCAGCCGGAGGGTTAGAAATCCACCTCAAGCTACCGCGTTCCCTGACAAGTCACTACAATTGCTCATGTCATCGGCGTGAAACTCTGATTCAGTGTCCGCGCTGTAGTCGGGAGCGCCTCTGAGTAGAAATCTTGAAGGGGCGCTATATAAATATCTGAAATGAAATGTCATTCCATTAAATGTTTACTGGTTAAAGTTTTTCTGGTTATATTTGTCTCCTTTTGGTCAATTGCAGAGATAGCGTCTGGTCACCACGAAAAATTTATTTTATAAAATTAATATTTTGCATGCTTTCTTGTGCCACTTGGTTTTTCTTGTAAGGCTTTCTGTGAAGCAGGACACATGCCTTCAGATTTGAAGGAAGTGTGGCCTTTCTTGCCTCTCTGGTTATACACAGACATTAATGTCAGAAGATTGGTCAAAGGCACCACTGTCAGGAAATAAGACAGGGGAGACGTGCAGCTATATAATTAAGTTCCACCTGTTCTTGACTGGACTGCCCTACCGGCGTAAAACCAGTTGCAGCTATCAACTGTTGACCCGCATTTAGACAGCTATGCACAGCTGATACAGGCTGCTACACAACACCAAGTTCCAGTAATGTTAAATAGGCATCATTGGAGCCAAGCCAAGCTCTTACTGGTATCAAATACTAGACCCAGTGCAATTTGACCGTGGGACAGTGCTAGATAAACTTGCCCAATTAGCAGATGTTATCTTACAGCATCCACCTAATGCCACTCAGCAGGCAGGAATCCATGCTTATCAGATCACAAGATAAGCAAGCTACCTACCACTCTGTTCATTGCATCACCCAGAAAAGAGCAACTACCATCATATTGCACTTGAGGACATGTTTATTTTAGGCCACTTTTGCAACTGTAAATTAACCTTTTGTCATAATATAGTAATATACGGGCTTGCTTGAAGATCAATATCACGACTTACTTAAACACCTGGTGACTGATGTCCTTAAGTGGAATATGATGGTAGTTTCTCTTTCCTGAGCAACTCAATGGGCAGGCATTATAAATGAACACATCCAGTATAAACCACCTCCCTGCTAATACAGTATCAGCCAACATTACGTGGCAAAAGTTAAAACTTTGAAACTGGTACAACTCGAAATCTTTTAATGACAGTTTTGCATCTCCAAATTGCTTGTACATGTAATTGCATAGTTTTTGCTGAAACAATTATTGGCATACTTGTACTGTAGCTTTGTACTTTTAACATCTTTTGTTGAAATTATGTGCAAAACTATACACACCATACAGCACCCAGGTGGTCATTATGTGGCATGAAAAAGTTCACCGTAGAAACTGGTGATTGGAAAATGTCATGACCATGACTCCATGTGCTGGAGCAATGATAATAATAATAATAATTTTCGTTTATTAATTCAAACTGACAAGTACGCAGTAAGATTACACAATATAGTATTCGACTCCTGTTAACCTTGTTATCAGGAGTCAAATTTAACTGTGTAGCAGCGTGCAAGGTGCCCATCTGCCCTACTGCTCATTTACACTCGCCCCTAGGGAGTTCACGGCGGGGTCGACCTCATGAGTATTGAGCCCACATCCTTCTGATCTTCATACCAGCATGTTACCATTGAACCACTCCCTGCCCCATGATCAATCAAATTCATCACATAAAAAGGAAAAAGGACCATTTGGGAGCAATGGTGTTACAGAACCTCACCTCACTGCTTCCAAAAGGGATATCTTGCTTACATAAAAGAATCAATCATTAATTTATAGATTATATGACTCAGACAGAAATGCAAAATCACAGTAATGAGATCCAGTTTCTGTTTTACTCTAGTGTAGTCTGTATAATCAGATATTTTACCATAATCATGAATATTTGTAATAAGTCTTTCTGTTGCAGTTTTTTTAACTATGACGTTAAGAATCAATGATAACTGCATGGCCTGTATAGCTTCTGTTATGTTCCATCTAATGATAATACTATTACACATCAAACTATTGTCATTTTCTGTTGTGCATATTTCTGCTTCATTAATGTCGTGTACAGCTTTTACAGTATGCAACCCATACTGTGCAAGTAGATGCTTTTGTAATGACAGCATGCTAATTAAGCAGTTAGCCAAAATGCAAAATTTAAATCATGAATGCAAGTGTCCAAAATAATGACTATTTGTACTGCAAAACCAATACTGCGATCACATCTCAAAATTTTATTTATGTTAAATACAACACAACGGAAATCTTGTTCATTCATTTCTTATGGACCTAGCTACAAAAAATATGAACCAACAGATCCCAACAAAATAAGGAAACTTGTTTTGGGTTACACTGGATTTGGGAAAGTAACGAGAGAATTTTAAACATTCAAGCTATTGAACCATAAAATGACTCCAAATGAAGTCAAGGATTTTAGGTGTGGAGAATTAATTTAACAGACGAGATTACAAACGTAAACAATATGGATCCAAAATCATATACGAGTAATGCTAATCTGATCTATGTGTGAAATCCATCTATTCTAACAAAAGTCTTCCAGTTCAATGGTTGTCTTTGAGAGTATTTGTTGTTAATCAACAATACTCCATTGGTCAATGGTAAAGCTCATTCACCTTCGTCAGGCTATAGAGTACATGAACAAGTCAGTATAAAAGCATCTCACAAATGCACATGTGATTAGTTGTAATCCGTTTGCTGCGATTACGAAAATGACTATTCATTGCAGAATTTTATAAAGGTAAAAAAATTATTTCACATAACTTAACTGTATTTTTTCAGTTAAGTGAGACTCCTTGGTTGGCGTTTGCAAAATCAATGCCAGTATGGGCTATCGCCGTTGCACACACTTGTGCAATGCCCACTTACATGAAAGAAGTGTTGAAATTAGCCATAAAATCGCTAGGTAGACAATCATCGTTTTGGTTAATGTGTGCCCTTCAATATCATTTTGTGAACGAAAGGAGACATGAGGCAGCACGGATATGCAAGGCTACATTAGCACGTTCTCTTTCGGTGCTGCTACATGCTAATTAGCCAAAAATGGGGAAATCATGATAAATTAATTGAAAATGTCCAGAAATATGTCATCAACAGTTTACTAAACCAAGTCATCTATGTATATAGGACTGCTATTTATATAGCCCGTATAGATATATGTAGTGTGTAGGCCACACACTTGCAATGACTTCGTAGACAGAGTCATATACAGACAGGAATGAACAAAGGCAGAACTCTGTGTGTAGGCCTGGCCCGAGCATGTTGCTACCCTAGCAACTGGAACTCTATGGTATGGTAAGGCCCAACACAAGGTCATGGTTTTCTGCATGGGTTAGTTAGCAACTTAGGGGCCGTCCATAAATGACGTCACGCAATTTTGGCCGATTTTTAACCCCCCCCCCTCGTCACACTTCGTCACAAAAAGTAACACCTCCCTCTGAAAATGACGTCACAAAGCTCTGACCCCCCTAAAACCAAATTTCCATGGCGAAGCAAAATGCTCCTTCATGGAACAAATAGGGAAAGCATGAATATTTTAAAATCTAACGGTGACCAAATATTGAAATAATTATAAAATTATTAATAATGGTGCCCGTATACATTAAAATAATTTTAAAAAAAAATAAAATTTAATCCTCAAAATTAGTGTTGTTATTAATAAAAATGAAATTGTTGTTAATTGTTAAATTTAATAACATAGGCCTGGTGTGACATCACACTTCTCAGACCCCCACACCCCATGTCACACATCGTCACAAATTTCCGACCCCCTCTAGGTGCGTGACGTCATTTATGGACGGCCCCTTAATAGGCCTATGACGACCCCTTGCAGCATTATAAAAGTGATAACTTTGAGCATGAGTTACAAAAGAGCTAGACAAGGATGTAGAGAAACAGATGAGATCATACGAGGAAATAAACATCTCTTAACTACAGAGTTGATCGAGTCATCCAACCACTATAGGCTTCCTCCTAGGCTCCTACATGGCGGTGGAGGGGGCAGGCCAATCATTCAAGCCCAGCCAATCAACTATCCAACTAATGCGACCAGGCTACATTAAACCTCTGTTACAGCACAACTCCCTCTGTATGTGTGTGTGTGTTTGAATGTTTGGCCCAAAATTTAAGCACTTTTTAAAGAAAATATAAAACATCATTTGGCAGGAAATAACATATACTGAAACTGTCTCTAACTGATGCATTAATACCAGATTTTTGGCCTTGACGTATCAGGTGGAGTAATATAGTTTGCGATACAGCAATTATTAGCTTCAGATGCAGTATATTGGACGCCAAAATCAATAATCACGGTATTACAAAAGACCATTTCCGGCTGATCTAGAAAGCAACAAGTGGTCCTATCTCTCCGGCAAGGTCACATATATATCTGGTTTATAGATACACATTTACCACGGTATTTATTGCACTATTCTGTGTGCAACATCAGAAAATCAGAATCTGAGGCACAAGACAAGTATTCACTAATGACACATCCAGAGTTTTAAGGGGTTTCTAACATGCACTTTACAAAAGTCCAGATATTTGTGCACAGTTGTTACATGAATCCATTCAGCTGAACAAAGGAAGGATATTTCTTACAGCAAATAGCCAAAGCATAATGCTGCAACATTACACTTACTGTGTCACACTAACATGTAACTTTACCCAAAATATTAAACTGGACATGTCAGGTCATAATAATGTTGTAGCTATACTTGCAGAGATTTGCTATATGACTGTACCTGGACATGTTTACTACGTGGTGAATCCTACCTCACACCTAGTCATGACCAGATGTTGTATCGCATCACTAGACTTCAGTACTAAAATCTTCTAAAATGATAGTTTTTCAACATCACTTTAAAGTCGGTTTTTAAAAGACATGACAAATGTTCACTTTTATCATTGCACACTGCCAATCCGTTATACTGTCCATGCACCTGCACATCGCAGAATCAGGTACTATACAACAACACATCATCAAACTGTGGTGAATGAAAAATGTGTTTCGGGACTAAAACAGCACTAGATGACCCTGTAATTTACTAGTTGTCAGCCAATTAGATGCACTTGCATAAACTATTCAAACAGCTGTAGACAAGTTTCCCTTCAGGCACTCTTTGACTCCAGTTGCACAGGTCACCGGCACTTCTTTGGTGTGCTTGAGGCACTTCGACATCCATCTGGCAGTGAAAAACTGCCCGAGCGCTTCCTTTTCCTGGCGACGGTGCATTGCGATAGATTGTTTGCATCATTACGTTGCCGTGGTGATTCTGAATGACTGCTGGATCTCGATTGTCTGCTCCTTTTCACTCGATTGCCATTAGGCGATCGCGAGGCTTCTCGCTTCACTCTGAAAAGAGAAATGTTTTTTTTTAAATTATGCTCGAGTACCTAACTAAAACCTTAGTTGTACAGACTTACTTAGCCTTAACTGCATGGTAAAGGCTGCACTACATGCAAATCTTAGCCTCATCAGCTACCCTCTTTCTGCTCTACAGATTCCATTAGAACAGTGCCTAAAATCGAAGATGCTATATATAAATATCATAACAGATTCACATACCGTATTTTCCAGACTATAAGTCGCTCCTTTCTATAAGTCGATGTGACGTCATACTGAAATTTTTTGTAAAGTCCGTACATATGACACTGGCAAATAAGTCGCATCCTAGCACAGATTCCCAGGCCAGGATGCGTTGCTAACGACGGCCATAACTATGTAGGAATTGTTAGCAAATAATTGCTGAAATTTAACCTTTTGTTGAAATTAACTTTTTTGCACTTAAATAAAATAATTTCAACATTTGTTGTCTATTGATTTTACAGTAGTTTTTTTACTGTTGAAAGTAAGGACTTCGTTTTTGTGATTTTACCGTACTACAGTAAGTACTATGTTCTATAGATCAACCAGGTAAATGACACCCATAGATATTCTATTAAATTACACAAGCACTGTTATCTAAACCAGAGGTTCTTAACAGGTGTGTCGCGAATCGACCGGCAGTGTGTCGCATAAACATGGTGTGTCGCGAAAAATTGGTGTGCCTCGAATTCTCACAGCATATATCCGTCATTCTTGCATTACACTGACTTACTTACTTTATCAGTTTAGCACTTTAGCCGCGAGTTTAGGAGTAGCCGCGAGTTTACGAGAAATCGTAGCACTCTATTTATCTATATTCTATTCTATTTATCGCAATCTGGAGACTGGAGTGGCCATGATATTTACCTTATTAGGCCTATATACATACACATTATAAACACATACGACCTCGCCAATGAAAACTTATCCATTACTATTATAAGAGACTGTAACATTCCAGATGGACAAATTTATCATAAGGAAACGAAAATTTTGCGAATCTACAACTGATGACGCGAACTCAGATTTTGGAAGCAATGAGATAGATTCTAGCACCAACAGTAGTGAATACGAAAACGATGCTTTTGCCACTGATAGTTTTAGTAGGCCTAAAGGCCCTAAACCAACCATGATGAGCATGAGAAAAAAATCTGTTGTGCACAAGTGGAAGGATGACTAGCAGAAAACATTGCGTGTGAACATTTTCATTCGTTGAAAATTTTGACAATTAAAATTTCAAATAAAGAAACTAGTTTAACTTGACCATTTTTAATTTTAACGATATCCTCATAATGACGATTGCTTGGTGTGTCGCCAAATTTTGTTTGAAGTTTAGGTGTGCCGTGTGTCAAAAAAGGTTAAGAACCTCTGAGCTAAACAACTAATCGGTTCAGACTACAATTATTATTAGTGAAATATAAATCATTCAAATAAACTGATACCCGTGGCTTTATGGTTTGTGAGACCTCAGCAAAGCCACATGGCACCATTGGCCTGCCAATATTTCCACCCGTATTCTAATTATTAATTAGTAAATTTTATAGCGCCGCCATAGAAATGCACAAGGCATCAACCAATGGTGCATCAAAACAAAGCTATAATCCTTTGAACATTCAGATCAGAGCGATAGTTCAAGAGGCAATGCACGTGTCTTTCCGTAAAGATGGCTGACGCAGTGCTCGCCAAGATGGCGGCATTGCTTCCCAAAAACCCACGTGCTACCACATGCTAGCATGCTCCCGCTGTATTATTATTAATTGGTAACGTTTATAACACCGCCTTAGAAATGCTCAAGGCATTCACCGATAGCACATGAAAACCAAGCCATAATCCAATCACCATTCAGATCAGAATACAGTGCAATATAACCGACTCAATGCTCCCAAGATGGCGGCACTGTTTCTGAAAACACCGTGGTACCATGTTCCTGCCAGTATTCTTAATTAGTCTTTTATAGCGCTGCCGTAGAAATTCATGCGGCATAAACCGTAGATCTTACAAAAAATTTTCTGTGAACACATTTACCCATTAAGACATCGTGTTTCAGGTATGGTTTATGTAGAAGTGTCAGATACTTCAAATAAATAATTAAACAGGTGCTTTCATGCAAGCATGCATAAATAATAATGGAGTGTAGAGGCAACGCCATCCGAAACTTGCGTGGGTAGGACTTTAATTGTCTGCAGTGAAAGAATTGTGTCCAGTTATATATCTGATATCGAGTATTAGGTAGAATTTATTTATGTTTAATCGAGTATTAGGTAGAATTTTTCTGATTGTTGCCGAAAATAACCGCTTCGAACAAATTTTTAAATTTCAATAGATACGTCACACCTTTATACAAGTCGCAACTGTCGACCTTATGTAAAAACCGTGACTTATAGTCCGGAAAATATGGTCTACAGTGTACAGCAAACCATGTGCGTTTTGTCATGGCTGTAGCAATTTTCTGCTTCAACTCAACAAATATTTTGGTGTTACAGACATTATGGTAATTTCCGAGTTTAAATCCAGACAGAAAAATGCTTGGTTATTCTGTACCACATGAGATGATGTTATCTGTGGTTTCTAGCCTTGCAAAATGCATATGACAAAATCATATTTGTTACCAGAATATCATAAACTTCAGTCACATATCTCCAAAACAACAAAATGCCTTTAGAATCACAATATTACTGTTTTGGTTGTGTAGAAGCTTCCGAGCTCTCAGAGTCACTGGACGAGTCACAGCTGCTACACGTGTCATCAGAACTAGAACTGGAAGAGGAACTGGAGCTGTCTGAATTGAGTATTGTTGGTTTGTCGAGGTCAACTGCGTCCGCAACTGCAATCATCTCTGGCTTATACACCTTGTTAAAAAACATCAACATTAGTTTTAGCGCTTTTGCAAGGGCTAAAATAGGAGCTATACAAATTTTACATGCATACATACATACTGATACATATATACAGGTACATGCATGCATGCAAATGGTAAACACTATGTGTGTCTTTGTTAACATTTCTCCTTGATGAACATTTGTTCCCTAATATACAAAAGGAGTTCGATGTCACAAAACATTATGTTCATCAATTCTAAATAAATATTCATGACAAAATGACATTGTATGTTCAAAGCTGTAGAAGGAGTGTCAATGCAGCATATAACCTATGTAAATAAATAACTGTACACCAGTAACAGTCACTAAACACAAAATAGTAAGAGTGACTAAAAACAAAACAGTAACTAAAACAAAAAAACAGGTGCAAATCTAATGGTGGCAACTGTAAACAGCATTTCTATAATGATTAAGCTTTTAATCCACCTTACTCATAAGCTTATCAGAGAGACAGACGAGTAAGTGTCAGATAAAACATTGGCAGACACTACCACTAAAAAGCTGTTACCATGATACTAGAACCACTATGGGAAATGATGTCCCTGGACACAGTGTATATCTTTCTGGGTCTCTTCCTACTCTCATCTCCCTTCCTCAAAACATTTTCTTCTTTTTTAGGAGTTTTCGCACTGGGAGCACTACTGAATGGCCACTGCTGTGAGTGGTGCTAAATAAATTAATAAATACAATACAATATTAAGTGGTGATAAACCAGAACTATGGCCACCTGAAAGTGCTACAAACATGACAAAATATAAAACTATGATTCTTACCTTTAACCTCCTGTACCACACATCAGAAAGCTTTGGTCGACTACGTACAGTTTTGTGCCATACAACTGGGAAGTTAGTAACACTGCAAAAGTTCTGAGTCACAGCGATTGTGTTGTCAAGATTAAGGACAACATGCCACCAGCCTCCAGGGACAAATACTGTTTCACCTGGCCTCTGCAGAATTTCAATCTAAACGATAACAGATTACATTCAGATAAATGATATACATGAAACCAAGAAAAGTCTTAGCACATATACAATTTTACGTGTGAGGAACAGCATTGGTTATCACAAGAAAAACGCACAGAGTTTAAGATCATTATGCGTACCTGCCTTGCAGACTGTGATCCATAAATCACATCACTCCTCATATATATCTCTTTCATTATCATTCAAAAAGTTCTACACATCTAGTGATTTATAAACAAGGGGATAGTTGCAGTCGGCGATCTGTTATAAAGTTACAATTGTATTTGTCAACTGCAATGGCAAATGAAGATGAATTTGGTGTAAATGTTTGAAGCCCATTGCAGGTCCTGCAGGAAAGCAGGTGTCAAATAAACAATCCTGGGCCCACTGAAACAACAGACCTTTCATGACTTAAAAGCCACACTTTGTAAGGCAATCACTACATGCTGGCATGTGATTGAGTTTTTGCAGCCTTTTGCTGAAGCTCCTATAGTCTTCAAACTTTGAAGTTCTCATGTTTTTGTTTCATGAATTACTCTTATTACTCTTGTGCTTATGACTATTATTATCAAGTCTTGGTTAATAAAATACTGGATAACTTTCTCATACCCAGCAAAGAATGTGCCAAAGAGTGCATTGAGCTTGTACGCTGAGTAACGTTTTTGGACAGACAGAGTTAACAAGATATGGCTTTGTCAGTCAGGTGAAAAGACTGTGGAAAGCTGTATGTTTTTGAAGTTTTGAACCTCTGGCACATTAACCCTTTAAATGCATAGAAAATCCATTAGTGTTTGTAAGGCCTTGCATTTTAGTACACAATCGTCATTAAAGTGTTAATACCTATAATACTGTTATAGGACATAAGAGACTTTATTTTACTTACTTTTCCTTGCATTCTTACAAAGTCAATAGATGATGATATCTACATCAATTAGGAGACTCTAAAGCATCACTATAATAAGCCAGCATTCAGTAAAATATCATCTGTACTCTGAGTGTTATTAATCGCAATAAACAACTAGAAATCAATTAAAAAAATAGGTTATAAGAAACAGAAACCAAAAAGTGAATATTGATGCTCAAACAAGTTGTATTCAGCTATATTATCTTGCCTCACACAGAAGACAATTTGCTTGTCAATCATTATCAATCTTGGCTGCACAGACACCAGTACTAACACCTCTTCAACTACAAACATCTCAAAGTACATGTAATAATTAATGCACAAACCGGTTTATACTCCTTAGGCCAAGTTGGTTCTTGTGTGCGAGGGTAGACATACTGAAACCAGGAGATGCCCTCTTCCCTGTTCTTCCATCCCTCACCACATTGCAACTTTAGTTTTTGCTTGGGACATGATGTTGGAAAAAGGCACCACCTGAGCAAAATGTAAAAACTTTGTTACGACAAGATGGGGATACTGCAAGTACTTGTACTACTGTAAGAAACAGCTGGCAAAAAGATCGTTCTTTGACACTGAAAATGTACATCATCCAGAACTCAGGTTCTAGACACCCCAGTGTCAAGTACAAGTAAAAAGTCAAAACCTGTCCCTTGAGGAAAGAGAACAACGAAGGATATGTATACAAGAAATCCGTTAAAATTCTGTGATGAGCTACCAGAAAGAGAATGAACAAATCTATGGAAGAAATGTTTCTAAGAAGAGGTATCAGCTAAGGCTTCACATAAATGCTACTATACATTTTAAACCTCTTCTGAAATTATACTTCCAAAATCTCCTAGCTTTTCTTTTTAATATAGAATTTTAAAAAAAACAGCAGATTTGACACAAAGCAGATATTAAAAAGCAGAATATAAATTGCTTTACCACTTATGACCTCTGACGAGAGCATTCCATGCGCTGGTTCCAAGTGGATCAATATGAATACCGGTTCCAGATCGAGCAGGACCCATAACAAACCACCTGCGGATTAAGGTTTTCAGACAAAAAGCAGTAGAAGATGAATACAATAACCTTCTATGCAAGTTTAACACCCACATGTTGGTATGCTACACACATGCAATCATTAACGTAAAATGAGCTTGTAGTCTCCTTGCCATAATGTTTGCTCTCTGTCAGATGCCAAATATGACTATTCAGTAGACTTCCTCAAGATGCTGCATTGGGTGGCTTATTTGTTAACTGTACAGAATGTGAGCACAGTTTTGGTATGGTGATTGACTCGACCATGTCATTTTCTACAATGTGCAGATCAGCTCATTGTCAGATAAGGGATACTGGTACAATCCGATCTCCATAGTCTCAAACTGTTTTAATCCCACTAGCTAATGCATTGCTTTCCATCCGACTCAACTCCTGCAACTCGCTTTCCACTGGAATCACAAAAAGACCTGCACAAACTACAATAGATCTCTCAAATCACACTTTTTTAGCCGTGGCTGCCTGCCCGGGTCGGGAGCGCCTCTGAGTAGGTCTCTTGAAGAGGCGCTATATGAATGAATTAATAATATCTTTTAGAATTAGCTAATAACGCCACTCTAGGTAAATAGGTATTGTTTGTTTGTGAAATGTGAATCGACTGATTTAAAAAAAAAATAATTGCAAAACATTTCTACATACATGTCTAGTGTTATGATTTCAGCATTACTGGATGTGATGCAAAGTTTCCTCAGCCAAGGTCAACGCAGCTAAACTTACTATTTTAAATAATAGCACTACATACCTATAAGTACTGCGCTTGATCAATGGAAACTGTGAAGCTTGATGTGCCTTGTACCGTGTCATTGTCATGTGCTAAGGCTTTCTCACTGTCTGGTCCAAAGCTTTGGAATTTCGCTACTCAGTTCTGTTTGTTTGGTAGCTTGTAATGTTCTTCAGATATAAACTCAAGACTCATCTCTTGCAATTGCTTAGCCATTATAACCTAGCTTCTAGTTTCTCTGACATATCAGAATTCAACCTGGTTTCTCTAATGGCTAATTGAATTTAAATACCATTTAACTTCGACCAACAATGCTTGCCCTGAGTATCATGATAACAGCACTATAATACAAGCCAGTACATGAGAATATATTTCAAATATATGCCATCGAGTAATGCAATGACATGCAACATGTCATGGTAAAACAAAATAAAACTGTTGCATAATTAGGCACTGCATCCTGTATGAATTTCAACCAAATACCATTTAACTTGAAGCGACCAACAATTGATGCCCCAAGTATTATGATAACAGCACTATACAAGCCAGTACATTAGATTAGATACAAAACCAATATCATTCCTCAAAAGCCCATTCTAGAACCTTTTACATAAAGACCAAGAACTACAGTATAACTGTAACTTGTTAACCTCGACGAAAACTGAAGTGTTCGAGAAGAAATTCAAGAAGGCTTTTGCTGATTGTGATGTTTAAATGCACTATAATCACTATAGATCTGTATTCGAAATTCAGTGGAGCAAGGCTTGATAATGAAAATATCAAGAACATTGGTCATAAGTGGTAAAGAAAAATTACGGTTAGGCCAGTCCATACAAGTATAGATGGCTTTGCTCACCTGTATGGTGGCCTTTTGCGTTCCGTTGCATACTGAAAGAGATCATCACGAAAAAACTTAGGAATGGAGTAGTCGAGCAACAGCTTTTTCCTCTTCGCATGCTTCACACAAAAGATATAAAAAAACAAGTTTATAAATTGGCTAGAGGGTAACAATAATGGCACAAATTTTTTACAATAAATATGGAAATGACCACAGAGCTAATAAAACCTTGCGAATGAAAATGACTACATGTTCATACAAAAGTAAATTATTTTTTAGGAGTTGATTTCTGATAATTATCATATCAACACTGAAAACCTTAAATATGTAAATATTTGAAACACCTTTTTTAAACATCGACTAAAGTACAAGTTTTATTACAACATCAGTGTTCAAACACAAAAATCGAAGCAACAGTACTTTTTATAAGGAAAGCATAGGATTTTCATACCAACTTTAAAACAAAGTTTTAACTTTCCTGAATTCTTACCTCTCCAAAACTGCTGTCAAATAAGTAGAGTGGACTGTCATCGTGGTTGTACTTCATGTATTTTACAAAGTATCTCATTTTCAGACGAACTGAATTGCCTTTATCATCTTCTCCACACTTGAAGCATTGGTTGCGATACTTCTTAGCAAGGCGCTGAGAAAATACAAACAAAATACTGCAGTTGGCAGGCTGTACGGAGTATATCTCATCAAGTAGCCTTGGCATGGCCTCATAACAAAGGCACATTGTTTTTGCTTAATAGTTGATGGGCACATTGTTTTTGCTTAATAGTTGATGATGCATTTCCAGTGAATTTCTAATCATTTTGATAAATTCTTGCATCAGACTTGAAAATCTGAAGTTGCCATACTGTTACCTACAAAAGTGATAAGATTCAGTGATCTTAAAGAAAATAATTCCATACCTCAAAGGTCCATTTTTCGTTCGCTATCCAAGTTGTCTGAGCATTAATAATAACAGCCGGCAAGTAGTTCTTTTCATATGTGTTAATGAACTCTAGTTCTGAAACTTTGTTGTAGTCGATGCGCTCCATTCTGTCATTAGCTTTAATATCTTCAGGACTAATTCTGAAGTTACATGCATAGTTCATCATTCTCCAGGCATGCTTTTCATTCAGTTCTAAATAAAACATTAAAAAAGGAATAGCCTACATATTCAGATTAGTTTATACATCACAGATACATAAAATGGGTGCGGGCCGAATCCCTGAAACCCGAATCCCGAAAGGAATTTCGGCGGATCCCCGAAATTGATTTTCTAAAAATGCGGAATACTTTAACTATAAATTGGCGTCGGTGAGGGTCGGTTATCAAGGGGGGTGAGTTCCTTGTTCCACGGACTCGCTTGGCTATTAGGCAGTGTCTCGGTTGTTGGCCCTTCCATTTGGAATGACGACCACTTAAGCTCCGTTTTTTACTTGTAAGCCATTGACAGGGTTCTACAAGTCCCTCAAGTCTTTTTTTTTTAGTCGTTGGGCCGAGTTGTTTCTTGAAGGGGCGCTATAAAATGTCTGAATGAATGAATGAATGAATGAATGAATGAATCAAAACGGGTTAGGTCTTTGTCCTGTGTACAATTTAACTCTGAATAGCGGCCGCAGAAATCTGTTTTCGGGAAATCGGGCTTTTATCTGTTTTCAGCGTTTTCGGGGATTCCGGTTTCGGGGATTCGGGCTGACCCCCATAAAATTCGTGCACATTGCAATCACTCTCATGCATTAGAAAATTGCGGCCAAATAATTCAATAAAATATCACTACACGGTTCAACAAAAAGCCAGAGCAGAATGGATCTGCATCTATATTTGTACCTATCGCCAAGTTTCGCAGCGTACTGACGTCGAGGTTGTCATGGAAAATTACTCAAATGCCATACATTCTCCTACTTCGGAAACCAACTAATCCCAATAATTTACTATAACTTGAACATGCACGGCCATTTTCGTTCACATCATTCGCAAGGCCTTGTTAGCTCTGTTTTTAATTCCAGATCTCATAATAATTCATGGATAAGAATGGACAAGATTGATGTACGTGACACACAGCACGCTTTTGATTCACTTGCGATGCACAGACTTACCTGATCTCGCTCTTCGTTTCGCTTCTCTTATTCGTCTTTTTGATCTTTTATCCATAGTATGTTGCGCACTTTTGCGTGTAGTAATTTGTCATCAGTCCCACAGAAATATAACTAATAATGCCACGAAAGCAGAATTAACGTAATAATCGAGAACTTTCGGATATCCCGCAAACCAAACAGATCAGCTGCAGATGGCGCCAAATAAGCCTCTTTAAACTTCACACGGTAAATGGCTTGTCAAGTTTTTAAAGAATTTTTATAAAGAAAGCCATGTCTTGAAAAGACCACAGATATCTCAATCACGATGAAGAAGGAGAAAGCGAAGAGAACAGGAATATGAAGAAGAATGCGATGAAGAATGTGAAGAAGCAGGAGGAGGAGAAAATATTGAGATAATAGGAATGGTGCTAATATTTCGTTTAATAAATAATAGGCTGACTTGAAATTTTTTTTAGAGCGCTATGAGCCTATACTAAAATGAAGCGCAGAGCATTTGGACTCACAAGCGCTGCATATCCTTAAAAATACTTGAAAATTTTCTTTTAACTTAAATACCCTATATAGGGATGTAGTGTTCTCTCGACGACCTAATTAGTTATATTAGAGCTTACCCTGCGCGCATAAGTCGTCTCTGTAACAGTATAAGAGAGCATGTGGATTGCGGCTCGCGTCCCGAAGGTGGCTTACTTCAGAGATCTAATATTAGCGGCTCTGTTCCGCTGAACACTAAGTTAGAACATGCCTATAGGACCTGTTCTAACTTGGCATGCTTACTATACAGTGAACAATAGATACAGAAAAGTGTCGGGTCTTGTTTATATAACAACTGCAATGCAGTTAACTTTTTAGATATAAAATCGACGGCTCTAACATCTTTGGTATGCAGATTACAGAGGAAAACATTGCCTGTCGGGAATATTACGTCTAAGAATTGAAACGAGGCGACATCTGTGGGTGAGAAAGCATACCAGATTATACAATTATTTGCATGCTTTTCTATTCCCTTAGAATATAGATTCCTTGACAAGTGGAGCATTTTCGATTGATAAACTAACGAAATGGCTAAACATCATCCAGATTTAATTTTTTGTCGAAAACAGCCGGGCGTCGGTAAGAATAAGAGGCAGAAATTATGACTGTTTAGTGGGATTAATTTTAAACCAGAATTATTGTATTTTGTGACGTATTGTACAGATGTTTCATTATCGCTCACCTAGTGCTATTTGTCTCGCTCGTGCATTCTGTTATGTATGCTCATGTACAGCACTTGGTTATCGATATATTTAGTTATATTTCTCGGATGTAATATCGATTTAAACTTTTATTGACAGTGCTGCCATAAATATAAAGTTTATTGAGTAACATCGACTGAATGACTGATACAGTTCCGACTTTGATTTACTGGGTAGTGGCCACGCAAATAAAAGGCGTAATTAATTATTCGTAGAAACATTTCTGTTTCCGATTCAGTATTTCTGTTTTCTTTGTTTTTGCAGCAATTGGAAGGCTTTGTGAAAAATGTGAGTCAACTTTCATTTACATTTAGTTCTGCTGTTTGAACAAAACACTATTCCGTGATCAGAGATTGGTAACTAATTTTGATTAGATTATAATCAATTAGCTAATCAATTAGATAAACAACTAATTCTAATTGATTAGGAATTTTGAGCTAATTCTAATCAAATAGATTTTTGTAATTTTGTTAAGAGTGAGTTAACAAGTTACTGCTGTGTCAAACTACTTGATTCAGTCAATGCAACCAATTTCTGAAATTGAAATCTAATGAGAGTTACAGCTCTACGATATCTTATGCCAACAAAAAAAGCATGCGGGCTAAAGAGACTACAGTAATTTGCTGTTGAAACTTGCTATGCTTTGATTAAAATTTGACAAATTCATGAAGCAAATATATTTGTGAATTATAATTCTAATTGTTAATCGATTACCTGCTGCTAATTATAATTCTAATCGATTAGCTGCAAGATTTTGCTAATTCTAATTCTAATCGATTATCTACAATTTAACTAATAATGCCCATCTCTTTTCATGATCATTTATGTTTTCATGAAATTTTATTTATTAGAATTGATTTTGCATTGTACTGCACGTTTGTCAGTATCTGGACATTTATATAGCTCCATTTACAACGTACCGTTATGTATATTGTTGCTTACATGCAGGGCCTAGGACAGGATTTGGAGGCCCAGGGCCACAACTAATTTTCAAGGCCTTTTTCAAATATCTTTTAAAAACTCAACAGAAAGGTTCAAATCATCCTTCGCATCTTCAAAGCCACGAATTTATCGATAATGCTTTGATAATTTAAAGTTCTAGCGATATCAGAATTAATGCTTAACATAGCCAATCCATTAAGACGCTGCTGACCCATCGTGGAACGGAGGAAGTTCTTTGTTCTTTTCTTGTTACTGAATAGGCCTAATCTTTCGGCATCTACAGCAGATAGAGGTAACGTCATGAAAACTCTCAAGGGAATAAGCACAGTTGGAAACAGATCGACCAGATTTTGAGTCACTATTTCTTGTAGTAGATTTCTTGGTGAAAGAGGAAGCTTGAAATTAATTTTGTATATTTCTTTGAGAAAAATAATTTCTTCGACGAGCTCAGGTGATATGTCTTCTAAGCGGCTTAAAGTATATCTCGTAGCTGCCTCTTTCAACTGATCGTCACTCAAAGAATTGAATTGCCATAAAAATTCAAAATTCTCCACGATGTTTGCAATTAGCCTATAGCTGAGAATCTTGTTGAAAGACTTTCAGAGAGTGTTGAAAGAATCTTATTGAAAACTTTTCTATAAAAGTCTTCAGCTTCCTCTTGCGCCGTGCATTTGCGATTGATGGTGAAGGTTTCTGATAATTCAAACTTCAAAACCGCTTCTTTACTCTTTTCAATTATTTAATCAAACTTCATGCTCTCAATTGAGTTCCGCAGAGAATTTGCATAGCGCTACATTTAAATTAATAACTCCTTCGTAATTCCCCATTTCAATAAATAACTCCGTAATTCCGAAATTCTGAGGCCCTTTATCAAGTGAGGCCTGGGGCCAAATGGCCCCAGTGGCCCCCCCTGTCCTAGGCCCTGCTTACATGAATGTTAAATAGATCTTAAAATTGTGGCTGAGGATAAGTTAAAAGTTTTTCTGCCCTATATGTGGCATAGAGAAGATAATGTATTTTTCTGACTATAATATGCTCCTTGCTATTAGCCGCAGTGGTATAATGTTATATTAAACAAGCAAGTCTGTTAATAAGGCCAGGTTTTCAATTTGTAGCAAATATAATTCCAAATGTTCATTCATCTTTTGGCAATTTTTAGGTCGCATTGGTATAGAGGGCACACCCATATGGGTTTCCGATCAGAATGCTACTGTTAAATATTTTATGTTTGCTAACAACAGCCATGAATATATGGCCATAGTTGCAAACTCAAACAAATAAGTTTCTATTGAAATATAAGAAATTACACTTTTGATATTAAAGATTTGCAAAATTTGTGATAATATTATTAAGTACTTGATCCTATACATGAATCCAGCCTCCAAAGACACTCTATTGAATGAAATAAAGTCACTGTTAAATATTAAACAAGCAAATATTTTAATAAGTCCAGGGTTTACAATTTGTAACGAATATAATTGTTGATTGAATTTTTCATATGTTCATTTGTCTTTTGTCATCTATGGAAAGCTATCAAGTCCTCATCATCACTTTTAAACAGTTCCACTAAGGCTGGTAGTAAATCTGATGTTGGGTCTTCACTTTCTTCATATGTGCTGCCACTGTTTACTCCCTGTTATCTTTTATTATTTACACCTTGATGGTGATGTTGGCCAGGTTATTGGATATTACATTAAAGGTTTAAATTTTAATACAAGCAATCAGGCGCCAGTGCAGAGTTGTATCAAATTATCGGACATTGTGTAATTACGGGTGGACGATATAGGAAACTGCCGTTACTTGTAATAAGGTTTTAGTTTTCGTGTTGGCGCCTATAGTCGGCAATTGTCATTTTAGCATTCTGGGGCTGCACAACAAACAAGACCTGTTCATGGAGTAGGATATTGAATTAGATTCACATGGCCAGTGCAGTGTTTCGTGCAAGTCAGTGCAGGTCACGTCCCTCCATTGTTTTTAACTTTGCTTTGATATTGGTGTAGTGGCAAACGTAAATGGCCTTTGGTCTGCCACTGGTAATAAGTCCTATATATGTCTGATTTTGCCTTAAATTATAATAGTCGTATAATGTTATAATGTTGCTTTTTAAGGTTATGGAAAATGTGTCATCTGTGACAGTGACTTGTCTGTTGGAGTGCATGTCGGTGCAGGTCGTGTTCCTCAATTGTTTTTAACTTTGCATTGATATTGGTATAGTGGCAAGCGTAAATGGACTTTGGTCTGCCACTAGAAATAAGTCCTATGTATGTGACTCATCTGCACAAAACCAGTCTTAAGTCTTTTTACTTTGGAGTATTATACACCATTTTAAAGAGAAACACATCCTCTTTACAACAACACCAAAATTATCATTCTATCGCAATCCTGACTGAATTTATAGATAAAAAACTACTTGCTTGTACGGAAACTATTTATCCAAGAAAAATGCATCTAAAATTGGCCCACAGAATTTTCTGAATCATCATCGGTTGTCAGTAGATAATTTTTTATGTGTGTGACTTCTCTGAATAGAAGCTTCGCAATGTAGTCGGCCATTATCTTAATTTTGATTTAAATGAATTACTATTTATTTTTTCAGCAAACACGGTCCTGATTCTTTTGAAACAGCGTTAAATAAACGCACTTAACTTGTACGAAATCATCCAAATAATACTATTCAATGTAACTTTTTCTCAAACTTTTGTTTCTTTATAAAATATATTTTTTTAAATTATAATCAGTAATAATCTAACATTTGAAAAAATGACTTTGAGTTTTGCTAATTTTCTTGAAACTGAATATTCCAACTTACGACTGGTTTTGTGCGGATGAGTCACATATATCTGATTTTGCCTGAAATTATAAGTGTTATATTGTTATAATGTTGTTGTTTTTAAGGCGACGGAAAATGTGTCATCTGTGACTCGTATGTTCGTCCCTGTACTTTAGTTCGTATTTGTGACGAATGCAACTATGGTTCCTATCAGGGGCGATGTGTGATTTGTGGTGGACCAGGAGTTTCAGATGCCTACTACTGCAAGGAATGTACTATCACAGAGAAAGACGTATGTATTCAAGATACAATTTTAGAATACTTTAATATATGCTTGGCCTAAAATGTTCCTTGAGATCCCTGTATTTCTTCTTTGCACTGGAGGGGCTTCACCAGCGAAGATTTTTCAATCTTCAGTCGACTGAGGTCCTGCTCCTTGTGTAATTTTTATACAAGTTTTTCCACGCTAGCAACAATGCTTCTTACATCAACTTGGCTGACTGATTCTGTGTGAGAATGCTCAGTAGGGTCTTCTATTAAATTTCTATTGGCTGTGTGTCAGCTATGTTTACATGAGCTGTAGTTACATCTTCAGATTTCTTTCTATGCATTTTCTGTTAACTTTGATACACATATCCATTTAGTAATAAAAACTCTTTATCTTTCTGACTGTACAAATTCTAAAGGCATTTTACACGGTAGAAAGATATAATAGTATAAGACAGCTACAATAGTTATCTAGGTCAAAACACTGTGCACAAAGATCTTAAACCTGTTAAAATATCTATAATTGCATACATGTAGTGCGGTAATAGTGACTATGCATATAACAATTGTTGTAATTCTTGTAGTTTGCAAAGGGCACCGCCATAATTGAACTGCATAGCTCTTTGTACAGTCTGTAGACCCTACCTGTGCCGAATTGTCTTGCGACGAATTGTCATGGAGATTGGTTCATTTTATTTTAGGGATCGTGCATCTCAGTTTTTGCCATTATTGCCATTTCATTCTGAAATAAGTTGTCTGTCAGCATACAACATGAGTTTCCTGCTATTTTGGCAGCAGTTGGAAACCATTGTGTTTAAACGTGGTTTTATGTAGCTAGTTCAGGAACATCCTTGATGACTTTACCTTGAAAAAGCATTTCATTGCAAAGTCCATGGCCACTGTGAAGAAACTAGACCTTAAAACAGAGTTCTTAAATGCCAAGTAGAGCTCTGTGAATTTTGAAGTCTTGGTTTATTTTGTCTCTTGCAAAAAACGCAAAGTAGCTTTGTGATGTAAACGCAAACTAATTTAGTGTGCTTACCCTTTCCTGCAATTATAAAATCTTTATGTATAATGATAAATTTTAAAATATGCCAGGTACTTTACTGTTGGCTTTCTAACATTAGTTTGGGATGCATTTCATCCAGCAGTTTAGCAGTGTTTTAACTTTTTTGTTCATTGTTTGGGTATTAGAATGAACCATTTTGTGATTTATTTTGTAGAGAGATGGTTGTCCAAAAATTGTGAATCTTGGCAGTGCAAAGACTGACCTCTTTTATGAAAGGAAGAAATACGGATTCAAGAAGAGATAGTCTGTACAAAGCTATACATTTTGGACAGACAGTTTCTGAATTTTCATACATTCTGTGCATCAGTCATAAAATCATATCTATATAAGCACTACCACTAATAACTACTTTTGGCTGGCAGCAGGTCTGGACTTTGACTTAGATTATAGAAATTCATAAGTTTAAGAAAAATACATTAGACATCTGTTTCAGCAGTAAAGTGGTTTTAAGCTAATGGAGAAAGGGTGAACACTGCATTATTTCCTCTGATGATTTTGCCAACAGCGACAGGCAAAAATTTGACTGATGTTAATAATGTTAGGCACATGATCAACACCAGGATCTATCAAATTGATCTGATGGTAGGAATATTAATATAGTTTTTGAGTATATAGACTGGGAGGATTTGTTACTGAAGTCTTGAAAGTAAAGAATTTATAAAACTTTGCTTCATGTTGATTTAATTACAATAGTAATTTTTTACATAGTTTGCATTGGGTTAGAATACTGAGTGAATTGTAGGTATGGTTAACAGTGGATTGTGGAATAACATTATTTTGTTGTTTAATATGTGGGTTTATGAAATGATGAGCTTTGATGTTTTTGGCCATACCATTGTTTCTTTTTCAAATCAGCCTATCACAGATGTCGTTGCAGTGAAATTGTCCACGATCATACTATCCGGTCAATAGATAAAAGAAAGGTCACGGTTTTTATTCCTGTTGACTATCTTTTATACCAGCGAACATGATATAGGCCTACTTCTTCAGAGTCTTGAACAATGGCTCAATGGCTGGGACTTTGGGCGCTGATTTGCATCTTAATAATTCCTGTGCCTTTGCACTCTGTCTCTCAAATGTAAAGCATTTATCTCGCTACAGGCTTTTTTAAGCTCTGACATACCACTCCAACAGCATTCCGGCCAGGGTTCCCACTCTTCTGGATAGTCAGGGAATTTCAAAAGTGCCTGGAAAATCAGGGAATTTCATTGTTGATCAGGGGGAAAAGCTGTTATGTCCCATTTTGGCTGAATTTGTCAAAGGACATGAAGGACATAATCATTCCAAATGATGTTCCCGACAGTGAAATTGCCAAGAAAGTAACTGAAACTTTTATCATTTTGTTGAACCGAATATTTCGAAATGAAGAGGTGGAAAGGGTCCAGTATCGGGGAGGAGGTACCGGTAAATAAAATATTAAAGATAGTTTTATTCTTCAAACTTTTGTTAGTAGTTGTTTCTGGAATTTTTTGGAAAGTTATTGGGAACGTGAGGGAATTTAAAAAACAATTAGTGGGAACCCTGCCAACTTTCGGACTCTTTAAGCCAGTTCTAACCACTAACTTTTTCAGTTGCATAAAAACTTCCCAAGTTGTCTCCAGTGTAACAAGATTACTTCCTGTTCTGGAATACATGTTGTCATCTGATTATTAACGAGTAGGCCTAGTTTAATAGTTCATAATTGCAACTCCATGCCTATATCTTATCGATTTCTAATTTTTTTTACACTGCACAGGCCTACAATTTTTGGGGTCGGAATTTTGGACCATAGGACAGAGGGGCTCCAGTCAAAACTTTGGGGACAGTCCCCATCTGTCCCCCGGTGATTTACGCCACCTAGTAGTTAGTAATGAGCCACGGTACGTTGTGTATAGGCCTACGTTCGAAGAAGTCATCCAAGGTTGTTGACTGGGCGTATAGCATTGTTTTTCATTTAGCGTTCGTGATCTGCGGTTGGTCCTAAGCATCCTAAGCCTTGTACACCCTCTCCACGTCAGCAGCCGCAGCCGGATGGGGATGGATGAATGGGTGGTGCGAGTTTCCAATTAGCCCTTTATTATCACTTGTCACGAGACGTGAATAGTCTTTAAAGCGTCATTGGACGAGGAAATCCTGGGTGAAACTGATACCCTGACAACATTTGCAGACGAGGTTTAGGGCGATGGCGTGTTAATTATCGTGTCCAAATTAGTGTTTCGGTGATTTAATGACATCTGCGGCTGGTTTCTTAAAATACGACCTAATCCATTATCCATCTGCTTCTGTGTGGTCAACTGGAATGGCCAACTCTACGCTTTCTTGGAAGGACTAACGTCGGCTGGAGAGATTCATTTGTGCAGCTTCGAATCGTCTAAATCAAATCCACAAGTCCAATCCTATGTTCACATGCCATCTTGTGGAGGTCGACAATCCCTTTGATATGACGCAGCTCTCGTCAATAACCTGGGGCCCTGCGTTGAACTTTAGAGTTGAACTTTAGAAATTTCGAGATTACGATTACGATTGCGCGCTTTCTCAGGCCGATACAGTAGGCTATGCGTATGAATGATAGTAGGCCAGTGTGTGTGTGTGTGTGTGTGTGTGTGTGTGTGTGTGTGTGTGTGTGTGTGTGTGTGTGTGTCTGTGTGTGTGTGTGTGTGTGTGTGTGTGTGTGTGTGTGTGTGTGTGTGTGTGTGTGTGTGTGTGTGTGTGTGTGTGTGTGTGTGTGTGTGTATGTATTATATAAGATGTGTGATGATGATGATGATGATGATGATGATGATGATGATGCGTTATGATGATGATGATGATGATGATGATGATGATACTTCTGACAGCAACAGCAATAACAACAATAATCATGATGATGTTGATGATGATGGCAATGATGATGATAATTTCATTCTGACTGGATTAGGCCTAGACTATATAGAATTTACGTAAGTATAGGATTGACTGGACATAATTGATGCAGTATCCGATATTGCCGGGATTTGGGGAGTCAGAGGTTGGACCCCAGCTTCTTATTTTGACCCCAAATTCATTACCCACAGTCCTACTCCAAATGACTCCATAATGTATGATGTAGGTTGATAATGTGATATGACAGGCAGGGGGTGCAGCCGGTTCATTGCTGCTGGGCCCAGAGTGTAGTTTCTGGATGTTCCGGTGGAGTTACCGATCAAGGTCCAGTAACTGTTGTAAGATTGATGGTGCCCTGCTAGCCTGCAGTGCCCTTCACATCGTTAAGTCTTCAGATATAAAAAGTTAAAGTTGTAAATAAGCGGTCCAAAATACAGATCAGGGGCCCTGAAATGTTTGCTTTCTTGTGGAAATATCTAACCATGTCAGCAAGTGGTTTGGAAGGAAAAGCCCTTTAGCTTTAGCAAAGCAATGTCCTGCTTCCCTTAATGGTCAGGATTTCATAACAGAAATGCAACGTTTACCCTCTGTACACAAGGCACCTTTTGGGTGTGTCCAATTAACAACAATGGACCTGTTGAACTTATTAACACGGTACAATCTTTCCGAGCTATTTCCAAATCTAACTTGATATAGCGCCCATTCAAGATACCTACTCAGAGCTCTACTCCCGGCCCAGCCACAGGATAGGAGAATGCGGATAGACGAGAAAGGATCGATCTCGACATCCTGAGGTACCAGAAAGAATTAGAACGACATGAACCAGGCGTTGCATGATGGATTTGCGTGTAAAGGGGAACAAGCAAGTCGTCATGACTCATGAACCGTGGAACGAGGAGATCGACTGCCACTGCAGACCGAGGATTTAAAAATTCAATAAGTCCTAATCCATTCTTATTACTATAAACCTATCATGTAGGCCTATATCGAGCAGCAATCACAGAATTCAATATTTCCGTTAAAAACTGAGAAAAAGTTTTTTTATTCGTCATGGAATTATATATTGTCGTCCGCGAATGTCTGTCTGTTCTGCGTAGAGTCGCGGGCTACCTTAGACCTGTCTGTCTGTTTTTCCATGCGTCCATGAGTTGAATGAATTTTCTGCAATGTTTCTGTTGCTAGAATGGCAACCCAGAGATGTGGTGGACCACATGCAGGCAGGTGAGGCTTAGTCGGTCTTTCTCTCTCTTGGTCCGACGATCACCCGCCGCCAGGAAGGATCTTTCCCTCGGTCGTTCTTCTTTCCGGTACCACAGGATGTCGAGCTCCTTTCTCGTCCATCTCCACTCTCCTATCCTGTCAACTCATGACTCGATTATACCTCAACATACATCTCTACAATTCTGATCTTTCTGACAACGCAACCACCACATGCACTTCTTCTCGACGCTTTCTCTTTTGTACAGCACATAATTATCTGTGTCCACGTATAGCAGGGGACATACTCTTGATGTCTTTATTAGACCTACAGATGTACCTGTCCTCCAAAACCCCTCAATCTCCACCCCAGCCTCTCAGATCACTCTCTGATCAGCTTGTGCATCGATCGACAAACAGTGTCATCGACTCGTGATGTTGTGAAGAGCAGATGCTTCACAAACTTCAGCCTGGATGCATTCACCCAGGACCTTCTTGCCACTGAAGTCTTCCAAATGGCTTCTACATCTCAACCTTCGCCTGACCTTGAGCTGGCCTTTCCATTCTACGATTCCACACTGCAAGACCTTCCATAGATCGTCATGTTCCTCTGCGCACCTTCAACATGCGACCAAGAGCAGAATGCCCGTGGTTTGAAGAGGGGAATGTTCGAAGTCAAAGAGGTTAACCAGGAGACACGAAAGGCTGTATCGCCATTTGGGAATAGTCGAAACCCGAAAAGCCTGGATTAAACAACAGTCAATCAACGACACCTCTTTCAGAACAAGCGTGCTGAAATCATACGTAGCACGGTAGCCGACTTGGCGATGCACACAAAAGCAAAAACACGTGAAACATCCTGCACGGTACTCTGTTCTCCATCCAGATCTCCAGACTGAGTTGTTGAATAGTTCCTGTATATATATACAGTTAGCAATGTTAGAGATAGCACTGTAAACTCTCTTCGTCCTGAGATATCTCCTTACTACAACCTAACAATCAACCTTTGACCCTAGGTGTAACTCGATCCTGACCATACTTTGCTGGCCTACTTGTGAAATCTACATCAAAACACTGTAAACTTGACCCCGTGTCTACATGGATTCTAAAATCTCAACCTAAAACTTTTTTGCCTTTAATATTATCCTAGTTTTCCTTAATAACCTTTCTCTTTCACATGGCATACTTTCTAACTCTCAGAAAATCGTCATCGTCTCAAGAAGCGTGGTCATGAATCCTGATCCCACTCTCTGTCCTAACTATACAGCTACCTGTAATGTCTCCTTCCTATTTAAGATGATAGATAGAGAGTAGTCCACACTTAGCTCTACCCTTACCTCTCTGCAAACACCTTGCTTCTGCCTCTTCAGCCGTCCTGAAAGTCTATAATGACCTAGTCCTTGCTGCCGACAAGCGTTATGGATAGGCTATGTGACTACCTTAATACTCGTAGATTTCTCTGCTGCTTTGGACTGCGTAGATCACTGCATCCTTAACGTCTTGCAACAGTCTTTTGGCATCTCTTGTACTCTATATCCTCAATTGGTTTGTGCCCTGCTCTCTAATCGCACTCAGTAAGTTTGCATCAACTTCTTCATATCAGCCATCGCTGATGTGATCTTTGGTGTCCCACTGTTCTTCCTCTATACTTCTGCAATATTAGCCATTGCCTCTCGTTATAGCACAGAAATTCATCTCAATGCTGATGACACTCAGCTTTATGTACATAATTATATGCGACTAAATGAGGTTGAAGATGGCACCCCGTCAAAAGCGCGCAAGACAACTGCGCGCCGACAATAGCGCGCATGCATCGAGACGTAAAGACAAACAAAACTGAAGAAACTCTTGTGTAATTAATAAGACAACAGCGCTCACAACGGTAAAAATATATATGTCAAATGAAGTGAAGTTATGAGAAACAGTTAGGGCCTACTAGCTAAAAATCTTTATATAGGCATACAGTAGTTAATGTTTGTTGAGTGTTAGTTCACTACTTAACGTTTGTTTGTTTGTCCTTCTTTCAAATTGTAAGGTTATGGAACTTATGGGCGATTCCGCGCAGATAGTCGAGCAATGGTACGGTGCAGTAGGCCTATGTGGGAACCAAGGCCAACAGGCGTCGGTTAAGTCTGACGTATACTTGGTTTTCGTTGCCTCGGGTTGTCGAAATCTAGCTCGAAAACGCTCGATCATGAGCTCTATATGATCCTGCTCCTTTCGAAATTATTTACTAATTTACTAATGATATGTTGACCAATCGTATGTCAAGTTGCCGTCGTCCAGGGGCAAACACATTCTTTGCATCAATTAATAATTTTTACACACATTTAATCAATAGAGGTGGGAAATGCTTTGAAGTTTATAATTCAAAGGGATAGTGCAGTCTTTTGGTCTATGCTGCGCGCTTTCGTTGGCGCTCATTTGACCGGCAATTTTTGCTGCGTTCAATTGACGGCGCGCTTTTGACGGCGCGCATTTGTCTTGCGCGCTAATAACGGGTCACCGTTGAAGATGCCACAAATGGACTTCATGCCTGCGTTGGGGTCTGTCTATTAACCTCAAACTTAACCCTGACAAATCCGAGCTCATCTGGTTTGACCGTTCCTCCAAGCTCCTATACAGCATGCTGAACTCTCACTCTCTACTTCCTCCTCTCCACTCTCTCCATCACCTACTGTTACTTGAAGTCATCGTTGACTCAACACTTTCCCCATGCAGAGCCTCAAATAGCTGCCATTTCTCGGGCGTGTGTTTGACCAAAGAAGAATCCAACAGCTGCACTCTATTCTGGATTAAGTATAGCTGAAAACATTGATACACTATCTTTACCTTACGCGACTTGATTACTGCAACTCTATACTCTATGCCTATGGTCTCCCTGATTTCACCCTGCTTCCTCTAACCAAAATAATGCATCGGCGTGCGAGACCATGTCGCCGCGTACTCGGCGCGTATGGACCCTGGGCAAGTCCTTCGCTCGCAATTGCTCATGCGCTTCGGCGTGAAACTCCGATTCTGTGCCCGCGCTGTAGACAGGAGCGCCTCTGAGTAGAAATCTTGAAGGGGCGCTATAACAAGTGCTCATACATACATACATACATACATACATGCATACATACATACATACATACATACATACATACATACATACATACATACATACATACATGCATACATGCATACATGCATACATGCATACATGCATACATGCATACATGCATACATACATACATACATACATACATACATACATACATACATATCACACTTGGTCTTCGTTTTCTGCATTGGCTTCCTCTCTGTGAGCGTATCTGTTTTAAGCTGGCACTCCTCATGTACAGAGCACGCGCAGATGATCTGTCGTCTTACTAATTTCCATTGTCACACCCTGCAACCCTGTTAAAGGTTGCTCCTCTCTTCGATCAGCATTTGCTGGCCATATATTGTTCCTTGAACACATCTAATTGTCTTTGACCGGCGTTCACTCACATGCAGTTGCCGGTCCCTCGATCTGGAACTCTACCTTCTCAGTCCTCATGTCTATTTATGACTGTCGGCTTCAATGTGAACTTATGAGCTTCGTTAGGCTCGAGGGCATTACTAAATTACAGTATGTATGTATTTATCCATGTATGTATGTATGTATGTATGTATGTATGTGTGTATGTATGTATGTATGTATGTATGTATGTATGTATGTATGTATGTATGTAAGTATGTATGTATGTATGTATGTATGTATGTATGTATGTATGTATGTATGTATGTATGTATGTATGTATGTATGTATGTATGTATGTAGGTACGTAGGTACGTAGGTACGTACATGTAGGTTGGTACGTAGGTATAATAAGTCTGAGTTATATTGTGATAGGTGTGTGCCCATGTAATACGTGGCGTTGGCTTTATTTCGTTTCGCCCTCCGATTCTTTGCTTAATTCGGAGCTAATCGAAATTGCGATGGATCATCCTAAGGATCCGCTATGGCTTACGTTCACGCACGCAACAAATCCGGTTTAGACAGAAAATCCCGGATTCAACCGAAGCCATAGAGCGCTAACGAGCGGGAGGGTGAAGACCGGCACGCCATCGTCATGATGATGATGTTGGCTGCTGAGGAGGGAGGAGGAGGAGGAGGAGGAGGAGGATGCTGGGTTTGTAGCATCCTCCGCATCAGCAGACATCCCTCAGCTTATTCGTCGCTGATTGTGGATAATGACGTCAAGAATAATAAGGACCGGATCAGGCGCACTATAAAGACTTCGGAAGAGACGTGAGTTGGTCAATGCGACTCTTCAGCTATAGGCCTACCTGTGCTGCAGTCGACGTGTATGAGGGACAACTGGCGGTGGCTGTCGATAGACAACTTGTCACATCGCGACGTCACCGGTGCAGCTGAGAGCCAGGGTTAACGAGGAGTCCGTTCCACGCGATTTTTCTTTTTCGACAGACTTAATCCGTCTCCTGACTGCGAATCGCTGGTAAGCTAAATGTGCTGGCTTTGTTTAGAAGCTGTTTTACTCTTAATTTAGCTTATACTTATAAGATTTATGGCAACAGAAGTGCAAAGCAGGCACGAGAGAGTGCAAGATGTAAGTCCTATAATTATGTTGCTTTCCTGAGTCAGGTTATGGTAGGCTACACAGAAGTAATGAGCCTGGATTATTTGTGGCTTATTCGAAAGTAATTGAAGATTATTACTACGGAAAACGTGCGTAGTAAATCCTAATCACAGTCGCTCCTAATAGCTGGCGTTCACTAATGACATCTAGGCTACCTGTCTATAGGTTTAAGCGATGTTTGTGTCTTTTGGTCGGTTGTTGCACTCAAATCTACAGTGACCTCTCTACTCGGAGACAGTAGTCCAACTGTGGGACACCAAAACTAAGTCACTGAGTACATTTATGTAATTACGAAATAAGAATCCATCAATCAAACTCTGGTACTTTTGAATCCTTTAATTGTTACACTCTCCTCCCTATAAGCATTTGCCCACCGAGCTCATGCAAGTCCCGTATGTGGCCAATATAGAGCCCTATAGGTCTTATCTAATGTGAAAGGGCTGCCTGGTTGCTTTACTTTCACTCATGTACTGCGGAATTTGTTCCACTTCCATATCCGATATTTCATGTCTGTTATGTATGTATATTCGTTTATTTCAGAAAACAACAGGAGAACGCTGTAGGTTAACAATAACAGTTGACAGTATGGCTATAATTATGGATGGGTTAATTAGTACATGTTTTTATATATAACACTCTAGGAATAAAGGTCATCGAGTCTTTATCGGGGAGGGTGAAATTGTGTGCCCTTTGTCGGAAGTTATATTTATATAAGGTTCACGTTGCACTGGGCAGAGGCCACGGAGAACATGAAGGTCTTCTGGAGTCATTTAGCCTATAGTGCCTATTCCTCCTCCATCCTCAACGCTGTTTATTTAGACTTTGATTCTCTGATCGAGTCAGTTATTTCACTTCCCTTCTCGCACATTGTTTTGTTTCCACTCTGGAACTTCTGAGCCCTAGCTCTAGTAAGTTCTACCTCGATCCTCACTTGATAGTAGGCCTATTTAGGTCGAACTGTGCAGTCCAATCGCCCCAGCTTAATGTTGCTTCTGGACTCAAATTTCGGATCCATCCACAAGTTTTTCTTCTTGTACCAAAATCTGTTTTAAAAAGTCACAAATTATCCATCCATCTCGTATGCAGTCTACACCGCTACAGTACCTTAAACAAAATATCATATAATACTCATACATTCGGCTCCACTCATATGCGCCTGGGATGGCGAACCTTTTTAAAGGTGCGTGCCAAAATGCCACTTAGGCCTAAACATCTGAAAAATCAACGTCGCGTGCCCCTCAGAATTTTGCAGTATATAATTGTTTTTCTCGTGTATGTATTAATTAATAATAATAATAATAATAATAATAATAATAATAATAATAATAATAATAATAATAATAATAATAATAATAATAATAATAATATCTTTTCTTTAATAAGCGCCTGACAAACGCACTGCGCTGTACATTTACATGTTATGCAATTTAAATCTTAACTACTAACAGAACAGACAGCCTGCAATACACGGCGCTAATAGCAGCCTACAAAGCATATCCGCCCAACGGGGGCTGGAACTCGGTACCTCTTGCTCTATGTGCCAGATGTTATCCAATGCGCTATCGGGCAAAGCGTAAAAAGGAATTCAAAGACATTATTTCAAAGATGATTTTTAGAATGTTACAATGAAGTCCTTCGTAAAAGAAAATGTGGATTCCTACAGTGATTTCGTATTTCCAAGTTTGAAATCTTGGGAGACGCTCCCAATTCTGCGTACCCAGAAAATCTGAGTGCGTGCCACTTTTGGGCACACGTGGCATAGGTTCGCCATCCGTGGCCTATGTATAATTTCTGCCTCAAGTCCAACAAATATCGGCCTCGAACCAAATTTTGGTGGCTTTTGGTCAGATCGGTTCTAATCTCAGTTTAATCGGTCCGGGCCTCGGGTGCGTAGGTTTTCTTGTTAGAAGGCAGTGGTTAAATTCAGCAGGACCCAGCCGGATCTCAAATCCCGCACCTCTGATTTGAGATCCGTCACCGGAACTATGAAATCTGCCACCTAAAAAGTAGACCTGTCACCTAAATTCATTCATTCATTCCAAGAATGTATATAACGCCCCTTCAAGAGTCCTACTTGATCAGAGGTGCATCCTGCGCAATTCTAAATGACGTTAGAGTCAATATGACCAGACAGTCAGTCGAAAACCAACACAGCTCGAATAATAGATGACTAGAAGAGTCAACACTGGCAAGGTCCCGCAAACACGGAGAGCCCAGTCAATGCATTCTCATCCAGAGCTGATGGTTGGCACGTTATTCGAAGTTCCTGGTCGCGGTATAGCGTACGTCGTAAAAGAGGAATGCCGACAGGCGACGAGAGTCGGAACACACGCATCTCGACACCATGGCAATTCCTCGTAGATGGTAGATGGTAGCGTCCGGGCATCCCTCTGGCACTGGATCGGAAGACGGACGACTTTCTTAGTCGGGGACCACAGGTACGGATCTTTCAGTGCCATAAGAAAGATCAGTAAGTCTTATATTACGCGCCTCCAGTAGGCTACGCTTTTGTTTAGAATTAAGCGAAAATCGTTCGCTGCCTCAATTGTGCTTAGGATAACGGTATCAGAAAATATATAGTTTCCAGTTTAGATTAGACCCGATCATCTATAACGACCTAGCGATCTATTAGACAAGGCCCCCTCCGAACTAACAACACTCTCGCTTGGGTATGATAAAATATATTATGGTAAAATATATTTACAATAAAATGTAGGCCCTACAACAAATAAAGGCCTACAGTTCGAAAATAAAACAGGCCAACATTCGACAACTGCAGCTTTCAAGAACAGCAGCCGAACAGTTCATCTAACAGTCGCTCTACCAAAAAAGCAACTCTGTGTGTTGCAAATGACTCGAGACAAAGAGCAACTGACGTATTTGAAACTCACGTGAGGGTGACTGTTATAGTTGGGAAACCTTAGCCTACTGTTTACATGTTCCAAATTTTGTACCAATAGCCTGTCTTACAGGCCTGCAAATTTATTGTACAGTTAACAGACTGTTGGCCTACTGTTTAGTGAATTACTTAATTGGTCTACAGGCCATGAAAAATCGGAGAAAACAAAAACCAAAGGATGGCAAATAGTATACATGTAGGGCTTTTTGTAGGCCTAGGCCAAATGCATAATTTATACAGTTCATTACAGAAAAGAAATCGGTGACGTTCGGACGTTTTATAGGAATAACCTGACTTCGTTCTCCTTAAAAAAGCTCTAATACGAAGCTCGTTTTATAGGAATAACCTCACTCTGTTCTCCTTTACAAAGGCTCTAAAACGGAGCTCGTTTTATAGGAATAACCTCACTCGGTTCTCCTTTACAAAAGCTCTAACACGGAGCTTGTATTCTGGGAAAATCATCACTCGGTTCTTCTTTGCAAAGGCTCTAACACGGAGGTCGTTTTATAGGAAAAACCTCACTCGGTTCTCCTTTGCAAAAACTCTAACACGGAGCTCGTTTCATAGGAATAACCTCACTCGGTTCTCCTTTACAAAAGCTCTAAAACGGAGCTTGTTTTATAGGAATAGCCTCACTCGGTTCTCCTTTACAAAAGCTCTAACACGGAGCTTGTTTTATCAGGGCCGGATTTAAGCATGGGCTCCACGGGCTCCAGCCCAGGGGCCCCCACCACTTAGGGGCCCCCACCAGTTGCAATTTTATTTTTCCCCTTCAGTTCACTGCGTGTGCTATCTGACTAAGAAAGATATTTTAAGATTGACTAGTGAGCGGATCTGAATCAGAGTGGTCGACTTCTGAATGATCAATGTACTATACAATCATGATTTTGAAATATCCCGTTAATATTGTTCACGACTTAAGCGTGGCATCTGCAGCTGTTGACAGATCATCTTACTTTCAACTCAGACCCAGGTCGTCTAGTAGGCAGATGTAGGCAGATACATCATGGAAATATCTCATGTATCATACATGAGATACGTCCCAGGCTCGGTCCCCATGCAGCAGACAGAACGTGTGCACAAGCCAGCATCTTGAGCTTCACCCCGCAACAGCATCTTGTTTCAGGGTGAGAGGCTGGGAGAAAGTGAGTATTCTGCCTAAGCTACAGCATTCCGTTCCGGTGGTGCTTTTGACCTCTGATGACCCAAGTGTTTGAATGTAGCAGTGTCGATCACAGCTGTAAGCTATGATTTCTGTGCTGGTAGTGGCTTTGAGACATGCAGTCCTATATAGGATTCTAAATTTATGTATGCATTGTATCAGGCCATACAACACAGTTTGAGTTTGCAAATCAGTATTACTTAATATAATTCGAAGAGTCTTCAGTAATTTCAGCTGACATGAACCGAATTGGAGATCGGCATAAGGGCACTAATCGGCCTAGTGGCTCTCAAAAACGCAAGTTAAGTAAAGAAAAAGCTTCTCAAAATGAGAAGGTTCTTGCAAAGACACCTCGTATTACTGCTTTCCTTCAAGTCACGGAGTTTGAGAGCAGAAATTTGTGGCAGAATTTGTTCAAACAAGAACACGCCATCAAAACGTACGTCTCCTTCCATTGGATTATGGTTGAGCGCCAGAAGCCGCGCTCTCTGCTTCAGAGAAATTTAGGATTGACAATTTTCTACCCGTCATCGATCAATTCACAACCGAGTTGTCAAAAAGCATCATACGAACTACTCTGCTCAAGGTTTGGTTTTCTGTCTAGGCTTGAATCATGTAGTGATGAAGAAATACACAACTCAGCAAAAAATCTTGTAGCAATATATGGCGATGATCTCGATGAAAGCCTTGGCAATGAGCTCGTGCAGTTTTCTTATTTTGTCAAAATGTTTGAAGACGAGACAGGTAGCGCAGGCCTCAGCATAAGTCAGGAGCAATTCATGTACCAATTAATACTTGACAAAGGTGTTGAAAGTTCATTTCCAAATGTGGAAATTATGCTAAGTAGGCCTACTTGGTGCTCATGGTCACAAATTGTAGTGCTGAACGCTCATTTTCTAAGATGAAGATAATTAAGAACAGGCTTCGCACAAGTGTGACACACGATAGACTTCGCCATCTTGCAGTGTTGAGCATAGAGAGTGACATTCTACGCCAATTGGATTTTAATCAGTTTATTGATGACTTTGCCAACAGAAAAGTGCGTATAAAGTCTCTATTGGGCCTATTCAAATTTAGATCTAAGTGTAGGCCTAACTGAGCTAATGAAAAATGACTCAAGCCATCTGTTTTTAGTTTGGAGCTTCCGCTTATCACTATGTTTACTTTCTTTCTTTCTTTGTCTGTATCAGTGACTTCTATTAAAAATTGCATAAGAAGTTTAAGCTTTAATCTTTTTGTTTTGTATATGAGAAATTATTTAATACATAATAATAATAATCTTCGTTTAATATTTTCAAACTGACACGAACGCCGTATGATTACAATTCATATAGTATGAACAGATGATGGCAAGTTATTACAGGAATCGAATTTAACTGTTTGGCAGCCATGCAAGGCACCCATCACGTCCTACTGCTCATTTTCTCAGCGCCACTTGGTGAATGAAAGGCTGTGTCGACATTTGGGATGGTAGCGGAAAGCGATCCCTCGTCCGTTGCCTCGTCCAGAGTGCTACCATTACCCTAAACCCCTCCCCTATTAATTTAATAGAAGACACTTCATTTATCAGCAAAATGATCTTCCAAATTTTTTTATATGAATTTTAAAAATATCAGTGAACAAGAAGTCAACAATTTAAACGTTGTCTTTAGCAACTTTGCATGAATGAGTCAGTGTGATATGTCGTATCTGTTGGTATGGGGTTGTCCCTGTGGGCAACTGCGCATCAACAAAAGCAAAAACTCCGTTGCACAGAAGGGGCCAAGGGCCCCACCATACTGGGCGCCCATGGGCCCCCACCACCCTAAATCCGGCCCTGTGTTTTATAGGAATAACTTCACTCGGTTCTCCTTTACAAACGGTCTAACATGGAGCTTGTTTAATAGGAATAACCTCACTCGGTTCTTCTTTACAAAAGCTCTAACCAGGAGCTTGTTTTCTAGGAATAACCTCACTCGGTTCTCCTTTACAAATATCTAACACGGAGCTCGTTTTATAGGAATAACCTCAGTCGGTTCTCCTTTACAAAAGCTCTAACACGGAGCTCGTTTTATAGGAATAGCCTCACTCGGTTCTCCTTTACAAGAGCTCTAACACGGAGCTTGTTTTATAGAAATTACCTCAATCGGGTCTCCTTTACAAGAGCTCTAACAAGGAGCTTGTTTTCTAGAAATAACCTCACTGGGTTCTCCTTTACAAACGCTCTAACACGGAGCTTGTTTTCTATGAATAACCTCACTCGGTTCTCCTTTACACAAGCTCTAACACGGAGCTTGTTTTATAGGAATAACCTCAGTCGGTTCTCCTTTACAAAAGCTCTATCACGGAGCTCGTTTTCTCGGAATAGCCTCACTCAGTTCTCCTTTACAAAATTTCTAACACTTGGTTCTCCTTTACAAAAGCTCTAACACGGAGCTTGTTTTCTAGGAATAACCTCACTCGGTTCTCCTTTACACAAGCTCTAACACGAAGCTGGTTTTCTAGGAATAACCTCACTCGGTTCTCCTTTACAAAAGCTCTAAGACGGAGCTCTTTTTATAGGAATAACCTCACTCGGTTCTCCTTTACAAATATCGGAGCTTGTTTTCTAGGAATAACCTCACTCGGTTCTCCTTTACAAAAGCTCTAACATGGAGCTCGTTTTCTAGGAATAACATCACTCGGTTCTCCTTTACACAAGCTCTAACATGGAGCTTGTTTTACAGGAATAACCTCAGTCGGTTCTCCTTTACAAGAGCTCTAACACGGAGCCCGTTTTATAGGAATATCCTCACTCGGTTCTCCTTTACAAGAGCTCTAAAACGGAGCTTGTTTTATAGGAATAAGCTCACTCGATTCTCCTTTACAATAGCTCTATCACGGAGCTCGTTTTGTAGGAATATATAGCCTCACTCGGTTCTCCTTTACAAAAGCTCTAACACGGAGCTTGTTTTATAGGAATAACCTCACTCGTTTCTCCTTTACAAATATCTAACATGGAGCTCGTTTTATAGGAATAGGCCTAACCTCACTCGGTTCTCCTTTACAAATATCGGAGCTCGTTTTCTAGGAATAACCTCACTCGGTTCTCCTTTACAAATATCGGAGCTCGTTTTATAGGAATAACCTCACTCGGTTCTCCTTTACAAAAGCTCTAACATGGATCTCGTTTTCTAGGAATAACCTCACTCGATTCTCCTTTACAAAAGCTCTAACACGGAGCTCGTTTTATAGAAATAACCTCACTCGGTTCTCCTTTACAAAAGCTCTAACACGGAGCTTGTTTTATAAGAATAGCCTCACTCGGTTCATCTTTACAAAAGCTCTTACACGGAGCTTGTTTTATAGGAATAACCTCACTCGGTTCTTCTTTACAAAAGCTCTAACACGGAGCTTGTTTTGTAGGAATAGCCTCACTCGGTTCATCTTTACAAAAGCTCTTACACGGAGCTTGTTTTATAGGAATATAACCTCACTCGGTTCTCCATTACAAAAGCTCTAACACGGAGCTTGTTTTATAGGAATAACCTCACTCGGTTCTTCTTTACAAAAGCTCTAACACGGAGTCTTGGCTACTAACAAACCTAAATGCCTAGATCCTTTAACGACAACTTGACCAGTTTAGGCCTAGGCCTATATGAAGTTCGTTTCTCGCCAGATGGCCCAGGTTTTAATACGCCTTACACAAACTGGTCAAGCATAACACCCATAGCCCATTCGCGTCTTCAAGTTGAACAAATCTTACGTTTAACTTCGATTTCCGCTTCTTTGTGATCGATGAGTATCGACGAATTTCTGTTCGAAATAGCATAACAATGGCGTGTGGATTATATTGGTCGATTTGTGTCTGTCTTCAAAAGGAGCAGTTTTTTGTCGAATTTTGAATTAATGCTTTTTGATAACATTTTTCGATGATCTTCTGTTCAAAGCATGGTTCAAAGTTACCTGTCGTGTCGATCTTTCGATTTTCGATTTGTGCCATCAAAGTGGTACAGTTCTTTCGTCGAATTTCACCTTTCTATTTCACTTGATTGACGAATTTCGATATTTCTCTCCTCGATAACTCGAAATGTTTGACATTATCGAAGGACTCGTTTCCAAGGCGCAAAACAATCGATCGAAAGATGACGTCATCAGGGCAACAATCGCAAGATGACGGCTTTATAAAGTTTACGTCATCAGTATTTTCGCTGGTTCGCAAAGTAAGTAAGTAAGTTCATGGCACGCGGTATCCCAATGTCAAGAGATTTTTTGCTGTAGGGCCTACATGAATTGTCTGGTAGGCCTAAACTAGTAGGCCTAATTCAAATGCCGACCTTCAGTGATCGAAAAAAGCCTGCTTGAAACGCAAATTATGCTTCACTGTAACCTACCTTTATGTGAAATTGTGAAGCTGCATTACGGCCATTACCCATCACTTTCAGGCTTTCATTCAAAACTACAGATCCTATAGTATAGACTATAGTCCCAGCTAAGCTTTTCAAAGAAATCTGACTTAGATCCATCTATTCCGGCGACCGCCAATTGCTGTCAAACTAAACATAGGCCTAACTCACGGTATCAACTCCTTGGTCTCCATCTATGGCAGTGTTTCTTAACCAGTGGTCGACCGAACCCCTGGGGTTCGGTGAGCCAGTGCCAGGGGTTCGGCAGAGGTCCTCTGAAATATATACATATTCAGGGTCAGTGAGTGTGAGTAAAAAATCATTTGCTATTTTATTTTTATTTTTCGACTTTTATTTAATAAATTTTGTTTGAAATAGATTGCCTACCATGCCCTACCTTATGAAATTTAAAGCTGTTCATCCTGTTAACCTTAGTTATGTCTTACTGCACCCCCCCCCGATAATTAACACCAGCAGCCATCTTTCTGTGATGTTAGGCATTACCGTCAAATGGAAGGATATCCTCGATTCCTCGCATTGCTAAAGCTGCCCTTGAAATCCTCACACCGTTTATCACATCATATCTCTGTGAGCAAGGATTCTCAAAATTGGTGGAGATTAAATCCAAGAAAAGGAGCAGGCTTGATTGCGAAAATGACATATGAGAGTGAGTCTTTCCAAAACAGAGCCACGCATTTCTCACATTGTTTCCAAACGGCAACAATAAAGGACACATTAAGATGCAATTGGTAGTGTTGGTACGGTTAGCTAACTGTTAGTAGCTCATGTATTGAATGTATTAATATTGTATCACATTTTGGTACAATTTTTTATTTCCTTTTGTTCCCATTAGTTAAAAATTATTGTTCAAACTTGAGGGGTTCGGTGAGTGGTCATGGATTTCTCTTGGGGTTCGGCTCCCATGAAAAGGTTAAGAACCACTGATCTATGGTCTTCTGGCATGCGAATTTTATTCCCCACTAAGTACGCCCTATGTATACGTGGGGACGCGGTGGTGTTGCGTTGTGTTCTGCCCCTTGTAACCGGCGGGTCGCGGGTTCGAATCCACCCCAAGCCACTGCGTAGCCACCCTGGACAGAATTGCTCACCCACAACCGTCTGTGAGGAATGCAACGGGAAACAAACTCACTCATCCCCGGGTGTCATAAAAGCCAATGAACCTGCCTTCGGTCAGAAACATGGGCGTATTTAGGGGTGGTTTTACGGGTTCAAACCCCAAATCAGTTTCCAAATTTGTTATATGCTTTAGCATGCGAAATACCAAAAAACCTTAATTTTTGCGACCATCTCCAATGACCCCCACCCCAAAATCTTAAACCGCCTCCGAAATATTTTCCTGGCTACGCCCCTGGGCAGAGAACTCATCATCATCATCATACGTGTGTATATGCGATATAGTCTACTGGTTGCGCGTGCTGGATTTCAACCCAGATGTTGGGGGATTCAAATACTCGATAAGGCAGAGACATTTTAAGACTAATGGTCAGTTTGCTTCCCTTAGCAGCTGTAATATGTGTGCATTAACTGAACGCTTTCGGTAGGAATCCCAGACGGCGAGAGAGGCGAGAGAGGACTGGCAACCTTATAGGCTTAGCCTATAGGCTACATAATTTCTGCCTCCACTCTTATCCATGCCTTCGTCTGCTCTCGCCTAGACTATTGTTCCTCTCTGAGGCTCTCTCTACACTGGTCTTCCCAACTCCACTTATCCTCCATTGAGAGGGTCTTGCGGTCTGCGGCGCGCCTTGTTGGTTCCATTCCTCGCTATGGTAGTGTTTCTTCTTACATGCATCACACCCTCCACTGGCTTCCCCTCCGGCATTGCATCCTGTATCGGCTTTGCTCTCTTGTCTGGCAATGTGTCTTGGGTTCAGCTCCTCGCTATCTACGCTCCATCTTTACTCTATCTTCTTCTCTCACAGGTCGCTCAGCCCTCCGTTCCTCTTCTAGGGGGGACTTTTTGGTCCCTTTTGCCAGCACTGCTACTAAGCAGTGCCGAGCATTCTCTATCGTTGGTCCAACAACGTGGAATGACTTACCACCCTTCCTTCGCTTATCCCCTCGTACTCATTCTACTTCCTTCTATACACAACTGAAGACTTTTCTCTATGATCAGGCCTGGCTCGGGAGCGCCTCTGAGTAGAACCCTTGAAGAGGCGCTATATAAATTGATTGATTGATAGGTGCCTACCGAGGCTAAGAAAATACTAGAACTTCGTTGTTAGCTGAACTTGCTGAAGAGACTACTTTCCGCCTCGTCCCCTTCTGCTTCTTCTTCTATCCTTCTCCTTCTTTATTTTTGTTGTTGTTGTTGCTGTTGAGTTTTAAGTGTCTATGCGAAAAGGTGCTAAACCTAAAAGGCAATGTGCTGATCAAGCATCAAATAAGGCTATAACTCAACCTTAGATATGATAAAGACAGCAATAGTCAGTAGCAGTAGACAATGATACAGCATTGGGAAAAGACATTTTAGACAGCGAGGCTCTAGATCGTACTGTAGAAGTCAGAACGAGTTTATTCTTAGAGTCAGTGCTCATTGAACTTATTTTGTCTCCTCCTTAATGGCCGCTTGACTCAGACATAGCGACGATTTGACGTGTCTTACTAGATCGACTGCATCCAATCAGCAGTGATGTTCAGTAGCAGCAGCAGTAGCTTAACGACAAGCCATCAGAGCTACATCTATTCGCTAGAAGCCAGTACGATTGCAACTTCTAGCGCTGTTGTTTCAACAATCCTGGCTTCCACGTCCAGCGTAGCGGAGTCGACGACTTGGATGACGTCGACTGAGTGCTGCTGGACGGATGGCAACGTCACCAACCAGTCCTTGGTAACCCTGGTTCCACCTCCGGATCCGTACTGGGATCGAATCCCGTTTGCTCACAAGTACTGGCGACAGTTCGACATCCAGAACATTCCGGTTGGCTACCACTACGCCATTGCCATCTGGATGACGTTTTTCGGGATCCTAGGAACCCTCGGAAATCTACTCGTCATCTGGGTCTTCTGCAGGTCAGCATCACTCATTCACTTGCTTAATCGTACACTCGTTTGCTCGCTCGCTCACTAATTCATTCATTCACTCGCTCACTCACTAACTCGATAACTCAAATCAGTTCATAAATAATTATTGTTAGTAAGTTATATGTTGGGTAAATTGAAATGCTTATTTGTGAAACAGGAGAGACAGACAGACGGACGGAAGAACGGATGGACGAACAGACAGACAGACAGGCAGTTTACTATTGGTAATACTGGTGTGTTTTCCAGCACTAAATCGTTGAGGACTCCGCCGAATATGCTCGTCATTAACCTTGCCTTCAGCGATATGACCTTCTCAGCCGTCAACGGATTTCCTCTCCTTACCATCTCAAGCATCAACCGAATCTGGACCTGGGGCGAAATTTGTAAGTATACACATATGGGCGCACGGAGAAAGCTTTGAAGATCATGTAACACAGAAAGCATGTGCATCTCTCCGGCGCATGAGCATTTTTGGAAGGAATAAAATTATTTAAAACATATCATAAGTGTGTATTGTCGGCAACTCGCGACATATTCAGATATGTAGGTCTATAGCATTCGAGGACCGATTCCTGAGGCTATTTAGCCAGGACAGCTGCAGCAGCTTCTCTATGTGCTAAGCGCTGGCGTTTTGGTTCGGTAACGCCCAAATGTCCGGTGCACAAAATACCTAGCCCTATTTGCCATTATGCCTGGTAACTGGTTTCTTGATCTCCGCCTGTCCGCCAATATTTTTAATGCAATGCTTCTAGTAGAGCGACTGCTTCAAACTTTCCTTTTGCTGAATTTCGGAAACATAGGCCTATGCGTCAGAAAACAGAGAATTAAGGATTGTGAGAAGTCAGGCTGAATCAAGTTTTCGTCCAACAGTCTTGAAGAGGGCATGGCTTTCATGAAAAGCATTGGTGGACAATAATTGGTACGAACAAAATAATAATTATTAGGAAACAGCATTTCTCTTCAAAGCACTGCCACAGTCGTCCAGTGCTGCAAGCATGAGCGTCCGCAGGATTTTTGAGGGGAATATTTTAAGGGGGCATTTTAAATTGTTGGCACGGGGACTAACGATCGAGGGTGTCGAAAGCAACCTATCACGTCACCCTGAGCGCTTGCTCCCGCGATTAGGGAGTCTGGCGCAGATCCCAACAGCCGCTAGCGCTTTTGGAAGCATCACGATAGGCCTATGGAGCCTGTTGTTAGCCTGGCTTCTGGGATCCGTTTTCAGCTATATCTGATCGTTTATTTCAAACACAAAGCTGTAAAAAGTTGAAATGTTTCTAATATATTTTAAACTTAAAATATATTAGAAACATTTAGGCTACAAACCATGGAGGGGCAAATTTAACAACGAAATATATCATTATTATCGTATAAGAGAGACGAGAAGAGAACGGACATAAGTCCTTCTCGCTGCTAGAAACGGTCCGGTCGTGCTATTCGAACTACTGCGGGCCTAACGAAGCGATCGAACTTCCGTAACGTATCGAACTACTGAAACAACTCTCTCACCTAGCAGTCAGTGCATATTTTAACTGTTTAACTACTGGGACAAATGTCCCAGTAGTTTTAGGATATGTCCCAGCAGTTCTAGGATATGTCCCAGTAGTTTAGGTGATTTGCCCTAGGTAATACTCTAATTTCATGACATTGGAATTACAGTAGGAGACTTTGTCCCACTAGTCAGTGGTGTAATAATGGGGGGGGCAGCGTGTGAAACAAATCAGCACGAATAGTCAGTGTTTAATCTAGAGGTCTCTTGGGATGGAAAACACTCGTTACTACCCCCGCTTCGAAAAATTTCTATCTGCATATATACATACATATGTACGAGGCTTCTGAAAAGCAAAAAAAAAGGTCATCAGAAATTTTGGCGGAAGTAATCAAGACAATTTTCCGGCGGACTGTTGTCCACGGGCGTACACGAACCCTACTTACGGCTACTGGTCCCAGTAGTCCAAATCCGTTAAAATATGCACTGCTAGCAGTAGTAGCAGTAACACTTGACAGCTTTAAATACTTCATTTCTCAAGCTCAAGGTTGTTGTTATGAAATACATTGACGCAGGACGAATGTTATACACCACGTCATTGTAAGGCAGTGCAAGGTAATGTTCCTTCTATGTTCTATGTTCCTTTGATTTATGCCTCTATCAGCAATAGTCCTTAGGCATGAGAGGACAAAATTATGTTACACAACGTGTAGAGACTAATTTAAAGGTAAGGTATTGTTATTCCTTCAGTTCATGCCTCAATCAACATTAGCCCTTATGAGAGACGTGACCACGACGTGGAAATATATTTCGGCTGAGGCGCAAACACGGCAACAGCAATCCAGGAACTTGACAATAAACCTTTTCCTTCGGAATACACGACTCTACAATTAGCAAATTGCAAGTTTCACAGTAGACCTCGGGCTGAAAGCCAGAACACGTGTTGAAGGCAAGTGCACGAGCAATCCGCCGCGTATATAGGCCCTAATAGCCTATATATGTCTACAATGCGCGAAGTAGAATGTTTAATTGTTTGCTAATTGAAAGCAATGGGGGGAGGTTGGTCCGTCGACTGATCGTCGTTTGGTTTGGTTGACTGACTTCTTAAGGCTGCAAGTTCTACGGTTTCATCGGAGGCATCATGGGCCTCATGTCCATCAACACCCTGGCCATCGTCGCCATCGACCGCTATTACGTCATCGCAAAGCCAATGAGCGCCGCCCAGACGATGACGAAGAAGCGTACGTCGCTCATGATCCTGCTCATCTGGGCCTGGTCTGCACTCTGGTCGGCGCCGCCCCTCTTCGGCTGGGGCAACTACATCCTCGAGGGTCTGCAGACGGAGTGCACCTTCGACTACCTGACCCAAGACGTCAACAACATCAGTTTCGTATCGTGCATGTACATCTGCAGTTTCGTCATCCCCGTCACGATGATCGTCGTCAGCTACCGCGGCATCGTCGCCGCCGTCTTCGCTCACCATCGCGAGCTGCAGGCAACGGCGGAGCGCATGGGAGCCAAGATGACGACGGACGACAAGGAGAAGAAGTCGGAGATCCAGACGGCCAAGGTGTCGGCAATCGCCGTCGGGTCGTTCCTCCTGTCGTGGACGCCCTACGCCATCGTCGCTCTGCTCGGCATGGTCCTGCCGCACGAGTGGAAGATCGTCACGCCCTACGTGTCCATGGTTCCGGTGATGTTCGCCAAGGCGTCGGCCGCCTACAACCCCATCATCTACACGCTCAGCCACCCGAAGTTCCGTGCCGAGATCGACCGTCGCCTGCCGTGGTTGCTGTGCTGCTGTCGGCCGAAGAAGCGCTTCATCGACCGGTCGTCCACCTCTCGTGATAACAACAGCCGGATGAGCCAGGCGTCAACGATCAGCAGAATGGATACGGAGACGTACGTCGAGATGAGCGCCACGCCGGGGACCTCCTCACCCGATCAGGTCACGATCGCCACCGTATCCGGGCACCCCTCGTCGTCCACCCTGGCAGCAGACGCCAATCAGTGCTCCTAGCAAGACGATGACGACAACCAAGGTGGCCGCCACCAAACTACACCACGGCCACCATCACCAAGGTCTCCACTCGAAAGCCATTTCCAATTCCAACGAAGACCATGCACCGGAAGCCACTACGGCGTTCGTTGAATTCAACGAGAATCAGGGATTTGAAACAGTCACTCCGTTGCAGGGCAGCGTCGGCCGCGGGGTGGGTGTTCCATGCCAAACCACGACCATGGGTAACTTACCTCCGGGTTTTGATGAGGAATGTCCCTCGACAAAAGTAGATAGTAACTCTTCTGATTTGTTTGGTGACTCCAAGATAATTATTGCTGTGGAAGACGCTGCCGATGAAGTCACCACAACAACGAACGCTCCCGTCGGTTCATCCATTGCCACAGATGCCAGCGATCCTAACAATGCTTTCGACATCGAACTAAACGACTTGTCCGGGACCATAACAGACGACCAGTTACTTAGAACTCAGACTGACTTCACACAAGATGAGATTAAGGAACTCGATAACATTAAGATGACTACCGATCACATCAGCTCAATTACAGAAGATCCACTCAAGCTCAACGATGTGGAAGACTTGCAAGTGACAGTGACCCAGCCAAAAACTGACCCAGAAGGACCGTCACTGCATCAAGATGAGCTGGATGCAGAACTTGACGCTGCCGCCACCGCCATCATCAGTTCAACAGTTTGCACAGCAACTGATGCGCAGTCAGATCAAAGTTCCATTGAATGCAGTTTCGAACTGACCGGACTCCAAGATAACCACCCGATTAGCACAGCATCGAATGAAGCATATGAAATGAAGCCAAGTGACAAAGCATCTGCCTCCACTGAGCAGAGAATCCAACAATCGGAGACGTTGTCCTGCCAAGACAACATATCAACAGTGAATTCAATGCCAACTGATGACGATAAGATCTCGCCTCCGCAGCCACTCCCAAACGACACTCCATGCTCAGCGTCCAGCGAAAGCCTGCCGCACTGCAGTGACTCGCCCATCTCGACGACCGCCCATCCAACAAGCAACCTGCGCACTACAATAACCGGAATCTCGATAGCCTACACCCGTCTCAAGCTCAAGATCCTCAAGATGCAGCTTAAATCGGCCAAGAATCGAAACTACAGAGACGAATTATCACCCAGTGAATCACTTGCACAGCTCAGTCTCGTGCCAGGGACAACGGACAGCGAAGACACAGACAACAAAGCAACCGGCTCAGTCTCCGAGTCAGAAGGAGGCACCGATGAACTCGGCGCTCACCAGCCATCACCGTCTGCCAAAACTGACAGTGATTTACCATGCCGAACTCTGCCGGAAAGCTACCAAAAGTACTCGATAGACTACGATGAGGGTAACGTGTAGCGCAGCAGATTGCAAAGGACATGGCGATTCCAAACAGGATTGTTTCCAATGTACTTAGTGTAACTTAACTGCCGTCAAGACAATTATACAATTATTGACCGTGCACCTACACTTCTACAGTCTCTGGACACACAGAGATCACAGGAAACTCGACTGCTTTTAAGCGAGTCCCTGATAAAAGACCCAACACCAAAACTGCACAAAAGGTAGACTTTAGTCGTGCTGTGCTGTCTTATCTTGTAAAAATGTGATCCTGCACATTATATCAAATTATTGGTTTTAAATTAGTATTGCACTGATAGAGGTTTTACTTAATGGACAAAAATGTAATGGATTACTGCAGGAACAATGCACACTTGCTTGATATCAATGCGAAAGACAATTCAATATGACACTTGATCATTTGACAATGCTCTGTTTATTTTTAAAAATACATATTAAAAAGCAAAGCACACTGCATGTGAGCATTTAATTAGTAACAGCACCAAGTTTTCCCAAAATAATTTTACATTAACTGGAGCTTTATTCAATTTAGCCCCCAATAAAACACTTATAAACAGATACACAAAATAAAGTAAAAATAGTGTGCCCACCTGCCTTATGTTTACTATAACAAAAGAAATTGATGAATATTTATGATGATGATGATGACATTAATAATAATTCTAATAAATAAATAATAATATGCAAAAACAATTACAACAATAATATTAATTAAATAAATCAATATAATTACTTTCCTATATTTATCCTTGCAAAGGAAGCAACAGTGGGTTCAGAATTCATATCAGCTAATAAATTATCCGCTCACTAATACCCATACTTGTTATAATTAGATCTGTTGCAAACCATTAGATTAATCAAAATGCAAGCCAAAACTACATTAAAAACATATTTGACCTACCAGCCAGCTATCAATTACCAGTAATAACTACATTCATAATACAGTTATATGCAGAAGTTATGTTTAAATAATGGTTATGAGAACACAAGTAAAACATTGGTGTCAACTGACAAAATCCCGTGCAACTGAACATTCAACTAGAACATGTAAAATGAAACATTTCAACTACTGCAGTTAACAAAGCATTTAAACGAGACATCTTAAAAGTAACCTCTAATTGCACATAAGCAATACAATACATCAATAAGAAAATTCAGTTAATCAATGCCTATAACATTCAAGGAACAATAATATGGACAGAAACAGTTACATTAAAGTCTCAAATGGTCAGTTATCATCAACAGAAGCAAACTTTAATGGTTAGTAGTTTTATGACTTAACAGTTACTCTGAAGCACTCAATATGATAAAGTCTAGTGGTGACCATACTACACTCAATTCAATGGCCGTTGATTCAGCGCTTAACAATTGAGCTTAAAGTGCTGAGTAGTTGTAGAGGTCAAGGTCAATTTAGAGATCCGACGGCAATAGATGCCAGTAACTACTACCCCTACTATCCAAAGGCGGAAAATAAAACCAACTACTGTTCACTGCTGACAGATGATAACGAAAGCTGACAAATATTACAAATTTAACACAGTGCTATGTTGCACATTTCCTAACAAGACAACAATGATGCCTATTATTGCTGCAAGATAAAAACAAAGACAGATCTTCATGGGCGTAGCCAGGAAAAAATTTCGTATGGGGTTTAAGATTTCAAGTGTTTTCCATTGAAGATTGTTGTTTGCAATGTTTTTGTATTTTGCATGCAAGAGCATAAAAAAAAATTCCGGAAACTTATTTTGAGGGTTTTAACCCGTACAACCACCCCTATATATGCCCATGCAGATCTTGTACCAAACAAAAACATGACAAAGGAAACTGACAATCAATAGAAGCTGAAATAACAAAAACATGTCATCATCAAATATTCGTTTAATAGAAATTCAGGTTGACAAAACCGCAAACTGAAACAGATAATCATAGAGTTCGGATAGTTCTAGGTCGACAAGCCATGTGGTCAAACAGTCAATCCCGCCCAGGTGTTATTCAATATTGTCAATACATGTTCTTGTACAGGAGTCGTGGTATAAAATTTCTATTGTCCTTCGGTGGTAGTTTGTACTCGTGGGCCCGTGTTCGGAATTTTGGTTCCACCTTACTGTTTGACAAAGTTAGGACACTCCAAAATGTAACTGTTATTAATGAACGATTATAACGACTAAAACATCTGATATTAAATGCACGACAATAACCTAATACAGAAATATATTTCTAATTACCTAGGGACAATTAAACTAAAATAGACAACTGTTAGAGATACATATATCAAATACTAAATGAAAACATCATAGCTGATATTCAAGACAAGGTCATGGAGCTGTTCAAGATCTATTTAAACCACCAAAAGCTACAACCATACCAGTTCCGATCGGTACCAAATTCTGATCGGCCTGAAACTCAACAGAAAAACCACAGCAAGACTAGTAGTTGTCAATGATTAAATGAAAGGCACTTGAAACAACGATATGTGAAAATGTATTTGAAACAACATGCAACAGCTTCTGTCAATCAGACACTCCAAATTGTATGAGACAATATGTGACCCAAGGAATCAAAATGAGTCACATGTGGAAATATTTTTAAAGATCACTTTTTTGCTTTAAAATGACACCAAAATTTTGGTTCCACCTTACTGTTTGACAAAGTTAGGAATGATTATGTGTCCAATTTTGGGAAATTATTTTTAATTAATTTTAATATACAATCACAAAAACTAAATCAATGCCATTACAAATTCCTGAAAATCCACATTAAAACAATGAATTTCATCAAATGTGAGATATAAAAAATGTAAAAAAAACAAATGTTTTTACTCACTTCCATTAAAATCTGAAATATGACAAAAATGGCTCTCTTCCTATTTTGCCGTTTTCACAACAATGTAATTTGCCGACATCCGACTCATTTTGATTCCCTGGGTCACATATATGAAAAAGTCTTCATATTACATGCAATATTTTTGGCACTGATACATTTTCTTTACAGTAAGCAAAATAAAACGTGTATCAATAATTGTTTTAACATAAATTCAACACTTTCTGGTAATTATTCTCTTTAACTTGCATCAAACCATGAGCAATATCCTCCTAAAAGTACCAAATTAAACCCAACCCAACCATTTAGCTTAGAAAGGACATTAAATAATTAATAAGATCAGTAATTTGTAGAAAATCAAAAAGCAAGAGCATAAGGCACATTCACAACCATGGGAGGTGGTGGAAGGGTGTATGAATATTTTCTTTCATTTATGTTACCTAGGTTTAACTGATCGGTTCATCACATCAAAAGCTCAAATTGTACAAATTCTGCAAAACCTAGTCTGTACTAATTATCCATGTAAAGTGCACATATATATAAAAGCTGAAATTAGAACATCTGTCTGCAAAAGCTGACTAAAAGGCCTAACAGGCTAACACTAATAACAACCAGATCTCTTTATGTCTTATCATAGAACCATAAATGCCTAAATGAACATTGTTTCACATAAAATCGAACATAAACAAACAGAGGATCAGAAGCTGTCAATTTCATATGGATAAGCAACTTTTTCTTTGAATTTCTCAGAAAGATGTTTGATTTCAGTTGTGATCTGACTTTGGCTGAGCTCACGCAGCAATCTCAAACTTTCAACTGTCACAATTTGATTTTTGTTTTCCACTAGAAACAAACACCAGATTTTCATTAACAAGAACTAACTCCAAAAGGCTACTTGCAAAAATAATTTTCAGAAGCAACTCAGCTCAGAGTTCATCATTATTACCATGGGCTGACCCTGAACCCCTCTTCTGCCCACTCACAATTCCACCAACGACAGGAGAGTCCTCAGTGTCCGTAATGTAGCCCTTTTCACCAGTGTAGTGAGTCGGCTCGACGAATAATGGATAAGCAGACAAGGAAATGAGATTTCGTGGATAGAACTTCTCCTTCCAAGCAGTTCTAGAAAAACAGAAGTGGATAGCGTTAATACAGACACAACAAGTGGATGGTTAGGGCAACTGCTATTGTATTGGCCTTTTTACAAATGTGCCTCAGACTCAAATCCTGAAGTATCAGGTGAAGATGACAGTTTGTTGCTGAACCAAGCAATCCACCAGCAATAAGGTTGTCTAAGCCATTCCTGGTCTGAATTAATTTCCATCCAAATATCCTTCAACTCCCAAAACCATGTCTCTGATGAGTAATGTCAAAAAAGCATGCACTGTAGTAAATGAGCAATTACTTTAATGTATCCGTCAAAACAACTCTCAGCAATGATTTCATAGCTACATATTGCTTTCCTCAGATGCCTAATTTTTTCCACTATTTTTCTTAACTTGGAGCTTTCTCCAAAAACCTTCATCTACAGGAAATTGGCTAACACGTACAACTCATTTGCTTCAAATCAATGCTCCAAGCAGCAGTACACTAGCCTTGTTTCATAATGACTTTTGATTGTAGCCTAATAAGCAGACAACATTTAATGACTTTGGGCAAATTGCTTGTTGCCAAGAACATATCCTGTCTTTAGGTATTATAATTTGGTACATGGCAAGCTTCGAAGTAAACACTAGTTTCCCAAGTTCAAGACTCTGAGATTTTTCCTTTGTCAGCTATGGACTGAGGTAAAGCACAAGACCTCCCCAGTGTTCATAGGTATCACATACAAGACATTACTTAAAACCGTCAAGACAGAAATTTGAAATTCTAAACTGTAAGTGTCAGAGCAAGAAGACTTACTCTGGATGCTTGTCAAACATGATGGGCAGGAACTCATCTACTGGAACCAATTTTTTGAGTGGATTCTGTTGGATGAGTTTTAAGGCTCCCTCATAACTCAGCATGTAGCTCAATGTCCAGTAGGAGTAGTGAGGCCAAACAAGACTTTCCGTCCCATCCACTGACACCTCCTTGTCTATCTGCAGACGCTTTCGTCCTAAATAACTAAACACACAATAACAATACACTATATAATAAGAATTTCCTTACAAAAACAACTACTTGCACATCTTCATACAAACAAATGACACAAGAATAAAACAAACATTGGTAAGCATGACCTTTAAAAACAAAATAGATGTCGTAATACAAATGTATAAACCTATTTTATTCCAAGCTACTATACCAAGGGTGACATGTTGCAACATGCATCTGCCTTTCACTTCTACATGTAATATCGACAGTCAAATAAATCCCAGCGCATCATGTGCAATTGGTAGCTTGGAGCCAAGCTGTGGAATTTGTTGGATGCCATTGTCGTTTGTGATTCAGTCAAAATATCTTTCAACCATCCTTTCAGGACAACAACTAAAATATGCAAATACCTTGCCTTACAGGAACCACAGAAGAAGAATCACAATCAGGTCAATTTTCATTGGCAGTAAAAATACCAGAAATCATCAAACTCCAATAAAACCTGTTCTAACATCGTATACATTTTGACTACATTTGCAAAGCTACTAAAATACTTCTAAGCTAAATATTAAAACAGGAAGAAAACAAAGTCCAATGCTGCTATAAGATAAGAAAAGCCGTACATCAGGTCCCAGTTTGGCATGGCCGACTTAGTTTCTTCCATTAGAAAATTCAACTTCTGTATAAAATATGGACGAAACCGAACGTCATCTTCAAAAACTATCACCCTTTTGTAGCGGTTCGCCAGTATCTGAAAGCAACATTCACAACATTACAGAGAATATCCAAAAAAACAGACCACCAACCATCATAAATGCTCAACTTCTTTCATCAATAAGCACAAACCAGTGACACTATACCCTCTATAATCCATCACGTGACTCGAGGACCAGTTATGCAAAAAGGTGTTGGTGAATTTCTCCAACTTAGTGGGTCCTTAGACATAAAAATCACCAAAAGTGCTTGCCAGACATGACACCACAAATGACGCTATGGCCAAATCCAATATGGCCGTCGTTGGCCATATTGGAAAATTCACCCTTTTTGTTTCTTACAGTATATGTACATGTAATACATCTAACATTACTGATTTCAGTATGTAGAATGCATTTCTGACATTGCTTTCGTCATTCTGGGTCATCTTTAGCTTGAAAAGTCATGGTCAATGACATTTTGTAACATCAACGATTTCGATTATAACTTGGATATTGAATGTAGCATTAGAAACAGGTGTAATATCTATAATTCAACTAATTATGACATGTTAAATTCAATACAGATATTGTATTAAGTCATTTTCAATACGTCAATTAAGATTGTCTTCAAAGATGTCAATTAAAATTGTTTTGGATGTGTGCAAGTAAGTTTGCGTTGTAGGTGTTTACAGGACGAGTTTTTTCATATGCCCATAACAAAATATGATGCACAAAATTGCAGCAGAATGGCAACCACACGTGCCAGGCGTGCCTGTCTCACTTGCCTGCACACTTGCATATTGTTAGTAGGGCTGTCAAAATGTTAGTAAAGTACAGCCCGGGTACCCGAGACCAATCGTAACGGGGGCCCGTAAGCCCGTCAGTAAAACAGCCTCCTAATTGGGTATTGATTCCTAGAGACTAGTTAAATTTGGTAATATGTGTGCTACATTGATTGACAGCTGTCACTGGCCAGTCCCGATGGAGGAGGGCTTGCGTGGGGACACACATTTCCAGTTGGGCGCAGCATTCTGCAGCCCTCATGAATGGGTCTGGGCGCCGGCATAAACAGCCAATCCCCCTCCGCTGTCGGCGGATTTAGCCCTAGGCCTCCCACACAGAGTCTATAGGCGTGGAGGGGCGGCTTGTCTGTCCACCCCGCCCTTCTTGGATTGGCTTCTCTCAGACCACACGCGAGCGTGAGAACTGTTCAAAATAATTCTGCCGACGTCAACGGCCTTTGTAAGATGTTGTTAAACTCGGGATCCACCACCCATGTGCATGGTGGACTGTTATGATGTTACAACGTGGCGCTCCTCTTTACATACAATTGCCCCCACGCAAGCAATCTTGGGTCGTAGACGGCCCCACCACACACGGCTTGGCTGTACAGGCAACAGCCATCTGCCAGCTATTAAGCCGTTAGACCGTAATTAAACAATTGGAATGATGTTTAAGGCATTATGCCTCTTCCGCGGGCTTTGAAAATTGATTTACCGGCCCGGGCTCAATCGTTCGAACGGGGGCCCGTAAACCCGGGCCCCCATTGACAGCCCTAATTGTTAGCAGACTACGTGATTCCGACATTTCAATGGAAGCAGTGCACCAAAGTGTTCTTCCCATCCATGCTGCAACGGTTGTAGTCTTGCCTCGCATTCGTTGGCTGTCGCAAGTACCGGTAGTTGGCATGCCCTGTGCACCAGAAAGGCCCCTTGTTGGATGTGGCCTCTGATATCACTGCTTGTAGGAGGGAGAGCATCAATTCCAACAGTGAATAAGATATAGTTTTCTACTCTCATGTGGTCAAACGTCTCACAGGTTATTATTACAGTAGTTTTATATAGCGCCTCTTCAAGACAGTCTACTCAGGAGGTTGTAGTTGACCTGGCCCTGCCTGGACACATACCAAGTACTTCTCTGCTAATACTAAATCTTGCCCTTTTGTCCAACCTGGCCTGTTTTTAATCAGCTCAGAAGAGTAACTGTAACAGGTTATCCATTCCTTCTTTGGAAGCATCCGTGATATTGTTGAGGAAGGTTTCCCAGCTGTATTCATCTAGCACCAGGTTTACATATCGTTAATGTCACTTGTAAATACATCCTCAGTCGATGGATCCAAAACCTTCCTGATGTTAGCGAGATGCAACCGAGGTCTTCTACTATGACCACTCACTTTAATTTCGAACAGGGCAACTACTGCTCTGTGGTCAGTGTTGAACTCCATTGCAATCTGCATAGTTACACAGACAATATGAGTCACAGACTGCTTAAATATAAATTTAGTTTTAAAACCAAAAGGACGATGGTCAAAGGTCTTACTTTCTGCCAGATGATGTAGTGACTCAGGAAGCAACCAACTTCTCCCATTGTCATTGCTCTGCTTGAGACAGAACAAATACTTATATATACTATAAGAACAAATACTTATATACCCGGTATATGCCACATGACATAGCAAAATAAAGCAAAGACAGTCAATGCATATCAATTATCTCCTAGTGGTCCAATGATTTATCAAGTACGAGAACAGTTTCACTTCTCACTGACCATTGATGTATTACTTCACGCATAGCTAGTATGATAAAATCACTAAGTTTGCAGATCTGACTAGATTTGAACAAATCAGAGTAGACTTCTTTTATGCTTCAAGTATTCTGAAAGTAAGGCCACAAGCAGAACTTAAAACTAGAACTCAGAATAAATTATTCCAAAAATCTAATCATGTAATTTTAAGTTCATGCATTCATCTTTTCCTTGCCAAACAAAAGCTCCTTACTCGACACAATTGCTGCACCTCTTCTGAAAGTGTGTTTTGATGTCTTGGTTCAATGGTGCCTCCAACCATAACTTCACTTGGTTAACTTTGTTATCTTCTTTTTGGATGAAGGCTCTTTTCCATCTTGCCTTCTCATGCTTTTGTCTATCCTCTACTAAAGAAACTTTCCTGACACTGATGACCTCTCTTGTGCATTCTACACTGGTGATACACAAGTGGCTAATTAATGATGATAATGTAATGTAAGCACTGATACAGTACATACCTTATAAAACTATGTGTTGCTCTCAAGCATGCAAAAAGCAAAGCCAACATCAAACAGAATCATTTTAAATACTGACATGACAGAGGCAGAGAAAAGCTTTTATCGTAAATCACTAGGCAACTGCTTCAAGATCAACGAGATGATCGCAGTGAAGTTTAGTATAGAAGACCAATTAGATCATATGGCTTGGCATTTGCATCCACGTTAGCATAAAGTTCTACAGTAAAAAATTATTTACCATTAAAAAAGTCCATCCTGAATATGTAACTGATTCCTGGAAGAATTCAAGTTCTTGACTTACCTACCATGGTAGGGATCTGCATAACCAGGTAACATTGTTATGCCAATCATTGTTAGGTAGGTGTCATTCAACTGCCTACAAGCGTACGACAGACAAAATAAGGCAATTACTGAAAACCGATAATTTCTTCATTGATCAAGCAGGCTTGGTTAGAGTGATGGTTTCAATTCCATCAAAAAGTGTACACTTTAATACCACAAGTGTAACATCACTTCTTACAAGCACAGAGACAATTGAAGGGTTCAGAGCAATAACCAGGTATGTCGGAAATTACGAGTTTTGAGAAAATGGCTTCAAAGATCTGCCGGATGCACAATTCCATATTATGTTGACATATTTGTTTTTCAAAAATGACTATCAAAAATATTCGGATCTGCACGAAATTTACAGGGTAAATAGACTACTATATTCCAAACACGCTGGCATACTTTTTAGCAAAGAAGTGGTATGTCGACATAACTGGTTATTGCTCTGAACCCTTCAATTCACAAAGCAAATTCAGTTTGGAAAAGGAGAACTGAAAGAAGAGACTCACTTGCCATCCACTGCATCAATGATGGTGGCATCGATTCCAAGCTCACGAAAAGAAGCCAACATTTTCTGGCGCCTGTCTGGACGTCTGACCAAGTTTATCAGAAATATCTAACAGGAAACACCAGTAGAATAATAAATTAGCTTATACTTAATCTCTCTACAGGAAAATTTGGTATGCTTTATTTTAAACACTGATAAAACTTCATTATATCGAACTCAAAGGACCATTGTCAACAGTTCGATATATCAAAGGACCATTGTCAACAGTTCGATATATCAGAGGTTCAAAACAAACAAGATATGCAGTTCAAGCTCTATCCAACTTAACGAATACAAAAACATGTCAATCAGTCTTGTCTCTTAGCTGAAGCCAGTCGGGAAACAAAGCACCGGTTAATTATACATAAGACCAATGTTAGGTCAATAGTATCAAGCTACAGGGTGGCCCAGTAACTTCGACATATCTGCCAAGTACTGAAAAGTGCATTCAAAATAAGCAAGACTTTGATATAAGCAGGTTCGATAAAACACAGCTATGTTTGTATGTGTTTGCACTGGTTGTGGCCGGGTCATTTACTGTTATTCGTAATTAACCAGACGTTCAAAATAACGAAGTTCGAAATATCAAAGTTTTGCTTATCTCTTTAACATAAACATTACTTGCTGAAAAATTTTCCATAAAACCACACATAACCACTGTATATGTACCTCATCAAATCCAAGTTTGTCAAGTGGTCTTTCAGGGACTTCAATATAAGGCAGTCTCTGAAGTGGCTGATCACGAACTGTCAAAACAACAATGACAAATACTAACTGCTATGGTTGAATAAAATAAAATTAAAAATTTGTAATTATAAAGCAGAGTCATACTATTAGCATTTATAGCCTTTACTGAGTTTCCTTTATACTTGAATATCTTGCTGCCTATAATAGATGTCAGTCAAAATGTCTGAGTTAAAGTGCCTGAGCCAATAGAATATTGAATAAATTTCATGAACCAGTATTGCTCCAGTTGATAATAACAAAATGTCAATCAACAAAAACACAACTATCATAATACAACATGGCAAGGGATCTCAAGATAACTATTTCTTAGATCCTCGTTTTAATTCGTTACTGCAATGCCTCTGAATTCTGAGATCAAGCCTTTAACTTATGCAGGTTATAAAAAATTTAAATAAACTGTAGTTACGGATATATTCCAGCCTGAGATGAATGAACTGTTCTCTCTCTTCTTCCAGTGTATTGTGTTCCTCCATTGGCACCAGCATATACCCATAGAAATCACGGTTCATGATGTGCATTGGAACTCCATGGAACTTAGCTGATTGTGCAAAACCTATGATGTCATCTAAAGAAGCAGAGCCGGGAGGCGGATGAAAGGAGAGGTTCTTGCTGGATGGTTTTCGAAGCTGAACCAGAACCGTAGAGTGGACCATGGGAACCTCAAACACTCCCGTCTTTTCTCGTTTCAAGATTGGTAAATAATCTGGAGTTCTTACATAATAACCCTTATATAATGAAAAACACAAACAAAAACAATTAATAACTGAAAAACAAATTTTATAATGCAAAATGTGAAGCATATCTCTGTGATTAAGTTTATTTTTCGAGGACATGCATTGCAAATACGTTAACATGTCAAGGCTCTTGACTAATCAGATCTAGCATATTGTATATAGTATTAAATACTTAAGCATCATCAATCTTTTATTGGTAACTTGTCAACAGAAATGGATCTGTGAATACCCATCAAAGGAGCAGAATGCAACAGCAGTTTAGGAGTCTTCCATAAATGAAGTCACTATTTTGGCACAATATTTACTCCCAACCCCTCTCTTCACAGTTTAAGCATTATGCACTAAACAGTTCACTGCTGCATAATCAAATTGCGCCACACAAATCTAACACCTATCCTATCTGGATGTCACGTCATCTATGGATGGCCCATTATCCAACAGAAGTGATTTATGAATGATTCAGCTTATTAAAATACATAGAAAGTGCTATTTACACAGATTAAAACCATCCATTTCTTTAAATTACTTCTTGCATTTACTGGAAAGTAAATAAAATAAAACGAAATTAATAAGCTACATCTTCTACCATCAACTCAAACACCATGAGAAAAATTAAATAATATACCTTTTTTAAACATCCAGAGAAAATATGAAAGATGCAAAATGCAGAAAAATCAGAATTTTAATTTAAACAGTGAAATTGGAAATGGTTAATAATAAGGCTATGATACTTACATTACTATCCATGCCACACCAGAAATTTGAGTAATGCTCTGAGATTGACGTGTTCAACATTGGGGCTATGATAACTCTGCAAAAATCAGGAACATATTGATAAGTAAAGGTGAAGCTAAAAGGATTAAAGCCTATATGTGACCAAAGGAATAAAAAGTTAACCAGTCGAAAATTTTACAAGGAGTATTTTACATATTTTTAAAGACCACAGTTTTTGCTTGAAAATTACACCAAAAAATTGGTTCTAGCTTATTTTTTGACAAAGTTACGAATGATTATGAGTCCAATTTTTGGAATTATTTTTATTTGATTTTAATATACATATAAACCTCAAAAACTAAAACAATATCCTGTACTAAATCCTGAAAATACACATTAAAACTATGAATTTAATCAAATGTGAGATATCAGAAATGTAAAATTTTTTTAACCCATTTCCATTAAAATCTGAAAATGAGCAAAAAAATTACTTTTGATCATATTTTGCTGTTTTCCTAGCATCTGACTCATTTTGATTACCTGGGTCACATACGGAATCACATACTAAATGAGTAATCACAGGTATATGGTAACTGAATTCAATGACCTTACAACAGATAATTAGACCAGACACAGTGTGCAAATTTCACAAATATGCGTACAGACACAAAGAATAGTGCACCAAATCAGTAGACTTTAAATAGACAAGATTAATTGGAAGAAAAATGAAGACAGGCTATAAAACACATGTCAAGCAAAACAATCCTATATCAAACACATTACAACAATAACTCAATTTACATGCCTATAGTACTGGCAATTTACTTAAATGATAGCTCAAACCTGACAGCAAAATCTTTCGGCAGCAGTTTCATCCTTAGATGGCCCAAACACATGAAGAAAGCCTAGTCTAATTGGTTTTTGATTAAATCAATATCACCAGAACATCCAACTAAATGCTACTATAACTCAGGATTTTCACAATTTAAGACAGGTAACTTCCAGAGTGTAAGGCCCCAAGTCATCATCATATTGAAATTTGCAGGTGATAATTGGTTTCATATACACCCTGTAAGAAACTGAAAATATGAAGTCCTCTAGGTGTCACAATGACAGAACAATCCAGCTTCGATGAGCATGTAAACAACATCACCAATAAGGCTAGGCAGTCGATGTACGCTATCCGCATTCTAACAACTAGTTCCTGGAGTCACTAACTAAGATGTTTACGACTGACTTAGAGAGTTAGTGACTAACTTAGCGACTCAGTCGACTAAGTCACATGCTTATCGACTGACTAAGTCGATTAGAAACAATCCTCTGACTTACCGACCTGATATCGACTTCTCGTGTAATCAGGTATGTATGTTACCTAACAATACAATGCATTTTACCTCATACTGCACAGTCTGTACTGACTGTGCCATCATTTCCATGGGCCAAGGAACCCATATGAGCTCTATCCGGGTCCAATATGGGTCCTATTATATGGGCTCCGCTCCAATTGGGCATGCTGACAGAGGACAAACCGATGACTGTGAAATGTCTCAAGGGTAGCATAGTTCACCAAAATGGGCCCAAACTTCAGATTTTTCTTGTAAGCGCAAATGGTCACCTATTTTCCCCAATTTCACAAACATATTACCAATTTTCCTGGCTTCATCTGTAGTTATATGGCTGTTTAAAAACATTGTACACCAAAGTGCGGTTAGCAGTTGGTTTTTCAATTAAGGATATATTTACTTACTTAGATATGCCTAAAAAATTGGAGACAGCTGTACCTGTCTTCTTTGATGAGATCTTTGACCAAACTTGAATTCAGCAAGAAATTGTCAACATCAACCATCTAGAACAAATAAAATTTCATACGGGATGACTGCTACATTTCACCCCTTACAAACAGTATAAATCTTATACCTCATCAACTAGTATTAAAGTGTGAGCAAAATTTTTTTAATAAATGAATACTAAACAAGCATTGTAACCCTTAAATGTTTGTATGTGCTTTTAATTCTTTGATATGACATACGAAATGTTATGGTGTGGCAAATGTGTTTCATCAAATTGTCTTTCTACAGTCTGTGGTCGAACTTCACATGGAACTGCTATTTAGGTAAAAACCTTTATCAGAAGTTGGTGGACAGTTGATGTCACCCAACACTGCTGCTGGTAGTCCTTTTGCAACATCAGAATTTTAAGCTTTATATATCATTGGTATGAATGTCACTTACGGTACTATATATATTCACTCATTATTAACAAACAGGTTTAATGTTTATACACTATAACCAGGTACACGAATCACAGAACCACTAAACATAGTGAGTATAAGCTGTAGGGGTCTCAGAAGACACGTTTGTAAAGGACCCTCAAGATAAAGTTCCTGTCATCTTTATCGACAGCTCAAAGTCATGCATGTGGGGGTGAAACTCATACGCCAAATTTTGTCTTCATTCACCATCAAGGTCATTAAACATGATCATAAAAAGAAACAAATCTCCAACTTTCAGATCTAACATCAACAGAATTATCTCATGTGGGTACATATAACCAATGGGAAAATTGTAGCCTGTTTATCACCCTAATTAACAGCAGAACAAATCCTGGTCCCTAAATTACAGGCAACTTTAGCAAATGCATCTCTAATGCCACAAGTTAGCAACTGAGGCATGTTCAGAAAGTTTTGTAGTGTCACAATTTTGCAACTGTTGTATATAAAGGGTTAAAGTCACGTTCAGCAAACTAGTACCAATGCAAGCTGAAAAGTATAAAAGGTGTCTTGTAGTTGGCCCCAGCCGAATACGTCTAAGACCTTGGGACCATGATTTGTACAGGTTTCTACAGATGCATATATACACAAGGATTTTACATTTAACTTTTGTGCTTCTTCAATAAGACGTGAACACTGAATAAAACAGCAAACCAGTACTGCAATTCATTGTAATGTCTTTGAAGACTTCAGGAAAAAGCCATAAATTCTCATCACCATCATGGTCATTGTGAGCATAGTTTGGCTGATGCAGTATAAGAGGAAATGAATTGGTGGAAACTTTTGGAATGGCCCACGCTTGCATTATTGAAATGGCCTATGATTGTGCAATGCAGTGACAGAATCTATGAAAAACTCATGCTACAAAATACAGAGCATAGACTGGTAAAAATTACTCTTAACTGGTATAACATGCACAGCAGTATGAAAAAAGCACAAGGATCGATGGGCAAAGGTTAGTCATGTGCTCTGCTGATAATTTTGCAGCCAAAATTTTACTGGCTGGAGGGGGTTCTTGTCTTTAGCAGTTGTTGACAAATTAAATGCTGTGTCACAGAATGCTTTGTTTTTTTAATAATATGCAAAACACAGACATATATTATATATGTAACAGCAGAATGAGGACAAGTAATTAAAGAAAGAGTGGGACTTCATGAATGTGAAAGAACCCAGATTTTGTGTAGCTGACGTTTTATTTTACTGTAAATCTAAGACTTTGGATCAAGTGGTTTTTCGACTGATGTTACCTAATTGATGTTAAAGTGATGCAAATTAAACTAAACGCAAATGGAAGTTTTTTTACAGAGACAACCAACTAACCAGAAGGTAGTCCGATGTGGACAGACGTGCTGACTCAAGAGCCTGTTCCCTGAGCCGTATCATATTTTCAAAGCGTTCTTTAGGCCAAGAGAAAGGTGGTTCATTGTCACCATATCCTGACACACATTACATTTCAATTACTAATATATGTGTGCATGTACAAAAAGCAATTGCTATGAGAATCTATCTCAACTGTGCTTCTGTAAATCAAGGCTAGAGAAATGATACACATTTAAGTAAGTCAAATTAATATTTTCATATTATTACAGTACTTAAGCATCATCACCCACATCATCCTATCAGCAAAAAGCTTATGGTTTCATAATAAATATTGTCATCGTTAATCATATCCATTACTACAACCATCATCATCACCAACAATCATCATCTTTACTCATTACTAATCATGACCATTGACCATCACCAGTCTCATCATCACCTTAATCATGCCACAACTGAACAAAATCAGTGCAAGATAGCAAGACAAATTGTAATTTAAATCACTTTTTTCTGAAGGTTCAACTACAAAATCCACGTTCTTATACTGATCTGCAACATGATTCAGCCATTCCTGAACAATTTCTGCAGAATTATCCTCATTGTGGTCACTTCGAATCCTGAAATAAAAGTCAAATTCATCAGCTACGATGCATCCGAGTACTTATATCTAAACATTTACATAGCATCTTTTAGTAACCTCACAAAAGCAACAGAGCTTCTCATTTGAAAACAGAAGGCGATTTGAAAATCGATCGCACTGGATTAAGTAGGCGATCGATGCGCGGTCGACCTTGAGACATTTTTTGTACAGCGTATTATGTGTATCTTATTCGTATAGCTGCATCTTATATGGCTGACCATTAACTGTTAGAGTATAGGCAACACTTATTAACGGTCGATAAGCCTCCTCTGCTTGTCAATCCAATGCTGTATCGATCATAGCCTGAACTTTCACAAGTAATGTAAATTAGATAAATAAAATAATGGTTTGACTCCAGGTTCCTCTTGGAGTCTAACTCATCAAGCGCGATTGATTTACCGATCGACCAGACCTTTGCTAGGCGATCGACCAAGGAGATCGATCGATCAATCGCCTCAAATGAGAAGCTCTGAAAAGCAACCGAAGATCACTTGTTCAAGATTATAAGTACTCAACATCTCCCATTTTTTATAACAGTAATACATTTATTTGGGGGTTTGAACCCATAAACGCACCCCAAATATGTCCATGCTACATGGGCTTTATATGTGATACAATATGTCCGTTCCAAATGCCGCTGCACCTCTAATTAACCATTAACGGAAGAGCTATGTTTTGCGCATCGGGCTGTCAGCTGGGGATTATGCGGGCATCATAGGGAGCAGTAGTTGGGTATGGTTGGGGGCAGTGGATGGCGCAGGACATTAAAGAACCACGTCAAGTTTCTCTGACCAATTGGACCATTAGCAGACTTTTTCAATGGATCATAATTTTAGGTCGCTGTTTCGCTTCTTGGATACACGGTGATCGGTCGCAAGCAAACCGATCTCTACAATTACCTAGAGCTATGCTACAGAATTGATCACATCTGATTAGAGCCTTTGTAATCATAATTGCAAACTTGAAAATATCTACAACACTTCTTATAAGTTATGCAATGGGCACTAGCTCATTCAAGTAAAGAAGTTGTACAGATATACCATATGCAAAATAAGATCCAGATGCCAAGAGACCAGAGTTGGAAGGGATAGAAGAGTTTTTCTGGTATGTTATGTTTAGGCTAAGTGAAATGGACTATGGATTTGAAAGATCAGGGCAAGCTTCCTTGAAGAGGTGAGCTTCGTTTTGATTGGAAAGCCTGAGGCGTAATAATGGGGCTTAAGCCACATGACGCTGGGTGAACGACAAAATGGGCAGAGGAACGGAGATTGTGCAGAATTCAGGCGATAAATCATAATAGAACGACGTGCAGTGCGAGATTAGGAAATTGTTATGACAAATGTCATGCAATGAAAGGCAAAAATATTCTGAAAATCTCGGCAAGCTTATAGTATCGGGGGCTGAAGGATATAGTGCTTAAGTTTACTGGCGTCGTGAGTGTCGGTTAGGCGTCGTGAGGGTCGTTTATAGTCAGGGTTAGTGTCGTCATTAGAAAACCTGGTTCCGTCCGGTGTCCACGCAGCATGACCAAAGATACCGTATAAGCCTTCAGCCCACCATACTATAAGTTTGCCAAAATCTCCAACATATCTCACAGCCAGCAACTATTTCTCCCACAAAATTTGTCAATTAGACTTACCAAAGTTGCATACGCCATTTTGGGTAGTCGAGATTTTCGAAGTAATGAAGAAACCAGGGTAGGGTATGAGCTTTGTTTCTGACCAACATCGCCACAAAAACCGACGGATCTTCCGCATTTCTTTCACTGCCATCTCCTCGATTTTGTTCGAATTCGTTTACCTTCTCAGCCGAAGATAAATAAGTCTGAAGAATAATGCCAACAGCCACTCCAAACAGTAAGCATTTCCAGAAAAATCCATTTCCCTTTAAATCCGCCATATTTTTCAAATCTACATACGGATTAGCATAGATATCTACGATCTAAATCGCTAATCCTGCTCTATGCGCTAATTATAGCACAAACCACATTCCTCGCTAGGATACATTTTCTAGTGTTTATTTAGTTTAATCCAATAAGCTCTCCATGGTTTAATCGTAATCGACACGATTCCTTCTCTTTCACGTGCCTCCCTCGCCGCTTCAAATATAAACAACACCCACCGTATCCTGTCTGAGCCTCTGGATCTCGACCCTCTGAGGCTCTGCCCATAGACTTGTTTTGACTGAGCGCCTATGATTAAGCTAGTTCCCTGGGCGCTGAAGAAATCTATATCCTACACCATGCTGACAATGCAGAGTTGCAGCTTATGGCTTAATTCGGCCACGGACATCTTGGTCGCCGCGCTGAGACCAGTCTGCTGTCGAAGTTGCACTCCAGAGATCAGCTGCACCTAGATTTTACAGTCGATCTGTCACACAGCTTCTCATTTCACGTGGCCATGGAGGTCCTTCCCCCTCCTCTGCAGGCAAAACTAGTGTCTGGGTTCTCTGCATCATCTACTTGTTCCCTGAAGACGTTTCTCTTTCCTCAGGCTTTCTACACTGAGAGTACCTCTGAACAGTCTATACGCCAAGAGGTGCTTTATAAATGTCCAGATACGATGCATTATACACTCATGGTGCAAAAGCTTTGTACGTGCCTGGTCTATCAAATGTAAACTCCACCTGAACCATTCTAAATCCAACGAAATTATTTGTCCAGACCAAATGTGAATCATGAACAAGGCCCTCCAATACTACATGGCATAAAAGGGTCATAATAATAATAATAATAAAGATTTGAGTGCCGTAGTTCGTTAGCAATCGATGACTCGAAGCAACGATTCAGAAGCACTTATCCCTGAATATATTGGGTGTTAAGATTACCGCAAAGTTCGGTTACCCCTCATATCCGAAGGATTTGTGTACGGCTCAAAGAAAACTATCTCCATTGGCAAGGCATTGAAAACAATAACCGACTTCAGATCGTGAATGGCGGCATAATAGGCAAAAAAGTCAGTGAGGTAGGTAGTTTGTTCCACGGTGCTGTGTCAACGAAGACGATTAACGTAGCCCTTCTCCTATATCCATGTAGTCTTGGTAATGGCACCACCCGAGTACTGCAATGGCGCAGTTGATGCCAGCAATGTCACCCTTCCTCCACCGGATCCGCCATCTCGTACTGGCAGAGTGACCTGCATCATCTAGATACTATCAAAGGTAGCAATGGATGTAACAGCAAGAAAAAAAACTTATCTTTTTGGAGTTGAAAAAGATGATCTTAGTAAAATAGGGCAATTCAAGTTTTCACCGGCTTCACTCAGGAGATCCGATTACTGTCTAAAAGGAATTTGCCTGTCAGAGATTGCTTAAACTAGCTTGCACATTCCTCACTTCAGATAGTGGAAGATGTCTCTTATAATTGTGAGTAGAGGCTCTTAAACCACTTGCCAGCAGGTTGAAGGTTTGACAATGACTTGCTTATGACAGGTCTACAATAATGCAGAGAAAACTATTCATGCAAAGTCCAAACCCTGTGGTTAGCTGGTGGGAAAGGCCAGGGCTGGAACAGTGGCGTAACGAAGGGGGCAGAGGGGGGCAGCCGCCCCCGGGCGCAGCACCTGAGGGGCGCAAAATTAGCTTTCAGTGGTACACAGTACTATGAAAAGAACGATAAAAAGTCAACAAGAAAACCTAAAAGGGGCGCAGTCGGCAACCTTTACCCCCGGGCGCGGAAACCCTTCGTTACGCCACTGGGCTGGAATAAAGAAGTCACAGCAAATGAAAGCCTTCACTGTCTCACTTCTGTCAGATGGTAGTTTAATGTTATAAAGCACAAGAGTGTCACCAAAGAATTAACCACAATAAGGCGCAGTATAAATGTGTAACTACATTACATTATGGTGGTTGAAAGCTGGGAAGACCATAGGATCAACCAAAATAGTAGGAAACCTTTCTTTACTGCAGCACTTTGGCAACTGCTATTACCAGTAACTTTTTAGCACATTTTCTTGAAAACACTTCCACATTAACATGGAAATGTACAAAACAGATGAGATATCAGATTCTTAGTGCAATACCAGTAAGTTCCTTTAACCAATAGTCACCTACAAGACCCACACACTTTTAGCTTGCTGCTCACTCGTTCAACGTATATTCAATGTGAGCAAACCACCTCTAGCAGCCACGAATAACAACCATTAATAGAACAACTGTATACCAGTATATGAGAGTTTTACAAATTTTATCTCACAAAAACTTTACAAGGGCAACACAAAATCACTTCTGAACTGTGGAGAAGCATCAGTCATCAAAATGGCAAAATTGCAAGCAAGAGCTGCTCTAACAGACTTCAAATCAAACTATAACTGGAGGCAAAAACCCTGGGTCTTTAACGGCCAAAAAAACAATTGATGCATGTAATAAAGCTCCTATAGCTTGCATCCTTATCAGTTAATGTAAAGGGTTGCAGTTTGAAGTGCCATTCATTGGGTTGTTATCTTGGGTTAGGCAGATTAGGTTCACGAGTCAGATGTTTAAACACGCTCATTTCTGGCGTCCTCAGTGGCTGCTTCATTAGATACTTTATCAATAGTTCGACGACAAATTGGACATGTCCCATGCTAAAAGAAACAAACATATGACAATTTAATATAGTTTATTGAAATAAAAAACATGCTAATTGTGATACAAACAATTCACTGTTTCATTAATCATTGAAAAACACTTAATATGAAAATGCTGACTAGTACACTGCATTTCATGCAAATGATTTGCACTGTAGCACAGTTCTTGACATAACACAAGTCTCAAATCTGCATCTTGAATTCAATTCAGTTTTAGAACAAGACCCCACTATGACACAACATTCCTGTAATCATTTCAGGTAGCTCCCGTAATGCTTGCATTACAACTAGGGTGCAGTGTAGTGGGTAATAAGGCACCAGTCAGCTGTGCTGTGGGCTAGAAAACCACCTCTTCCAATGAATTTTCTGCTTGTTGGCATTGACCCTCAAACAAATAGTTCACTGCATCGGAGCAACTATCCCCCAGGCAATTACACATTCCTTACTCACACCAAAAAGTACTTGCAGTTCTTACAGCCACTTACTAGTCTAGAAATTTTGGAAAAGGTGCAATGCAAAATTAAGAAACTTTTAGGACTTTTAGTAGAAGGATGGGCATTTAACAATAAAACATCTAAAATTATAAATGTATAATATTTAACAAAATTATATGTACATATTTTGTCCGTACTAACTGGACAAGTATTTTAAAATTTGACCAGATTTATAAAGAATAAAGTGACACCAATAGTGATATGTCGAAGTGTACAACCAAATGATCTCCTTCCGTTTCCATGTAAAAAAGGAAGGTGCAGTTGACAAACAGCCAAAGATTAAATTATGGAAATAAAAATTGAAAACAGCAAAACCACAAAAGAATCTTTAGACTTACCAATTCCAGCCAAGGTACGATACAATCGCCATGGTAAATGTGATGACAGGGAAGACTGCGGACAAGCTCCTCCAACTGGAAATCTTCCATACAGACATGACACTGGAGGTTTTTATCTGAAGTAAGAACACACTCAGCCGCAATAATGACATATATCTAAACCTTTCATCTAAACAATATATTCAATTTAAACATAAATAAACATTTATTATTTTATTTGTCTGGTTTATGCTTCGACATGTAACTGGGTGCGGTGTGCGACCCAGATATGTCTCTTTTTAAAAAAAAAGAATATATATATATATACATAAGAATGTTCTGAAAATCATTAACACACACAATGCATCATCTTGTACATGACTCAACTTCGTGTCAACACTCAACAGAGTTTATATTCCCAGAGTCACACCTTAATTTATGTTGCAGTGTAACTGTAGCTAGTAATGAAAATCTCCAAAATCTTTCAAGGCCACACGCACAACAGCCAGTTTGTTTGGTCGATATCGGTCTCAGATCAGATTCCAAGACGGGAGTCAAGCCAAGAAAACAGCAAGGGTTTACAGCAAAAATTGTTGGTAATGGTGGCCATAGGATGGTGAAGAAGCAGTGCAAGGATAGGACAAGGACCGCTTGAAGTTTGGTTTAAAGTCTTGAGTGCAATGCTGCAGGACAGAGGGCAAGCGGGGAGTGCAGAGACAGACAGGCAACAAAGGGGACTAATGACCTTGTGGAGGCCATTCAGGAGTTCAATCCAAAGAGCTGGGTAAATAACCTGAGGAGATCTGTACAGGTGCGCCATATGTGCCAATGTATTGACCTTACATATATATTGTCACTTTTGCATCACTCTGACTTACAGTAAGGGGCGAAAAATAGTGCACAAAACATTTCACTGAACTAAAGTAAGGCTGAATCTGTTGAAACAGAACAAGAGCAAATCCCAGCTAAAAAACTGAGTTACAGAAGCCAGCATACTGCTAACAAGTGCTGAGACAAAGCTGGTAGTGACCTTGTTAAATTTTGTTTTAGTTTTCAATTTGATTTCAAAATTTTATCAACTTCCTGAAACTCACCGACTTGTTCTTGAACGACAATGACAGATGGTAATGCATCAATCTGGTCTTTTTGGGCTGGTGGTGGTCCAGCACCATCTGCTTGATTCATAAGCTGAAGAGCAAAATAGCAAAAGTTGGTTAAGAAAACAATCCTACAATCTAACACAGAGCCAACAACATCTGTTTTAAGGTAATAACAAATAACTTGCACAATGACTGATACTTAAGTAAATTGCATCCTACAGGCTACCATATCATGTCTTTGAATTTTATCTACATCACAATGAATCATGATGTGTGCTGCAACAATGGCAATGCAGTAAGACAAAAAACATAGGGATCCATTATTTATTCATGTTTTATTATGTGCTTAGTCTGAAATCTTGCAGAAATTGGACAACTTGCCAAGGGAAGCCACACACATCATCATCATCATCAAAATATTGCATCAGAATCGTTGGATTCTGCACCTTAACACTTAACGACGAGCTGCATTGGTTTCCCAGTCATTTTTGTACATTCTTGCGTTAATAGATACAAGTACAGCTGCAAAAGATTTAAAAGGCAAGAAAAACCATAAGCCTTGGATACAGGAAAAAGACAAGCTGAAGAAGGATGAGTTTTGATTCCAGATTTCAAACATATCAGAGAACTGACAGAGCAGACAAAAGCAGGCAGGCAATTCAAACTCTTCAGAAAATGGCGCAGTTTACTCGACCAAAAACAACAACCTACCAATGTAATTATGTTGTCCAATCCATCACTCATCATAAGTGGAGCTCTAGAAAACAGAAAACAAGTTGAGAGAATGATTACTGGGAGTGAATACAATACATATTTTAGTACATAATAATAGGTTTAAATGTTTCCTTTTGCACCTGACAAAGGCTTAAATACAGAAGTCATATTAGCAATTAAACCCAGTGCTTTTTTTCAGCCGGAGCGGTCCGGCACGGCGTTCCGGGACCTTTTTTCAGCTATTAGAAAATAATTTAGTAAATTTAAATTTTTTAAATTATTTAGATACTTTAAATTAATTTCAGTGCTTTCAGTGTTTATTGATATAGATATATGAAATAGAAATATTGGCATAGAATATGCCCTTTTAATTGTTCTGAATTTGTTGAGTTCAGGAACCTTTTTTCCTAGAAAAAAAGCACTGATTAAACCACTATGCAATATTCAAATATGCTCTAAAGTCAAGTTCTTAAGAGTTCTTAAGACAAATGACTAGTTTTATTAGCATTGCTTATATTACTAAAAATGACAATAAGTAATTAATAAAGGTGGGCATCGATTACAAATTTTAATAGAAATTAATTACAATGTTAAACTGATTATTAAAATTATTAAAATATTTAATCAACCGATGATTAATGATCATAGAAAAACATGGAGGAGCATGGAGCAATTAACCCTTTAACCGCCGCAAGCCAAGAAATCCGGGCGCCGCACCATATTGGTAAAAATAACGTAATTTTTGTGGCTTATTGTTAGTTGCGTAATTATTTTTTGACATTTGCTGATAACGTATAAACCAACATAACAGCACATATTTACTCAGATCTATTATTGTTCCACAGGCCATTGTCTGTCTGTAGTGTAGGTAGTCATACAACCGACAGCTGGAGTACCAGTTGTCCATGAACACTGTACGACCACTGTCCAGTAGAGGAAGTGCAAGATATAAAACAATCTTCTCAGTAATGCCAAAGTTCTTGCATTCTGCCGGTAATATCACATCCATGGATGTTTGCGGGTCCTAAAACTGCTTGTAAGACTTCTTCGCTTGTAAACTTCCGTTTCGCCATTTTGTACTTTTACTATACGTCACCGGTTGCATAGCGATCAGACCGGAAGTAGCCGGGGTTAAAAAAATTTCCGTCCAAATATAGCCTATGACATCCTCTGCTAATATAATATGCGCCATACTTCATGAAATACGCCACGCCAGCACTATGCCCGAGTCATTATGTTCATGCCGGATTAATCTGGCGCTAAGGCGTGAGGATTTTTAGCTGGCGCCGGATATATCCGGCATTATGGCGGTTAAGCGGTTAAATATAGTAATAGATTTGTCACGTGCTGTCTTAAATGTTACCTAAGAGTACCCGAAGAAAAGCTATATTAGTAACATACATTTTACTTATGTTATGTTTATTAGTAAGATATCTTTATGTTAAACATCAGCAGAATGTTGAAAGACAAAGTGATGAAACACATCTGCAACAACAAACTAATGGCTTTCAGTAACTTAAATACATTACAAAAAATAGTAAAATAGAAATAGTGCTAAATCTGCATATAAAATATATATAATTAATTTGGTAAAATTGTTTGCATTTTATATACTTATACGTGTTAAAAAATTCAAGAATGTTTCTGTAATTTCTACTAGATGCGTTCAGCCAATTGTGCAGACAGAATAGTTCATTGTCATTTTCCAGTGTACGAGTAAATGTTGAGCTTTAACTGTCTGAGATATTTGTTTTTACCCTAAAGGGTGAATGCGATCTGAACGCCAAATATGTCTGGCAGGGCAAAGTTTATTTGCACAAAATATCTGGCAGGCAAAGGGTTAATTCTAGTTAAAATGCATTACAGCTGAGCATTTACTCACACTTGAATGTTGAGTCCTCCCATTCCTCGAACTGCTCCGCCTGTCAGTCCCACCATTAACTCTTCAAGAAACCTTCAGAACCAAAATACATATAAATGGCTGGAGGTAAATGTGAACAAAATATTGGCAAAACTTCCACTTCTAGATCTTACAAACCACTGAAAAGCTACCTGATGGATTTTTTTAGCATTGTACAATGTTTCTTCAACCTAACAGATATAAATATAGTTAATTATAGATGCCAGAGGAGTGTTTTTGTTAGGCAGTCTAAATCAACCACACTCTCTACAATAAAGTAAAACAAATAAACAATCAGTGATTTGTGAAGTACATCAATCGGCAAATTAAGAACTGAAACAGTTCAGCTGCAATACCCTGTTAAAGTTCTTTTAGGTACCCTTAACTCGAACTTTTTGCTTTACAGCAAATTCAGTTGTCTGAATAATAATTTTTATTAATAGTATTTGAAAATGGATCCGCTCACCCCTGTATGTTATTTGTGCCTCCGATTGACTGAAGTGGTATCCTATGGACCTGTATGTGTGTCCTTCGAATTCCTCGCCTCATCGGTCGTCTAAGGATGGCTTCACGAACATTTGATTCTTCAGAGGCTGTGGAATCAGATGTATCCATGGCAACCTAATGAACAATTGTGCAACATGGCACCATATACACCCAGAAACCAAAGAGCCAAACACCAGCTTAGAACATCAGCTAATAAAAAAAATCTTTCTCTCCACAATCTTCCGTTACATAATCTTAGCTCTTCTATGGACTATGAAAAATGTCAACATCAAGCAATTGGACTAAATTGTGATCCACTGCAACCAAGTGATTCGAGTTTCTGAGTCATAAGATTTATACAAAAGACAAAATATCAATGTAGCAACAAGAAAAGCTTTCAGGCCAGTTAGTCTCCAAATTCATACACTCATTGAAATTCAAACCCAACAAGTCAAGGCAAGACCACAGCATTTCCGTCTGCTCACAATGCCATCCTTTATATAATCAACGTTAACCAGTAACACTTTGAACTACACCAAAAGTATTTGGTGTAGTTTCAATGACAAAAAGCAGATAATCCTGTGACTTATGTTGATTGATAAATTGTCCCACTACTTCCTCAAGGCAGCAGCAGCACAAAACATAGCAAGTCATACATTGAAAAACGGCAATACAGAATCTGCTGTGAGCCTGTGATTCAGTGAGCTGGCAAGTCAATAGAGCAAACATACACAAAAACTCTGCATATATTCAGGTGACACTGACCTCTGCTGAACTACTTCTTGTGTTGCTGTCATTTGTTGATTCTTGATTCCTGGTAAATAAACACAATGCACAGAAATTACGTGGCATCAATTAATATAATCTAACAGAACCAAGACTAAAGTATGTAGCAATTACAAGACAGCCTTTTATGGGCATTGTAAAATGCAAGTCCTCAGTGCACCCAGCACAGGTTGCGAGTGCATACAAATAGACACATTTACAACAGAAAGTCATTGAGATTGAGATTGCATAGCAGCTAACAAGTCTTCCATTTACCTTCCAATAGGGGTTCAACTCCTGGATCCCAAACCCTGTTGACCACAATGTACACTTCAAGCAAAGCTCAAAGTAATATACAGTTTAATTTTTAAAGGCAGCATTGTTCAAGAGTCAACTCTATAAATGACTCAAATCTTGACAACCAGTTATGTGTACCACAAGGTTTGTGTTTCAAAGGATAGAGACTTGAAGCACATGCAAAAAAAACACAAAGTTTTAGTTTGATTTACCCTGATGAGGTTTACATATAAAAATAGTCTTCAAGCACAACAACTGAAGTGAAGAAACTTCAAGAAAGATGAGTCAACTTACTGTATAGGTTCAATAAATCCTCCACCACATATTGAACATACGCAGTCCTAAAAGAGAATATAAACATACAGCTTTGAAACAAAAGCTTGCAACAAAACATCATCTAACTGTGATTTATTAAAGTTCCCAATAATTGTCTTAAATTAGCAACATGTTCACAACAGTATAACACCTGCCTTATGGAACTGGGATATCAGCAGATTAGCTCTTATTGCAGAAAATCAGATACTAAGGCATTTGCTGTCAAATGCAAATGGGTTTTCATTAACCAATCAATCCACAAAATGGTTCAGTGTTTTTGTTACACCCCTGCCAGTATCCAGTTCAGGTCAGATGCTGAAGATCCAACCTCGTCCATTCATCAAGATCATCTGCTGCCCACAGCAGTGACACAAGCAGAGCCACACATGCTATTTTCATCTGACTGAGAGCCTTGTAATTTTTAAGTCAGTGAAAATGGTCACCCAAGAGTCAAATGAAAAATCTTCTGCATCACAGCAAATCAATAGAACATATCTAATCTTCAGTGGAGGTCAGTGCAGTTAAATCATGTGAACAAAGAGTTGCTGCTTTACAGTGGCCTATCAAGTTACCTGCCTCCAAATTTTGGATGCGCCAAGCTGCCAGACTCAGTGTGTGTACAACTTTGTCAAGTGTGGATCTTCTTGACACAGTGGTGCAAACCGTTAGTATATATCTGCATTTCACTGAGAGACGAAGCTTGCAACTGTATGGCAATATCAACGATTGAGAGGACAGTTTATCTTTGCAGATGTCATAAGTTTCAAAGATTCATCTTGTACAATCAATCAGAATGTCTAGCATAAGAAAGAACGGTTGAGAATTTAGCGGTAACGTATCCTCCATGTCCCATTTAAATCGGCTAATGAAGGCGCAAAACGCCCATTTTCTTGCGGCCAATGGCAGCATCCATGGGTAAAAGCGTATTTTAGCGTATTTAATTATTCACCATTAAATGGGTTTAAGCGATGGTCGAATACAAGTTGGATTGATGAAAAGAATTCTTATTAAATAGAAGTAGGATTGATGAAAAGAATTTTTGCTTAATAGAAGTGGGATTGATGAAAAGAATCTTACTTATATAGAAGCTGGATTGATGAAAAATAATTCTTAATTAAATAGAAGGTGTATTGATGAAAAAATTCTGCTTAAATAGAAGCTGGATTGATTAAATGAATTCTTGCCTAAATACAAGCTGGATCGATGAAAACTATTCTCGCCAAAGTAGACGTTGGAATGAAGAAAAATAATAATGCTACAATGGGTGAATAATTAAATACGCTAAAATACACTTTTACTGGCAGCAAGAATAAATAGACTGTATTACCTGAAACATACAGCCCTGATACTATAAGTCTGCTGGTTCGTTTACAGAGCAAACGTGACGGATAGTCACAGTTTGAGCAAATATGACTTTTTATATCATGAATGTATGGCATACAAAATGACCATGTCGATGAATTAAAGAAAAACTCTCCGTTTAAAAAGCAATTTTCACGGCACATGTTTAGTATCGGGGGCTGAAGGATTATACAGTATCTTTGGGAATGTTGCGCAGAAGCCGGACGGTACCATGTTTTCTAACGACGACAATAACCCTAACCCTATCCCACCTTCACGACGCCGGGTGCGGGCCGAATCCCCGAAACCCGAATCTCCGAAAGTCATTTCGGCGTAAATTCGGCCGTATCCCCCAAACTGATTTTCTAAGTCCGACCCGAATGAATATAATAAAAAAATAAACATTTGAATAGGCAGTATATCGATATCAAGGCCACGCTAAGTCTATGTCATGTTTACAATTTAACTCTGAATAGCTCGGCCGCTTTATAGAAAACTGTTTTCGGGGAATCGGGCTTTTGTCTGTTTTCAGCGTTTTCGGGGATTCGGGTTTCGAGCTGACCCCACGACGCCTAACCTGACCCTAACCGACACTCACGACGCACTATATCTTTCAGCCCCCGATACTATAATCTTGCCATTTTCACTTCAACGATAATAAATCGAACTTAAGGCGGCGGATTCCCCATTGTTTGACATCAATTACCATATTACATAATATTAATATCGCATAATGTTGTAAGACCTGTGGGCCAGATTAAGTAGTCGTTATTGGTGTCATATTTTTATCAAAACCGTTTGGACTCACAGAAGTTATCACATAATAAAATTACGCAAAAAATAACTTACGGTTAGATTAGGTTTAACTTCCTGCTCACACTGGTGACAATACCATTTGCAATTTTGGTTTAATTCTACGAAACCACTACTGGCCATTTTGAGATGATATCCCCGCCGACGTCGTCGTCGTCTTTACTTTTGGATTACACACTACGCATAGATTCCACGCTGCACGTCTCACTTCTTCTCCCATCAAGAAATAATGTACATTACGTTTATTCGAGCCAGCGTAATTTTTTAAAGCTTATAAGTGATTTAGTTACATTTCTTCGTGGTACTGAAATAGTTTTTTTCGAATCCTATTAGTTAAATTTAATATTTGAGACAACCCGACAATTATATAGCATGCTGCACTTTGCGTAGCCAATTTGCTAAAACTTCTGATTACATTTTAGGTTCCAAGCGCGATGTCGAAATTTCTACAGCTCCCCAAAAAGGCAAAGTCAGGTGAACCAACTTATTCGCATCACAAGCTCTGATACTATAGTCTGCGCGTTAAGTTCGATTTATTATCGTTGAAGTGAAATTGGCAAGCTTATAGCAAAGATTTTAGAGGCGTAGTGCTGCTGCTGCTGCTGCTGCTGACTGCTGCAGATCTATAGAAATAGATTCCTTGTAGCTTGTCACCAGTATTCTATCGTGTTCTGCAAATATGCTCCCTCTTAAAGTCTTTGGTGTTCTTATCCATCGATGTTCTCATCAACGAAAAATACAGGGCTTCTATTTCCGGATACGTGTTGCCTTTTGAACTTGTACCAATCAGAGGAGTATGTAATAAAATAATTTCTTTTGCGCAGTCTTAATGAAACTCTGCTGTCTTTTTAATGCTTATCAAATTTGGTGCAGCTGTTGTTTGAGCGAAAAGTTCGTGATAATGGATTTATGATTTGATCTGCTGTAAGCGATGTTGGTTGTCACGTATACATACGCTGTAAGACGGATGTCTGCAACATACGTTGACCAAAGGTTGCTTGCTGCTCTATAAGTTAACCTATTTACAGATTTGCCGAGATTAACTTCAAGATGCATGCTGATAAAGGTGAAGCATTTTTTGTACGAAAACAAACATCGAAAGCAGTTTAAGCCATCCAGGATATGCTTTTCAGACTAATCACGTGGCTAGCCAGCTGTTCGCGAACCACCACAGATGCTCGCGCGTGCCAGTAGTAGAATTTTTCGGTCATTTGTGTGGCATGCATTTTATATATTAAGAAAATGATTCTGTTGTAGTTTGTTGCTCCAGTGTACTTCACAGCGATACAACTGGATAGCAGTGAACCATGCCGAATATTAGCGCAATAAGGGTTGCTTACTTTGTTGCAATTGTTGCAACTTGTGTTATCGTCTTTGCTGTGATCAAATTCTCATTATTTCCTCAGATAAGCACCATGAGTGAAACACGTGATGTTGACAGCCAGGTCATCATCGTTGGAGGTGGCCTAGCAGGAATCAGCGCAGCCATCGAAGCCAGCCGACATGGGGCAAAGGTCATCATTGTTGAGAAAGAAAAGTCGCTTGGTGGGAACTCGGCGAAAGCAACTTCAGGCATCAATGGTGCCGAGTCAAAGCCTCAGCGTGACAACGGCATAAATGACTCGGTTGATAAATTCATAAAGGACACCCTTTCCTCCGGTGATGGCCTTTCGAATCCTACGCTGGTCAACATCCTGGCCACCAACAGTGCTGAGGCCATCGACTTCTTGCGTTCCTTCGGAGTGAATCTGGTTGATGTGGTCCAACTAGGTGGTCACAGCATCCCAAGAACGCACCGCATACCTCCGACCGCTGATGGAAAACCAGTTCCTGTTGGCTTCACTATCATGTCTACTCTTCGAAAATACACAGAAAATGACCTAAAGGAAAGTATTCGGGTTTTGGTGAATTCTGCATTCAAGAGTTTGATATTTGAGGGAGTTCGTGTTGTTGGAATCAGATATGAGGCTGCAGATAAAACAGAACATGAGCTGCGAGGGACCGTAATACTGACTGCTGGAGGCTATGCAAATGACCATTCCAGCAGCTCTCTTCTTGACAGTTATGTACCAAATTTAGCAAAGCTGCCAACGACCAATGGACCTTGGGCAACTGGAGACATCATAAAGGCTACGGTTCCTAATGGTCTCTCGCTTATCCACATGGATCGTGTTCAAGTTCATCCAACTGGCTTTGTTGAACCATCCAATCCTAACCACCACACCAAGTTCTTGGCGCCAGAGGCACTCCGTGGATGTGGCGCTATCATGCTGGATGCTGAGGGAAGGCGCTTCGTTGATGAGCTTGGACGACGTGATCATGTGACCGAGGCTATTTTTAAGCACTGCAAACATTTCCAAGGAGATGATAAAATGCCAGTTGTGTCAGTCATGCTTCTTAATGAGGAAGTCATCAACCGATTTGGTGCACCATCGGCCGGCTTCTACAAAATGAAGGGCATCATCCAGGATGTTGGAAAATTAAATGACCTTGCAAATCATTTGAAGGTCGATGCAAGCATTGTGAAGGGCACACTTGACTTGTATAAGAAGGCAGCAGAGGCTGGAAAGGATGAGTTTGGAAAGGTGACATTCCCCGTGGTCTTCTCGCCTGAGGATCACTTCTATCTGGCCTACATCACACCTGCATTACACTACTGCATGGGTGGTCTAAAGATATCGGAGAAAGGTGAGGTCTTGCGTCATCCAACGGGTGAGGCAGAGGAGGTTGAACGGCCGGTGCCAGGCCTGTATGCGGCAGGAGAGGTCACTGGTGGGGTCCATGGTAACAATCGTCTGGGTGGCAACAGCCTCTTGGAGTGTGTTGTCTTTGGACGTGTGGCCGGATTTCATGCATCGCATTATCGTTCTTGAATGCTAACATTCTATGATAAATCTATCATCAGAACTTCATTACCTGTGTGGTGTTGATGTCCGATATGTTTGTTAAGTATTCTCAAGACTGGAAAAACATCTGTTTCTGCCAATCAAGAGCTCAATAATAATTTTTGAACAGCATATTTTGTGTACTGAAAGTATACCTTAAGTGGTGACTACTGTTTTCTGAATGGACTATGTTTCCGGCATTAATTCTGCTACGATTTTCATGGAAATTTTCTTGTGATGAACCTTTATTTTAATTCTTACATTTTTCTAAAATGTTTCAAAGGAAGTCCTACAATTGATTTCTGTGCAATTATTTCTTATGCATCTTTAGTACTGTGAGTCAAAGTCAGTGAAGTGATCTGTGAAAACATACACATTTGAGAAACTCTTGTATTTCTGTCATTCTTTAGATTTCTGCAGTTGAGGCTGATGAAGCTGTTATGATCGCCAGTTGTCATGCAGGCTTTATTGGAAAATTGTATTCGTTTAGACGAAAGGACATGTAGGCCTAGACTTGGTCTAAGAAGTAATCAATTCCTTGTTACAGTACTTCTGTTCACCTTCATGCTACAACCTGGGGATAATTTACCTCGGCAGTTTTTCATGCTTAACTTTTGAAGGACAAATAGTTAATAGTTGTCTGTATTAGTACTAGTTTTCTGCAAATCACATGTTATAACTAATTCATTTTTATGAAACAGTGACTGTAATCCATCCTCACCGGATATTTTGCCAAATTTTTATTTACAAAATTTACAAAGGTGACGAACATATAACAACAGGCATTCCTAAGTGAGGTGTACTACATTACAGGGTTGTCTTCCAGTTACATATAATGTACATACAAGCACATTATGTACATATATGTATCAAATTTATACGTGGACTTCCGCACTGGTCATAACCCCACTCCCTCTTCTCCGCTTTGGGATAACCCTCCCTCCCCCATCACTGTGGACATCCCATATTGAGCTTCTTGTTCCCCGGTCACGGACCTCTATTATGCAGCGCCGTGCCTTTTCTGTTGCTGACCCTGCAATCTGGAATGAGCTCCCTGTGGATCTACGTCTAATGCATAGAGCCCTTGCGGCCACATTCTTCTCTAACCTGAAGACTGTTCTCTTTAGCCGGGGTTGAGTCGGGACTTCTGAGTAGATAATCTTGAAGGGGCGCTATATAAATCTCTGAAATGAATGAATGAATATATATCAACGATCCCTAAGGTGACCCAGTTTGTCCCACCAATCTGAGCTTCTGCAGCCCAGCCTAGAAGATTTGCTGTTGTTAGATTATCTTTCTGGAATAAGCTGCCTTGCAACCTGTGACATGAGCATCTCGGCCTTTGCCTTATTTTCGTAAGTGCTTGAACACCATTCTATTCGATCATGACTTTGTGTTGTCAGGTCCATTGTGCTTCTATTTGTTTCTCTAGAACTGGTGCTATATAAATCTGCAATTACAATTACATGCTGCAATTAATACACCTTATTATACTAATGGGCAACAAAGACTGCAACATAGCATGACAGAACATCACAAGGATAGATTTTGGCAAAATAAGCTGCTGTTAGCAAAACAACAGCTACAACATAACATACAAGAATCTTGCACCTCCAACAAATACCAAGATCCATACTCACAGAAACATACAAAACATAATTACATGCATTCAAACAGACATATACTAGTCAAAGGAAACTCCAAAATCTATCAATTTCTATGAATTGACCTAGACTTCAAACACGTACAGTATGTGTCTACTGACATGTTCAGCAAGTCTTAGGTATGAAGTAATGACCAGTTATTAATATGTTTTAGAACTTTACTATTCAATATTATTACTATAAGTTATTATTACTTCTATGTGTTATTTTACATTCTATTTCGATGTCACATTGTGCGTTTGCTAATGGAGTAATAAAGGCTATACTTACTTACTTAGTTATTGTTGCCAAATTTCCAGCAACACCGATATCTCAATAACTAAAATAAACTGAGGCTGAATACTTTAGTAGTCTTTCAGCATTTTGGAATTTAATAGTCTGCCAGACAAATGCGGATCAACAGCATCAAGACAGAAACAAAATAGAAAACATTTCCGATTCTATTTATAAAGCTAAGTTATCCAATGCTGGAGCGCTAATACAACATACAAGTAATAGACTAATAAATGATATAATTACATATGGTACTAGAGTTTATCTTGGCGACTATCTTATTGTACTAATATATAGCCACCTGTAAATGACATTTTGTGACAAAATCTTTTTCTTTGCCAACCACTGTATTGTCACACATCACATAATGCCTCTAGTTGATCCCTCGGAACCAAATATTAAAAAATTCAATGCTGTGTTATAGTAAATATCATCTGTCCTAATGTTACATTGTACTAATGTTGTAATTAAGGACAAAACTCCATTTTCCAGAGGCTATAGATCTAGGCACGCAATGTTAGCTAAAGCAACAAGCACAGAGTGGTTCAAGCGTGTTGCCATTTCATGCTTAAACCACTGCAGCAGAGAAGAACAGTATGTACATGTGTAGCAGTCTTAGCAGTAGTTATAACGACAATCCCAGAGGTTAAACTACATTCAAAAGTGTCTGAATATTGGCCAGCGAGTCCTCTCAGGCAACTTAAACCACATAAGTGTCTACATTTAACATACATAATTTTTAAGGAAGCACAGATCAACACATGTCCACACGAATTCTTTTCTTACAAGCAGGATCTCGGTTCCACACAAGAAAAAGCTCGCTCCGAGTCAAGTCAACAAACAACTCGCATTTGGTAGCATGCATAAACAATGTAGCAATAAATGCAAGATTGAATGCAATGTCATTTTAATGACTGTAAATGAAACTAAGACATACATGCATATATATCAACTAAATAGGAGAATATATAAAACATTTAAATTTATATTTGGTATATGCAGAAAGTACTACAGATACAACTTATACACCAGAGAGTATATATACAAAGTATATGGGATAAATACATATACAAAAAGTATATATATATATATATCCACTACCTTCCACCATGAAGGATCTGTGTGCTTCTCGAAGTCAAGCATCATTGCTTATAACAGCTGCTATCGTTCCATCCATCTGGAACTGTTCCTTGCTGCAAGATTTCCAACTCTCAATTCATGTCATGCTAGCTTCCAGCTATCTCTCTCATACACTATTACAGCATTTCACCTCATTTATCTTTACAAACTTAAATGGAGCCGCTCATAACGATATCTTTGGAGGCCGTACCTCAAGTAGCATGTGATGTGTCACACAAGGGTTCAGTTCCAAGACTGCATTTCAACTGGGATCAATGTTGCAGACCCTTTAATATCAGAATCTGTATTAAAATGACCATGCTATATGGAAGTCTTGTATAACTAAAACGAATATATACAAATATACCATTATTACCCATATTCCCCAAAAGAAGTGATTACCTATTCTAATTTTACTAAACTATGATGATTTGCAAATTTAAACTACATGTAATAAAATGTGGAAATGGTACACATTTAGACTGCTAGTACACCATCAAGCTATAATGGCAAATAATTATGTAGCGTGAAAATTGTGATGTGGGGTAACACAAAAGTATGGGTTTCGTATGTCAGAGAAGAAATCTTCTCAAATGACACTTGTCAATTAATGTGCATTTTGAAACTCAATGCAAGTCCAAAGTCTTGGCATTCTATTCCTCAGAGACAAAAGGATTCTGACTCTTGAGACCACAGTTGTTGTCAATTCCAAACATAATCAGGCAGTAGCGTGAAGAACACCACAGAAAGTTTCACCAAAATTATGTTGAATGCTCCAAAGAACTTTGTCGTCAAAACAAAATGCTGTGAATCCTAGTAATTAATGTTTGATTAAATTAAAAGTGTACAGGCAAACAACTGTTAAAATCTGTCATGCCTTTTAGATCCCACAGTGAATGGATTCCAAGAGTTTGAAGACATCTTATTGCATCAAAGGCCACCGTCATTGACAGGAAAAGTTTTCCAGTTCACTATTTATTTTCAGTGTTTGGCTAAATGAGCTATTTCAACAGGTTGCAAGTCTCCAAACATGTTTAAAACTTACAACTGCAGAATGAAAACAAAATTTGGTCGTTTAATTACAGCACTTCATAATCAACTAGAACAAATTCTTCAAATAAATTTGTCCACTGTTGCTCGTAACTTACAGACAGAAACTCCAGATTATATTTACAGAAACTTTGCTAAACTGAAAGTTCTCCAGCACTTCTTCCAACGTATTTTAACTTCTGAGAATGTTGTGCAAGCAGTGGAACAGTCAGTTGATCCTAACAGCATGGGTACTATGGCTTAATAAATTCCGGTATTCCTATACAGATTGATATTACCAGCTCAAGTCCCATCCAAAACCCAAGCAATGGAACCGTTATAATTTATCAAAGCCCTCTCCAGAGTCTTTCTCAGATCCAAGTCACAAATTCTGCAAAATGAACAAGAATACTTCATATTCTGTGAGAGAATTCAACCAAACGCACAGGAGTTACTTTCCTTGAGTAAAACGTAACTTCACACTTCTGCACAACCGCATCAAAAAGACTTACGCTAGTGCAAAAGAAACCATTTAGAAATGATCAAAACTTTCGTTAACACACTAAAGTAATAACAAAACAAGTTTTAATGCCAATTCAGTTCATTAGTCAATCAATCACTCAAATGATTGATTACCCCTGTTTTCAGCATTAACAGAAGAAATTCAAATGCTTTCTTCTTTACTACCGAAATGCATCCTATTATGAGACAGGCTTTCTACATGACATTGTCTTGACATGTTCACGCCTTGTGTACATAGAACTGGAAGGAAGGCAGTTGCCTACAAGTGGAAGCAAGGCCATAAAACGAACCCGACAACGTATCACACTTACAGCACAAGATGTCCTAAAATGTCTGGGTTGACATTGGTCACTGATTTTCTGAACGTTCCAGAACTATCACAACCAACCAATTTGTATGTTGCCCTACCAATCAATCCATATCGTACCCAACTCACTTGGTAACCAAAACCAACACAACTTTAACCCAGTTTATCAATCAATTAGTTGGTGGGCTCACGTCGCCATGAAAATGATTAAACGTTTTATTAACTTGTTCTGACATCTATAAAACTGATTCATTTATGTCTTCCACTGGTACATCACCACCATCAAATGACGAGGCATCAATCGATGGTGCTAAATAACTGCATGTTAAGGATTTCCTCAAGGGCCTCTGTGTTAGGAGCTGCTCCATATCATATGTTACAAAGCAGACTCTCAACTAACCAGCAAGCTCCCAGAGTCCACAGTTTATGACATCACAAGCACACTTATCATAAATTCGTTAAAACACTCACAAGAAATGAAAAGAAACACATTTCACACGAATCTAATCAAACATTACCAATGCAACTGAAAAATAAAAGAAAACAAAGCATGTAATCCCTACAGAAGGATTGGTTAACATGTTATAAGGTATTAGATATCTGAAATATATATATAACCTGTTACATGGTTTGTGTCCTGACAACAACCCTACTCAGACATAACTTGGTGTAACTCCTCAATATAAAACTTCGCCAAGCAAGAAAGATGGCATTAAGGCAACAGGACATCAGACGACACAATTCGGGGAGAAATGTCTACGAAGACCTGCTGAAAATTGCAAAATCTACACAGAAACTGTCGAAATATATGGAACCCTAGTACACGTAATGCTATCAGTAGCATACAAAACCGACCCACGGAATCAACACGGAAGCTTATCAATTAATTCAGGAAGAAACTTGGCAACAGAATTATTAGTAATTATCTAACCAGAGTAATCTAGGTCAATAACTATGCGAAATATACCAAACAGACGAAATTACTGTACAAATCAAGATGCGCATCACATAGAACATGCACCGTTCGAAACAACACAGTGGATGCCACCAACTCGAGCAACCTGGACTGTACACTCGCATCCAACGTTTGTATCAATAGGCATAATTCAACCGACCACCAGATGGCACTTGATATTAAATAAAACGTCCGAGACTGTTTCTTAGCATCACGGCTTTACATTCGAAGTGAGCCAGGTCAGTCCCTCGTAAAGTCCATCGCCCGTTGTTGCGCAAGAAGGCTGGACGTACCAGTTGCGATCACGTATTCGCGTCAGGCCTAGTTTCTCCTGGATCTCATGTGGCTTCATTGCTAAGCAAACATAAAACCAAATCATCAGGTAAATGCCTAAATTATTGGCTCCACAAAGAAGTAATCAATGACTTCGTACAATATTTCAGACATTAAACAGCGGTCAAGACTCTGCTGTCATTCTGTAACTGTTTGGGCAATGACACATTTCAATGAACAAAATCGATTCACACAATGTAGAATATCACCAGTTTTTTTGCTAAAGCCTATTCATTAGACAAAAAACAGTTGTGCAACAGTGTAATCCAAAACTGTCAGAGGTGTAGTCAAAAGCATCAAGCCGTCCACAAGAAGCAAAACTAGTCTGTCTTGCTCAGTGATAACTGATGGCTACCTGAAAAGTTGACTAATATGATTTTATGAAGCTTTCAGCCTACACATGTGACACTTCATAGCTAATTTTTTCTACCAAGCTTCCATTCTGTTGTTAAAAAATAAGTAGCTTTCCATAAGGAAACAACCTCCCCCATTATATAGAGGGCAATAAGTGACCTACATGTAAGTATAAAGATGAGTAAATTTTCAGATACAGTTAGCACATCTGAAAGCTTTATTTGCTGCTCTTTTTCAGCTGGCTTATCCACTTTAGTTAGTGTCTCTCTCGCAGTGGGCTGACCTTCTGGGTATTTACCTAATTAAGACTCAGTTCTGGTGCACCATTGGTTGATGCCTTGTGCATCTCATACACTGGTGCTGTAAAACATAATTTATTTTACCTGAGGAATCATTTCTACCTCGGGTAAAATAATAATAAAATAACAATGGAGGCCACAAAACGGGCATCTTCAGTCAAAAGATCAAAACGCATCTCTATTACTCAAACTCATGCTTTTGTGGAGGTCACCCCGGACACCAGCGGCACATGGGAGCATCTAAAGATTGGATTTTATGTCTGAGTTGGGAAAAGTGTTGAAGAATGCAACCCACGATCCATTGGAGACAAGCAACCTGTTTCAAAGACTCTTTGAATGACAACCGTTGTTTTTATGGGACCTTATTATGTCAGACATTCATAAACAACAGCAATAATAATAATAATACTTTGCCTGAGTTGACCAATTTGCTAACACAAAATAGTTTAAATTAAATATTACATTCACAAAACAATTTAAACATTAGTAAACATTAATATTTAACCTTAATATTTAAGTAAGACCTCCCACATATATTTTTAAACTTAAAACATGTAAATGAACTGCAAAATGAGTATAAGTATGCTGTACATCTTATGATGATGATGATGATGACATATTCGTTAATTGATCACGCAGGAAGACACACCACTGCACAATTTACATAACACAAAAGCTACTATAAAGGCAAAAAGGGAATAATGTTAGAATTATTAAGATTTGGGTAGTTATTATATTAAAGGATATTAAATGCTATAAGAAAAGTATAATAAATGCTATAAGAAAAAGCATATGTCTTGTTTCTCATGTGTAGATAAGTCAGTCACAGTATAATTCACAATACGAAGCAAGTGAATCACTGATATTATACCAGGAAAATGAAATTTCAGTTAACTCAGTATTAAACCCAGAAAAAACTTAATATAAAACCAGGAAAGAAGAGGCATTGGCAAACTCAATATAAAAACAGGAACACAAGGTTTAAGCAAACTAAAAAATGCAGTTTCAAATATATCCTGCATTTGACAAACATTTGCTTTCAAATCAGCCGACCTATATCAGCTTGCTGTTCAACCCTAATGCTGTCAAATATTGCACTCGAGTAACGGATACTCGGACACGTGCTGTGCCTCACCAACACACCGTTGGCCTAGTTTTGTGCTTTCTATCAGTTCTCTGGTGTCGTTCAGGACTAAACTAGAAAATCATCTTTTTGGCTTGCTTATATGCCATCTCTTGAGTTCTGATTCTGCGACTTGTCTGATTTTGACTTAGCATTTCTAATGAATATGACTTTGACTATGATTTCAATTAAAGAGACCATTATGATAGTGATGATACAGCAGTCATTAGATTATATTAAAACTCAGGCTTCTGACTGGTACAAAGGATAATAACCACACCTACACTGCTTAATAGAAAACTGTCCACACAAACCCCAGATAAATGCTGACTTTACTATATACTAGCCTGGGACTATATGCAAAAAGTGTACCTACCATCTGGTAGATCTTGCTTATTTGCAAACACCAGAATGATTGCTTCCCTCATTTCCCGATCATTTATGATCCGATGCAATTCTTGTCTGGCTTCATCGATCCTATCACGATCCGCACAGTCAACTACGTATATAAGACCCTGTGTACCAGTGTAGTAATGCCTCCAGAGAGGTCTAATCTTATCCTGTCCACCTACATCCTAACAAAAACAAAGCATCAAAATGAACAATTACAACGAAAGACTAGTCAATCAACAGAGATAACAAATACTAATATAACATTTAGTTCTGTAAAACATACAGTCTGAAATAATGACGAAATGGAGCATTAGCACATGGAGCAAGTATATCACATTTTTTTAAATTCTACCATTATTTGCTAAACACCCTGTACTGTTTTCATGAATGTAAATGCAACTTTCAAGTTAAATACCTGTGACACTGGGAGGCATGCCACAACCACACATTAAGGAGATTCCTGCATGAATGAGTTATGCATAAATGAACTCTACTGTAGCTGCCAGGCCTCTGTGTCAACTCAACCAGATTTGGGGATGTTCCCACCTGACCATGTAAGATTTGATGCTTTTTGCCAATATGCAGACAAATATATATCATGATGGTCTGTAAAGTTTCAGATCTTACTAACTTTTAGATTCTGAGATATACCGATAAGGCTTACAACACAACTGAGTTTTACTGCTACAGAAAATTACATTTTTCTTCTCATTTTTCAGTCACTGTACTTTAGTACTCTATTACATGTGCAAGGACAAAACTTTCCAAATAGCTTCTGTTTCTGTTCCAGTTTCAGGAAATGTAAATACTTGGTACTTTAAAAACTGTTGCAAACTGTGATAGCTAGTTCTGCATGACTTAGAGCCCTCAAACTTAATTCACTATTGCAGTAATTTTTCTAAAACTGTTCACCATGTAGAGTACTCAAAAGTTAATTTGTGCTTGTGTACAATAGTTATTTGGTGTAAATATCCACCTAACCAAATGTTGTTCTTTGTTTTCGCACACTAAATGACATCCTCAATCTGCAAGCATATATATATGAACTGTGCTTGTGCTGGGCACATAAGACTGGTAGGTTAATTCCCTGAGTTTTCCCTGTTTTCCAGAGTTGTGGCCACCCTGATATATAGGCCACTTGTCCTTTGATGATCTGACTGTAATTTTTAACAACTAACTGCAGATCCTGTAATTAGGATGAGCTGGGATGACGCAACATTCATTGTAATGTAATGTAATGTAACAAAACATTTATAAAGCGCCACTTAAGAGTCTCTCAGAAGCGTCAACACGTGGCCATCAAACAGCTGAAAAAATGAAAAAATTTTTTATCATACAGTGATATGGACAGGCTAAAATGGTGATGGCATATCGATTGACTACGTGGACGTCCCAGATTGGAATATCAAAGTTGGAAGTCTTAATTTTACTGGTTACACTGAATGCTTCATTTTCGTTTTTTTAACACGCGTGTTAGAAAGCACGCTTCTCAAGATGAAAATTAAACCTCTTTAATTCTGTAATTCTTTAGTTCAGAGTGATTTGTGTGCCAAATTACTTTCACTTGTGTTTGCAAAAGATAATCAAAGACTTACAATTACTTATTCTTGTAATTTAAAATACATTTAGGAGTTTCAAGTTTTGTGCATTTTGTTTTTGTAGAAAACATCTGTGCTGGAAAATCTAAGTTGGCCTTTTGTGTAAGGTGCAAGTAGCTCGCCTTACCTAGGGCAAAAAATAGTCTGGCATGGCAAGGCTAATGTGGTCAAACATTTGCATTGTTAGATGAAAGGTGATTTAAGGTTGCGACTTTTGTTAGAGTTCATACATTTTCTGACTTTCCAAGCCCAAAATGTAGGCTGACTCATACATAGTCTCGTACACAAAGGTGACTTTATCTCAAGTATATACAGTATGTTCTCAGATGTAGACTGGTAATAAAGGACAGTCATCATAGCTCTACTCTAAAACTCGCCCTACTGGTGTACAAGTCCCTCCATGGTATGGCACCGGAGTACCTAAGAGCATACTGCATCGGCGTGTCGTCATCTAGGTCGGGACCCTCTTTGCGATCTGAGGCGCGCGGCGATCTGAAGGTACGAAAATCTAAAACCTGCTTCGGAGACCGCGCATTCTCTGTTGCTGGACCTAGGTGTTGGAACAATCTTCCACCTTCAATCCGTTCAGCAACATCCTTGGAGTCATTTAAGACCAGACTCAAGACACATTATTTCAAGTTGGCGTATCCTGACTGAGTTTTTTATCGTGTCAAAGCGCCCTTGTAACGGCATGTGCCATGTTACGGCGCTGTAGAAATTGTCGTATTCATCATCATCATCATCATCATCTACACATAGCCTTTGGCATTAATATGAGCAAAACAAACATACCTGGCTGCAGCACACAATCATCCTGTCATCAGAAAATTAACGCCTATATGCTCTAACCATATCATACCACAAATGGCAAATCCTACATCCTCCTTGTATTCATAACTAACTACATCTGTCTAACTGATCTCTTTACTGTTTATTATCAAGTGGAATAACTTGGAATATTTTCAGCTTGCGATGCAACTAGTAACACAATGGTAATACTCCTAACATTCCAATCTTGAAAACAGCTTGAAAATTCTAATAAAACAGAATGAGAAAACAATCAGGTCATCAAGCTGAATGCATAATCCGAACAGAAGACTCGTACTGACCCAGATATTGAATTTGACGTTTTTATACTTGACGGTCTCGACATTAAATCCGACGGTAGGTATGGTTGTAACAGACTGTCCAAGTTTCAGTTTGTATAGGATTGCTGGAAATCATTAAGGAATCAAACAAGGTCCCAGAGTGATGGCAAGCAGCAGCAGTAATCAATAACAAACGTACGAGTAATAATCAACAACAAACACTGACAATATCGTGAACACTTAACAACGAGAGTGTATGCATCTCGTTGTTAAACAGCATTCAACATTCCTCAAAAGTTAACAAACCATCTTAAATTACCATATTTTAATGCATGTAGCCCACACATCCTGAACCCACATATGCATATACCTCATGGAAATTTACCAAACACTTAAAATATTTTTGGCATAACACATGCACGATTGTACCAAACAGACCATAAATAACAAGGAATAGTCTGCAATAAGGATGGACTGATTGGCATTATTTTGCCGATTTCTGGTTCCAGGTTTTTCAAGTACCTGTCTTTCGGTTACATATCAATGTTTTAAAAATTACAAAAAGGTTTATTACGTATATACTGAGATTGCGTAAACAAGCAAAAGGAGTGTTTCCAGAAATGAGACTGTACCACATGTAATAAAGAAACATTGTTTTATCACTCATTTAGAATCCATTCCATTACAAGAATTAAACTGACAAACATAAATTATATGAATACCTGATATTAAGTGATTGCACTCTAACGATGAGGGCAAAGCAGGAAACAATGCCATAGCAATACATCTTGCCATAATAGAAGAAGTGTCACAACAATCAGAGCAGGCCTGCACAGGCCATAAACAAGGTCTGTCCATACTAGTCTGCAAAGTCTCAAAGCATTTGTAAATCATAATTTCGTAACTGTATTTCTGAAAAGTGCTTATTTGTATAGCACGTCTTCAGAGGTGCTCCCAACTTGACCATACATGACCCCAATCGAATTCGAATACAACGGTATTCAACTGCTTACGCAATAGAGACATAGAAAGTAGAAGAAACTCATGGCGCCGATGGCATGAAAGCCTGTTCCAGAATAAGGGGCCAACCACTTCAAACCTTTCATGTTGCATTGTGGCAGTAACACAGTGATAGGTCTATTTTTCTATGCTCTTCAAACAATCCATAATACCTCAGTCTACACATTATATTGAGTGGCCACAACCGAAAACTGATTAAATGTCAGTCACCAAATTACTATTAATAGGAACATGAATCAGCCTCATCGTGAAGGATGTTAACATTATCCAGGTCCAACAGGATCTGTTGTAGCCTACAAACTGTTGCTTGTAAAACGCTGCACATCAATTATACTTTTCTTTGCACTTATACATGAAACTGGAGTATTTGCACTTGAAACCAAAGTACTCACACCTGTATTCAAGACTTTCATGTGTGACAACAGTTCCTCAGAATGAAAAAGTCTGGAGACGAACAACTGATAAACTTTTACAAATATTCTGAACAGTTAACACTTACCGGGGTATTCACTATCTGTTATGAGTTTAATCTTTTGTAATTCATTGTTTCAGGCCTGGTGTTCAGCTGGACTACGGCGGGGTGGCAAACCTTTTTTAAGGCGCATGACAAAATGCAGCTAAAACATTTTTGAAAATACTGTCGCTAACCCTTCTGAATATTGCAGCATAATTATTGTTTTTCTCATGTAGATATAATTGACAAAACATAACAAAAAATTAAAAGACATTCTTTCAAAGATGGTTTAAAATGGTGTTACGATAAAGTTCTTCATAAAAGAAAATGTGGATTCCTACAGTGATTTGTGATTTTTTAAGTTTGAAATTTTACTGGAAACTCCAAATTCCGTGTGCCCAAAAAATGTGAACGTGTGCCACTGTTTCACACGCGTGCCATAGGTTCGTCATCCCTGGACTATGGTCTTGATTCAAAAATGCTTCTGAAAATAGCAACACTCTGCATCAAAAATCTAAGCGATTTGGCACCATATAGCAACTCAACAAAGTAAACTATTTGAATTCTTTCAACTCTGGGTCCCTGCCCCTTTTGGTGTACCCCAAGAGTCGGTTTTGGGCCCTTTGCTATACATCTGATATTAGCCCCCTGCTGTGGTTTAGTGGGCTGATGCATCAGCTTTTTGCTGATGCTATACAAGCTTATGTCCACTGCTGTGCAGCTGATGCGGTGGCCTCTGTTGGGCTGATGTGTCATGCTATTGATGCCCTCTCTGGTTGGATGGCCTCAAACCGTCTGCTCCTGAATCCATCCAAAACTCAGTTTATCTGGCTTGGTAGTCGCCGACAGCTGACCGGTGTAGACATGCAACTGTTGGCTGAAACTTACCCTCATGTCACTTTTTCACTTACTGTTCGTGACCTCAACCAAGAGCTTAGTTTTTCGCAACATGTTAACTTACTTACGCGAAGCTGTTATTACCAGCTCCGCCAGCTGTGTGTTGTGCTCCACGCTCTCTCTCATGATGCTGCAGTCGTTCTTGTTCATGCCTTTGTTACCAGCAGAATTGAACACTGTAGCTCGATACTTGCTGGTCTCCCATCTGGCTTAATAAGCCGTCTTGACAGGGTCCTCTGCTCAGCTGCCCGACTTATTGGTCGTATTCCAAAATACGCTTCAGTCTCTGCTTACATGCGCAATGTTTTGCACTGGCTTCCTGCCTCACAGCGCATCTCTTACAGGATAGCAGCCTTAGTTTGGCAGTGCCTTGCTGGCTGTGCACCATCATACCTTTCTGACCTCTGTCTCTGACCTAGCACCTGTTGGGCTCTGTGCTCCTCGGCAAGGGAGAGCTTCTTGTCCCTGGGCCCGTTTATGTCTAAAGCAGCACCAAGCCTTCTCGATTGTTGGGCCATCCACCTGGAATGGGCTCCCGCTTGAGCTGTGCTTGATGCCTCACAGCAATTTGCCTGCTTTCTGCCGCCTTGTCAAGTCTTCTCTATTTACCTGTGGCTGGGCTGGGAGCGCCTCTGAGTAGGTTCCTTGGAGAGGCGCTATATAAATTATCGGAATGAATGAATGAACTCTGGCAAATCACAATACCTACATACTCTTATTCCTACTAGACCGACACTCGAACGACGCCACTCTGCATCACCAAGTTCGACAGGAAGACTGACAAAGTGCTACTGTATTCCTGTGTATTTAAAACACAACTCTTGGCCTTGCGTTTCTCTGCTAAGACGCGCAGGTGCCTCCTGAAACATTCTCCCTTCGACTGCCTGTCGCTCTGCTGTCGACGGTTGACCAATCAACAGAGTCGGTTTCCTCCAAGCGTTCATGTCTCAACTTAAAAGACACGCCTCTGGCTATATCTCACGCCAAACTTTAATAATTTATGCACGCGGACCCGCCTACGATGGTGATCACACATCCAGACATCATTTCTGCCCATAATCTATGCATAAGCTGAATCCGCATACTAATTATTCCTTCCCAGTGTATTCTGTTTTGCCTTGCAGCCGGAGGGTTGCGGGTGTCCCACCTCAAGCCGCCGCGTAGAGCTAGGACCTTTACTTGCAATTGCTCAAACTCGGCCTGAAACCCGATCATTCCGGTAGCGGGAGCGCCTCTGAGTAGAAATCTTGAAGGCCGCTTAACAAGTGCACATACATACATACATACGTCATTTCATTCACAACTGAAGACTTCCAAGCTGCCTCTCTCTGGCACACTGATCTGGATATTGACCTGATTACAACTTGCTTTTGGTGCGCTATTGGTTGATGCCTTGCGATAACACACGCAATAGAAGTCACAAATTAGAATTAGAAGTAATTAGCCAAACTAAAAATACAGGTATAAATTTGACAAATACAACAATATATTTACAAACTAGCATTTTAAATAGTTTCTTAATTTTTCCTTCCCAGAGTATTCTGTTTTCAAGTACCTGCACACAGATGCCATTATCCCTATTAGGGCTGTCAAAATGTTACAAAAAAGTGGCATACCCGAGCTGTAAAAAACGGTAAAAGCCCGTCAGTGGTAAAACATTTGAGGAAAGCCAAAAATAGTTGAGTCAAAATAATAAAAAACGAAGTTACAAAATTTGATTTAATTAATTAATTTGACTTTGTTACATCGTTGTCTAACGGCCATTTTTAAATTAAAAATACCTCGATCAGTCCCATTTTTGACCCTACATAACTTTATAAGTAAACACCAAGTTGACATTAATCTACACCACTGTAGCTGGCCAACATAAGTTTTCAAATCCAAGAAATTGCGTTATTAAAAATACTGAAATCTTTTCAAATTTGAGTGTACAGTAATCAAAAATTGTACTTACAATTTTGACTTATATAAAATAATAATAATATATTATGGAGTAATATCAGGGTTTATCAGGCCTTGATTTACTGTGTACAAAGACAACATTTCGGGATAATTTAGAAATTCAAATAACTTTTATAAATGTTATTTCCTGTTCAGTGCTATTTTATTTCTCAACTGACGGGACGTAAATTAGATGAATCCTTGAACGGACAGAGCAACGTAAGGGATATCAGACAAGAATAAAACAAACAAATAATAACAGACAAAACTGTAAATATAGTTTTTACATAAAAAATAAAAAACGGAAAAAACGAGACGAGAAATATAATCTTTGAGTTTTTGGAAAATAAAAAAACTAAAAAAACGTACATATGAAGTCATGGATGATCTAAATAAAGCTGGACTTAAGACCAGTTAGTGCTGAAGCAAAAGGATACTTGTTTTTCCAGCAGCATCCAGTCCAAGCATAAGGATCCTCATCTCCTTATTGCCAAATATCTTTGACAGCAACTTCCCCATGGCATCAGGTATTGGCAAGTTTTCAATACCTGTTAAACAGAACCAATAAACAGTAAACTTGGCAAATATTAATATGCCCGGAGCTTGTCTTTTAAAATGAAATTTGAATGTTCAAATGCTTCCCTCAGACAATTTAGCAGGGAATGTAAATCCGGGTTTATGGGTACCTGGACAACCCGGTCATTTTAAACTCAAAAAGTGGGTTTACACACGATTGGAAACCCAGGTTTGAAAATCGTCACTTTTGCCACCATTCAGACCATGACAGTGACAGGTTCAGGTCACACAGATCAACGCAAGTTCGACAGAACGCATAGCGCACTATGTATAATACATTGTATATAGCACATCGTAGTAATAACAATAATGATAGCGATGTGCTGGGTTACACACTTGCTCACAGAATGGTTCATGGCATTTCCTTGTTGGTGGCTGTATATAACGCTTTACCAAAGACGAAAGCTGTACTTTGTCACATGATATAATCAAAAATTGGATGTCTGTTTAAAGCTAGCAAGTGCAATGACAGTGTCTGAAGTAGTCAAAAATGAAAGAGTGAAGTGTGGAAATACTTCGTTCACTCAGTGCTAGTTATGTAAATCAAAGATAAAAATTGTTGATGGTTCGACATATTGTATATACATATTCATCTACAGTCCAAGTATCAGGTAAATCTGCTTAAACACAGGGACGCTGATAATCTTTGTCCTTCTGACAAAGCCAAAGATAGCATATGTACAGGCTACAGCAGCAGAGCATCAACTACTTGAGTAAGTTTCTGGCTCTGCCACAGTGGGGCACATAGAGTCATGATGACTAACTAGCTCGTGACACCAAATGTTAACATACTTGGAACAACTCTCTAGAATGACTGTGTGTGTGATGGGCTGCCTTTTCGAGCACTTGCAGCTCTAAGCTAGCGATGCCCGGATTTAACCAAAGAGGATATATGTCGACTTGTAACATATTCATGACGTTTCTTCTGCTATACGGAAATGCAAAATTCTCTAGGTACAGAAGTTACTCAAAGATATAACATTACCTTCAGATGCCTGGTATTTTAATTATCATGCATAACAAAAAGTTGGAGATGAAATTTTGAAGTCTTTTACTTAAATGACAAAAGCCACATCTTTGCTCTCTGCTGGTCATAAACACAAACATATTTGAACGTCAACCGCTCCTACCAAACATGGATGACCTTTGGAGATTTTCATACCACCCAGATGGTGAAGTTAGTGTTGAAAGTTGCAGTGGTACATTCCAGATGGTTCACATACCACACCAGGGGTGAAATGGACTAAAACCCAAAAATGCTAACATATGATATTTGGTATGCAAAGGATTAACATGCACATACTGCACAGCAGTTGGTCATATAGTTCCGTGGATCAGAGTCTGGAAGATTATATGCAACTCCATAATATTTGGCTACAGGATATAGGAGGCCTCACCATTAAATTTAAAATAGGAAAGTGACTCGTTTGATTTTAATAAGTAAGCATAAAAATGCAATCAAAAATTTCTACCTTAACCAAGACAATCAAAACGCAGAATATAAACTGTCACAACAGACAACGTCACCACAATGCAAACTGACAAAAGCAACAGTATCAATGACAGATCTGATATTGATGCCACTTACCAGCCAAGAACAGTGCAGACTCATTTTATACTGCCCATTTACACAACATTCAACATAATGCAAAGTGGTGTAAGGCCAAAACAAAATAATGTTGTGTTTCCGGTAACCCGACCCAGTCACTTTTTTAGGCCCGACTGGGAAAATTTTCAGAAAAAATTTTTTGGGAAAAAATAAATCCAAAAAATTTTTTATTGACACACGAATTCAACCTTTGCTGCAGATTTGCGACATTGATAACTAATCCTTGCCAGAGGTATGTACAAGAATTAGAGCAAAATTGGCCTTAGCAAGGTGAAATATGATGACGATATATTCGTTTATTATTATACAACGATGCAGCATTAAATAAAAATATTTTACAAAATAAAAAAATTTTTCCTACCTACCTACCCAGTTTTTAAAACCACTGTTACCGGAAACACACCTATATTTTTTTTGGCCTAATGCCCACCAAAGCCATCGACTTAGCACACTCTGCTGGCTAATGCGCTGTACAAGATCTGCAGTGCAGCACTAAACGTTATCCATTTTAATGCACGGCCTAGCTTACACGTTCTATCAAAAGGCTTCCCCCCAACGACTTCGCATTAACAACTCCACACTATCGTAACATAGTAAAATAACAGACTACAGATATTGCAGCCATACATTAATTAGACACTTAAGTATATGCTTAACTACACTAGGATCTTTTTATGTATGACTAAAATACAAATAAATAAAATGCAGTCGGAGACATAGATCACAAATTGAATATATCTATAGAACAAAGCTACATTATACCACAACCTTGGTATTTATAACACAATCTCGATGGTCCTTGGTATGGCCCATATAAGTAGCACTATAGGTTAAGTCTTAGGAAAGCCACCCAGCCTCAAATTCCATACAGTCATCAGGGTTAATGAAAGCAAACAAATGGCTCTAAAACCAAGATAGAATGATTGTCAATAGAAATACAGGCTGAAATTAACAAACTGAGCACAGAACTAAGTTAAGAACCAAATCAAATAATGATAATAAGCCTGGAAGCAAGTGTGTGTGCGTGCAGGAGTTAGTTCATATGTGTGCAAATGGATGAAATTACACAAACGTGTACTGAGCATATATTTGCATATGCATATTAAACTACGCATGTTTTGGCAAGTGCACACTCAGTGTGTACCTATCATTAGCAACAGTTAGAAAAATTTCTGTGTCATGAGCTGGCTGAGTAAACTCTATTTTGGTGACTGAGATTTTATTGCTTGATTTAAATTCTCAAATTATGTCATAAATTTCATGACTACTGACTACTGGAGGTTCAGCTGTTTCTGCATGGTCTTTCAAAAACAAGTTAATGATGCATTAAACACGCAAGGCAAATGAAGTATATTGTCAGCCACGCTCTGAGTCTTTTCCAAGTGTCATCTATGACCTATAGTAATTTATTTGAGAATGACTTTACATCAAATGTAGATGGCGTTCTTCTGAAACTGGCTAGAACCTAGAACCAAGGACTTTACATCAAATATGTTGGGGTAATTATTGTCAGTGACACCACAAAGAACAGGGTTTAAACAAAATCAGTAGTACTGTACTCTAGCCAACAAAAGACTGTAACAGCAACATGGAGTCAAAGGACCAAGTTTTAGGTTGCCAATCAGTTTATTAATCTAATCTAAAGAGTAATGTCATCATCACATACAACGCTTTAATTGAGTGATCTTTCAAAATGAAACTAAAGTTAATAATCATAATCGCTTGGCAGAGCTTAACTGATGAAAGAGTTCAACGAAACCCAAAAGACAGGCCATAGAAGACACTCAATGCCAAGAAATCACAAACATCTCAGATTACCATACAAGCCATTGTATAAATACACAAAATTTATTAAGCTTACTGAACCACTAGGTCTTTGCAAAGAGGACATAATCTCTGGAGTGCTTTGGTTCTAGGAAGTGTAATTTGACATTTCCATCCCATGTTTAAGTGAGCTATACTGTACAGGTTTTAATGGCATTTAATTAATTCACTTCATTCATTCTTTTACTAAGTACTTACTTGCTTGAGCAGAAGTTGTGGATTGTGGTAGGTCACAGCACTCTATTCTATCCGAGTGTGTTTATTTTGGTACTCGGTCGGGACCACCGGACTGAAGTAAATTTCTACCAATATTGCAAATCTTGTTTTCTATATATTACAGAATCTTGCAAATTTTCTTATACAAAGGGGCATGTCAGAGAGGATGTAACACTTTGCTGTGTAGCACAGAAGTTTCAATTTCATGCTATTAATGTATAGGAGTCGTAAACTCAAATATGGTAGATTAAACATGAATTTAGATAGTCGCTTTTCTTTATCATAGTACATTCACATTAGACCTGTAACATATATGAACAGCCATATGAACAAAGCAATAGTAGTGTAGAAGGTTTCAACCGTCTGGCACCAAAGTAATTTTTTGTAGCTCTGCTGCCATCTCCCCAGAAGCATTCACAGAGTTCCGGTGAATGATTATCAACCAATATACTTGACGCCATACTTGTCACACAACAGTTCGCAAACTTTGTAATATTTATAAGTAGTATAACTACAATACTAACACAAAAAACATCACGCGTATAATTTTATAGGTAGTATAGTATTTACGAAAAGTACGGTTCCCACTCCATCTAAATTTCAACCAGGATGACATTTGGGTGTCAAGTATGTCAACCATGACAAAAAGCGGAAACATCGGGAACGACAGAATGAACAGGAACTAGAGGAATCTGAATTTTCCCAATAATTTCGACAGTTTCTTCTAACAAAATACACATCCGAAAACCTGAATAAACTCCGCGACGTCAAAAGAATTTTGTCGTTTCCGCCAGAGCAGTCATAATCAGACCCCGTCTCAACAAACGTTCCGTTCCCTGTACTACAACCATCCCCCTAACAATAAACTACGAACGAATGTAAGACCTTCACCTGTAATATTTGTTTCAGCAAAGAACAAAACTTTATCTACTTACGACTGTAAATAATAAACCATTAACTTTCAAATGATAAAAGTCAACGGCACCTTCGTTCAATTTCATATGATGTTGAATAGATATGGCCGCCACCACGTGACCGCCTTCGCACTGTGTTAGAGCGGAGTTCTTTGCTAGAATGACGAGTTATTTTCTCAACAGTGTGATTCTCCTTACAGATTTTATTTTAGTTATAGTTACAGTTATAGTTAATGGTTTTTTTTTAGTTATAGTTATAGTTATAGTTAGTATTATTTTTTTGCAGTTATAGTTATAGTTATAGTTAATGGATTTTTATTTTAGTTAATTTTAGTTACTACTTAGTTACAATAATTAAGGCTATAAGCAAAATTGTGCGTATTAACACACTGTTTCACAATTTGCTCAGAGCTTTGAAAGCCTTTGAAGCATGGGTGCATTCAGCTTCATGAATACACGGGTTTCAAAGTAACTGACAAATTGCGTAATAAAAATATCGCAATTTTTCTTTCACATTTATGTCGAATCGTCGATATTGCACTTCCTATTTTTATTTTTTGTATTAACGAAAATAAAGATGCATTTTCGTTATTGTTATTTTCGTTATAGTTATAGTTATAGTTAATGATATTTTTAGTTATAGTTATAGTTATCGTTAACGAAATCATTTTATTTTCGTTAACGAACATTTTCGTTATCGTTATCGTTAACGAGAATCACACTGTTTCTCAACAACAAATAATTTCTTTTATTTTCGCATTCTCCAATCGGTATAAATTATATGGGTGCAAAGTACATATTATTGACTTCCTTGTTTGCAGCCTCAGCCCTCCCTTGTTTGCAGGCTCAGGCTGTTTTTCAGACCGACAGTGATTCTTAGTTTCTGTTTCACAACGCAGTATACAAAGATGATTATAGCATCGAGGCTCCTAGTTTCTCCTGCCTTAGGGCTGGCACTACCAGAGTAAGGGCAGTGGCAGAATTGCCTGACAGTGAAGTTAGTGAACGGTCATTTATAAGGCTCTTCGAACGGTAAACGCACAAAGGAAGCACAGATGTCGAAACTGCGGTATGCCCTCGACGAGATTTTGAAGTCGTTATATCTTTATAACAATCGTTTATTGATTCAAACTGACATGAACGCAGTATAATAATGATTACAAGTCATAGTATGGACGGATGATCACAAGATATTACAGGAGTCGAATTTAACTGTATGGTAGACAAGCAAGGCGCCCATCTGTCCTACTGCTCATTTTGCCAACGCCATCTAGCGAATGAAAGGCTGAGTCGACCTTTGGGATGGTAGCTGGAATCGATCTCGCGCCCATTCTGATCTTCTGCTCTTCGTGCCGGAGTGTTAACCAGTCACCTAAACCCCTCCATCACTATCTCGATCGGCCTCCAGTCTCCTCCTCTCTGAAATTTTGCAACCGTTCTTTATCGTTGAATCAGAGCTGCGTGTGATCGATATGCCGCGAAACAGCACACGGAAAAATAACAGCGTGATACATAAAGTGCAATTTATAAATATAGAATGATGTACCAAATGGATAAAGTGGGCTATGTTTGTGCAATCTTTCACACTTCAGCTCAGCAGCTTCGTCAATATAGTTTTTCATGCGTAGGTCCTACATGTATTTAGCCTAGGCCCCTACTCTATTTAGCGGCGAGACAAAAAGTGATGTATTTTGGCCATGGGATGCGGGCGGACGGCATGGAAAAGGAGATGATGCTGGCGTGTGGGGAGGGAAGACGAGGAAGAGGACGACCAAGAAAGAGATGGATGGAGGAGATCTCGATACACGAGACGATGATGATGAACATTCCGGAGCTGAGAGAGGCGACGAGAGATCGGAACACATGGAGAAGGCTGACTATGACGGTCGCTAGGATTCAGCGAATCGACGGCACAAGGTGACAAGGTGATTTAGATTTCTCAGTAGTTAACTGTAATGAATCAATGATCTTTATCACCGACTGACATCAGGCGCCACAAAACTAGGCTATACCACTATACCGCGTTGTGTAGTAAATGTAGGTCAAGGAATAATGCTGAAATTTGTAATTTCTGATTTTAAGCAAAATTTAAAGTAACATCGTGAATTTTTCGTTTAATTACTTATTCCATGAAGTGTGGATTTATTTTTTGTTTTAAAACGTTTTTTAGGCAGTTTGATTGACGTGGAGCGGTGATTGACAGATGTCACATTCTGCATAAGCGGGAGCGCGTAGGTGGATGTTCAGGCGAGGTATCGTATTTGATTTAATTCAGTTTACGGGATTTCAGCCATTCATAATTTTTTGGAAACAAGAAGGTCAGATCTTCGTGCGAAGGTCACTAATTGGTTTATTACAAAAAGGACTGTAGCGTTTAGCTGTATCAACGATATATGTAGCGCATTTTAACGTTATTTCACTACACGCTGTTTGCGCATTGACGCCTTGCGTGAATAATTTGCGGTCACGTTTCGGAATAATTAAATCCAATGTCTGAAGAACCGGCTTATAATTTATGAACACGGGCGCCAAAAACAAGTGTGATAAGATTTTGCTCAAGCATGCGTGGAAGATTCAATCAATATATCAATCAATATGAATTTGATATAGCACCCCTTCAAGATACATACTTGGATGTGCTCCGGCCCAGCCACGGCTGAAAAGTAAAGTTTTTAACGATAAGTAAAAGGCAGAAGAATTTACTTGTGGTAGCAGACATAACGCCATCGAATACACGAAGGCCATTCCAGGTGGTTGAGCCCACGATCAAGAAAACCCGGTATTGCATGGTGGAAGTGCATGCAAAGGAGACAAGCAATTCGCCATGGATCGCAGTTCTAACACAAGGATCAGCGGCCACTGCAGGCCAAAGCACAACAGCAGAGCTCCTGTAAGTATGCGGGCACAGTACTGAGAAGGCAACACCAAACAAATTGGTGCCAGCAAACTTCAGATTTATTGCCACAGGAACTGGATAGTGTTGATTGTGATGCCTTTGGAGCACACTCAAGCTGCCCTACATAGATGATCTTGCCAACAGGAAGATCAGAGAGGATTGGTTAGCATGCCGGTTTCTGCTATTGCCTGAGAACACATGCTGCAGTGCTGTAGTCATATTCCATGAACTGCACGTGAAGAAGATCATAGGATAGTCCTTTGATCCAAGTGGCAGGCCGAGAGTGACATAGACCAGAACAGTAGAAAAAGATCAGGAATGGTGTGATTTGGGGTTGAGCACTGCTGTGCTGTGCATGGTTGTCTGGTTGTTCCATGACTTCCATCAACCTGTATGGGTCCGTGCCCACCAGAGAATTTACTGTTGTCAGCCCATCATTCTGGAATAAGCTGCCTTGCAACCTGCAACTTAAGCTTCCTAGCCTTACTTTGCCTGATTTCCATAAGCACCTGAAAACCATTCTGTTCAAGTGTGGTTTTTGTCTTGAGTGCCTCTGATTTTATCTTGAAAGTCAAAACTTTGGTAGATTGCGTATTACATGTTAAGACTATCTAATTGATTACATTAGACTAATTTGATATATTCATATTTAATTTCTGTGTCGATAGCCAAACATGGATCTTTATTATCAACTTGCGGTTGGGTGTCGAAGATGCAGATGAGTAAATGAGTAAATATGATTGTGTTATATTGAAATATTCAATGTTATGTTTGATTCTTTCTAGCTAAGATGTTGATACAGTCAGTAGAGACTTATGGTAACGTACTGATGCTGTGTTTAGACAATGAATAATGAGAAAATTTTTATGAACACTTGCGTATGACTTATATGTGAATTGCTTTCCTGCAGACGGATTTGGTTAAATTGAAGAGGAAGTCTTGGTCGTAAAATGTCACAATCTCCTCCATCTTTTGTTGATCTTGGAAAGGCTGCCAGGGACCTCTTCTCTAAAGGATTCAGTGAGTTCACAGCAATTTTGTCCATCGTTTTACATGACTTTAAAATCGCTACTTCATTTCTAGAGTATATTATATAAAAACATATTCTGAATAAATCATTCAAAATTAAATTAAACGATACCCAGACAGGATAAGGTGACATACAAATGAACACATATATAAATATACAACTAACTACTTAATATAACAAGCTGCGTTCTGTCAGCCTGGTGTTCGGAATAAACGAAAATTGATTGAGAAGTAAAGAATGTACAAAAATGAATGATTAGGCATAATGGTCATTGACTTTTGAACTCGTGTAAGCGCCCTTCCTTCAGCCTCGGCTGTGCTACAGCGCTATACATAGCATCATCATCATCATTATTATTGTTATTATTATTATTATTATTAATGGTATAGTGTATAAAGTGAATGAGTGCATGAAGCCATTAAGGTATGGAGAAAATGAATGAGTGCAGAAAGGAATGGGTGTGGGGAACAGATACATGGACAGATAAAAAGAGTTTTTGGATGACCTTTACTTTGATGAAATTACTTCAGTAAAGTTAATTTCAGATTTATTGTATCACTTGGCACTTCTGACAATAGTCCTCAGTGACACAACACGAACCTGGGTTAAATTATGTTTTGGCGGGAGCATTAAATTAGCAACAGCAATCGTACAAAGTTCTGTTCAACTGGAAAGTGCTAAATGAGTGAATTGATGCATTCATTCATCCATGATTTGCAACACAGCTTTTTATAAGGATACTGTGTAAAGTTTTGGCTACGATACATCATTTTGCATTGTACTACATTAAAATTAAGAAGATGTAGGAAATATGAGGACGGAGACAAATTGCCGCTGCGTGACTGAACAATGGTATTGTTTGATAATATGTAGACTATGGCTTGTGCAAGTTGGAGGCAAAGACGAAGGCAAGCAATGGACTGGAACTCACTACAACTGGAAGCACAAACAATGAGTCGAAGAAATTTACTGGAAGTCTGGAGACAAAGCACAAGTGGTCAGAATATGGTAAGCATATCTTTTCAAGTGAAATCATTATTAACCCGGATATAATTACTTATTAATTACTATAGGCATTGACACTCATTGCACTGCTTAAAGAGGTATGCAGGACTGTACATGAATTTGGGACTGTTATGCTTCTTCTGCCTGTTTAGGACCATCTTCTCAGAATAAGACTTCCATTGCTTGTGTGAGGAAGTCATATGGTCAGAATATGGTGAGCAAACGTCAGATCCTCTGACCGGCTTGACCTTTTTGTTCCCTGTGTTAGGACCACAATGGCTTTCAGGTCCCTTATGGAATTAATTCCTCCTTCTCTATCCTCTCTAGTAGCATCTCTACCAGTACTGGGACGCTTCTCAAAGGCTTATGCTATGAGAAGTGCTTTACAAATGATCAAATCTATATCGAAACCAGATGTTTTCACTTATGTTTGATACCAGACACCATAGGCTGAAATTCTATGAAACTGGTTTGTACAGTGTGGTACATGTATAAAACTACAGTAAATTTGATTGGTAATGCAAACCATATAAGTGCAGGTGTATGTTCTGTGTATGTTCTGTGCATAGCCAGACAGTTTCAGCGACCAATAGTAATTGATGATGACACTTGATAAAGTTGAAGAGAAAGACGGGAAGGTCAACGATTGGAAGTTGGAGTTGGCAAGCACTACAAACATTGCTGAACAGCCATGACTTTATAATTTTGACCAAATCTGAGTACGGGGGTCATGTTTCCATGATTATGACCGCAAGTGAGGTTACTGTTGAAGTAGCACTACTGCATAGTATATCAGAAGAGAGTCTAATATAAATTAATATTTGTCCAAGCAGCCATCATATTATGACATCAAATTTAAGTGATGAGGGATTGCTTGACACTGCATGCATATATTTTAGGATAAAATATCTTATGGAACAGTAGGACAGTATTGCTGACAAAACCTACCTGTATTTTGATGAAGAGCAGTAAAAATGTAAGTTCTTGGCATTGTAAAGAGAGTAAAAACAAAAATATGGCTTCTCACCTTGATATCAAAAACATATTACTTAAAGCGTAACATACAAAATTAGAAAATTTAAACTGTAACCATTTCATTCAATTGTGTACGAATCTGTATAATTGATTTGTTTTGAAGGTTTGACTTTTTGTCAGAAGTGGAACACAGACAATCTTCTGTCAACTGATATAACGGTTGAAGATCAGCTCCTCGAGGGATTGAAACTGTCCTTTGACACACAATTTGTGCCTCAGACAGGGTAATTATGCAGCTTTGATTTTCTAATCTAAGTTAGCCTTGCAGTAATTCCAAATGCTTGCATTTCCATTGTCTGGCTTCTTCTTTCTGAGCATGATTTAGAATAATATTTCACTGTTTACCTGAGTAGATATTATTCCAGGTATATACTGCTTGGTTTTATCATATAATATAAACTCCAGAGTTTATTAGTGTCATGTCAAAAGCTGCATCAGTGCACATCAATGCACAATTGTGTTAGTCATATTAACCCATTATGCATATGCCAGACAGTTCACTTTCAGTGTCCAGTCAAAATCTGGAAAGGTGAATCCAGGATGGCTAATGTGATGCTCAAGGAAGAAATTGTTTGTACATGCAATTCAGCCATCTCTGAGTCTGACATCTTAGAACTAATTCACTCCTTAATTCAAAGAAGATGGCTATCATTCTAAGGCTGATGGTTCTTAATTTTGAAATCTTGCTACTGAAAGCCTATTGGACTGCAGTTTTGATCTGTTTGCAAGTGTTTATGGTTTTCTTAATTGATTCGTATTTGTATATTATTATTTTTTTCATTCTAGGAAGAAGTCTGGCAAAATTAAGACTGAATTTGAACACCGTCTCATTCACACTAATCTTGATGTGGACTTTGACTTTGCTGGGCCAACAATCGTTGGATCTGCCGTTGTTGGGTAAGCAATGCAAATTTTCTGTATAGACTGACAAAGAAGTAGCTGAGATAATTTACATATGTCTGTCTATCTGTTCATGTGCCTGTTTTTATGTCTGCCTGTATGTTTCATTCTGCGTCTGTCTTTTGTTTGTGTTCTATGGCAACTGCTTTACCCAAAACCTGTTTGTGAGACTGTCTTGTCTCTCTCTAGACAACTGATCTGTCTGTCTCCCAGTCTGTTTGTCTTTGTTGTGTCCACTTCTGATGCTTTGTTTCTACATGTATACTTCACAATTGTCTATCCATAATTAAATTCCTTGTCTTTTTTGCAGTACCCTCCAGAATTTAGCATTGGGGAATACCTGCTAGAGATAATTGAAAACTCTATGTGAATGTTTAATTGCATACATTATGTTGTCAGCGTTGTTAATCTTGTTCCTGTGCTTTTTCCTAGCTTCTATGGCTGGCTAGCGGGTTACCAGGTTGCCATTGATACGTCCAAGACCGCGAAGTCGTTACTGTCGGAGAGCAACTTTGCATTAAGTTATGCAATGGATAACCTTACTCTTTACACTGCTGTGTGAGTACAGTTCAATCTTATTGAAATAAAGTTAATTGTGACATGAAGTAAATTGTGACATTGCTCTTTGCACTGCTGTGTCAATACACTTTTAAACCTAATTGAAACTGAGTTAATTTTGAACATTTCAATATGCTGGTATGTGAATATAGTTAAACCTAATTGAAATGAGGCTGATAATGACCTTGCTTGCGCTTCATCCTCCATGAAATGAAGTTTTTAATGACCTCTCCTTTTATACTGTTATATGAGTATAGTTGACTTTAAAGGAAGTTTAACACTTTAACGACAAGCGACATTGGTTTCCTAGTCACTTTTAGTATTCTCTCGTTGTTAAAGAGTTAACTTAACTCTGTAAACTGCTATCTGAGCATGGTTGAACCTTGCACACAACGGATAATTTCCCTTGCTCACAGCAGATAATTTTTTAATTGCAAATATGTCTAACACCACTTCAAGAGAAACCATCAGGTTGTGGGTGGTGGTGGTATTAGCAACGTCCACTAACTTGTTGTCTATGTGGCCAGCCTGAATCCACAGTCATCATAGTTGGTAGACACAATCTGAGCAGATTTTGGTGGAATGGTCACGGGAATAGTTGGCTGAGTCAGATGTATAGAAGAGGAATGGTCTAAGAAGCTGGCCGCTGCAGGTCAAGTCTTCAATGATGTGTACACATTGGTGGTAGGAGTGTCCGCAGGTATTATAATATACTTTAACATATTTGTCAAGTCATGTTGAATTATGTATTCACTACTGAAATTTTGTGTTAACACAGGAATGATGGAACAGAATATCATGGCTCCATTTTTCAAAAGGTGAACAGAGACCTGGAAACAGGAGTCCTCATAAATTGGACGACTGGCACCCAAGACACACGCTATGCGATAGCTGCCAAGTACTGTGTAGACAAGGACACTACATTAAGGGTCAGTCAATCTAAGGCACTTTAACCACTCAGAAGCTCTTACCTACCTAGATACTAGCGAAGTTCTTCTTTGCTTCACTTGATTTTCAGGACACTACAGTTGGGTTTGTGTACTTTAGTGCATGGTAAGTACCGGTACATGTAGGCACGTGTAATGTATAATGATGTTATATAAATGTTTGTTTGTTTGGTGGGTGTTGATGCATGAATGTTCAGTGTTTCTGTCTGTGTTTGGATGTGTTTTGCTTGTACATTGTTTATTTGGATGGTTGTTTTCTAAACTTCAGGGGAAGTTGAACAATGCCAGCCAAATTGCTCTCTCTTATCAGCAAAAGATTCGAGATGGTGGGTTACCTCATACATTTGTTATGCTTGTGTTTATGCTTTAGAGTTTAAACTATAGTCAAACACAGTATTTAAAATCAGTCATTGTTCCTCAGTGTTCACTATGCAAACAGGTATGTCATCTGATAACCTTTCTCTGGTCATACCTAAAACTGCAATTGTTCTTTGTGAACGAGCATTTGCGATCGGTTATTCGACCTGGATCGACAAATTTGCAATTTCTTCGCTGCTTCTGTTTGCGATGCTCAGTCAGTTGTGTCATTTTGTTCTGTACTGAACTCCCAACTTTTCAAATTACCTGTAGACTGCCTCGCTCTTAGCAGACTTTTATTCGGGATATTGACCTGATTGTGGCCTGGATTTGAAACACCATCAGTTGAATTCTTGTGCATTTGACACTGATGCCATAGAAATTTCTAATTAATAATAAATTTATAATATCATACTCAAGTATTTTTGCTTGTAATTTGACTAATTATGCTTGTCTCATACTTGAGCTAACTTTGTAAAAATAGGTTTGAATTATACAGACGAAAAAATTTCTATTGCTACTCAAACCTTTATATTTGTAGGCTTACTTGTACTTGCACTTTGAGTAACAAGCGTAGAACATTGTCTTTTTTATCATATTGATGACAGTTATGCTATGTTTCTAATGAAAACTTCGTCTTTTCCAAAAGCTTAAAATTGCAAGAACTGTCAAATCATATGTGTTGACCTTTCTGAATTTAATATTTGAGCAAATGTTTTTTCCATTTACTTAAGTAACGACCTGCATAGATGGCACTGCACTAATCAATTCTGAATGTGAGAGATCAGAAACTATTTGTAACTAGTGCAGTTAAGAAACTCAAGGGGGATGTACAAGGCTTACAAGCTGCTCCAAGGATGACCTCTTACTTCAAAAATATTTTTTGGTTTAGTGGCAGGCATTCACCTTGAGATTGCAAGACTTTATATAACTTGTTTGACATTGTTCATAAGATCTTGCAGGGAAGAGTCTAGTAAATTCAGTTTCCAGGCTAAAAGGATAGTTTTGCGAGATGAAAAGTTTGATATCATCTGTAAATTTAAAAAGAATGGATGAAGTACAGAACAATGATTCTCCATGTCTGCATTTATGTAGGGTGTAGTGATTGCAGTCTGTGGAATACATGTATAATTTATTTAGTCTTAGAAAGAACCGTCTGTTCGTTAAGGTCCAATGTTTAATATCAGCGAATTCAGTTTCCAGGCTAAAAGGAGAGTTTTGCAAATCAAGAAGTTTGGTCTTCATGTCTGCATTTTGAATAGTGAGACAGCTCAAGGCACAAATGAAGGCCCACTTCAGCTCTCATCACCTCATCATTCTATTGGAATTATCAGTATTTATTGATTGAGGCAGCCAAGTTCTTGTTGTTGACTATGATAAATTTATATTTATCAATAATATATATATGTATGGCTTTTTCTTTTGTCTTTAGGGGTCACACTGACACTGTCTACCCAGATTGAAGGCAAGAACTTGGGACAAGGTGGTCACAAGTTCGGCGTTGGCCTGGACTTCGAAGCTTAACAAGTGGTCTAGGAATTTCAGACCATGGTTGGGCAGCGGGCCACAATCATCACTGTTTGCGGACTTAATTTACCGGTCACGCTTGAGAATTAGTTAAATCATTGAGAATTAATTACTGACATCTTTTCATTCTTTGCTGTGTGGGTATTAGAATTGAGTTTGAATCCGGGCATCTTTCAAAAGTGGCAGTTTTTGCCGTGCTGGAGTCTAGTGCATTTCTATCTAGTGTTTTGGCAATTTTTGTCCACATCATGTGCTATCTCATAAGATTAATAGTGATTGAAGAAAAGATGCCGTGTAGGTTTTGATAATATTTGTAGGTGTGATGAAGACCAACACAGGCAGCTTATGTTGGTGATGTGACTCGAAGGTGCGATAAAATGTGGCATTCGAAGCTGTGTCGTCTAGTCTTTTAAATTTAAGGAACCGTATTGGCAGCTGTTAGAGAAGTGTAGTTGTCTAGTGTGGTGCAGTAGAATAGAGAGTGTAGTATATTTTGCAGACAGCAGATGAAAACTTGTCTTTTTGAATAAAACCATTGGCATAACCTTTGCTGTTCAAGTTTTTCATAAATAATTATTGTTGTCACCATCGTTATTATTTGCCACCATATGTAATGGGTGTCTACCATAGGCGTAGCTACATTGAGGAGGCAGTTGCCTCCTCTTGCTTTTATATATTCTGGAACTTCCATTGACTAATTATCCCGATAACCAGGATTTTCCAATGGTCTGTGAAGTTGCCTCCTCTTGAATTTAAGTCTTGCTACATGCATGGTGTCTACAAGCAGTCTCAGTTTGCATACAGTTTTTTGTCAGGTCGAGTAATTGTTAAAGTATGGGCTGCTTTTTGTGTATTCATCTGTTCTCTGTCTCTGATTTCCGGGTAAGGTTTTTTGTATACAAAAGTATCTTGCCTTTCTATGTAGCCACCTCATTCTGGTGTGTGTGTGTGTGTGTGTGTGTGTGTGTGTGTGTGTGTGTGTGTGTGTGTGTGTGTGTGTGTGTGTGTGTGTGTGTGTGTGTGTGTGTGTGTGTGTGTGTGTGTGTGTGTGTGTGTGTGTGTGTGTGTGTGTGTGTGTGTGTGTGTGTGTGTGTGTGTGTGTGTTAGAGCTGAACCGATATCGCTTTTTGTCGATTATGCCGATACCGCGTTATTAAATTGCCGATGCCGATACCGCGTATAGCCGATTATTAAACTTCCAATACCCATTATGAGACCGAATATTTCATTATTTGTTTAGTCAAAATGTTCGATTTCGAAAAATTAACCGTATGCGGTAATCTAGCGTCACAACTATAAGAGTGGCCGTTTAAATGGGAAGTTATTAACGATATCTTTTAATGCGTAGGCCTATATATTAAGTACAGCAAGTCTAACCGTCAGAGTAGGCCCCTACACGCCAAACCGATAGAGAACACGCCAAACCGATAGAGTAGGCCTACAAACCAAACCGAATGAGTACAAGCCAAACCGATACCTAGAGTAGCCTACAAGCCAAACCGATAAAGTGCAAACCTAAACCGATAGAATACAAGCCAAACCGATAGACAGGGACGGTGTGTTTAAGAGTTCTAGCATTCAGAACTGTGTATCTTGATTTCAGTTTATTTTGCAGACAACAAAGAAAAGTAGTGTTGCGTTCTCCAATTTATATTCTGATCTGGTCCACCGGGTTCCAATTCTGCAGAGGTCGAATGCAGGATGGGACCGTTTCACCGAATGCCAACGATTTCTGCAACCCAAAGTTATCGTAGGCCTAATCGTAGCAGTGTGATTCTCGTTAACGATAACGAAAATATTCGTTAACGAAAATAAAATGATTTCGTTAACGATAACTATAACTATAACTAAAAAATATCATTAACTATAACTATAACTATAACGAAAATAACACTAACGAAAATTCATCTTTATTTTCGTTAATGCAAAAATAAAAATAGGAAATGTAATATGGACGATTCGACATACATGAGAACAAAAAATACGATATTTTTATTATGCAATTTGTCAGTTACTTTGGAAACTCGCGTATTCATGAAGCTGAATGCATCCAAGCTTCAACGGTTTTCAAAGCTGTGAGCAAATTGAGAAACAGCGTGTTAATACGCACAATTTTGCTTATAGCCTTAATTATTGTAACTAAGTAGTAACTAAAATTAACTAAAATAAAACTCCATTAACTATAACTATAACTATAACTAAAAATTATACTAACTATAACTATAACTATAACTAAAATAAAAATCATTAACTATAACTATAACTATAACTAAAATAAAATCTGTAAGGAGAATCACACTGAATCGTAGGCCATAATCTCGAGATAACTACAGCGCTCAAAGAGCCAAGTCGTGGGAACCAGCTTATCTCACAGGCGCTTAGTGAAAACAAAATTGATTGACAGAGTGATCAAAATCGGTTACAGATCCAGATCCAAAGGGTCAGGCAGACAGATGGTTACGATGGTTACGGTCGATGGTGTTTTGAGTTGAAGCCTCGAAGGAGGTAAGGGAAACATAAGACGTATTTGTTTGGTGATTCCTAGGTAACCGTGACTCAGCGCCCTTGTGAGTTATAATTAAAGGGCGATATGCATGAGCTCTGATGCAGATGCACCTACATGCAAACACGACATACATACAATCATACATACGTACATACATACATACATACATACATACATACATACATACATACATGCTTACATACATGCATTCATGCATACATATCGTATCGTATTTAAGCATTTGTAAAGCGCCTCTCGTAGGGTGAACCGTTCAGAAGCGCTCCCAGTGTGCTAAGCCCCGCGAAAATAAACAGGTTTTGAGAAAAGCAAAGGAAGAAGAGAGACTGCCAGAGAGAATTTTAGAGCGAACAGAAGGAGAAAGAGCATTCCAAAGAGAGGGACCAATTGAAGCAAAGGAACGAGCCTGAGCCATAGCAGTTCTAGGCTACGGGGAACCAAGAGGTCAAGTCTATTGCAGGAACGAAGTGGACGGTGGGAGGAAGCTGAGTGTGGCCGAAGTAGTACGCCAACCAGATATTGCGGGGCAAGACCCCTCTGAGCCTTGAAGATCAGAGAGAGGATTTTAAATTGTATGCGAGCATGCAGAGGGAGCCAATGAAGTTCATCAAACATAAAGGAAGAGATGTGAGAGTACCTGGGAAGGCGCGCTATAAGTCTAGCAGCTGTGTTGAGGACCGACTGAAGAGGAGAGAGACGAATCTTAGGAAGACCAACAAGAAGGGAATTGCAGTAGTCAATCCGAGAAAATACAAAAGCATGAACTAAAGTTGTGAATATGGAGGAGGAGACAGAACGACGAATGACCCTGAGACGCCTTAAGTGAAAATAGGAGGAGCGTGAGAGATTAGAGATGTGATCGGTAAAGGTAAGTGAACTATCAAGGGTAACACCCAGATCACGTACACTTGACGAGAAAGAGAAGAGTGGGAACTTTTCAGAGAGGAGAGCAAAATCAAGTTTATGGAGCTGCTGAGGGGTACCAAACCAGATGAATTGAGTCTTAGAAGCATTAAGGGAGAGGCGATTAGATGACATCCAAAAGTGGAGATGATTAGAGAGAGATTGAATACTCCCGACCAAAAGCAACTGCGATGACGAAGGACCATGAACAAATGCTTGCACATCATCAGCGAAGAGATGACCAGCAGCACCACAGATCGGAAAAAGAGAGGAGATGTCAGCCGTATATAAAATAAATAAGAGAGGGCCGAGAACGGAACCTTGAGGGACACCCAGTTTAACGTGGACCCATTGGGTTCTGGAGTCACCAGTAACAATCATTTGGGTTCGTTCAGATAGGTATGAGCGAAACCAACAAAGGGGGAGGCCCTTAAGCCCATAAGAGGTCTCAAGACGCTGAAGAAGAATCTCATGATCAACCATATCGAAAGCTGCTGAGACATCATAGAGAGCCAGAAGAGTCAGTTCAGACCTATCAACAGCAGAATAGATTTCAGAAAGTAGGGAAAGGAGGGCAGTCTCGGTGGAATGGTTAGCCCTAAAGCCAGACTGGTTAGTAGGAAGTAGACCAGATTGATCAAGATAAGGGAGAAACTGGAGAGAGACAAGACGTTCTAGAGTCTTAGAAAGAAAGGATAGATTTGAGATAGGCCGGTAATTATTGCAAAGGTTGGTGTCAAGGTTAGGCTTTTTGAGCGAAGGAAAGACAAGGGCCCGCTTCTGCGAGGGAGGAATGCAGCCTTCAGAGAGCGACCTATTAAACAGATATACCAAGAAAGGGGCAAGATCATCCAAAATGTCATTAATGATAAAAGGGGGTAGTGGATCTAATTCACATGATTTTAAGTTAACAGACGATAAAACTGAACGAAGGTCCGACTCAGAGATAGGTCGAAAACCATCGAAGACAGCTGACGTTGAGGTAAACGTTGGAGGAGGAGCGTCAGCGGTTGAAGCACGAAGACGGTCGATCTTGGCTGTCAGCATTTCAAGAAATTCATTTGCTGTGAAGGAAGGGGTTTCAGTTGAGCGAGAAGACCGGCCAAGAAGCCCCGAGACAGACGACCACAGACGTCTGGGATTCTTCGCGTTTCGGGAGACCAGCTTTTCCCAGTAAGCTGCCTCCTTTTGATGGTAGAGACGATGGAGGGCACGAAGCTGGGCAATCCAAGCTAATCGATCTTTGGGCTCCTTAGTCCGGCGATAACGTCGCTCTAGGCATCGAGTTTGACGACGAAGTCGATGACAGTCGGCGTCAAACCAGACTGCCAGTGGACGAATACGTGTCCAAACTTTGCGACGAGGAAGCATATTGTCAAGGATATTCGTAACGGTAGAAGTGTAGAGGTCAAATAGCTGTGCGACTGTAAGCGTGTCGAGAGTGGAACTGGGTGAGGAGAGAAGAGTGTCACGTATGGCAGCGCTGAAGGCCTGGTGGTCAAGCGACTTCCACCCCCGCATCATGCGAATGGAATGAATTGGTTGTAGATGAATGGATGGAAGAGTGAAGCTGATGACTGAGTGATCCGAGAGCGTAGGAGGAGTAACTGTGAGATCATCCACTTGATCGTCATCAGTGGTGATGACAAGATCAAGATGGCCACCCAATACGTGGGTGGGTTGATTGATATGCTGGCGAAGGCCAAACTGTGACAGAAGGTCGAAGAATCGGATGGAAGTAGGAAGAGTAGGTTCTTCTAGATGAATGTTGAAGTCTCCAAGGATAATGAGCTGGTCTTTAGACCTGTAGAAAGACCTGTAGATAGACCTGTAGAAAGACCTGTAGATAATGACATTCCGCGTAATGAGGATCTCCAGAATAGAGGAGAGCTCTTCAAAGAATTGTCCAGTAAGAGACGAGGAACCGGGTCTGTAGATCGTGATCATACATACATACATACGTACGTACATACATACATACATACATGCATACATACATGCATGCATACATACATACATACATACATACATACATACATACATACATACAAACTGGAACTTGCTCCAAAATATCTCAAGGATGTCATTCGTCCTCCCTCTTTCTGCATCTTCTCATCGGCCTCTCCGATCTCTGGACCGGTCTGACTTATTTAATTGTGCCACGACGAACTAGGACCACGATTTCTCAAATTCGATCTTTGCCATCATTGCATGGGCCCTCTTTATGGAATGCCCTTCCCTTCACTTTGCGTGAGACTTTCCTATCTGGATCATTGTATTCATCTCTCTCTCTCCTTAAAACCTATATTTCTTCTCTCGGGGTTCTCGCACTGGGAGCGCTACAGTAACTGGCTGTGAGCAGCGCTATATAAATTACTAATTACATTACATTACATTACATTACATTATACATACAATGTCATACATGCATGCATACATACATGCATACATACATACATACATACATACATACATACATACATACATACATACATACATACATACATACATACATACATACATGTACATGTATACATACAAGAGGATAGAATTATTTTTGTGAAAGAGCAATGTTTTCAGTTTTGACTGAAAGACCTGTAGAGCGTGTAGAGATGGCAATCGGCGAGCTTTTTGCGAGTTCGTAGGATGGATCAATAATTATTATTTGGCGTAATTCTTGCAGAAGTTTGTTACAGATAGGCGGAACCACTATGGATATAATACAGCAATTCACAAATGTTATTTATCAGCTGACAAAATGGCGGAAAAGTGTTATGGCGGAAGAGAAGAGGGTTGAGCGAAGTGGTTGGATTGTGATTAGATCTTGAATGATTGAATCTTGTGACCGATATTGCACTGCAGTGCTGATGTTGCACAAGTCTACCAAATAGCTTCCAGGTTAATTGCAGACTGCAGTGGTTCTAACACAGACTAAACGTCTTCTGAACCACTTAAAACCCTTTGTTATTTCATATTAGGTTATGTTAACTGTAATTTAACTTTTCTTAGAAAACTTTAATCATTTAAGGGGTCTATGACTTTAACAAACACTCGGAGCAACGTAGGCCTAAAACATAAATGTTTTGATAATGAGAAATTTTAAATAATTTATGAGCTAATTGCAAATACTTCAATCTGAAATACAGCTTCGTAGAGTTCAGAAGTAGCCGGCTTCTGGAGCCCTGACGGTGAAGAGTTTGTCTCACTTTCGGCCTTGCAGGAAATGTCCCCTGATGCTGGGGCACTGCACTGGATGAACTGGATGAACTTGAGGCATTTATCGCCCGTGTAGATCTGTGAATGACCCCAGACCCCCTCTATAGGGAAGCTTAACGGCGCTCACTCAGAACCCCAGTTTGAGGAAGTGTCCAGTTGGCATTTCTGAGTATTTTAGGCAGGGAAAACTCTATTCCATCCACTTCTGTTTCTGATCTCTTTCAATAAGTTTGGTAGATAAGGTTATTTCTGAATAGCGACTGTGCCTTCAATCAGACATCAGAGTCTCTTATGTGTAGTATCCATTAAATTTTAAAATATTTCTGAAATATCATGAATATAATAATAATAGCTACGTGTGACATCTGGTTCTTATCAGCACTCAAATTATATAGCAATTTTGTTCAGATGACAGCTTAAAATGCTACCATTACAGTGTGGAAATTCAAAATTTTTTAGACGGGAGGGTCACATCCCCTCCCAAACCCTCCCCAAACTCAAAACACGAATCAAACTACATGTAAGCTACGATATTAACTGTGGTTTAAAAGAAATACATTCAAAGAACTGTGTCAATTTACTTCGTAAACAGTTAGAAGACATTGAGCAATTTATACGTAGAGATAAGGAAAGTTTTGAGTTAGGTCACAACTAAAGAAAGGACAGAAGAGTTGGTGACAACAATGCTTAACTTAGAGTCGCTTGAGCCACGCCTAAATGTTAATCTAATTAGCTGTAACTTCGTACAATATAATAACTAGTCCTATAGAAACTTTCTAGAGGTTGGCCATCAAGATATATAAACTTTTGAAAAGTTTCTGTCGTTTTGGGACACCCTAGTATAGTATTTTTTGCAATTTTTCATTGATTCTGTTGTCATTTCAGCTGAATGCGCACTTTATCCGATAAATTGAGCTCTAGGAACATTCCATTTTGATCGGGAATAATTGCGAAATGTCGAAGTATAAAAGCTACATTGCCTACTCCTTCTTAAACATTGTTTTCGAAGTTCGGACACAGTCAGGAACTACGGCAGACTGTTCTACCCCCATATGAGAAATGTTTCTCTGTTGAACTGGTCCACTACCTTGATTTTCACTCTCTAATGCCTCCACTTCAGTCTGGATTTAGTAAATCCCACTCAGTGGAATCTCATATGGTGAGTCTTCTAGCAGATATATTTCATGATGTGGACCGTAGCCATATCATTCTACTCTCCCTTTATGACATTAGTGTCGCTTTTGACACTGTTGATCACACCATCCACTTAGACTTGCTGTTTAGGTCGTTTGAGATTGTCGACTCTGCTCTTCTTGGTTCCATTCATTCTTTACCTTCATGGCCCTGCCGTCGCAGCCGCTGCTATGGTTGAACGCGTTCTAGAGGTTTCAGCTGCTCTTGATCGAGGGTTATCCGCTAATCGTCTTTGTCTAAACCAAGACAAGACCCAGTACATCATGTTTCTACTTAAGCGCCACTTAAAATCAGAGGCTCTCCCAACCCAGGAAGTATCTTCACTGACAGAAAGAGAAGTTTCAGGCGCTTGAGGAACTGGTCAGAGGAAACAGAAAGGAAGTCAGCCCTAAGGGACTGCGGCAGTCAGTTCCAGTTGGAGGGCCAACAGAAGCGAGACGCCTAGACTGGGCCATAGAGGTACGCATTCCAGGGACAGCCAAGTGGCCACAGGCCGAAGACCGAAGGGAGCAAAGGCCATGGAGAGCATAAACTGAAGTACAATAGACCTTAAGATCGTGACAGAGAGAGGACAGGATCGAGAATTAATCCAAGATCACGTGTCATTAGCATATTGGTGGAAGAGGACATTGAGTGGACCAAGAACCCTAGCTAGATCCGAGGTTTACAAAATAAACAGAAGGGGAACACAGACAGAGCCCTGAGGTAAGCCATAAGTGACGTGGACTCAGAGAGAGCGGGTAGGACCGAAAATTACAGAAACAGTGCGAACCGTGAGGAACAAATGCAACCAAAGAAGAGCAGAGTCAACCATCCCAGACTAACTAGACAGCAGGTCTAAGAGGATGGTATGATCAACAGTGTCAAAAGCGGCACTAATGTCATAAAGGGAGAGTAGAATGATATGGCTACGGTCCACATCATGAAATATATCTGTTGCGAACTAACCCTTGTGGTTCGCTAGGTGCGCATCACCTGCACTCTACCGGTCACCTGCAGTTGTGGTGATTCTATTATTATTGATGCTCTGTGGTAAACGCCCTTGCGCAGCGCTGCAATTGGTTTCTGCATCCGCGCGCTGAGCTGTGATTTGTTGATATTGGCGCTAAATGCTCCCGCGTACGTGATTGCTATAAAGCCTGACGCGCTGAGCTGTGCGTGGGATTCGCGCTGAGTACGTTGGTGACACAACACGTCGACTGTCGTAGCTGATCGACTGGTGGTTTTGGCTGTGTGCCCTGACGTGAGAAGGTTGAGGGTTGAACGCCTGGTCGTAGTCGATCTCTTCTTCGCTTCTTTGTATGCAGGGTTAGTACTGCGTGAATGTGTAAGCGGTAATGTGTGTTTTATTGCGTGTTGAGTCATGCGTTGGCTATTTTTAGTTCCTGTCGTTGACTAAAGATTTATCGGTGATTATTATACTTAGGTTTCGAACTTATAACTTTAGTTTAACAGACCGAGTGCCTGTAAATGATACATGTGAACTGATTATCGTATGTAATTGATCTTTCAATTCGAATCTTGCAAGAATACACCTGAAATTAATGATGTCTGATCCATTTGATTTAGGCGTCGTACTAAGACAATTGATAGAGCGCCAAGTAGAGCAGGCTAGTCAGTTGGATCATCTTGTACGCTACCTACAGTCTGAGCGGCAGTTAAATGCTAATGAAATACTTGCTGTAGAGGGTTCGAATCCAGCAGGGTTGTTTCCCTTGGCAAAGCCTTCAGAAGAAGGCGCGGACAATGTTCACGGCCTGGTACCTGGTTCCCGCTCAGATCTGGTAGTTGGCGCGCCCGCCAAACTGACTGATGCCGCCCTGCCCCGTCGCAGCGCTAGATTAATGTCAAAGGCGCCAAAGTCCTATGCATTGCCTGCAGTAATTAAGACTAGGTCCCTAGTAGCAAAGCCCAGCTCTGTGTCAGGTTCAGATCTTGTAAGCTCAAGACCGGATGTCCCTCTACAGCAGCGCTACTGCACCTCAGAGGAAGGGCAGGACGCGACATATCTGCTAGAAGACTCACCATATGAGATTCCGTCGAGTGGAATTTCCTAAATCCAGACTGAAGTGGAGGCATTAGAGAGTGAAAATCAAGGTAGTGGACCAGTTCAACAGAGAAACATTTCTCATATGGGGTAGAACAGTCTGCCGTAGTTCCTGACTGTGTCCGAACTTCGAAAACAATGTTTAAGAAGGAGTAGGCAATGTAGCTTTTATACTTCGACATTTCGCAATTATTCCCGATCAAAATGGAATGTTCCTAGAGCTCAATTTATCGGATAAAGTGCGCATTCAGCTGAAATGACAACAGAATCAATGAAAAATTGCAAAAATACTATACTAAAACTGTAAAAAATATAAAACAAATGTGTACTGTTAACAATCCCGCATCACAATGTACCGTTAGAACGGCGGTTCAGAGCTGAATCGAATGACATACTATGGGTTTAAATATCTCGAAGGATAAAAAAGTTATTAGTGTTTAACCGTTTTCAGACTTCGCGACATGTCGCGAACCAGGGGAAATGGTAAAAAGTTAATAACTTCTACAAATATGGGCATATTCTGAAAATTAATATATAGTTTTATTCAGTTTTGAAAGCTCTATCCAACAGTATATTGAATGAAAATTAATTAGTTTTCAATTTAAAAATATTACAAGGAAACCTGTAATTTTCTCGAAAAAATGCTATTTTTCGTAACTTTGGCCCTCTGGTGGGGGCGGAAGACATTAATATTTTTAAAAACTTTTTCCACATTTCTTGACCCCATACCATTAGGCAACTTTTGGTTGCTATTACTTTTTGAATTTATAATTTTCCATGGCCAACCACCTGCCTTATATACCTATCAGGGGTGCCGAAAACCCTGGTGCCCCAACACCTTTTCCATGGGGTGCAACTAGAAATGGCACCGGTGCAATATCTCAAAAGGGCACCGGAGCAATCTTACCAACCGGTGCTATGCCTAAAATGGCACCGGGGCAATCTTATGGCACCGGAGCAGTTTTACCGACTGGTGCTACATATTTACCACAGGGAGCATCTTAAAATGGCACCGGTGCAGTGTGCAGCTCTCTCGGTGTCAATACAGGCAATATATCAAGGCAAATCAACAGGTGTCGGTCTAAAACTGCACCAACACAATTATCACAGAGGCAATTATGAATTTCGCAACAATATCCAAAGGATTTGTGTACGGGCCAAGCAATCTCTCCACGCCCATCGCATTTTGATCTCGCATGGGCTCTCGGGAGTCAGGCTTTATGATGTGGTCCGGTCCACCACTGTTAACCGCATGCTATTGTTCCCAAGTGTGGTGGGGCTTTGCCAGCAAACAGGAACGTGACTCTCTAAGTGCTGTGGTCCGTAAGCTGGTACGCTTTGGCTTCCTACCAAAATCTTTCCCTATACTGTTGAGGAACTCTGTAAAACAGCCGACCAAGACCTTTTTAGAAATATCTTAAATAATCCTGGGCATATCCTTCAGTATACCTACTACCTCTGATATACTGGTCACGATCTGCGCCCACACTCACATAGGCTAACCGTACGTGACCTTTCTAGATTTTGATTCCCTCGCCAAGAGCGGTTTCCTGGCTAGGATGCTGTACAGCTAAGCCATAGTGTTTTTTTAGTTTATTATCAGTGATGGGCACAATTCTATTTTGAAAATAACTTGTCTATTTTCAAAATAGAAAATAGGCCTACTACTTTATTTTGTATTTTCAAAATAGTTTTGAAAAGTATTTTGCAAAAGTATTTTCAAATAGTTTTAAAAAGTATTTTGGACAATTCAAAATACTTTTCCAAAATACTTTTCCAAAGTACTTTTACAGAAATAAATTTTACAAATCTTCTGCCAAAATTATTATTTTAATGTTATAGGCTTAAGACTTCAATTAATAATCTTCTGGTCACCAACTACTTGTGAGTTTGTTGTATCAGGATATAGGCTATATCAGAGTTCTCTGCTTGGTCCTCTTATCTTTACATTATACACCACACCACTAAGAATATTGCTGGATGGAAATAATCATTTGCTGGGATATCATTTCTATGCTGATGATACTCACATCTACATTTCATTTGACAGTCTGTCATGTGACTCATCTTTGTGGCTGTTGTCTGCTGTCTTTGATGATGTACAGTCTTGGATGGCGGCCAATAAACTCCTCCTTAGTCCACCGAAGACAGAAATTCTGCTACTTGGCACTCCATAGCAACTTAAACAAATTGAGCGTCTTATGAACGGTTGATGGCTGTGCATTAGACACCGGCTGACCGGTACAATAGAAGTTACTAATTGCGAGTACAATTATATCAATGCTTCGAGTCACTGGAAACTATGGATCATTGTCAAGTACTGAGTACACTAATACGATGTAGCACTACAGTACACGTACACTATTGCGTAGCAATAAAAATAGGAAATGTTGATTTCACAAAAGTATTTTCAAAATACTATTTTATTTTGTATTTTCAAAATACTTTTGAAAAATATTTTGAAAAGTATTTTCAACATACTTTTGAAAAGTATTTTATTTTGTATTTTCAAAATACTTTTGAAAAGTATTTTGCCCATCACTGTTTATTATTTACTAACTTTTCTGCTACTATTTGAGAACAATGTCTGTCCTTGCATATGACGTGTTTATTTCAATATATAGAAAGCATTATGATAAAGTTTTCTTTGTAGCATGCAGCCAGCCCCATAAAGACACTCCCAGAAAGCCCTGGATGACTAGAGGGCTCCTTAAATCGTGCAAAAAAAAGGATAAATTATATTTAAAATATATCAAGTCACCTACGATTAGCAATAAGGTCAAATATAAAATGTATCGTAATAAGTTTAAACAGATTAGGATAAATGCAGAAAGGATATACTATGAAGAGGAATTTCTTAAATACACTCAGAATCTAAAAAGAACCTGGGGTGTCATAAAATCATTAATTAGTGGCCAACCTAAGCGCACTACTATTGACACTTTAAAAATCAATGGAGTAGAAACTGATGAACCAACAAGAATTGCACATGCATTTAATGGTTTCTTTGCTGGAATTGGGCAAACCCTTGCAGATAAAATACCCTTAGGCACTAAAACTGTTGAAGAATTCATGAACCCCCCACTTCCTGGATCTTTTGCAATAGTTCCAACTACCTCTCATGAAATTGTTAGTATAGCTGGATCTATGAAATATACTCGCAGTATGGGTCCCGACGAAATAGACCCGTTAGTGGCTAAGAGTACTATTGGCTGTGTTGCAAATATTCTTTCAGATATCATCAACTGCTCCTTCAATACAGGTGTTGTTCCTCCCAATCTAAAAATTGCAAAAATAACACCAATTTTTAAACAAGGTGACAAACAGGAAATGTCTAATTATCGGCCAATATCTATATTGCCATACTTTGGTAAAGTCTTAGAAAAGGCAATGTGTGAGAGATTAAATCATTACATAAACAAGATGCATGTATTATATCCCCTTCAGCATGGTTTCCGTCCAGGTCATTCCACTAATATGTCTCTAATTAACATGCAAGACCTTATTTCTCAAGCAATAGACACTAATAAATATTCAATTGGTATATTCCTTGATCTAGCAAAGGCATTCGACACGGTGGACCATAAAATTCTACTAGATAAACTTGAAAATTACGGGATTAGGGGCATACCTCATTTATGGTTTAAAAGTTATTTGGAGCATAGGTATCAACAGGTGCTATGTAATGGGACCCTATCTTCTAGAAAACCGATAAAAATTGGTGTCCCGCAAGGTTCAAACCTCGGTCCGCTACTGTTTTTATTGTATATTAATGATCTTCCCAATGCTTCTGCTGTGCTTAAACTTATTTTGTTTGCTGATGATACGAATGCTTTCTGTTCACATGATTCTTTACCCAGACTCGTTGAAATAATTAATACTGAATTAAACATTCTAGCTGAGTGGTTTAGGACCAATCGCCTGTCACTCAATATAAAAAAATCCTGCTTTATACTATTCCATTCTACGAAGAAACGAATCCCGGATCTCCAGACAAAGTTGTCAATTGATGGAATTTCCCTGTCCCAAACCCGATCCACTAAATTTCTCGGTGTATGTATTGACGAATGTCTGACTTGGACTGAACATATCAATATTATTGCTGGCAAAATTTCCAGAAACCTTGGTATACTAGCGAGAATATCTTACCTTATCCCAATTCATATTCGTAGGAATTTATATTATACACTAATCAATCCCTATTTTGATTATGGTAATATTGTCTGGGCCTCAAACTATTCTACTAGGTTGAAATGTCTTCTGGTTCTGCAGAAAAAAGCTATTAGAATTATTGCAAGAGATCCTTTTAATGCCCACACGGCATACAGATACAGAGAATATAATATTATGAACTTTGAAAATATAAATCGCTATCAACTGGGTAATTTCATGTATAAATTTGTCAATAACTTGCTGCCTGATTCATTTTCAAACTATTTTACGAAGGTAGTAGAGATGCATGGTCATTGTACAAGATCTTCTTCTGGTGGTTTATATGTCATATATGCACGCACTAATTATCGTAGATTTTCAATTTGTTGTAGTGGTCCAAAAATTTGGAATGCAGTACCGATGAGTATTCGGAATGCACCCACATACACCCAATTTAAGAAGCTGTGGAATAGTTACTTGAAGGATTAACCATACTTCATTTAACACTGTTTCATCGAATTGTTTAGATATTGATCTTCTTAGTAAATTGCAATGTTATTATTTAGTTAAGAACATTATTGAGTTGAACCTTTCTTTCTTACATATTGATCTTCTTAGTAAATTGCAATGTTATTATTTAGTTAAGAACATTATTGAGTTGAACCTTTCTTTCTTTCAACTGACTAACCAGCCATAAATGATTATTGTTAAAAAGGGTGACCCTAATTAAGCGGGGCTTGTGCCCCTTTTGGGTCTTCCCTGTTCCCTAGCCAATGCACTGATATGTAATAGTCAAGTTATAATTGTTGTTAATTGTTATATGCATTGTTCAATTCAATTCAATTCAATTCAATTCAATTCATTTATTGATCCCGGAAAAAACAAGACAAAATACACTTAACAAATCAGTAAAGAAAAAGCATTTTCTGCAAACAAAAGTATAGGTAAATACAGAACTTATATAGAAAATTATCTGGGAACAAAAGGCACACCTGAAGGGACGAGTCCCGCTAAGTAGGGGCCTAAACATATTAATGTAAGGCTGGATAGATAATTAAGCATGTACTAGTGTAAGGACTGTGAGCAGAGGATCACGAGATCATGTGGCAATATTTAGTATGTATGTACGAGTAAGTCGTTTGAAGTGAGATAGATTAGTAACACCTTGAATATCCCTAGGTAAGTTGTTCCAAGTCAGAGGACCCTGGTACTGCATTGTGAATTTACGGGTGTTGGTTCTAGCATGTGTAGACATATAAGTTCGATTACTTCTAGTAGCTATAGCTTTCGTGACAGGAGTAAAAAAGATAGAAAAGCAGGAGGTAAGAGATTGTTGTCATACTGGTACATAAATTCACAAGTTTGCACATATCTTATTTGGTCAATATTTAAAATCTTAAGATCATAGAAAAGTGATTTGGTGTGAGAATTGAATGAGGATTTAGTTATGATTCGTATTGCTTTTTTTGCAGTATTTTTAATTTAGTTAGATGAGCTGGGTAAGTAGAGGACCAGATGAAATTACAATATGTTAGGTAAGGTTGAATTAGAGCAAAGTATAGGTTCTTCAAAATTAAGGGGGGAGTAAGTGGGAAATTCTTCTTATTATACCAATATTTTTCATAATTTTTTTAGATATTTCATGGGTATGTACATTCCATTTCAAGTGCTGATCGACGAAGACACCAAGGAATTTAGTAGAGTCAACCTGAGGAATTATCATATCGTCAATTATAAGTTGATTTTCAGAGAACGGGATAAGCTTTTTACTGGATCTAAATATAATGTAGTTGGTTTTAGTGAGATTTAGGGTGAGTTTGTTGGCCTACTCGCCAATCGACGCGCGTGAGTCGCCGTGTCACGTAACAGTGGTAACACCACTCGGTCTTGGGGTTTGCAGTTCGAACGCCTAAAAACGGCGGTACATGATGTACAGATCAAGGTGGAAACCGACGACGCAGTACCAACCAATACAACAGCATTAATTCACCATGTTGATCAGCGACCGACTCATGAAATTTGAACGTAACCAAGTTAGTAGACACTACTAGTACTATATGTACTTGTACTATACATACTATGACGATACAACCTCCGCCGAAGACGTCATAACTTTGAACTGCCTGCTAAGGATGTGAAGAACTTTATCCCACGTGTACTTTACAAACGCTTGCCCTAGGTCTCACCTGACTGCACACCTGTCTGTTTTTTGTTTGTTTTTGTCCTATACTGATTTAATTATTTAACACATTTCTATTGTAACTGGTTGCGGTCTGTCAACCTGTCAGAAAATAAAACGAATATCTATGTACTAACACTGTACGTCACATTATTAGAAAATAGCACTATTTGATATATTTCCTAAAGTATTTATATTTTCCACGTGAAGACCAAGTAGGGCCTATATCGTGGTCCAGAGCTTCTCATTTGAAAATGGAAGGCGATTTGAAAATCGATCGCGCTGGGTTAAGTAGGCGATCGATGCGCGGTCGACCTCGGAACTATGTGTGTATACAGTATATTTTGTGTATCGTATTCGTATAGCTGCATATTATGGTCAGATGTTGATAAATTGAAATTATACATGACTTTATTTATCAAACAAATATCATGACACATATCTGCTGTCGATGAAAAATAGATATAGGCCTAAACACTACGTTGTTGATTTGTACTAGGTATGTTATGTATCGCTAAACTAACAGACTTATTTTTAATGAAATAGTGATTAAGTATTTGCATTCAAACAAAATTACAGCAGCAGAATTGAAATCCAAGATAGGCCTACCTGAACTGCTGAGTGCCTGAGTTCTGACTGATACTGTCAGTCTGCCTCTTATTGAAAGTTAGCTTGTAATTTTGACCTCTTGGCCCAATAAATTTACAAATCACTAGGATGCAGCAGCTCGAACCAACGGTCGCCCTGTTTCCATGATGCCTATAAATTATAGTATAATATTTCTTATTGGGGACCATAGATGCAGCCATGGGCCTCAAGAGTCAAGGCGGTCCCAGCTAGCTTAACCCTCAGACCGATGCTTCTCCTACCAGGGTTGGCATACTGCATACCACACCCTCCCTCCCACTGGCCATGAATGCAGCTATTCATTCCACCGGTTAAATGTTTCCCATACAGGAAAGTTGAAAATTACTATACATAATTTGTCTATAATCATATTAAAGCCAGATGCTACTTTTAGTAGCCTACATTAAGGATATACTTGAGCTGAAACCGATCCATGACTTTACGAGAAAACGACTTTTCTGATTCTGACTAGCCTAATAATCTTATATCATTTGTAATGAGAATATGGTGCCCCTTAGTGCTCATAGGGGCGCCAAAATAATGTCTGACAGTCTGACAACTAGTTTGTAACTAATGAGGATATAACTGGATATTTTGGGGCGCCAAAATTAAGTCTTATGAATTTATTTGGGATAAATAAGTTAGAATAGCATCAAATTCAAGACTAAAATTATTAATTCTAACCCTCATTTTGACGCCCCCTTCCTCTGGCGCCCGGGGACACATGTACCCCTCTAAATAAAATAATGCCTCTGACTCCAGGTTACTCTTGGAGTCTAATTCATCGAGCGCGATCGATTTTACCGATCGACCAGACCTTTGCTAGGCGATCTACCAAGGAGATGGATCGATCGATAGCCTCAAATGAGAAGCTCTCTCGTGGTCGGTCTTTCCCTGACTGAAGGGCAAAAGTTCACTACTTCCAAGCATAGGCGCAACCACCCTGTGGGACCCGTGAAAGGGTTCTAGGACAATCACCCCCCGGACAATCACCCCCCGGACAATCACCCCCGGACAATCACCCCCGGGACAATAACCCCCAGGACAATAACCCCCCGGACAATTACCCCCCATATTGATATATATTGATTATCTAAATATACAAGTAATTTGTATTAATCATACAGTTTATAATTGCATTTATTAGACATATGTATAAGAGAACCAGAGAACCATGAAATGTCACAGTATGAAATTAAATACTGTTTATTGTTAATTTGTTCATCGAACTTAAAAAGAACTTAAAAAGAAAGGTTGTGAGCGATTCCACGTAGATAGTCAAGAACATTGACCACTAATTGTCTAATAATTAGTTTTTGATGTTTGGTAAATCTTTCATGTCTACTAATTGTCTACTACCAATGGTTTATGATGTCTACTAATTGTCTACTAATTGTCTAATAATTAGTTTTTGATGTCTACTACCAGTGGTTTATGATGTCTACTAATTGTCTACTAATTGTCTAATAATTAGTTTTTGATGTTTGGTAAGTCAATATGGGGGGTAATTGTCCGGGGGGTTATTGTCCTGGGGGTTATTGTCCCGGGGTGATTGTCCGGGGGTGATTGTCCGGGGGTGATTGTCCGGGGGTGATTGTCCTGTTACCGTGAAAGAGAGAAGAGTGCGGTCATTGCAGGAAGGGACCAGCAAGTAGCTATCGTCGACATATTTAGGGAGGCGGTTTCCACTGTATTTAGGTTTAAGGCTAGAAATGGCTATGACAAAATCAGTAGGTCCAGGGCCAGAGCCTTGTACTATAGGCCTACTGGCATTAATGAGATAAAGGGGATAGATCGCGGAAGGCAAGAAGCTCCTAGGGGGTATGGAGAGCGTCGTATGTTCCCCCGACCCCATTGGGGGTCTGGAGCCGACGCAATTTTGAGCATTTGATGCCAAATGGAGTGCATATTGGGCACTTGTTTGCCTCATAATTTTTAAAAGTTGGGGGTACCGTCCCAACCTGTTCGAAAGTTGGGGGTAGTGATGTGAGCGTGAAATATTTCATCTGAAATATTTCATTTCTGAAAGTTTTTTTTGAAATATTTCAATGACAAAAAAAACATGTTTTTTATTAATTTCATTGTAACAACACCACATCCCATTTTTTACAAAACAATGACAACTGGTGCTGAGAGCCACATATGCTAATGTGCACACGGCAAAGCGAAACAGGCTGAAGAGTTGTGTTGAGAGCTTACTTAGAGGGCTTACGACTGCTGGGTCGCAAAGACTCTCGATATTAAGGTTTGACAGTTAAAATTACGGTCGCATAGGTTGCTACGATGTATGAGATAGCGATGTGTATTCCACAATTACAACTGCGTAGATTGCTAATAAGTTGTGCAGGGTAAGATGATTGATTGTTAAGACGGCAAAGTCGATTGGTATGAAGGTTTCTAGCTTTAAAAGATGATTTGCATGGTAAAATGTTGTCTTTTTAAGGGTGTGGGACACAGCAAACTTCAGGGATGGGCAGTAATTTAATTGGTGTAATTGAAATTACGTAATTTGAATTACAATTGTAATTGGTAATTTGTAATTTGTTGCTCTGGATCAATGTAATTTGTAATTTGTAATTGAATTACATTTTTTTCATGTAATTTGTAATTTCAAATTACATCCGTAAAATCAAATTACTTTGAAAAACTAGAACCAGAGACTCCACAACCAGACCAGTTTTGAAAGCATCTTTTCGATCCTTATCTTGATCACCTTCACTATAGTATTTCTGGAATGAAAAATAGTAACACTGAACTCTGAATGCTTTAACAAAATTGGAGCCATTGTCAGAAGTAGTAGCAACAATTTTGTCATGTGTCAGACCGAGATCATAATGTATTACATAGATGAGTTGCGCTACTCCATCACACGTGTGTGATCCAACAAAACGTCTGCATGCTAAGGCAACTGAGCGTCACTCAAATGCACATGCATCGATCCAGTGACATGTTACTCCCATGTAGGCCTAACTTCTGTGTTTAGTAGACCAGACATCTGCAATTAAAGATATTATTTATACAATTTAATTCTGCACTTTCTTCATCTGCGCTGGTACGCAAGCTCATTATAGTTTTGCAAGCATATGATTGTAAGGTCAAACAGATGCCAATTATCGGATAACCTCTTCGAACAGTTGCTACTTCTTAGAGAATATTAAATAAACAGTTTCAAAAACTCCAATATAAATGAACAGTGGAAATAAAGCATGTGTTTCCTGACTGAATTTCTTGATCCCAACTATGCATGTAATTTGTAATTTGATGTAATTGAAATTACGTAATTTGTAATTTGTAATTTCCCAAAAATTTCTAAAGTAATTTGTAATTTGTAATTCAATTACATTTTCCCAAGTAATTTGTAATTTGTAATTCAATTACATTTCACTGTGTAATTTGCCCATCCCTGGCAAACTTATAGTTTTCTAGCTGGCACAGAAACCTGGATGAGAGAAACGTATGAATTTAGCTTGTGAAGACGCGTTAAATGGAGATTAGCACGGTAAACGATAAGGCTGTAGCTTGCATGGATTGATTTTTTGAAGGATTTCATAGTGAATTTGTAAGTTTTTACGTTGCAATAACAGATTGACTGAAAGCTTGTATAGTGCAACTATGACTTTCTAGACTGAAAAAGCCAGATTCGGTGGAGGTTCCTACGATAAAATTATACCTTTTACATTGATAAGACTTCATACAATGGCGGTGTTTATGCTTAAATTCAACTATTAAATTCCTAAGACGCATGGATCTTACGTCTGTGGCAAATTTTAGGGGTGCCTCCCCGTGCCTTTGGTGGTGGTCTTCCCCCGCGGTCGCTTGCCGATTTTGGCCGGGTATCTTTGCCCGTGCGCTGCCGTCCCCTTCCCCGTAGGCCAAGTTCTGCTAGGCTTTGCTCCATAGGCTTTGCTCCTCTGCGCTTGCTCCCTGCTAGCCCTTGCTCCATAGGCTCCGCCCCCTTGCGCTTGCTCCACTGCGCTTGTTCTCTGCTAGGCCTTGTTCCTCTGCGCTTGCTCCATAGGCTCCGCCCCTTAGCGCTTGCTCCATAGGCGTTGCTCCTGTCTAGGCCTTGCTCCACTGCGCTTGCTCCCTTCTAGGCCTTGCTCCACTGCGCTTGCTCCGTGCTAGGCTAGACGGGGTGCTATAAATAGACAGACCGTGTATACGCAGATAGGCAGAAAGGTAGCAGTGGCGGCACTACACCAGGGCAAGCAAGGGCAAATGCCCTGGTAAAAAAGCCTTTGCCCTGGTCATTGCCCTGCCAGAATTTCTGCCCTATCGAGAATTTATTTGGGGCATATATCGCCCCTGCACTGGTAATTGTATGATTGCCTCGGTTATGCCCTGGTTAAAAAAATGTCTGGCGCCGCCACTGAAAGGTAGATACGTTGATAGAGATAGTTTGGTGTGTAGATTTTTTTTGCTTTTTGGGNTCATGAGCAGACGGTTTTCCGCCGCGGAAGTAAAAAAATTCTTTCCAGTGCGGCGAAATCTTCCGCCGCAAAAGATTTATTCATATAAATGTATTTCTAAAAAATTGCAAGTTCCAGCAAACTTCGACCTACCAAAAGTATGAATCAAGAAATAAACAAGTAAGCTTAGAATGCATTCAGCTGTCGATCAAAAATATTAGAACTTTTAGAGCAACTTGCAAAATATGCAGACGCCAATGATGGCCAAAATGGCGGATGCCTACATTTGCAAATTCGTCTTCGTTCTTCCACTTCAAACATCTTCAGAACCTACTCTAATTCGTCTTCGGGTATTTTTCAACTTATTTCACAATGTTTTCTTAAATGAAATAAGTTAAAGTAATAATATTATTATTAAAGTAACGCCCCTGCATGATCGCAACGTGGCGCTCTATTCTGCGAAATGGTCAACTTATACCTACGACGTCATAATTCACGTCATTCTTAGTTGTCTACATAAAATGAGTCTATGGTCCAAAATATGTGACGTCAGACTATGAAATGACGTCATAATGCTTAGACATGGAAATGATTAGACCCAGAAAAGCAAATAACGGAAGAGTCCCTCTAACTATGTCTGCGTCTGGCCTTTTATGTTTCTGTTTTTCTCTTGGTTGTTCCGAAAATGCGGGCCCTCAAACTGCGGGCCCGGGTGCTGCAGCAGTGCAGCACCCTTAGCGCTTAATGCGGCCCTGGGTCCTGTATGGTTTGCTACTTTAAAACGCGCTATACAAATATTTAACAAACCAAAATCCTGAACAACAGATGCAGTAAAAGAAGCGAATGCACGCCATAAAATTTCTTATTTTTATGAAATAGGCCTACTTATTTTTTTAACTAACTTTCACACTTAGTTCTTAGGCTACTTGCATCAGTATAAATTCATGTTTTACCATATATTTTTTTACTTAATTACCGATTATTTTTGGTCGTTGAAATGACGATGATCAGATTTTTGTCTTACGTTACGAGTAATTTCTGTTTCATTTCGATGATCGAGCAGGTCTGGAACTGCGCCGCTCGTCATCTTCTTCAACATCTTCGTCTTATTTCATCGTTTTTGTCGTGTTCTTCGAAATGTTTCGCCTTCTTCTTTATCGATTCTTCGACGTCTGCTGTCTCCGACAGAAACTAATGGAATGTGTCAAAGGAAAATTACGTCATTTTGCGATGATGTCATAATTGGCGAATTATGTAAAAAGGCAATCGCAATGGGTGTAGTAATCTAAGTGCCAACTTCAATGTCGCTAAGCCACGTAGAGCCTAGCCTATAATCATATTCATCTAAGCTGCTTAATCCATGTTACAATGTCGGTCTTACATCAGATTAAATTGTAATATAGAGTATAGGCTAGGCAGTATTTAAATTACGAGCAAAATTTAGCTTTAGACGGAAAAACTCGATTCGTAAACTTTGGTTTATCTTGTTTTGTTAAATTTTTTTAAATTGAGTTACGTTTCGAGTTGCATTCCTGTTAAGAAACGGTGTACTTTAACCGAAGCAACCCAAGCTGATGTTCTTAAATAACATCGACTCAATGTAGTGGCGCTATAGAAGTTATGGGTCAGCTTAAACGGGCGAGTCTCATAATCTTTCAAGATTTCTATGTTTGATCTCTTTCAGAATCAAAGTCTTTACAGTTTTCTGGCTCGCTGATATCTGAAGTTGATTTCTTCCCCCCCCCTCAGTTAGCCCTGGGACTATTATTACTGTAATAATAGTCCCAGGTTAGCCTATGGTAATGCACGAGGCTTCGTTGCTTCAATCAATAGCTGTGTCGTTTCTAATCAATATCACAATCCATATGACAATCCAGTGGACAAAGAATTAGCAACCTCTATAGGCCCACTGCCGTTGTTTACTGCATACTGCATGCTGCGATGGCGCGCCAGAGCCAATCAATAGGCTATGTATATGTATTGTATATAGGGTACTTGTCGGTTAATTCACCCCATTTCATTTTCTCGTCTACCTTGTCGCGAAGTTGTCGGTTAATTCACCCCATTTCATTCTTGCGTCTACCTTGCCGGTTCATGCACCGGAATAAATTTTTACGCTGTTTCTTTCCTTTTAAGCACAGTCCTAATGCTGACGTCATATCCGTACAGTCCGTCCATTTTGTAACTATTTAATAAGACGCATTATGTCGTAGCCTTAGCCTATCTGTCTTCTAATGACGATACTAACCCTAACCCTGACCCTAACCGACCCTCACGACGTAAAGTTCTATAATCTATGTCGGTTAGGTTCAGCTGATGCGTCATTGTTACACGTCGTGAGGGTCGGTTAGGGTCAGAGTTAGGGTTGTGTCGTCCATGTTTTCTAATTACGAAACTGTCATTGGTTGACCTGGAATATACATGGGCTAAAATATGCCGTGTATAAGGCGAATTGTTGAAGTAAACTTACGCATTATATATTTGAGTCCCCGATTCTATAAGCTTGCCTGCTATGCTACTCATGGAAAAAACAGTGACTGACTTTAAGAATGAATCGCAAGATCTAAATATTTTGCTAATTGCGTTAATTCAACTGTAGCCTACCCAGCCATATCGTGCTGTGTTTTCGACACCAGTTGAATGGGGTGAATTAATTTCACGTGGGGAAGTCATTACCATTGGAAAAATGAAATGGGGTGAATTAACCGACAAGTACCGTATATAGATATATATTTCGTGAGGCCCTTTGTGGACACGTCGAAGCTCGCTACGGACCGTTCTTCTCGTCGAATTCGACAGATGGAAGCTCAACTTCGCCAGGAACAGGTAGGCCTATCACGTGACCGCAGTAAAGAGGCCTACATCGGCGGTAGCATGGTGCAGTTTCTCAAATATGGGGTTAGGCCCTATTATCTGTCAGAAATTGCATACGGATCAGTCTATCCATTACTGATTGTAGCCTACTCGGTTTCGCTCCTGCCGCAACGCAAACCCCACCAGGCAGGACGGCATAGCGCTTTCGAGACACTGTTGTCGCCCGCACCACATCTGTGAAGAGGCCCTGGATGATATCGCCTTTGTTAAAGCGCTGAAAGTTCTCGTCTGCGAAGAGGCCCTGAAAAAGGCTGAAAGATCTCGCCTGTGAAGAGGCGCTGGATTTTTCTTAAGGCACTGACAGACCTCGCCTGTGAAGAGGCCTGAAAGACTTCGCCTGTGAAGAGGCGCTGAAAGATCTCGTCTGTGAAGAGGCGCTGAAAGATCTCGCCTGTGCAGAGCCTGAAAGATCTCTCTTGCGAAGAGGCGCTAATGGAACTCGCCTGTGAAGAGGCCTGAAAGATCTCATCTGTGAAGAAGCCATGAAAGATCTCGCTAAAAATCTCGCCTATGAAGAGGCGCTGAAAGATCTCGTCTGTGAAGAGGCGCTGAAAGATCTCGTCTGTGAAGAGGCGTTAATGGATCTCCCGTCTCTCATGCCTACACTTTATATGGGTTCAAAACGTTCGATAGGTGCGCCAGTGAGCGAGTAGCGCATGGTCCTACCCACTGAGGTGTATTAATGTCCTACCGTGCGCCGACCTGGCGAACCAACAGGCATGCAACCAGAAGCGAGACACGTTCGCGTCATCCTCCCACGTCTGGGCCCTCTGGCGGGTTGTCATCAGCGACAGATACGGTTAGATTCCGTCGTTCAAATTTATTGATGTCGGTTACCTTTACCGGAAATTTGATTCTAGTAAAATCCAGCTTTTGAGGCAAGTGCAATATTTGGATGGGCGTTGTGGGCCCTTCTCCAGAATTATTATATCTATGCTCCAATGAACTGGCTAGAGCCGCTAGAGTATATGGGACCGTTATAGGGCCCATGGCAGTAACACTGTTGCAGTGCTACGTAGTACGTATGGGTACATGCATGTAGCCTGTGTGAGTGTGTGTCATTCTGGAAAATCCTTGTAGATAGATCATAGATGGAATGCATCATCCTATTTGGTTTTGTTATTTCTGTGCTGCTATCTGCAGTTTTTCCAGCTCAATACATGTTTTAGAGAAGTTGGCGCATATACATGCATTATGCTAATCCTCATTTTTGTCCACGTTAAGGTCAGAAAATGAAGAACGGTTTTCAGATTAACTTCCCTGGATTGAAGTGATGTATTGCTAGGGGGCCGTCCATAAATGACGTGACGCACCTAGGGGGGAGGAAATTTGTGACGATGTGTGACATGGGGTGGGTGGGTCTGAGAGGTGTGACGTCACACCCGGTCTATGTAATTAAATTGAACAAATAACAACAATTTAATTTTAACAATAACGGCACTAATTGTCAGTATTAAATTTTCATTATTTTTTATTATTTTAATGTATACGGGCACCATTATTAATAATTTTCTAATTATTTCAATATTTGGTCACCGTTAGATTTTAAAATATGCATGCTCTCCCTATTTATTCCACGAAGGAGCATTTTGCTTCGCCATGGAAATTTGGTTTTAGGGGTCAGAGCTTTGTGACGTCATTTTTCAAGGGGGTGTTACTTTTTGTGACGAAGTGTGACGAGGGGGTTCAAAATCGGCCAAAATTGCGTGACGTCATTTATGGACGGCCCCTAGTCACTATTGGTACAGTTGGTGCATGAGATTCGATATATTGTAGTATGCTTACACTGAGATTAGAATGTTGTGTAATAGTGACCATACAATGTAGTTAGTTATGTTTATTACAGGATAAAGACTCAAAAAATATTCAAAAATAATAGTAAACAAAGGTGCATAATAATGATAGAAATAGTAATGGTCTTTACTACAAGAAATAATGATAGCAATAATTTTATTCATAATTTCAAAGAGTGTCGAGAATTTTTCAACAGAAACATGCCCGCAATCTTTGGTATCTCTGAAAAACCAGCTTAAAAGTTCATGTAGTTGTAACAGCGATATTAGTAAAGCTATCAGTAACACTAATAAAAGCTGATTAAACAGAGAAATAAAGTACTTTAACAAATTTAATCATCATTTAACAATAGTTTTTTTATAAATAAAGTCAACATAATTCAGAATGTACAGCAAAAGAGCATACAGAAATCATTTACATAATTCATGTTTATCTGTAACAAATCTACCTGTGTAATTAAATATTAGTATTTACAAATACAGTCCAGCCATGCTTGCAGCAAAGAAATGCTGTTGCGAGGAATTCTGAACATGTTTTGGCAGTCAATGGGAATACCAAAGCACAGTCATCTAGTTAATATGAACAAGGACAATAATAAAGGCTTTTGAGAATTAACAATGTAAGTTAGATAAGGTTGAGGCAAAATGGACTTGCTTTAATGCAGCACGTCATTTGTTCTGATGTTTTCCAAGATGTTTAAAGTTTCCAGCCAATCTACCGATGACAGCAGCCATGTAGCAACTGGAACTGGTTTTTTGGCATTCACTTAAGTGATGATCAGCCCAATATTTCTTTTAGTAATGAAGTTAATGATGTTGGGCTACATTTGAACAAGAATGCAGTCTTTCAGGAAAATCCTTTGCATTTCAGTTATTTAAAATGCATAGGGCATCATTTCAGTGGCAAAGTACTGCAGTGTTGAGCATAGTTCCATCATCCGCTGAAGCTTGTCATTATATTTATGCATGCATGAATAATTATACAAGAATATAAAGATGAGAATAAAAAATAGTATGCAATACAGCTACATTGTATTTTAGTGTGTTGCCTTTTGGAGTATCTTGGTTGTCCTTTGATGGCCTTAGTACATAACAATGAGGCTATATAAACACAAATAAAATAAAATAGCCATCTGGTGAAAATACATACTTGGTACTTGTGTTTCATTTCTGCAAAGGCATCAGGACGATAGGTTCAGATGTATGTATGTATCCAGACATTTAGTATCTATCATCTTTTAAGTACCTCAGAAATGCACTGCCTATGTAAGCCTAAACAGCGTTAAAGTCATGAAGAACAAGAATTTCATTAATATGCAAAGTGCTCAGATAACTAGAAAAGTCATTGGTTGGCTCCTGCACACACACCAAGTGTCAAAGCAATTGATTACTATTCAAAAGTTGATGCCATATTTATGATTAACTTGTCAAACCATTAATTACGTAACCAGAAGCGGGAGGCTATTCTTAACCGCACTCTCGACCTATGTGTGGGTAATGCACAGGTAATTGTAACGACACTTCCACGTTTCATTTGGTTAGCAAAATGAATCGCAGGCACACTTGAGGCAGGCACAAGTTTGAGACTCTTATAAACTTAAGTGTAACTGTCCAGATGCCATTATATGTCCTCGGTTACTCGATAACAAAGAAACTAGGGGCCTCTAGAAACAGAAAGCACAACCTATACTCAAAGAGGTTGCACACTATGTTAAAGTGCCAGTGATTCTCACATTAATATCAAAGTAAATTGGCTCACAAATCTGATAATTTGTGCAATACTGAATGGCTACAACTCAAATGACACTTTACTCAATTAAGCAACACACTCTTTTCTCAATTTATCTTGTGCAAAACTGAATTGTTTCAGTTCAGGCTACAATATTGCCACGCCACCAGATTAGAGAAAGCAGAATTCTAGCAATTGTGCATTACGAATTCATTTTCACTGCATCAGAAACACTGCACACTGTGATTGGCCACCAATCACGTCATCCAGATCTCTTTCGTCGAGTGGTGTCCAGTCACCATCCAATAAAATACACTGACCTCTCACTGCCATGCCATATTATATCACATCTCCGTGTTTAACGTTTAAAAGCATGGTAAGTTTACATAGCATTTAGTTGTCTGCCTCAACATTTGGATAGTTCGCAGGAAATGCACATAAAAAAGACGGCACAACTACTGTCAACAATGCACTCAACAACCAGACATTATTGCACTAACAAGCACCGCATCCTACACCAACATTACGCTGCAACAGACGCAGGCCACACGATCGATCGCGCTATCTCCATCACTGGGATAAGTGAGATCAAGAATAAATAACATCTTATTTGCAGTCAGTTTGAATTGGCAGCAGCAACTGGTTACAACCGGTTTTGACCAACATAAACCGGCTCAGTATCAAGTCTGATCTGGCTCAGTATGGTTCAGTAAAGAAGTCCAGTCGAAACCACTCAGTATGGGAAGGTTTTGCTGACCGAGAAGAGTGAGACTCTTCTGGTCTGCACTCATTTGCAGCAAACCAGTTTGATCCAGTTTCGGCCAGTCTAGACCTGTCTGTCTGGTAAACTCTTCCCTGGTGTGCATGACAGCTTCTTCCAAGTTCTGGAAAATATTCCTTGATTCTCTAACCTAAAAAAGATAAAGCATATTTATATACTGAAATCTCCTTGTCAGTGCAACATTGTTATAGCAGCTTTTCTAGTAGCATAAATCTTTCTGGCACACAATTTACAAGTTGACACACCTCAAATCATCCTGGTTTTTTTTAACCCTTTAACAACTAGCTACATTGGTTTTCCATGCATTTTTGAACGCACTCCTCGTAAATGGTCAAACTTTGGTCTAAGGGCATCAAGAGTAAAAGCATATTCTACATATAAAAAAACAAGTTTGGTATATTCTAAACAAAAGTAAATCAGTCATGTGATCATGGGACATGAAAATTAGCATGCTATTTGATATTTTGTTAATGGATGCAGAGGAGAAAGATGTATTTTGCACATATGCATGCATTAAGCTAGCATGCAATATCATTTAAATGTCTGAAAACACAGTGAATGTGCAGTGTGCACTATTGACCCACCACAAGGGAACATGAAGAAAAGCGTGCCTAAGTGTCGAAAGGGCTAGAAACAACTAGTAACTAAATCAAATATAAACTACAACGGTTTTTCTTCACTTAATTATTGCTCAGTTAATTCTGTGAAATCTCGACGTCAGTCAGGTCTAAACTTAAGATTAATTTCATGTCAACTTGCATACACACCATAAAAAGCTTGGATTCAGGTTTCTCTGATCTATCGCATTTGACGTGGATTTTCCAATGGAGTATGATTTTAGATTGCAATTTCACTCAAAGAGACCATAATCAACTGATGCTTTGGACATTATGCTAACGACGGTTTACAAGTCATTAGATTAGATTTGCAAATGCCAAATTGTTGGATGCTCAAGTTTAAATCTCAGGCAATCTGTTAAATGACAGTGCTAAATTTTTCATCATAAGATTCATATACATTTCTCTACTTTTGCACTGAAAACATTACTACAGATCTATCTTACTATCTACCTAAATCTATCGACCTATCTTAGGGGTAGTTGCATTTGGCTAAAAATGGGACTGCAATAATTTTCCTAAACCAACTAGACAAAGTATTTAAACTTGGAAAAAAGCACTAAAAGAAACCTTATTTAAAATTTCTTTTGAGATATTGTGAGTACAATTATTGTTTCCTTTTCACTAAACTGCCATTTGTCAGATGTTTAGAATTACTGGTCTGCCAGTTGTCAAGGGTTTTATTCTTTGGTGATCATTAATGTATTAAAATTAGGGCTGCAGAAGTTAACGATTATGTAATCGATCAATCGTTAATTAATTTTAACGATTAAATTTATTTTTAATGATTAATTGAAGACCACTTGACCGCTTGTTATAAAACTTAAACAAGACTACTAATATGAACAAATAACTAGGCTACTAAGTAAGTAGTAACTACTAACTAGCAATAAATAATTAAATGTTAATAATACTATTAAAAGATAAACAATGAATAATGTTAATTTTGTATTTGTCATTACTTATTGAGTAATGCATTCAATCACAAATTAACTAATATTAATTAATTGTTAATTCTTAAATAGTCAACTATTAAAAATTTTTAATCATTAACAGCCCTAATTAAATGTGAGGACTACCAATTTACAATCCGCTCTAGCAGAGCAGATTGTAAGAGAGTAAGTGCAAAGTGTTAAGGACAGGTGTGATATCGTTTCACTGTGAATTCAGATACGAGGTTACCACAGACTGAAAGCGAGTAGAGGGCAGGAGTCCAAGCAGAACTGACACTGATTTAGTTTCACTGTCTTTATTTGTCTAACATAGACAGTAAACCTACCTGATTGTTTGTTGGTGGTTTGCCAAAGTCAGCAATTGGACTGCAGGTGCTTGACTTGACATCTGTAGCACTGATGCGAGGGCTTCCTTTGGCACTTGAAGCATGGTGGGTTGTGCCACCATCAGCACCAGCTGCATCCTGATGTGAAAGACTGTCTCGTCGACCTGAAAAAATTGATAAGTTAAACACCATATAAACGGCTTCTTTTCAACATACATGTACTACTACTTTCGGTATATTTACAATGTACTTATCATACACGATTTACAGTTACACAAAACATTATAAATACATATAGATTTACATGATAACTATCTCTGCCTAATGATTCTAACAGTCAAATTCAAAGTACAATAAAAACCTACTCTGAGTTGGAATCCATTTACAGTGCAGCTTATATGAGAGGGCTTCCTCACTACAGGTTAAGTCTGATAGAAGCCAAGAGGGTAATTAATTCTCAGAAGATTTGCATAGAAAGGTGATACCTTTTGGTGATTAGATGTCATGCGAATCCATCAAAATGTCTTTACCTTTATTAGTTTTTAGAATGATTCTAGACAATGAAAATCAATTTTTTTCTGACATTGTTTTCACCTTTACCTTCTGGCCACCAGAACCTCATACAGGGCATCTAAGCTCAAGCAAGTAATTGGGTGCAGCTGACACTGCATTCCCTGAAAACCAAATAATCCTTGTAGTCAAAGAACACTGCAGGGTGTAAACTCCCAAAGTGTACTTCACAAGTACTTCTTGCACAGCATGCTACTAAAAGTATGGGACAGTAAAACCTTATCAGCTGCTACAAACATACGTGATAATGAACTGAGTTTCACCATAGCTTACAAAACACGTTGCACTGGTCAATTGTTGCTCTAAGCTCAATCCAGATCATTGACCTTAAAGCAACAGTTGACAGATGCAATGGTTGAAAAACAAAACTTAATCCAATCGGACCCATGTAACTAACCAGAGCTGGAAGTCGTTTGTTGGCAGTTGCTGATGACCTGGTAGATATTTGCACCATCTTCATCCTTCGATACTTTCCTGATCTTGAGTTTAATCGGCACCACAGCTAAGTTGTCCTCGCATGGCGGCAATGAATCTGAAGACTTTGACCCCAACTCAGTCAGTCCAATTTGTTCCTTGTTTCTACACAATGTCTCATGATCGTAACTTCCGTTAAACTTTGCCTTCCTCTTCAGAGACAATCGTCCACAGTTTGCATTATTCAGTTCCGAGTTAACGACTGTTTCTGAAGTGGACAGCTTCTTTCTCCGCTTTTCTCGAGTTCTGTGGTCCTGTCCATTCACCTTTTTCCTGCTGACTTTACTGAACGATGAATCGATGGCAGACGAGTTCGCATTGTTGGCCGTCGACTGGTTATGATGCACTGCAGTGTTTGAATAAGACTGATTCCCTGATTCCGTTCTTGCAGGGATGCAGTCCAGGCTGAATTGCTGCATCGTTAAAGCTAAGCTGCTGTCCTGACTGCCGTAACACTTAACGTCAGGACTCTCAGAAGTTGCCAAAATGCTTTGCTGTTCAATGGGAATTATTGGCTGTCTGTTGTCATCGTTCAGCATTATGGCATGTTCAAGCCTACTTTGTGTAGCAGAGCAGTTCAAGTCCCTACTGTCTGATTCACTGGCGCATGGGACAGAGTTGTTTGACTGCTTCTCGTACAGCGTGGAATTTACAGGCAATACAGAATCAGTGCAGTTGTCAACAGCTGGTTGCCAAGATGTCAGCTTAGTTATGATACTGTCCAGCGATGAATGAATGTTTCTTCTGGAGTTGACAGATGTTCTCCTTTGAGGGTTCGGATTCGGAGTGCCTGCTGAAGTGGAGCTGTAGACTTCAGGAGTAATACAAGCACTTTCAGACCTTATCTTTCTGGCAGAGGCTGGAAGCAACATGGTCGTCGAGTTCTTGCTCAGCTTAAACCTCAAATCTTCAGTGGCTGCGTTCAGGTCGAGTGTCAAACTGGGGACTGGTGACCTTGGTTGTTTCTGTCTCAGTCTTTCTTTTGTCTCTTTCTGGTGACTGCGAGGACAAAACGTCCGTCGCCTTTTGTTCAGTGGAATGTTGAGGCCAGGAACTTGAGTCGTTGCATTTAGTTCAGCATCTAAAGAATCGTTGAACGTGGCCTTGAACAAACTGGCCTTGGGTGATTTTCGTGTCGGTGTTTTCTGGATGATGTTTTCACTGTCTGATTCTGCACTAAAGTCATAAATGTCATACGACTTTGGAGTCGTCTGACACACTGCTGGGGTCTCTTTTAAACTGCTGTTTTTCGGTCTCCTGGTAGCTGCTTTGTTTCCAAGTCTACCAAGTGCTGGTGATTTACAGGTAGTGCCTGTGACACTGCGCCTCTGCTTCCCAGATGCCACTTGTCCTGAATGGCCATTCCCTTTCCGAACTAGCTGTTTTTTGTGAGCTGACAATTTATCGCACACTTTTTGCAAGACAACCGGATCTTGCATCTTTTTGGCTCTCAAAATGTCAGGTTTAGATTCTGATCCATCAATTGTTGTGGGGCTTTCAGGGATCCTTAGTTTTCTTGAGCAAGAAGATTCTCCTGTTGAGTTAACGTTGGGTGATTCTTTCAAAACAACTTTACCTTGCTTAATTTTTAGCACTATTCTAGGCAATGAAACATCCATGTTATCTGCTGGTGCTTCCGTCACCCTTGCAACACCATCAGATGATTCATCTGTGCTCTTTATACCACCGATCCCTTTTGACTGATCACTGGCAATCGGAATCTTACTGGCTATCTTTAAATCGTCCCTTGTACAGCGATTCCCTTCTGTCACCTTCGACCCATCATCAGGAACCTGAATGGAGTCTACCGTCTGCAGGTCGGAAACCACTTTTGGACATTTTTCATTGGCCACTTCACCGTCTGCAATAACCCGATTCTTTTCTGCTACTTTAACTATCTCAGTATCCAGATTTCTGTCCAATTTCTTGGTTACGTTGCTCAGAAGCCGAATCCCTTCATCTTCTTTGGAGAAATTGCTAGTTGCTAAATGTTCATCAGTGATCACAGCCTTTTCACTGACCACCTTATCACTTGTTTTAGATCTGTCATTAGTAATTCGAATTCTTTCAATAGATATACCAGTAGGCAATTCACAGTTAGCCTGATGTTTCTCAGTTGACTTCGCCTTGTCAGCTGTCTTTACCTTGTCACTGATGACCTGCAGTTTTTCTCGGGCCTTTGTTTTGTCACTGACAACTGAGCTCTTGTCACCTGCTTTTACCCTGACACTGATGGCCTGATGCTTTTCACTAGACTTTGTATGGTCACTGACAACCTGAATCTTATCAGTTGCTTTGATCTTGTTGCATATAACCTGAGGTTTGTCTTTGGCTTTCAACTTATTACCGACAACCTGAAGCCCTTCAGCTGTTTTAGTTTTGTCACCAACAGCTTGAAGCTTGTCGGCCAACTGTAACCGGTCACTGATAACTTGATTTAGTTCGTTTGCTTTCAACCTTTCACTGACAATTTGATGCTTTTCAGTTAATTTCAACTTGTCACCGAGAACTTGATTCTTCTTATTTGCCTTCAATTTGTCACTGACAGCTTGATGCCTTTCAGTTGCTTTTGACTTATCAGCGACAACCTGAGGCTTCTCGGTTGACTTTGATGTGTCCCCAGCAACCTGCTGTTTTTCCGTTGTTTTCGATATTTCACAGATGATCTTATCTTCAGGGTTCACTTTGGCAGTTTCTCCTGCATCTGTGCCACTGACATTTTCAACCAACGGACCATCTCCAGCAACTGTTTCCTTCTTTCTGACACGCAGAGGACGCTTCCGCACCACAGCCTTTGCTGGCTTCTTTGAAGACATCTTGGCCGACTTATTTTCACTCTTAGCCATCACAAAGTTCTGTGCCTTTGACAAGCGCTTCACCTTATGTTGTATTGTCTTTGAATACTGCAGCTTCGAACCAGTGAGGATAGACTTGATCTTGGTGCCGAGCTGTCCTCCCTTGCATGAAGCTGGAAGCTGGCCTCCTCGGCAAGTCACCCTCTCCTTCTGTGGCACGTGATGGTCATCTTTGAGGATGCTCTCCAAATGCTGACTATCGTTGATCACTGCACCTCGGTGAATTGGACTGTTGCCATCTGCAAAAGACAATTACAGTTCAGCAAATGGGGATCACTTGATTCTTTCAAGATTAGATGTCCCTAAAAACATACCTCCAAGTAGTTTTAAGTGTTTATCTCTTTGGGCTTGAATTAATCCCTCCCAATGGAGGGGCAGCCACACAGATCCTTCTTCTCCACTTGTTTCTGTCACAAGTATCTTCTTTCTTCAATCTGAGAAACTTCAGGTCACGTTGTATCATGTCTCCCCATCTCTTCTTCTGCCATTCCCAACTGCAGTGTCCAGTGACCTCTGCATTCATAATTCTTTTCATGCAGCCTTCGTCCTCTCTTCTCATCACATGACCGTACCATCTCAACCATTTTTAAATGAAATGCTGGGCAATTTGAGTATAAAGGTTTCTAATCAATCAATCAATCAATTTTCATTTATTAACTTGATCAAGCTGACACAGATTGTTACATTGATCACTCAGATCACTGGTTTGTGTGGATCTAGTTAATTACCTCTTCCTACTAGTTTATACTGTTGTAGTTGCCATCACAGCCTTATAAATAATGGCCAATAGTTTGCATATATCTTGAAAAACTTACATAAGTATATAAGGCAGTTATTTGCAGTATGTAGAATTGTTATGTTGCCAATGCACCACATTAGCTGAGAAATTGGTTGGGACATCCAAGGCCCTTTGAGTGTGGATGTCATCCAACTGCCTCTGGCTTAATCCCAGAAACATTCAACTGATCTGGTTTGATAACCGTTGGTAGCCCCAAAAGATAGATTTTTGTAACTTACAGCTTTGCTTTCCAAATGCCTCCTTTTCTACTTTGGTGTACTACATACTTGGGTATTACACTCTACTAGAATTGACCTTCTCTGGGCAGTGGAAGACAATATATAGAACATACTTTTATCACCTGCATCAGATTTCACACTATATGACACTCACTGTCTGCTAAAGCTGCATTCATAATATGTGACCCGCCACGGCAAAAGTGGGCTTTTGTCGCCAAAAATTAAAATTTACTTCATTCTCCCATGAGATTCTACTATGTAAGACCTTTCGAATGACATATTATTTATTTATTTATGATGTTCCTAACCGGAGTTGTGCGCTTTTAAAGTTTAGCAGTGACTGAAACTACAATTGGAGAAAAACGCGATCAAAGTTTTGACTCATAAAATCCTTAGAATCAATGACGCATTCTCAACAACATCAAAGCAATAGTTGTCTTTGGCACCGTGCCTGTTTACGTTGTTCAGTAAATGGCCAACTTTGCATTCTATTCTACACAAATAATTATAAACTTCAAAATGAATCTGCTTAAACCGCTTACGATTGAACTCAGAAGCTCAACATGAGCCATTTTAAAATCTCCGATCGCGTTAAATTGCATACGAGATTAGCCAGCTAACCAATCACAGCTGGCATACGCTGTCACGTGATACGCTTGGCTCTGCGAAGGCTGTTTTGTGTACATTAATTATTAATCTTTTGTAGGTTAATTTAATTTCTACCAATCCTGATGCTCGCTTCATTATGTAGACCAGATCTTGACCTCTCTACGGATATATAACTTTAATGGTTTCCCATGAATCGACTCTTAATGCAACCCTTTGAAAAACGGGCAAAATCATGTTTATTTACGCTATTCTTGTACGCAATAGTCATTAAAACTCTCGGTTTTGTAGCAAAACAATTAATTTTAAGGTTTTATTTGATACCTATAATGTTTTTAAGATATCTTAACGCTTGAATTTGATGAAAAAAAATTTGCGTAAAAGAGTCAAAAGTCGCAGTTTTTGGCTTGTTTCTTGTAAATTAACATTGCCGACAAGCGCCTAGGTTTGGGATGGCGGGTCACATATGCATTAGGGTGGACTATGATAATGCCATTTATATGGATCTCTCTCTCTCTCTCTTTCTCTCTCTGTCTGTCTGTCTCTCTCTCGGGGTAATCAACTTCAATCTGCTCTAAACTCTAAAGTTTTGGTGCACCAATCATCCTCTGCGTTAAACGCTTTCGTATATCACGAAGCTAGAGCAAGGTAAAATGCATGAATGAGAAGGCAGCCACTGAACCATGCAAAATAAATTTCACTCATTGCATTTCATAAACAGAACAAAAGCAAACTGAAATCAGTTTACCAGAAGAGCTGTTTGAGAGGCTCAGATTGTCGGCGGAACCTGACGATGACGACGACTGTCTTATGTATAACAATAGGTATGCCTCGGCATTCATCACCTGCGACAAGGACGAACGACGCACCTGCACAGAAGCACAAAAATATATATATTTGAGTATTTATATAGCGCCTTTTTAGAATCCTTTCAAAGAAGCTGGCATGGCTAACCGAACACGTAACTCTAAGTTGATAGAAAATGTTTCTTGAGCTGATTCTATTTGTCGATATCAGATAGATGTAGAAGGATGTTCATCCATTGCACAAGAAAGCATTAATAGGCAGCCATTTATTTGCAATACAATGAAAGCACAGTGTCACTCCACAGCACAGTTAACAGACTCAAATGAACAGGACTCTTTAAATACAATGAAGCAAGAGGAAATTTCACTTTCAAGATGAAACACAGAAGACAGGTTAGATTGTAATGTAATGTATGATGCATGTGGACATTTACTATTGTGCCTTTTAAGTACCTCAGAAAAGCAGAGCCTAAGCAGTCACTTATACTGAAAGTTCAAAGATTATTTTGAATGATACGGTCAAGCTTATATCTTACATCTAACATGCATCACTGTCTATTGATAATTATAATTATTACTCCAGAAATATTATATGAACAAGTGGTTAATAAAATTATAACTGCACAAAATAAAACTAAAAATTTAGCATACTATAATGACAAGTAACCGAGAAACAAGCAAACCGACACACGAAGTTAAACAATATCCTACCATGTGATCGTTCATGCAGTACCATTCACCCACAGCTGTCATAATGTAGCAGTAGTAGTGGCCTGAATTTGTTGAATGTCCATCGTGAACAAGAACACCATACAACTGGTATACAAGGCAACCAGCATCAAGCTTACTCATGTATGGACGCAGGTCCAGCTTATCTGGAAATCCGATGTGCCGCGTCACTTTGCCTCCCATCACTCCATATCTGCACAGACAGAACATAAGACATGTGTATGTAAATTCTAGTATCAAACCTGATACCTGATCGCAAGTCATCAACCCCTTAATCGAGGAATGCCTGCCCTAGGAAATAATTTGTTAGAAAACAAAGTTTTGGAAGATGCAATTTAACCACTGGTAACTAAATATTCTTCATTCAGACAGTTGTTGTCTCAGTCCAGGCTAGTAAGTTACAAGCATAAGCAGACAAATTGTCATAATAAGCTGTATAATCAATGTCTGTGAATAAACAATTAAATACGGTTTGGTACGCTAACCCTTGAAACAGGGAACAATGCACAATACATCACACAAAAGATAAAAATATTGATTCTTTTCTCAATTCTTCCCGTCTCACTATGACTTTATATACAGAACAGTTACAAAGCAGATTCAGTGTTAAAACATGTTTTGCGCATAAACAGACACTTCAGCAGTGGTCAGTGCGTGGCAGTTTCAGTTTAATTCCCGGACTCTGTACCTCTCCTGTAGGTGCTACTATTTATGCTATAACGGCTGTTCAAATTCCAAACGGTTGATTTTAGAATCTGTAGATTTTAGAAACTACCTGTAGACAGTGTTGAATTAATGTTTGCAAACAGTTCCCACAAAACTTCTGCTGGAGTTTGCTTATGACCCAACGATGCAACCCTTTAACAATACTTCTCAAACACTCCTAATATCACACAATTATGTGCATTTATCAATAAGAGCTGAAAATACAGACAGGGTAACCTGAAGTCATAGTTTCTGTCAGCTAAATGGCATACATAGCATCAAGACGTCCTGCAACCACATCTCCTCATACTGTTATACATTAGGTACTTCAGAAATAAAGACTTCTTTGGCATGACCCAATGCAAATTCACACTCAGATGTTGCATAGAAACACCATTTCTTATCAACATCCCAAGATTGATTTGCATAAAATGGTCTTTCCTATGCAATGTCCTCAGACTGACCTTTTCAGCTGTATTGTTAGAATATTTGACAATCGATGAATAGTGAATCGCTTCTGTGCACAGACTTTTTGCTGACACCTAAACAAAACACGCAGCACAAAAGACTATTCACACAACTATGCCTCTCACAGATCATGGTTAGTTGTAGGGTCATCAACTGGGTGTGAAAAATGTAATCCTCGCAAAATAAATGAAAATTATATTTCAGATATAGACCAAACATGTCAGACTAGGCCGGCAAGAGTAAGTAGCACACAGAAGGCAGAATGAAGTAGGCAGTTGGACACAGGCTGGTATGGACAAGCAGACATGTGGAAAGAGGCAGATGGTAGAAGGCAAGTGGAGTCATAACATTTTCTCCCTTACCCCTGCATTTTCAAGTTAAAAGTGAAACAAAAGAATTAAAGCCATGCATAGTCATCAAATCCAGAAAATGGTGAAATAATATTATGCAAAAGTGATGATAGAGCTCATGTTTATGTCACCAGTCTACTTGCCCGAGGCGTTCACAACCATACTTACTTTGTGCAATTGTAGGCGTTGTCGATGTCAAGCGTTTCTGGTTGCACAAACTTCTGAAGTGCTATAATGATGCTTGAAACATTCTTTACATCAAGGCTGAGGTCGAGGAAAGGATCGTATGTATTGGATTCCGCTTTGCATTGCAGGCAGGTCACTGTAGCCAGAAAACCAGAAATTGTCTTTAACTCTTACGTTACCCTAAGACCTCTACAACATCAGTGCCTCAATGCATATCAACAGACATGGTTGTAATTGAAAACATCCGATGAAGGCATGTAATAAATGTCATCAAAAGTTTGATACAAAAATGGCCAAAGCAATAAATGTGTGATAATCAAGATTTGATACAAAAATGGACAGAACAGTATTCATGACAATGGACGACCCTTTCTACAGTACCAAGTTCAAAACTTGCCCATGGTCGAAACTAACTGTGCATTAACATTAAGGTTTATGGCTCCTTTTGCACTTACACAGATAAAAACAAATTGCAATCTTTCAAAACTGCAGTTGGCAGTCTAGCAGATACATTACACAAGTGAAAGACATAAAAGACAGAAGCAGTGTAGCCAATGGGTAACACAGTCTGACAGTACGGAAATAACTTTATACCTTGACTTCTCAGGTAACCACCAAAGATTTTGTTGACTATCGTCTCTTTGCTGTTGTCCAGTGAGCTGAATCGAAACACGAAAACACTTCAAAGTAATGCTCACTTATCAACAAGCCAAGTAGAGATGGTACTACTTCATAAATCAAAACACAACGTAACAAATAAAAGCCACACCAAAGAAATTAAAAAAACTACATCTTTCCAACAACTTAGTTTTCTAATCACAGGCACAATCAAAACTAATGACATTAAAAGCGAGAATATCAAAATGCACTTAGTCATTGAACTAAAGACACTGCTGATATCTAATAAGAACTGTCACAGGTTCATCAATGTAAGCCTATCGCTGCTAGTGTCATCCTAATTAGTTCATCAATATCATTCACGCCAATGCTAAAAAAATCACATTTTCCAACTTATTCATTTTACTGTAACCTCTCCTCTAGTCTACATGACTTCTTGGACATGAATAGCTCTTTCTTGTACATGACGTTCACTAACTAGAGTTGTGGTTCAACTCTGAAATGATCATTGACTGATACCCGGCATACAGTGATGAACTCTAGAAGTCTTCCAATTAGATCAAATTAACAGCTGAAACAAAATGGCTCAGTGGGATATATACTTACACCTGATGTCCATTTATGCATGACTTGTTCATGGCATCGACCATGTAGCGAAGGAATTCATGAGCATCCTCCTGACGACCCCATCTCATGTGCTTTGCAATCACTAAAACAGATAAAAAGAAATATGCTATCATCTATGGGGCAAAAATTAAGGAATACCATTAATAAAGCAGAATAAACACGGTCACTGACATATCTGAAATAATGAACATCATAAAATACCATGTGCCATCAAAACTTTTTATGTCATTGCGGATGATTTACGCATGCGTTTAATGCCGAGGATAGATAGCACACCTTAACTTTTATGACATGTTAGGTTCGCCAACACATAAATGTGATTCTCTTGTAAACCAAAATGCGGTTAGCAATTGGTATAATAAAGGATATACTTACTTACTTACTTATGTAACAAATGGTTGCGTCAACAAGTCATATACAAGAACATAGACAAATAAAGTTGGCATAACTGCCAGAGCAAAAGACCTATCATAGAAAAATCTATTAGATATATGCTGAACCAATTCTTATACTGTTCCATTTGTCAATAATATCATGTAACTCGCTTTTCTTTCCCTTCAACAGTCCCTTCTATTGGAGTCCTACATAGAAAAACAAACCTTTCAGTTTCTGTAATATTGAATGTGGTTTGATAGCATTGCCACTGTTCTGGAAACACTGAGTCATGTGCCGACCCAATTCACACATGAGGCACAGACCATTGACCCGACCTAGACAAACAAATCACATGTTTTCAAAGGATTACAAAATACTTCAACTTCCTGACTGTATGCACCATGCATAAAACAGTCAAAACTCATCAATTCTATCATCTGGTACATAAGTTGTCAAGTTCTAAGTACTGCAAGAGAAAGAATTAATAATGACTAAATGTTTCATATTCAAGAGCTGAAGAAAATAACATGTAAGATTTAAATTAATTAGGACAATAAAAAATTATATCTTTGGTTAGTAGCTAATTAAATGAAATTTCTGAATGCAATTGTGACCATTTATCCAACTGAATCAATGATTGTTGAAAATGCCATAAAAGAGCAGAGCAATTAAGTGTGCTTACAGGAAGTGCTGTTATTCTCTGCAAGAAGGTAATTCACAAGCGGCGGAGTGTACGTCAGACACTGTAGCGTGGCGTTGACAAAGCATGTGTTACCAAGATTTTGCAGCCCAGCACCAATGCAGTTGACACCCGACCACCGTCGAGAACCAGTTCGTTCAACTCGTTTGTTCGTCTCGTTCTGACCTACATCGTTCTCTTCTTCCATTTTCGTCAGAGACGGAGGTTTGTCCCAGAGAACAGCAGTCTTTTCATCTGAATTTGGTGTTCCACTGTCAGACATCTTTGAAGATGCCTCACTATCTAAGTCCTCTTTCTGTGTGGGAACCGAGTCCCACATCACAGAATTGTCAAGCACAGGCGGGTCACCCCACAGCGAACAGCTGCTGCCTTCCTTATCCATAGAATCCTCGGAGGGTCGATTCGCATCATCGGCATTTGTTGTAAGTCCTAATTGGTCCATGCTCTCTGACAGGGTCGCTGAAAATCTGCCACATTTATTTTCACTTTCAGTTTGTAGTAACAAGTCAGTCTCAGTTTTGATATCAACAATTTTCATTGGAACCAAGCCTTGAGCTGTGGGCACAGTACCACCACAGGACTGTGTGATCTCGGTGGCTTCAAGCGTATCTAACAAATACAAACAGATAAAATATTTCTGTTAAAAATAAATTAATCCTACTTACTGCACAGCCAGTTAATGGTGTGGGTCAGTACACTACCTTTTGTTGGCTGTCACTTCTGATGCTTTCAGAAGTAGCAACCATTTTTTCCAGGTATATCTCAGTGCAAAAGTGACACAAAAGAGAAGAAACATTGTGTTGGTCAGGTGGGTCACATTACTGATCCAATTGCAGAAGTCCATTAGCACTGTTCAGATAGAAGCAACCATCTATACTTTGGACATAAATATAACACTTGCTGCCTGTTCCATTGTTTCCCAGGCTATGACTCTGAGTTCTCTTTTCAGCTTTGGCCATTTGTCATTCAACTCCAAATGAGTTGAACATAGTTTTTAAGTCTAATCTCTGTATTACACACTGTGCTCTACACCAAACAATTCAGCAAAGTGCTTCCAATACTGTATCTTCATTCATTCGTTCATTCAATTCAAGAATTTATATAGCACCCCTGAAGAAACCTACTCAGAGGCATTCCCAGCCCAACCACGGCAGTATAAACTAAACTTGACCAACTTGAGAAACATAGTCATTTGTTCCTAGGCAGCAGGCGTATCTCCAAATCAGATTACATGTTACAAGACACCAGTCCTGTACTAGTTAGAAGCTAAAATAAACTTTAAAGAAACTATAAAATTATAATTAAAGTCATGTTTAAGGTTTTGTTTCTTCTGAGAACAACCTGATGTCATGGAGACAGTGGCACACAACCAAAAGAAAAGCAGATGACCTGGAAAAGGAGTTCAGTGTCAAACGTCTGTTACCTTGAGTTCAACTGATAATGGGAGTCACAGTGCCCTCTTTGTGTGTCATTAAAGGGTAGTAAATGAGGCTGGTGTTGGTATGGGCATCTGGCCGAAACTTCTGCCTCAATGCCCAAAGGCTGGAGAAACACGTTGACCTGAGTGAACCCAGAAGTATTAAACCTTCTCATGATTTAAATAAATGTCTGCTATTCACAGTCAAAATGTCAGTGTCCAGCAAGATTCCAGTTATCGGAACTGACAAGCACTGGAGACTGCTTTGAATGAATGCATGAACATAATAAATGTGTACATATGTGAATGTATGTATGTATATATATGTATGTATAATGTATGCATGCATGCATCTGAGTAGAACCTTTTAAGGACCTCATAAAAGCGCTTTGAACATGGTAATCTCAGAGATTGAAAATGTGCAAGCCAACAGCCATGTGTGTATTTACACAATAAGCGGCACCACCTGTATGAATGAATGAATGAATGGGAATGTTGTATAACACATTAAACCAAAGACTGCAACCAAACCATCCCACCTGATAATTTCTGTGTGTCATCTTTAATGGTGATGGCAGCCTCATCTTTATCTTCAGCAATTGTTTCATCCTTCACTTTCGCAGTGCACTGTCTAGCAACGCACTCTGCTGTCTGCATGCAACCACTACTCACAGGACAACTGCAGGTTGCCAGTGAACAACCACCGCTAGCAGACAGCCAAGTGTTGTTTGCAAGCAGACAACCACCGTGTGTCATACTTGAACTAAAGCTGTCAGTATACTGGCAACTATTGCTTAATGGACAACTGTTGCTTCCTGAAGGGCAGCTATTGCTCACAGAGGTCTGACCGTTGTCTCCATCTACTGAAACCATTTCCAATAAGTTATCTGAAGATCCTACGGTGTGAGTGCAAGGAGCATCAGCCGCAAAACTGAATGCATAACCTACAGAAAAAAGAACAGCTTCGTTAGTTACTTGTTTCTCATGTTCTCTAATCAAGCATAATCTGATCTGAAAAACTTTTATAGCATTGTTATTATATACACAAGGTATCAATTAACAGTCACTTCAAATGTAAAGTGCAGTAAATGCAATTCGTTACTGGCTTTGAAAACAAACTGCAGTCTAGATCATTCATAACTAGACCACAGAACCGATAAGACATAGGCATATTTTAGTTAATTACTGTTTCAGCCTGTAATTCAGTCAAAATTGCCCAAGATATCCTGGATGTTTGCAAAGCTTTTATTACTAGCAGGCCTATGTAATAAATACACTACTTCCAAATTTTACCCTACTACTCCTAATTTTCAAGTTTCAAAACAAAATATTTGTTTCTAACGTTAGCGTCTGTACTGTGTACACATTTATGCAATACCAGTTTACCCATGATTCGGCATAGCACGAAGTAGTGTCATGTCTTTTATGCTAATATTAACCTAAGATGCCATATTAGTTAACATGCAGTAAAAACAGTAGTGAGGAGTTAAATGTCTAAACATAGGAAAAAGTTTAATTAATTCATATGAGCAATTGAGCATACTGTGTAAGGCTTATTTCCTTATCATCATTGTCTTTGTAAAATGTATAGATCTATCACTTAGTGAAGCTGTGTAATATAGTGTGTATTTTAGTAAGCCTTATGCCATAGAGTCAAGTGTCAGCATTCATGCATTGTTGACGAAATACTAGCTGCTGCAGATCAGTAATTTAGTGGCAAAATACAATTTAAAGTTTATAGATATCTTGGTATAGCAGAGACAATTTTACAAGGATGCGTAAAATATGACACAAAGCTGCGCAAATTTATAAAGTTTCAGAAGTAGGATTAAAGTGAAAACGTGTGTACCATTTTGTGAAGAAAGGATTGCCCACGAGGTAGGTAATTGCTGCTGACATTTGCCAAATGCTAGTACAATAACTGAGCTGATGCTATATTAATCAATCACTCACTTAATCTTCATTTATTCTTTCCAGACAGGATGACGTAGACACATCATGTTTACAATCGTGTAATAGCTTCTCTACAGCTTTGTGATAAAGCTGTTTGGATTAGGCTGATGTTTAATAAATGTTTTCAAATAGGATGCGGCCATAAAATTGCATCATCCGTTGGGTGGACGGGGGAGAGGTTGAAATTGTGAGTTGTTGATCTTAGATGGTATTTATTTTGTCTCATTTGCAGAAAAGGTAGCTAGTGCTCTATTTCTATACCAGTCTTGGTGTACCATGGACAGCATAGTGGGACATGGTGACCAACTGGTTAGAGCGCTCAGCCTGTAACATGGAGAGTACGAGTTCGAGCCTCGCCCAAGTCAGTTACTGTGTAGGGACCTTGAGCAAGTCTCTGCAATATAATTGTATCTGCAACATCGTCGTGTGTGCACTTCTGAACTTTGTAAGGAGGGCAATATCAAAGTACAGTTGCGTTGTAAATATTGCATTGTAAATATTGCATTGTATAGCACCACAATTATCAGTTATTGGAGCATAAAGCTCTGCAAAATATGCCGACAAATGAACTCCATTCCAACAAGAGGATATGGTGGGTGTAAACATGACAGTGGTGACAACTAAAGCAATTTACTGAACATTATCTAATCTTCACAAAACTCAGCTCAGCAGATACACTAACTTACAAAACTGAACTCCTCGCAAAGAGGACAAACTGATGCTATCATTTCTTTGGCTGACAATGCATGTAAGTAAAGTAATCATATCTTTCAACAATTGCTAATTGCATTTTGGTGTACATTATGAAGCATGTAATCACAAGTAAATCATCCTAAATGTTTTGTATGCCAGACTGCAACAGGTAGAATTCTGTAAAGTTTACGTGGAACGTCGTGGACGAGCGCATATACTAACAAATGTTCAATTACAATTACAATACTAGTCTTAATGGGGGGCAGAAAGTCATGTAGAACATGGCCTGGATCTGCACAAACAGCCCCAAAAAGGCGGGCGTCAGCACTCTGGCATAGTTGTTCAAAACTTGTGTTGTTTTCAGCAAGGTATTGTAGCCAGACCAGTCGCCGCAGCAGCACCTGTGTCTGCCCCTCCTGACTCACAAACCCCCACCAGGCCGGAGAGGCATACAACATCCTGGTAAGAGAAGTCGCACAGACAACGTCATGGAGAGAAGAACCTGATAACCTGTGGTTATGTTGCCATGTAGGCCCATGAGGCCCGAGCTCCCCTACATGAACTCACCATTTCAAACCCTTGGAACCAATTCCTTCACTATTCAAGGGCCTAATGAAAGGAAATAAATGCTTTCCTACAACCCACCGTAGGACACATGATCTTTAGACATAAGACATTTTTATTGTTCCCCAGAACGAGTACATACAGTGCATGTGTTAATTTATACAGTGAATATGAATAACATCTTATGACAGTAGTTTTAGGGTTCAATAGGCACACCTAAAGGGACAAGTCCCGCTGGACAGGGGCCTACTTACTAAGTGATTAGTGCAGCAAGATGACAGAAGTTGGTTGTGTTGAGTGGATGTAAGGGACATTGTTTGCATATATGTGGATGAATCAGCTACAGAAGAATAGGGGAGAAAAACACTTTAGTGGGAGCAAACATTGAGACATCATCTATATACATACAGTTACAAAAAGCACACCAAATGAGACCATAAACTTTTACCATCAACTGTTACTTCATCATTGGATACTACCTAGCTACTAAGAAAAAGATATAAAAAATGAACTGTACCAAACTTCCAGGTTCCTATTAGTAAGACTGAAAGCAACAGAGAACCCCAATGAAACATAAATACAAGAACCATTAACTCCAAAGTCAATTCATGAACTTGAAGTAAGAAAAACTTACTGCATTTGGCCACCATGAAGGCTCTACCACAGGACACGCACCCCCTCTAACCATTAATATCCAACAATTGACAGATACTCAGCATTAATCCACAAATTCGGAAGTCACGCAGCCACACGCATGCCGGGTTTTTTCCAGATCTACAACAAAACACAATTGAAATATATGCACTGTTAGTGTCTTCAGTGAAACAGTTCTCAAGTTAAATGCAACACAAAAATATATAAACAGACAGCTTTCCTAATGGCTTCCAATATACTGGATTTCAGTGGATTACACGAATTTTGATCCAAACTCAGGGGTGAGGAACTGGTTAAAGTCAACAACCATGCCAAACTAAAGCATGAAAAATTCTCATAACAATAATTGCACATTACCTAATTAACTTGTTTCATAGTTTGATTATCTTCTAGCTGCCAAGTGATTCAAACTAAAGGACACACGTACATACACACCAGAATAAACACTGCTTACTATTGTGATACTTTTTCGACCTGTGTAAACGCAGTATCATTTTGGCAACAATTAACAGTTTTCTTAACCTGATATACTTCAGTGCCTAACTGCAAATAGGAATCGCGCGTGAAAATGTGTTGAAATATATGCACCGTTAGGTAGGGCAAACAAACCTGATATAGAAACCGCACACGTTTCGTACGTTATCTGGCCTCAAAGTTGCCCGTTACACATCTACAACCAGCTTCTTCTAATTGTTTCACACTTCCAGGGCTCGTTAGCAGAATGCCCGAATCAGGCCAGATATTCAATATTTAAAACTGAATACACACAGAACGTCGAAAACGATGTCGAACGAACTGGAAAATGAAACACGCAGCACAGTACATCATATCAGAGCTCGGTCAACGTACAGACTCGGGGATTTATTTAAATAAGTGACTCTCCGAAATCCGTTTCGTTTACGAAGAACAGAGCTAAAACGCAGATACTCGTCTATGTGAGTAAAACTAGTTTAAGAGTTCGTATCGCCAAAAAAGAATCTGTGTAATCCCATGTATTACAACGAATATGAATAACAAATGTCGAGATTTTTAACATACATACGGGCACTGTTCAGCTTAATACAGGAAGTCAACACTACGCATGCGTAATTGCCATTAGGGATCGATAATTTTCAGAAATATTATTTTTTAAATTCGAGAGAGCTATTTTATTAAATCATATAATTATTAAGTAGTGTAACTGTTTAATCACAATCTCGAGATTCAGCAGCGCCCAAAAAGGCGAACTCGCGGGAACTAGGTTATTCACAGGCGCTTAGTCAAAACGAAATCGATAGGCAGGTAGGTAGGGTGAAATAGGGTGATTGGTTGAGTGTGTCGGTTGAGTAGACCTAGTTATGTACAAGCAGCGATCTAATTAAGCCAACAAATAATATTGCGATTGTAATTATGTGCATTTTTAATTGACTTCATTTCGTTCAGGCGGCTTTGTGTTAATGCAGAAAGTTCTAAGAAATGAGAATGACTGAAGAAAACTGCGATAGGCTACCTTAAAGTAGAAAATGAAAGAATGCCTCGATCCATCCTTCTCTGCTTTAAATGTGTACAGGCTACTTTAAAGGCTGAATAAATTTGTATCTTTAGTAAATAAGTCAAGGTCGTAATCGTAAACTCCAGTTAACTACATTGGCTAGATCGTATTATATGTTGCGTAATATGCGCCTATGTGTTAAACCTGGGACTAATATTGTTAAACTGTTAAAGAGCGTGCGGGTCGCAGTTCGATTCCCGCAGGTATTTCAAAGATTTAAATCTCGGGCTAGCGCGGTCAGTGCACGGGGACCTATTCAAACCTCGATCGTTGATTCAAACGGGCAGCTGTGGTGAAAGATATCTCGCTCGATTAATTCATTGAAAATTCAGCAGGGTCGATGCCATACAGTTACTATATAAAAACGTGTAAACTTACATTTATAGCCGATCCACATCCCACACCGCACCTTCAGTAGGCTACCTCTGGAACGATCTCTCACCAGAATTTCACAATTTTCTGCTTTCCTCCACGGTCCACCCCTTTAAATTTGTCGTTCACCTAGCGGGAACGATGGGCAAGAGTAACTGTTTTCCTCGAGGTATTTCTGCAAAATCTCTATGACATTGATGTAGCGCTTGTGCACATGTTGGTTTCTTGCGCTTCGCTTTTAAGTATCGCTTTAGTTTTGGTGTTTCAGAGTTAATCAGCAATAAACAATAATATTAATTCAACATGATCGCACTATGCCGTATGATTCCAATTTCGAATTCGGATCTTGTTGCGTTTCCTGTATGGCGGTTCCGCCCTACTCGTCTTGTAAACATATTATGTGCGAGGTTTTAAAATGTGTTAAGTAATTCTTTGTAATGCGCACAATCAAACAGTTAGAGCTGGAATCGTGAATGTTTAAAGACGTTTAACCTCCCGAAGCAGAACTGTAACGATGTCATCAAACGTGGACGTTAACAAACAGTTTGCGATGCAGAACGTTTCAGTGGCTGTGAGGCTAGACGCCAACGGCGACTCTATGGTTGGTGTAAACAAGCGTAACTGTGCATGTTTTCTATAGAACGTATGGCCTTGACCCTGCTCACTTTTTAATGACTTTATGGGGTGAGATACTTCACCATTCATGCCCGTTTGAATGGGTGACACCCACGCCATTTGAGGTAATCGTGTACGGACCGTGCTAGACGGAGATTCAGTTCTCTTAAATAAGCCACGATCGGTTGCGAGCCGGTATCCTCATGCATACAGGGCGCCTTGGCGGACGCTATAAAATGACATAATACCGTTCAAATTAATCAGATGCATATAAATGAAAATTGACTAGAACGCTGTAACAATTGTAACTTACCAGGCCAGTATATTTGGTATTTACTGAATCAGTAGTAATGCAACAACTCAGTAACCTTATTCTATGGGCAGACTTATAGTATCGGGCTGAAGGATCTTTGGGCATGCTGCGTGGATACCGGACAGTACAAGGTCTTCTAATGACGACACAAACCCTAACCGACCCTCATGATGCCTAATTTCACCGTAACTGACACTTACGGCGCCAGTAAACTTACGCACTATGTCCTTTAGCCCCCGATACTATAAGCTTGCCATTCTATGGCTCCGAGGTTGCTTTCTTTGCCACATATTGTCCAGTTTAGACGATTGAGGTCATCTTCAAGTGAACAACTGGACAGCATGTCCGCCATGCTGGGTAGTGAAGGAAGACGTCAGACATGTTAAAGACCTAGTAAAAAAACTGTTTAGTGATAGCCTTTTTATGGCTTTCTGTGGAATACATAAATACTTTTCAGCCAGAGCTTTGTTTGTGCATATTTACTAGACTATATCTATTGCATGTTATGCAAAGTTGTAATGTAGCCTAGATGAGGCACTATACAAATCTTTGATTACAGTTACAACAACAGAATGACTGTCTATAATATGGCTAAAGAAAGGATTTTCAATTTATTCAGTTTCATTTGTGACCTTATTTTCAAGCAACAGATTGTGTGACTTAAATCTCAGATAAGTTAAATTAGGCCTAGGTGCATGTAAGGATATGTAGGCCTATGCAGCCTGTTGGATGATTCATTTAGTACTCAGTGACTGAGTGACAGTTAGAATGGACTTGGGTACCATATTTTACCAAATTTTTGACGCCTCAACAATATGTGTGAGTAGGCTATGAGTCTTGGAGCAGTAGTAGTATTTTAAACTTTCTAAAATTCTGGTACTGTTTTGTATTTTGTTTAGGATGCTTACAGAAAATACCTGGAATCCATAGAGTTCATGTCTCACCAACTCTTTCTGGATGCCTCTCAGTGTACAGGTTTGACTGAGGAACTATAATCTGGAAATATTAATTGATGTAATGTAACGCAAGTGACATTTGTAATGCACCATTAGATGAGATTTTCAAAGTGAAGCTGCTAACCTATCAAGGCTATAAATTAAGATGCGTTTTAGATGATGGGGCCATGGCAATATCTTCATTACTATAATGCACAGAGTTGTCTTGAGATATTGATGATGAATGCATTCATTGAAGCTGTTATCGACACTAATATACTTTCCAAAACAAGAAATTAATTAGTATAATTAGTTATTAGTAGTATCTATGAAATCTTGTAAACCAGAGAGTATTATTCTGATGGTCAGTTTTTTTATTATTGTTATTTTAGTTTAGAACTAAATTAGGATGCTTTCTGGTCTCCTATGTATCCTGAAATTTATGAGTCCCACAGAGGAACTTGCTATGTCAGGCTGTCTACATTCCAGCCCTTGATAATGAACTTAATTTATTGTTTAGCGATGGCCTCATGTATGTATGTAACACGTGTAAGAGCATAGCACAACTAATGGCCACCCAAACAGTCAATAAGAAACAGCTTAACACATGATATACACCCTGGCATGGCATCAATGCAAGAATATATTGACGAGCTCTTAGCGATTGCGCAAGAGCCATCAACTCTGTGGGCTGTTATTATTGTCTGCAACATTCTGGATGAGCCAATCCTGAAGGCAGCAAAACGATGCTTACCAAAGCACTGATGCCAACGCCAGTCACCCCTGTGCGAGCGCATGCTGGAACAGCAGAAGGCTGTTCTGGCAGAGTTCAACCTTCTGCTCAGCCCTAAGAACAAGCTTGGGATTTACTACTACTTGAGGATCAAGATGCTATTAATTGTAGCTGATAGTGGAAACAAGTCACAAGTCATGTTCAGTGTTAAATTACCAGTTCTCTTTACTTTATACATTACACTTTCCAGATGCTTGTTCTTGAGCATTATGAATTTGAAGGTCACGGTTTTCTTGTGTTTGTAGGTCCTTTGGCAACAGATTCAGCGTTAAAGTTCATTGCACTCTGTCGACAATGTATAGAACGTGCTGATCACCTAATCAAAACCTTGCCTGTTCATACAGGTATTTATCCCATCACTTGTTTACATGTTACTACTCTTGTTATTGGGTAACATTATTCACAGGCTAGGCTAATTTAACCTAATGCAATGGCTTCTAAAATGCTGCTATCAAAATGCCCTTGAAGACATCAGTCACTTAGAGAGAAATCTCAACAACAAAATCGTGATCCATTGGAAAAGCCAGGTTGAATGCAATTGATCAGAGAAATTTGAATCCAAGTTATGTTGTGTATGCAAGTTGAAAGAAATGAATCTTAAGTTTAGACCTGAATGACACCAAAGCATCAAAGCACTGACAGAACAAATTGAATTAGGAAGCAAATTTCAAAGCTTCAGTTATCAGCAGCTGAGAAAGCCAGACAGCCCAAAACGGTTCATGTGTGAGGAACATCAAGAGTCACAGTAGCCGAGTGCAATACCTATTTGTACGATGAGTGAGCAGGGAACAGAGATAGGTCAGTTGGTTAAGTTGCAGTACTTTGTCGTAGATCATCAGGACAGAGAGATGGCTCTTTGGTAAGAGTATACTATGGCATGAAGGAAACTGGTGAAGAAGCAGCTTTCTGTTAGCGAGATTAATGAAAGATGTGATGATTGGAAAGGAAGGTAAGATATCGAAGCACTCTTTTAGAAGGCAGTAGGAATATGTTTAAGACGCATTGCTTATCAGGAGATGACTAACTCGATGAGAAGAACAACACGAAGATGTTTCACAGTTCAAATTCTTTTCAACGACCAATTCAACTCTTCAACGAACAACTGGCAGCTGAGCTAACTACTGTTGATCGCACTTCATTTTATAGGCTCCAGGAAGCGGGAAACCTAGCCTAATTCCACGGGGACACAGAGGGGACTTAAGGGGGATTCAAGGGCGGCTCAAGAGGGGACATTGAAGGTATTTCAAAGGAGACAGCCAGGAGACACAAGAGGACTCAGGGGGGGGGACACAGCACCTAGTGAACCCAGGGGGACATCAATACTCAGTGAACCAATCAATTCTGTTACAATATTTACTTTGAAAAATGTGAATGTTCGTGAGAAAACCAGGAAAAGTTGGAAAAATTAATATACAAGAAATGAATTGAGAAAGTATTTAGGCATGAAATAGACCTGAAAGAGTTTTCTGCTTAATTGTCACAGAGATTGTAAATATATATCACGTGAAAGATGTCATGCTATACCTCCAGTTATTTAACTCCTTGCAAGTATTTAGATATTTACTCTGGACAGCTAAATGATAATAAAATATTCAGATTATTTGAGAGTGAAATTGGACTGTTTTTGGCATCTTATGTACATCTGCATGTTCTATGCAGAAAGATAGAAGTTTTATATATTTCTGCTGCTTTATGTCATTTTATATTCCTGTTGTGTTTTTCAGTTACAGCAGAGAGTGAGTTCAGAGCAGCCAATCACCTTTTGCCTAATTTAACATTGCCTGCTTCTCTGCCAAACATGAGGTCACTTCCAAGACCTGAAGTTCAAATGTTAGTTTTATGATCTAATGTTCTAATATCTCCTGATCTAGCTTCATCTAATCTAACAGAATTTGTCTATAGAAGTGGCACTAGTAGCAGTAGCAGTGGTACAGTGTGGACCCATTAGCGTGGTCGTCAGAGCACAAGCCAACCAAAACCATGCATAAACCAGGAGCATGTGTGTAAAATGCGGCAATGCTGAAATAACCTAAAATATTCTGTAACTAAACCTGTACAAAGTACAACTTGCCTATCTACGATCACTTCGTCTCATTCAGCAGAAGTAAAAAAATTCACCTGTTGTTTGCGATCTAATTTTAAAGACCCAAGAAATGCAAAATACTAAAACTTGATAACCTTATTAGATTAAAGTTAACTATAAATTTACATTTAACCATAAATAATATACAAAGCAGAACGTGTTTCAAATTATTAGGAAAGACAAGAGCTAACAAAGCCTTAAGAATCTCTAAGACACAAAGTTAACCGTAGTGCCTAATGGTTTTCTTATAGGAAATAATTATCATTTTCAGCAGTTTATGTCTGATGTTGACATGTAAGTAACCAATTTGATCTTTATTAGGTGAGATATCGGCATTGAACTATATTAGCTTTGGTAAAGACAGCATCTCTTAACCTGGGCTTAAGCACAGAAACAGTTGTATTCGATGTGCTTTTAGTTCAGTGAAAGAGTTGTCACCAATTGAACTGGCACAGTGGCAGAATGATTACCTGGTGTCATTTCACAAGACACGCCTTGAGAAGTTGACTCCAAACAACCAGATGAAGGCCAACCTGGTGGGTCAGATTGCTCTCTTCTTTTTGTTCATGCATAGTTGTTTGGTTTTGGTTGTTTACTGATGGCTGATGGGTAACACATAGTTGGCCGTTCATATCTCAACGTAATTCATTACATGTGAAATTGAAGATTCGTTCTAGATCTATGCAGTTTGTTAGAGAGGAGCTGCAGGTTGTTGGTTGAATTGCTGTTGTCATTTGTGTGCTTCAACCAAAAGATCCCTCAATCCCAGGACCACATCGTGTCAAAACGCCCTTGTAACGGCATGTGCCGTGTTACGGCGCTGTAGAAATTGTCGTATTCATCACAGGAGAAGATTACTAGGGGATTAATTATATTAGTAATCTCTGCAAGCCGCTTATACTCAATTGTTCCATGAAGCACATAATTAATATAAGATTAATATAAGTATATAAATTGATTTGTGGTGAGGTAGTTTACTGTAATGTTTTGGTGATTTTGTTTGGTTTAAGAGCCTGTCCTTACAACGTCGTATGATGGAAAATATGGCTATTGCACAACAACGTCAGATGGTGGTAGGCATCAATTTTAAACACTTTACCAAGTTCCACATAAGGTTTTACACTTGTAAGACATGATTTATAGCACCACTCCAAAATATCAGCTCAGGGGCACTTTGTTCTCAGTCCTGGAGAAACACAAAAGTGTTAATATTGGCCAAAAGTTCCTCTCGCGTCTGTTTGAATTAAAAACAGGAAATCAGTAAAAAATACCATTGTGAACAGGTGGTGCCAAATTGAACTGGTGTGTTAACTGTTTTTGTGATGGACAGCATTGTGCAATGAACATTTATATAGGGTTATTACAATGTCTGCTCATCAGGCATGTACCCATAAGGAAAATAGACTATATATTTCATACCACCATTCTTACTGCCTACTTCACAGTATGAGCTGTGTTTAACTTCTTTATAGTTGGAGAAAAAGAAAGAAGAAAGACTAAAACGACTTCAGGCAGAGGCTGACAGGTCAGCATATTTACTGACTGATTACATCTATGTATTTGTCTTTATTGTTTTTATTCATAAGGTGTGTGTGTTGTTTCTTTGGTTACCAATTCAGCAGCTGCATTCTGTCTAAGACCAGACATGTAACTCAGTGGAATCAGAGTTTTGATTATACAGGTCTATAGTGTGTAGTAGTTTGGTCTGTGTAACTGCATTCAGATTTCTGTTAAAGGCATTACTGCTTCCTAATGATATCCTGCTCTACTAGAATATCAAATCCGAGAGTTTGTTGATTGTAAACTGAAATAAAAGTTTCATTTAGCAATAAGAATTCCTGTTATGATTGTGCAGGAGGTTTAGCTGTCATGCAGGAATGTCACCAGACGAACTTGGCCGACGTAAGCTCTACACAGAAATTCTTGAGTATGAACAAGATGTGGTAAGTCGGCAGGTTTCAGCAAGAGGTGGGTTGGTGGAGAATTGCTAACAGTTAATATGGTCTTATCATATCTAATAGCTTCTAGACTGCCTTTGTAATAATGCATTGGCCATCAGTCAAGGGTCAAGCTGAGTGAAAGCAGTGGACAAACCATAGAATGGGTTCAGTCTAATGAGAATCTCGATCAGAAAACTTATCTAAATTTAAGATTGAATAAATGTGATACACTATAAGTGATAATAACGGTGAAGCCATTTAGCTTTCAAGTGGATGAATGCTCTGTTGCTATGTAGTTTCCTCTTTCAAGTGAAACCTCTGGACTAATCTTGTTTATCTGAATTACGATACATAAGCTATATGTGTTGACATTGACTGAAATTACTGAAATCGTATAACGCTGCAGATTCAATTATAGCGTGGAAGCACTGCAGAATAAAATATTTCTCTTGTACATGGGATTTGGACTTTTCCTTTGCAGTCTTTTGTCATATGTTATGAACAGTGCTGTAGTATCCCTCTCTAAGTTTTGTGCAGAGGTGAGGTTTGCCATGGTTTTAGCTCCTAAAGGTGAGGCATGCTTTTTCCGTCTTGATTGTTTAATCTTGTCTTGGTTATGTAATCTGATTCGTGTTGATTTAGAAACGGCTGATGGAATTACGCAGAAAGGTTCCAGAGAAGTGTAAAGAGCCATCTTTTATTGTTGCCTGTGTCCGAGCAATATTAGGGTAACCAAACCTATGCATGAATATTAAATATGTTGCGATGGGGAGTACATTTGCAGAGTTATTGATGCACACACTAGTTTGGCCACAGCACTTATATTCGTATAACTTGTCTGTTAAGGAAAGGTGATCAGACCATTATTTAGTTTTTAATAGTTCTTGTACAAACTGTCACTAAATGCTCTGGGAGTGTTTGGTTTAATTAGCTTGAAGAGCTCAATAATACTTCATTATCAAAATTTAATAATTAACAGCTTCTCTAGAACCAGTGTGTGCAATGCACAAGGCATCAACAATGATGCATCAAAAGCAAGCTGCAATCAGTCAATGTCCAGAAGACCAGTCCACCAAGAGAGAGACAGTCCACAATTGGATGAGCAATTTGAAAATGTTAAATCTTAAGTAGAGAACGAAATTACGCAATCTACTGAGCAGAAGAACCATGTTAAGGAAGGCAATTCCAAAATCTAGGTCCAGCAACTTAAAAGCTTGTTAATCAAAAATAGTTATAGGTTTAGGTTTAACAGTGACAGACAGTAACATGACAATTGACCATGTTGAATGGTGATAACGCTGAAAAAATAACAACTCATTTTAAATGCTGTGGTTCAATGTTTTATAAACCATGAGCCCAGATTTCAAAGTGATTCTTTGCTGAACTGGAAGCAGTGCAACGATTTAAGTATGAGGTTATATGCTCATAATTTGATGTATTAATTATTACACTAACAAAAGAAATCTAAATTTTCTGGAACTTCTGCAGTATTTACTATGTAATGCCAGTTAAAAGTGAGTTACAGTAATCTAGGTGGCTGGAGACCAATGCATTCACCAGAGATCTCCTAGCAGATATAAGAGCATGATGCCTAATGCTATGCAACTTTCAAACTTGCATATATGATAAACTGAAAAATCCAATGACAGTCAGTAAAGTCAAAGATAACACCCAAGTTTGAGCAGAATCAGCCAACTCCATAAATTAGTCATCCAGTTTCGAAGATTTAGACCATTTAAGCTTTTTCAACTTTGGAGTAATGAACAGCAAAAACTCAGTTTTTGATGGGTGAAGAAGTTTATTAGCCATCATGCAATACTGCACCTCCTCTAGGGCTTGAACAACAGCCAACTGCAAACTTTGTGTAAAGGTTGATGAGACAAACGGTCAAATTAAATGTAAATATAAGTATCATCCTCATAGAAATTATATCCCACTGAATGACTGCCAAGTGTTGTTTCCAGTATTATGGTATAGTAAACATTATGAACAAAAGACGGCTAGGCACCAAACCCAAACTGCCTGTCAGCAAAGCATTGGATGAATAATTGCATTCAAGTATACGGCATGAGTGCATGGGCAGAGATATGCTGCAAACCAGTTCAGTGCAGGACCAGAAACCAAAAGCCAGGGCTAGAGATGATGTAATAGATGAGATTGATCCAAAGTATCAAAAGCTGCAGATAGGTCAAGAAGATTTCACCATACTGTTGTTCATAGAGCTTGTGGTGTCACTTAAAACCATATGGATAGCTTTAAATAAATTACTACACAATAATAAGCTAAATGTAGCCGCTACTGTGCATTCGGCTACCCAAGAGCTTGCAAATAAGTTGCTAAATCTCTGCAGATAAAATACTATAATTATAAAATACTAGAGTATAAGTTAAATTTGTTTAATACAGGTATTTAGGTTTTTATTCTGTTTAATACAGGTATTTAGGTATTTATTTATATTTATAAAATACTATATTACAGTGAATTCTGTTTGATGCAGGTATGTGAGAAACCTGCTTTATCTACTGTTATAGTAACTGCTGATGCCTTTGGTACAAGTTCCTGTTACTTTTATTCTTCAGTGGATTGTGAGATAGAGTTTAGCAGGAAAAACAACTAAATGCAAATAGTGGTATTGTTGATTTCTTCCTGATATGTATTGTTTCTCTGCTTTTGATGATTTTAGTGATCCAGATCATCCTTTGACACGCTTGATGCATGGTTACCAAAAGGGTGTCTGCCAGCGGGCTATTGATGCAGTCAATCTGGCCATTTCTTCTCCACAGGCATCCACCCCACTGTCCTCAGGGGCAGGATTCTCCTATGGTTCCAGTGGAAACACCTCTCAGTCTTCATCCTTTCAGATGGATGCTGGAGCTCCAAGTCTGAAGGATGATAAGAGTATTGGCTCCAGCTCCTCCTCTAAGCATGCCTTGGACCAGATCACGGCTGCACTGGTCTCAGAGGTGCAGGCGTTTTTGGAAAAGCTGGAGACAATGTTTGTCGTCATGTATGAGGATTTTGACGATGAGGAAATTCGTTACACCTTGCGAGATTTGTTGGAAGACATCTTCTTTCAACCAATTTGGCCTTACATTTTGGAACTTTTTAAGTCAGTTGTCCTTCTTTCCTAAAAATCATTCAGTGTCATTTTATGCGTCATTTATCTTGCATGACTTCCACGACTGTTGTATTGTATTGTAGTTTTTGTATTTACAGATTTATAAAGCGCTTCTCACAGTAATACCCAATCAGAGGCACTCCTAGTGTGAAGAGCCTTGTGAAAAAAAGAAACATCTTAAGACAACGAGAAGAGACTGCAATACCCAAGTTAAGATCACAGATTGAATTGTAGAGGGAAGGTCATTTCAGAGCATAGGACCAACAGGTGCATAGGCATGATCCTGGGCAGTAGCAGTCTGCAACCGAGGTACAAGAAGATCATGCCAGTCTAAAGAGTGGAGTGAGTGACCAGAGGCAGCCAAAAGGGGTTGGCGAATTGAATCGCAAAGATAGTGGCAGCTAGACCCAAGAGCACTCTGGAGGTGAGAAAGAGAACTTTAAATCGAATTCGGGCTGTGAGAGGAAGCCTGTGTAGATGCTCAGTCACAAAGGTCAAATTACTGTTGGTATACCAGTGTTGCAAAGCACAAAGTGAAACATTGTTCCAGTATTAAAAGTGAGAGTGAGCCGTTTATAAGAATTTTTGTGTAACTTTTTGCTTTAATTATTTGTTTGTCTCAGATCCTGTATTCTTGTGTGTATTTGTGTATTATTTGTATGTGTCTGGCTACTTTATAAATGCCTTTTAAGAAGCACTATAACGTGACTAAGATTCTAACAGATCTAAACAATTGCAATTTAATATGGTTCTAAACTATTGTTGATCTGTCTGTTTTGAAAAGTACCTATTTGCTGTGGAGGGTTATTCCACAAGATGCTGTCTTCCACTTAGACTTTCTTCTTGTCCATGCTATCAATATTGACTCGGATCCAAACTTTGAGAAGAAAGAACAATTCCTTCAGCTAATCCTGATAAGCAATGTGAAGCATTAACAACTTCATTTCTTAGCATCAGCATATGAAGACAGGTGGCCAGTCCTCTCCCTCACTGCCTGCTCTTCCCGCCATCAGTATAATGTCAGTTTATTCAGTTTACTAGGGATTTAAGTGGAGCAGAAAATTTGAAGCATCTATCCTTCTTGGTAGGGATATCAAACTCCAACCTCTCCGTTAACAGTCCAGCATGCTAATCATTAGACAATCACAAATCCAACTTAATCTCTAACTTGGTCTTGATTACACATTGCTGAGTAAGATGGTTCTCTTGCTGGTTCCCCTTACTCCTGAGATACATTTTAATTGTATTTAATATTGGGTGCTGATGAAATGTAAAGTTTATAACGGCAATACAATTTATGTGGTGTGGTAAATTGTTGTAGACAATCAACGCCCTTGAAGGAGCAGACAATGTATGAAGTGATGAGGGCAAAATTTACCGCTTCACCTGCTGATCTCGGTGTATCGGAGAAGTTTGCACTCTGTCAATCGCAGACAGACTCCGCCCACTCTCAGAAGTCGGAGGCGCCACCGTACCAAGCCGTTGTCAATTCGTTCCAATCTGTTATCAATGTTCCCTCTCCTGCCAAGAAACTAGACCAAATAGGTCAGCACCAAGCATTTGTATTTCGTTATGTGTTTATGTGTGTTCACATGTGTACTTGTTTACATGTATCTTTGTCTGCTGATAGTACTGATGTATATAACATTGTAAATACCGGTATATTTAAGTTACCTGCACTTTTTCCAAGCGTGGATAAAGGTATAGGATTGGGCAATGGGGTACAGCACTGCAGACTCTACCAGCAGTAAAACAAAAAAGATGACAGAAATCAGTTGTATAAAACATCATCCAGAAATCCATGTGTATGTATAATAGAATATCTAATTAATGTTGTAATTGTTTAATTTTCCACCATGTCTTTTAAGATGATACAGTGTTCACCAAAATATGGATTTTTTCCTTTTTAGTTCAATCCTCTCAACTGATCTGCCAATGCATCGACGAGTTTTATGCACATTCTGCCGCCTCTAGTCCACAGATGTGAGTCGCAATTTCATTTCTTGTGCGTTGCATTCGTGCATGAATCTGAGTTCTTAAACACCTTTACCTTTGCGTTATCTGAATCATTATCTTTGACTAGGCTTATCTCTACTGATTATCATTTATGAACATAAAAGTTTTATTTTCAGCAGCATTTTTAACAAAACTGATTTTTTAAGTGGTGCAGTATTATAAATGCTTGAACATAATTATCATATTAAATTATATTATTCAGTGCCAGTCAGCATCCTATTTATAATAAAGGTAACTCACTTATTTACCTGAAATCCCAGTGACTTTTAACCTCTCATCTTGTACTGACTGGTATCGAGATATCATATATGACAGCCTAATTGGGAGAAGTAAACAATGGTTGACAAGATCATAATTATGTTGTCATCTGTATTCTTCCTGGTTTATCCAAGTGTTCTTTGTTCTTGACAGGGGAGCAGATGAAATGTTGCCCGTGTTGTCATATGTAATTCTGAAAACTGAACAACCACGTCTAGTCACGGAATGTTATGCTCTAATGGAGTTCATAGATGAGGGGTAGGTATATGGCAAATTTCATGCTGACTGAATGTAATAAAATGTAAAAGGACACTTATTATAGTAAATAGGGAAAGTTTAGAAAATCTCTAAAAACAGTTGAAACCTATTGTGTGTCTTAATAAAATGAGTGAAACAGTATCTGGTATGCAGAGAACTGACAATTTGTGTGTTGCATAATAGAGTAACATTAATTCCTGGGTAAATGCTTAGCATTGCTATTATAAAATGAAGCATTAGTGATCTTGGCTGCAAAGCATTATAAAGTCATTGAGAAATTATGTGAATCTGAATGAAGGCTATACAGCCCACTGAAGTTTAAGTATTATGTGTGTTTCCAGTTGTGACATTTTAATATGTTGCAACTTTTTATGTTCCCTTACTGCTGAAATACATTTATATTGTATGAATTCTGGGTAAAACTAGACTTATTTATTAAACATGCCATTAGCAGTTTAGCAGTCAGTATAATAAATTGCTGCCAGTGTTTCTTCATTGCTATGTTTGTTTACAGTTCCCTAATGGGTGAGCGGGGCTACTGCCTAACTTCAGTCATGACAGCCATTGACTTCCTATTAACACTTTCTTCAAAGTCATCGCCAGATGCTTAACCACAGAACCAATGAATGGCTGTAAGATCACTCCTCCGACTTGTCGCTTTTGTTTGCTTTTGATGAGCACCATAGACTCAACTAGATTAATCTCTTTTGGACTTGTTTATGTTTGTGTAATAAGTTTTATTATAATTGCTCAAAATAGCTCATTCACTGTCTGCAGGAGTTTACTGGTTGGTGATAAGCTGTAGAGTGTGATATCATTTGGGCCTTGCTTCTCTTTTTGTATAGTGCATAGGCTGTTTCAGTAAAGATTCTCGTACCTCCAGAATATTCTTCATTGATAGTTTTATCAGAGACATGTTTTTGTATGCTTGTATTTGTACATTACATTTATGTAGCTGCTTTCATGTTTTGATTCCAAAATATGCTTTTGATTCTAAAATATGGTCCAGTGTCTGTTCATCATACTGAGGTTTGTGACAATTCTGAATGAAGTATTTCCCAAATTGTTTCAACAAAGTGGTTTTGAGGCAGTTAAATCTGGTAGAGTGCTCGATAGTGCAAAGGGGTGCTCCATAGTGTAGTGGTTAGCATGCTGGACTGTCAATCGAGAGTTCACTATGGCAGATATTTGGTTCGAGATTTATGCTCCTCATGCACCTCCTAGCCAACCCAGCTATAATGAGTACAATGACCGTACACTGTCGGTGGGAAGATGAGACAGCGAGGGAGAGGACTGGCAGCCTCCTCATATGCCAAGGCTTAGAAAATGAAGTCGCTCACTCTTCATACCCATAGCTGCCTCCAGGCTAGATTAAGGGACTGCTCTTCTTCTAAATCTGGTGAATAAAATACTGTTCTAGTTATTTTGCCCTGCCTTTATATTTTACTTTTTTATGCACAGAATATCTTTTATGATAACACTAGAAACAGCTGCATTGTTAAATGCTGTCTTCTTTTCATGAGATATTTTGCCGTTTTTCTTACTTCAGAGCATTTGCCTTGAAATTATGGCTACATGTATGTTACATTTCAGTAAGGATTTCATCTGACACTTAACTGATGTTTCAGTTACGTTGCAATGAAAGTTATATGCATATTTAATTACTGGGTATAACCAATTTGTTCATCAAATCTTTTCACACACACGATGTGGGAGATGTTCTGCGATGTGGGAAAACATCCTGTTTGCGTCACTGATTAACATTTTCATTTAAATGTTGACTGTGTTGATGCGTTCGGCCTTAATTTCAGATGACGTCTGTGGCCCTCGTATGTCTGATTCAGGACTGACAATTGCATACTTTGTATTTGCACATAACAACATGTACCGGCTATTCGGTCAATTAAGCTTTCACTGCATCACATTCTAGTTTAGATCCCAACATAATTGTTGGAATTTGATACTAGAATACTGTGTTTTAGAGTCATGTAACCTGGTTTGCTTTCATTGTGTGTGCCAAAGGTCTTAAATCCAAGACATCTGAGGAACTAAGTAGATAGAGGCACAGGATAAATCAGCCTTTTACCTTACTTTCCCTTACACTCGAGGTATGGCAGATATATTATGGTTCAAACTTTCTTAAATCAATCTGCATCATATGTGATCAACTGTTTGGTGTCAGCTGTTAGCAAAGGTTCTGGGGCCATCCATTTAGTACGGTATGCGTGGAGGGAGGGTGTAACCCAAATGCATCTGCTTGGGTATGGGGTCTACTGATAATATAGGGGGAGCAGTTACTGTAGACCTCCATAATGTATTGGCTAATGTCTGTATTGGCCTTTCCAATGAGTCATAGTTCATCTATCAGGCAGTTACATGTACTATTGGGAGACAGAATATAACCAGAGGTATTGCACACTTGTATGCCCATTACCTGATTGGATTGCACATCCTTAAATCTGGCCTAAAGTACAGACTGCCCCTAGATTTAAGCTGGGGGGGTGCTTGTTGGTGCTGCTGCTTTAAACACTAGTTGTGGTACATCCCTCTATTATTAGTACAGCAGACATGAAGTCAACCCACCTGTTATAATAGAGACTAGTTCACTGAGTTATATAAGTTTTTAAATATTCACATGGATAGTCAGGATAGACCGTTCTATAGGATGGGGGTGCGCGTCAAGCGTACATATGCAGGTGGGGGTGCAAAAAGTACATATGCATACAGGGAGGGGAGGGAGTCAATTTTTCGGGATATCTGTGTATGTGCTATCCTGTTGTTTGTTCACAATTTTCATGCTAACACTGCTTTTGTTGTAATTTGTCACGTTTTTATAATCTTCGTTTGTTGATTCAAACTGACATGAACGCAGCATAATTACAATATATAGTATGAGCTCCCTCCCCACTGGGATGGGTCACTGGTCGAAATGTGAAACTCAAACTATCTGCTAATGTTGTGTTTAGGTGACAAAGTTGTGGAAACTTTCTAGTCTTTTTTGCCATGTGTGGTTGATCAGGGGCTCAAACTCTAATGAAACCGAGGCCACAAACAAGGGTTGAAAGGTGGGTTTGGGGCCAGATAATACAGTGTAAAAATGTGTAAATAAAACAGTTTGAAGAAAATATAAGATGAGTTACTTACAAAAAGTAAGTTTGCAGTTATTTCACAACAGAAAATCTTTCTTTTGAATCTTAAATTTCCATTATAAGCCTTTAAAGTAAAGCTTTTACCATATACACATGTTTAATTTTTGCCCAAATGGCATTTTGTCATGACAGAGCTTCAATGTTGGGCTGTATGTGCTATAGCATAATAGCAGGGCCAATGTCAGCACTGCTTGTGCAAACTCATTAGTCCAGGAGTGGCCAACCCTGCATTAGTCTGTACCTGTATCATGATTGGTTAAACTTCATTACGTATTACATAAGTACTTCCAAACATTGCCATAATCTTGGTAAATGGTAATCACAAAGTGGACATTTGGAAATCTTTCAAAAGACGGAAACTTGTAAAGTTCAGGAATTCCAGCCTCAATGTATTTCTGTTACAAATGCTGTTACACTGAATGTTGTCTTTCTCCATGTTAGACAACCTTCCTTGGAAGCGTAGCTGTTTCCTTGGAAGCTGTTTCCTTGGAAGCTGTTTCTATTTCAAAAGCATATGATGCAAAAAGAAGTGGAAGTAGCGTGCAAGTGTCTTAAAATGCTGAAGCCTTTTGTCAAACTGTTTTCATAGTTAATTAAGCAAAATGTCCTGCATATATTCCTTCTGAGCTTGTGGTTCTACTTTTTGAAGACATTAAAATGAGCCAAATTTACAGAACTAATTTGTGTTTCCCATGATTTGAGCTTAACTGTACAAGCTCGAATTGTATTGTATTGTATTCAAACATTTATAAAGTGCCTCTTGTAGGGTGAACCGTTCAGAGGTGCTCCCAGTGCGCAAGGCCACAACAGAAGAAAAATTAATAGGTTTTTGAGTAAAGTAAAGGAGGAAGAGGTAGAATTTGATAGGGAGTAGATGGAGACGGTGCATTTCAAACAGAGGGATCAATTGAGGTAAAGGACTGGGACTGAGCCATCGCTGTTCTAGTATGAGGAACTAGAAGATCAAGTCTGTTTGAAGAGTGGAGGGGGTGATGCAAGGAGGCTGAAAGAAGCCGGAGTAAATCGAGTAATACATCAGCTACAGATTTCGGGGCAAGATCATAGGTCTGCATGACAATCTGCCTTCTGTTCTGTAAATTCACGTTAAGGTGTTCAAATGTTTATTTGTATCCCTCAGAAAGACAAGATTACTGACAAAACAGAACTGGAGAGTTCAGTTGTTTTTATATTTTCATGAAAGCATCAGTCAGAGGCGGGAACTAGAACAAGCCCATGACTTTGATGTGCAAGCTCTTTGAAAGGCATGTACAAACCACAGTATACACGCAACAAACATAGGCCTGTACTGAACTTGTATAGCACAAAGTTTATATTAAACTTATCTAGTACAATGTAGGTGAAACAATGATTTCTTGCTAAAAACTTTAAGTAAACATGAAGTAAACCTTAATTAACTATAAATTAAGAAAAATTAAAAATGATTTACAAAGAGTCAAACAAAAAACTCTGGCTACAGGCCAAATTGGCCCAAGGGCGAAGAGTTATAAACCACTGTGGTAGATTGTTTAACTGTATATTATGTCCGGGAAATAAACAATCCTCTAGGCCTTGTACAAAGTTGAAAAAAAGAGCAATTATTTTGGCTTCAGTGGTGTAATAGTGGAGCGTTTGTATGGGCTGCATCCGGAGTTAACTTCACAGGCACTGAATCGGTTTATGGCTGAGCAGAGGCTTTCCTACTTTAATAATTATGATCTCCCTGTCTGTGGTGATTAGAGAAGCCTCTCCGCCTCAGGATCAGTAGCAGCGCCAGGATTTCAGGCAGTGATTTTCCCACTTTTGTTTGGGGGCTGAGCCGCCGATAGGGGGACTTCAGCCCACCCTAGCCCCATGCTGGCGCCGCCACTGCTCAGGATGTGTTGTTATGGATTGGATTGTTGATCAAGACTCGTATTTCACTCGGTTCATTTATGTCCTTGAGTAGTTAACATCAAGGATGCTTCAAGGGCATTTTCGGTTTCTTTGAGTGGTTGGCAAGAGCTCATATCTGGTGAAAAATAAATTAGTCGACTGTAGGCTTTATTGGAAGACCGGAAATCTGGTGCAAGATGAATTGATAACGTTATGGAAGCAGAACAGACCAGAGGTTTGCATTAATATAACGTAAATTCTGTCATAGCCAGAAACCGGAATTCCAGGTTTAATCCAACTACAGAAATGACCTCATTTAAACACAGTACTAACTGTTCAAGGGAGCTTTATAAAGAGGTCAACCAACTTCTCAGACATGTTGAATATTTTTACATTCAGTTGTCATTCCACAACATGATGAGCTTAGTATCATATGTCAAGTCTGGACGGGTCTCTGTCCCAGAGTCCTGTGAGGTTCTACATAGCCTATGTGCTATGTTACAGTATGTGTGTGACACCCTGCTAGTTATTTGCATATTATTTGTGTATGGACGAACTTGTTGTTCATAACGAACTTTCCCAACTCACTGAGGCCAGTGAGTAGTGTTAGTTTGCAGTGTGCTGCCAAGGCAGTTGACGGTGAATATACCTTACCTACAGCTTTAATAGCTTCAGGCCAGCAAGGAGCGCTTTCTGAGAGGTAGGCACTTCAAGAGGTGCTACAAAACTGTTGAGCTACGTTACAGTTACATCTTCCCATCAGAGCTCTTTGTTTCCCTGATTCCCAGAATCAGGGAAACATCTTCCCAAACACAATGAGTTTCTGTGAATCTATATAATTATCTACTTGCACTCTGGTGCTGGTGTACCGTTATGCTGCACTCTAGTGCTAGTGTACCGTGTATGCTGCCTTATCTCCTCTTTCTACGAAATCAATTTAAGCTTAAAGTGAAAACTACATATTTATAGCCGGCCAGTAGCATTGTGTGTCTTCCTGCTTCTCTAGTCTTCCTTCTCCTCATAACTCATTCATTCCTTCATTCATTCCTTCATTTATTCGTTCGTTCATTGTCAATTGTTCCCAACAAAGATGTCATCATAGCAAACTATATGTGAAACAAAGGCAGAAACAGAAATAATGGATCAAGGTCAGTCCAACCCCTCCTCATCATCATCAGTCATCATCATTCGATTACAACCACATGAGTATCATCACTAATGTTATCACAAACATTAATGTATTCATGCATTAAAGATAAATCCTTACAAAACACTAATCTTCAAACAGTTGAATATCATTCTATCATCCTCATTTTTCTGCATACAGAGATACAGCCACACCCATCCTCTCACACAAGGACCTGTGAAACCAAGTTCCTTGTAATTGGCCGTGCCTGTAACATCAGTATCTGGAAACTGTTTAATTAGAACTTTACATCCTGGGCTAAAGCAACAAATGAGTAAGCCTACATATTATGTATAGCCAAAGAAATATAAATAACTGACTGTTCAAACATCACAGTTATATATATATATATATATATATATATATATATATATATATATATATATATATATAAATTATATATATATATACATGAATATATATGTAGACTGCAAATGATTTATCTGTGATGTATTTACATGTATGTATGTATGTATGTATGTATGCATGAGTATATAATATATAGTAAAATAAACATTAAATATGTGATACAGATTTTCTGTGTATTAAACAATTATTATTATCCTAGATAATATGATTTTCATTTCTGACTTCCTCTGGCATCTACCCACAGTATTACTAGTTTATATTAGGGTCCTTGATGGGTCTTGCTATGGGGTTCAATGGTTCATCCTAGACAAGCTGTAGCCTACATAGGACCTTGGCCACTGTAAGGATTGCTTAACCTTACTATATTATTACTGCGCAATCTGTCATTTCTCTAGCACCACTTCAGGCAATTTCTGAACGGCACTCAGACAATTCCTCAGAGCTGTGCTTTAGAAGATCACAGGTTTCTCTGGTTTCTCGATAACAATGACAACATGGTTGAGCAATTTGGAAGGGGTAATGAAAGGACCATATTATCAGGATGTCTTGGGGCGCCATAAAACAACCCCGCTCAAACATCGGGAGTGATGCCGCAATGAAGATGGAGAATAAGTTATTTGTCCAAAATCGGGAGATCCTTGTGAAGGCTGATTCTGGGAAAAATTGCCAAATGCAATCCAAGTACCAATCTATACAGTCATGAAAAAAATTACCTTCAAGCTGGTTGCATAAGCCCATTTTTAAACATGTAAAGCACTAAAAATTGCTTTTAAACTGTTACGGATCCTTTCATTTAAAAAATCAAGCACTATAGAGCTGCTTAAATTGGTGCTCTGCCTATCTAAACAGGAGGATCAAATATTGTATTATGGGAATATGTCTGACATCTCTGTGAAGGCAGATAGCTTGCAGAGGACTGTTTTAGGAAAGATACCGAGACATTTTATTAGGATGATCTGAAATTTCAAGGTCTGTTGCATTTTCATGTACCAAGAAACTGATGAGGTTGCAACAAATTCTGTTACCAGGCCGAGTAGGCATTACATCCTATTTTGTATATCAACTGTCTGCAAACACAATAATAAATCTCTTTATTGTCAATGATATCAGTGATATTATATTTTACCAGAGATAAACATGATCCACAAGGAACAAGAAAAATTATTATTCAAGCCAATGAGACTTTTCTGGAAGATCAAGCTTTATTATTTTTAAATATTAGTAGTGTTGTTGTTTTATCATCATCACCTTCATCAGTAGTAGTAGTTGTAGAGTTGGATTGGTAATGGGAATATTACTAGTATGCAAACGTTTGTATATTAATAAACCAAGCTATACAACAGAGACTTGAAGCAAAATCTACATTGCCAGTACAAAAAACACAGAAATATCCTAATGAGACATATACTGTACTTGAAGGCGACATGTAAAGCCTACACAATGGACAGCAAATAAAAAGATATGTTGCTTACAAGTGACGTAACTGAACGTTCCTGTAGCACTTTGGATGCTGCAGGTTCCAAGAGTGCTTTGAGAGCATAGCCCAGTCAGGTTCTGAAGCTGACAAGTCAACTGATGTTTTTCAAATAATATCCTTCAGTCTGAGACTGACGTGGCTTCCAATTTAGAAAGCACATATTTTCCACAGTCAGCTGACCTACATTTCACTCATCTTGATTAACAATACATTTGTACACATTGAGTTTAAGCTGTGAATTATACCTTATTTAATCCACTTGGGAAGATGCCTGCAACTAACATTCGGAGTACTTGGCTGAACCGGCAGCAATAGTAAACACCCTCTGAGTGATCAAAGGCTGATAACTTATTCTGACCTCGTAAGGTCAAGTAATTGCACATTTTATGAACAGTGTTTCATGTAGTTCATGAACGCATGGCTAAAGGATCTTGCAGCAGCTGAAATACTGAATATTTGGAGAGATGGTAACACATCTGCAACAAATGTACAACTTATACCTTCTCGTTGCTTGACTGCTAATCAAATTTCCTAGGTCTCATTTCGTATGAACCGATAATTTAACCACTTATCAAAATACTGAACACTGTCGTTTCTCCACCACACTGATCCATATCTGTTAGTCTAGAGTCTTATCATCCTTTAGATACGTGACTCCTTGCTGAAAAGACTGTGATCACTGTCGTAGCCAACGCAGTTCATGAGTACCACATCGCTTGCTGCCCTCATTTGATCCATACCAACACTGACTGGATCCTGAAGAAATGTCTGGTATTGACTCCGCGGTGGCAGAGGCTTGCAGCTGAAGGTCGTGATGCAGGGTGCTGATGCATATAACCCTGATTTACCCCCTTTTGTCGACCCCAGCCTGTCTCGTCGCAATTTGTAGGTGATGACTAGATCTGCAGAGTTTCTGACTGCTGGAGAGCTTTTCCCCAAAGTTGTGGATTTTTTAAAAAACAATGATTGCAGCTCCATCCGGAATTTTGCCCCCGTCATGCAGTAAAGGAAGAAGTTGATTGAGTGGTTGATGTAGAAGATGAGATTGCCAGCTGCTTTTGCAATATCGTAGCTTTCCTTTGAATGTACGGACCAGTTTGGCCTTCCAATGAGCAGGACCATGCTCGGTGTTACACAGACGAGGAAACAGATGGAAGCGCTGAGACAAAGTGCTGACATCTGTGTCACCGTGTTTGAATCTTTGGCTGTGATGATCGCCGAAATTCGATGCGATTGTCTAAGACGGACCATCGCTCGAACGATGAACAGATTGCAGAAGACGATTATGCAGAAAGGCAGGAGGTTCACAACAGCAAACGCAAACCACGGCCGGACGTACTTCTCAAATTGTTTGCATGCTTCGTTTGGACTACCGCAGTTGGAGGTTAATATCGTTTCGTTGCCTTCTATACGCCACTCTGCTCCCCTTGTGAAAAGAACATGGAAGTTTTTCATCATGGCAGCAACGAACGTCGCTGCGGCGTAGAACTTGGCTTGCTGTGGTGGACAGCGTTGCATGCTTTCCAATGGGAAACAGACGGCTATGAAACGGTCAATCGTAAAGATGACGCATACCCAGATGGAAGTATCAGCGCCAGTGTAGGAAAGAAACTTCTCCATTTTGCATAGGACTGGATGGACCTCTTTCAGCTTGACTATGTTGCTGGCTGTTAGCCAGTCAGGCACAATGCCCGTTGTTACTGCTACGAGATCGGCCAGTGCCATTGTCTGTAGGTATATGCAGGTGGATGTCCCCCGCATCCGACTCTGGCACATGACAACCAGGATGAGGATGTTGCCACAAACACCAGTCACGAAGATGCATGGTCCTAGGTAGATCCAGAGAAGGTCTGCAGTAGTCTTTTCAGATGGAACTCCTCTTTGGACAGACGGCGCAACAGATGCATTTATGCTGACCTCGATTCCCGATTGGCTACTGGCTGGAAAGTCCATGGCCCAGATATCTTGGACAGTCATGTCAAATGACGAACCGATCAGATTTTCAGCCATTGACTGAAGAAGTAGGTGACAAGGCTAGTGCTGACATGATGCAAGCTAACATAAAAAGAAAACAAACAATTATGTAAATAGGACCTCTTATAAAAAAACAAGCAAAATTGACCATGTTGATGATGTGGTGGTGGTGATGATGATGATGATGATGATGATGATGATGATGATGATGATGGTGGTGATGATGATGATGGTGATGATGATGATGATGATGATGATGATGATGATGGTGGTGGTGGTGGTGGTGGTGGTGGTGGTGATGATGATGATGATGATTGAATACATTCATCTGATAAATTTTGTTGCACTTACAAGTGAAATTGAGGAGCAAGTGAATATACTGGTCTGTGTTGGGAGTTACAGTGCACACACCATTTCTTAATTGTTTCATTTGGTAGACAAATTCGTCTTGAACTTGAAGCTCTTCGATAATTAATTCTCTTATAACCGGACTTCTATTGTGTTTGAGTCTTCATTTCGGAGCCAATTTTAAAGCCTGCATTGGAGACTATAAATCATGAATTGATCTTTGATGTGACAACGTCCATTAGTCGCTGTTGTGATTCCTGCATACATGCACGCAGAAAAGCAGGCCGTAAATACTTGGGCCTACTTAGGCCATTTCCACAAACCTTGGTTAATTTAATCAAAACCCTCCCTTCAAATTGCGTTTACAGTTGTTCTACCCTTGCTATGCTGAAGAAAATAATTAGGCCTATTAAGGACGATGGAAACAGAGCGGAGGGAGTGGCCATGTAGGGCGGAGGAACAGAGGCAACAAGGGCAGTTAGTGACACTAGGCAGAACTCGTCTCCCCCCCCCACCGACATCCAACCAGGTCACCGTGGGGAACTCTCCCTCCCTCCGACCGACCGGACTTTGTTAACCGACTTCAACGATTAACCGTGGAATCTCGATTGAACGAAATACTTCGTAACATTTACTAGGGAGGCCTAAATCAGGACAAACAAAACTAAGCTCATCTACCTGACCTAGCAAGACTCTAATCCTAATTTCACTATAAATGACTCTTGTAGATGAATCTTGTAACTAGCTGCGCTATGACAGCCAGAGTTTACCAATAAACGAATATACAATATACAATATACAATACAATGCAATTAACAGTTGGTCTATCTATATGGCAATAATCGCAATCACAGAAATTTATAGCGTTTATTTAAAAGCCAAGTTCAGGGCATCTGCTTATTCACAGGCGCTGCGTCAAGTCTTGGGGTTTTTCCAAAGGGGTCGTCCATTAATTATGTCAACAAATTTTAGGCAGTTTTGGACCCCCTTACCCCACTCCTTGTCAACAACCTTACTGTCACACACTAAAGGGCCCAAATAAAATTATGTCACAAATAATCCACCTCCCCCCAACCCCACATTTCTATGACTCTAACTGACATGCTGGATTAATTTGAAATTGGCCGAAAAATTTGCATAATTAAAGGCATAATAATATTGTTAAAAGGACTAAATATTTATAACCGTCAGTTTGTCTAAAACTCTAGATGCTATCATCTTCCCACGGAGAAACCATATATTCCTCTATTGTGATAATGGGCATAGCAACTCATTTGTCATTTCCATCATCCTGTGGAATTGTAATACCAAACAAATCATCCTCGTCTACCCATTCAGCGTTTAAAATGTCAGCATTTCCTGTGTAACTGTGTTAGCCATAAACTGCCATAAGCTCACTCTGTCTTTTGGCCGCCACTCGCATTGTCGGAATCCTTTTGGGTTGAGGAGCAGGTGGTAATATCATAGGCCCGATATCGTGGTGTCGGTGCTGTCCAATATGCTTCTTCAACATGAATTGTGAAGCAACTTACAGGTGACAGATTTTGCAACTCCGTTCAAGCTGCGACGACTGGACTATAGGCTATAGATCATTTGGTAGAATCTTAAATGCCTTGGCAGATAGAATGCTTTGGATTTTTATTCATTGCAAAAAATAACGTTTCATTTGTTGCATTGTTGACGTCAATTTCTATTGAACACCCATGCTTCTTGTCAAGAATAATGTCAAACTTTCCAAACTCCCTCACCCCAATTTTCTTGACATAATTAATGGACGACCTCAAAGATACAGAGCGAAAAAGTTTGGAAGAAAACCTGAGAAAGAGAGCAGCAAACGGAGGAGCTGTTATGGTGGGCTATGCTTAGGATGAGAGAAAATTAAAAGGTAGAGAAAAGTAGGGCCTATGAATCAGAGTAAGGTTTCTAGACAAGATGGGACTTACTTTTGAATAAAAAGTCTGAGGAGCGATAGAAAGAGACGTATGAGGCTGATAATGGTGAGTGAGCGACGATAAATGAGGAAGAACGACGAATTTAAGGAAGTGACTGATAAAAAAATACTTTTTCAGTAGAACTTCAGTAGGAATCGCGACAGCCAGTCAATCGTAGTACCGTGTCAGATTAATGAAGTACCGGCGTTATCACCAGCAGGACCGTCCAGGCACACCGCCACCGTTACCCCCATCACCAATGCACCATCAGAGTCGAAAGTAGAAGCAGCAGAGGCAGCAGTCAATTCGGAGGAGGCGTGGACTTAGGATGACACAGCGTGCAATCTGGTCGTCTGTCTATTTGCTTTTTGGTCTCGGCTGGATTAGCTGATTAATTTACGAGATGAAAGATAAGAGCGCAATCTCAAATCGAGTCAACGATATCCCATGATTAATTATATTATATTCTGTGTTCCATTAAACATTCAAAGTACATAAATACAGGGCCTATTTTAAAGAATTTTTCACCAAGCACGTCCCCCCCTAAGAAAAAATTGTGAAATTGCAAATGCCTGTTTATTAATAACTAAATGCTTTAGCACATCTATCACACTTGTAAGGTCTTTCTCCAGTATGAGTTTGATTATGCGTTTCTAGCTTATATTAATAAGTAAATGGTTTAGCACATCTATCACACTTGTAAGGTCTCTCTCCAGTATGAGTTAGATTATGAAAATTTTCAAATTAGCTGAAAACTTGAAATGAGTCAAACGACATGATAATTTGATATTGAATTTGATAACATTCCAATTTTTGCATGAACCAAATAGTTTCTTATACAATTCTAACACTGTCATTATAATTATTAGTTACGAAATGGACGACACAACGTCATGTCTTAACAGTATCATTGATCATGGGTCAAATCTTCAAGACAAAGGCAAAGTTTATAGCTAAGCTAACAGACTAACAGTTACTGGCGCCGTCTTGCGGCTGGTCAGTTTGAGTCGCAGTCAGATAATTAAAACACGTCCTTGAACCATTCCTGGGATTTGGCCTTCACAGTTGGTCGCGAACGTCGGTTACAAGCTTGTAACCATGCTCGCAGTGCTGGGCGTACATCAAATTTTGATGTAACCGGCATATTCATTCGGACATGTAAATGTGCATCAACTGTCTCTGCATTGAGGCTGCTTCTATCATCATCCTTCATGAGATTGTATGCACTAACAAGTCTCTCCACGTCACATGAATGAGGCTTTGCTGCGAGTAGTCTGGCGACAGCTACAGAAACAGAACGCCAGTCTGCATTAGTCAGACTGATCTTAAGGAAATCCTGCAATGTGCTTGTGTTGGACATCTGCGCTTTCTTTGCAGCGTTCACCAGCTCTCCGTAGCTACTGTAGAAGTCACGCTTCGCAAAGTCTGATGCGAGGCCAGTGTACACCCGTTCAATGTCTTCATCAGATGCATTGCCGTTCAGAAGCATTGGTGGAGAAAGCGCCTGAAACTCCAGTGCATAGCGAAGATCACTGGCACCTTTGTCAGTTCCGAGTCGACTGGTCAGAAAGTTGCACAGCGAACAAATAATCTCAGTCTTGATGGCATACACATCGCGACCGCAACTGCTAACGAGAGAGTGCTCTCTCTTACAGTGCCTTAATTGGACGACTGTGAGCTTAACAGTGTCGTAACTCTTGATAACTTCATCGGCTTGTTCCTCATTCCCTGTAATTGTTACTTTCTCCTCATATCCACCTGGGTGCGGACGCTGTAATAATTTCCTTAGGTCCTCCACACATTTATCACGATCACTTTCGACGTCAAACAGAGTCACTTGGTTGCCCTGCAACTTCTTCTGAAATCTAGAGTAGATGTACAGCGCGTCACACAAGATCGCTGCAATGTGAACAGTGTCAGCATTAATCCACTTCTTCAGCATGCCATATTCTTCAGCGTCTTTCAGGGAGAAAGTCTGCAGATGTCGCATCATCGGTCTGTAGTTGTCCAGAATGGATGACAGAAGACTGTTAGAATATTGTGTGAATCTTATGTCGATTACTGATGGATACTGTCTGACTGTGACGCCAAGTTCTTCCGCATGCTTCTTGAATTCCTTTGTTCTACATGCTGAACTGTTATAGAAACGCGTAACTGCTTTACAGTCATCTATAACACGCCGTGCTTCAGGAACACCTGTAGTCATGTCTTTGAACACTAACTGAGAACGGTGAACACTGCACCATATTTTGAGGAGAGGGCTAGGGCCCTTACATGGACTTGACGTGTCCTTAGTGGTGTTGTCTTTGCGTTCTTGCTCGAGCAGTGTCCATAGCGAATGATGTCTTCCAGTATTTTCTGACGCGCCGTCTGTGACAATAGAGGTTGTTTGCTTAAATATCTCTGGCCATGTTGCTCCACACTTTGCAGACGCCTTCCTGAGTGCCTCCAATAACCCCTCGCTACCTCGCTTCTCGCTTTCAGCCAAGCCCATGTACCAAGTCTCCATGTCTCCAACCGCCGTTACAACCTGCGCCATAACATGCTTGTTGTCTATTCGCTGCTTGTCAACAGCACCATCAACTCTGAGAGAAAGCGCAAGGATATCTTTAAATCGGAGTGCAAATGCCTTACGGTCCGTTTCTGCGATTGTCAGTAGCATGTCGCGATGGCTTGCAGGAGTGACATACTGTAGATCTGTGTCAGTAGGAGAAAACGGAATTTCAGGGTTGTTCAAGTCTAATCTTTCAGCCATCAATGACGCCACGTATCTAGCTGGAAATGACCACGCAGATAGTGTCCCGCGTTTGGCATCCATGTATACCTTAATCATGATTCTTGCTATCTTTTGTTCCAATGCAGTGTTAGCAAATCGCAGTTGTTTCTCCAACACAGTTTCTCCCTCATGTATCCGACCCTCGGCAAGAGCCTTCTGTTGTCGACTACGTGTCAAACAAGCATTGTGTACTGTCGATCCACAGTGTTCATCATACATCTGCTGCCTGAACACTGCACCATTTGCAGTGCATATGGCTGGGATCCTTTGACAGTGGATCTTCACCAGATCAGGATGTGCACAACAGATTTTGCAATGCACAATCCTCCTTCTACCAGACCCACCACGAGCTTCACTTCTGTACTCTGCCCAATGCTCAGCCTCAACCTTCTGTTTGCGTCCTGACTGATTTTTGCTTGACTGTACAACCCCTTGAAATTCAATTGCCTCGTGAACCTTTTCCTCAAACTCATCGACTTTCACATCCACCGGTTTACTTCCAGCTGGAGATAGCGAAGCTGTCACACTTATGGTTGACGCTGAACATGTTAACTGTGCGGATGTGCTTGACTGCTCTTCGGTTGTGGTACTATTACTAGCTGCAGTACTTGTTGAAATTGAATGACCAGTGCCACATTCGTCATCAGAAATGTTTGTGTCTGATTCCGCTGTGTGTTGACTATTCTGTTTTTCAATACTTACATAGTGATTTGTGCCAACCAACCCCAGATATATAGCGTAAGACTCAGTCTCACATGACGATGCTTGAGATGAGGTAGGTAATGTTGCCATATCAATACGCTGTTCCCCCTCCACAGTTAAAATGATGATAGGTCGTCGATACAGATTGACTGCTACAGAAAGAATTACACCATCACCCCATGTGCCACATTTCTTCATGTTGTCGATATATACTTGCAATTCCTGCTCTGTCATAGCTCCACTGTCCAAGATCATCTGCGACTGTGAGTGCGACTGCAGACATTCAACCAGTTCCATGCGTACATCATGAGCAGTTGTCGCTGTCGCTGAGCTTCCGCGTCCAAGCTGAGTCAACTGTCTGGCGAGTGAACTAAATAAACAGTTTCCATCTGCAGCCACATTGACAACCATCATATTCCTCTGTGCAGCTAATGATTTCAACTTATCCATTTCCGTCAACTGTCTCGGCTCAAACGAATCTGAAATTGCAAAGTACACAAGTATGCCAAAGAATGTTAGATGGTCGAAAAAATGACACCCACTTTAAAGAACTTGCTTATGCTATAACTCTTACTAAACTACTATTATTGTAGGCTATATATCAGATGCTAGTAGCTTATATCTATTCATAATTACATATCTTCAATGATGACACAGAGTCACGGAAGTCCTGAGGGAGACTGAGGGAGACCTTTACCTTTAATATAATACTATATGACAATAATGATATAGACTGTTTGACAGGTCACTTGGTACAGTTCATAATTTACTTAGCTACATTTATCAATGTAATCGTTTCTTAATTTTTAAGTTAACATACTGCAACAATTTATAATTTTACAGCTGTGTTGAGGACCAAAGCAACTAACCTGCGTGCGCGTTCCTCTTCGTCATTCGTTTAAACATGGCCTGTATGTCGTTTCCAGGTGACGACGCAACCCGTTTTTTACTCATCGTGAAATTCGCAAATGAATGAACTAAAACAACTGAACTGACCGAAAGGCCTAATAGTCCTAATATCGTAATAATAAATGTCAATAAACAATTATGAATTATAACGAAAACTCAACTGTAGCCTAAATATTATTTTTACATCAGTCACAAAATTGCGCGTCCCGTTCTCTCGGTGCTGTTTGTAAACAAGTTTAACGCGCTGCATGACGTCATGAGCCCAAATAGATGTATGGAACGCCGTTCGAACTTTCCTAAAAAAATAAAATATATTGGCGGTGTTTTTTAAAACAACTTTAAACAAGTTCAGTAAGTGCCGTGCCAGGCGTGCCTGAGCGATCAAGCACGGACCGTCAATTCCTCAGGCACGTTTTTGTAATCTCAAAGCACGGACGTGCCTGTCGGCACGTTAAAATAGGCCCTGCATAAATAGTTGTATTTACAGATATAGGCCTACAGGCCTTGATGCAGTTTCATAAATGTCAGTTTCGGGTCTACTTCCCAGACAATAGGCCTACAGACTATAGTATAGACGTTCGGGTGCCAGTTATAGCAGCATATTGTCGACGGCCGATTTCCGGAGGTTAGCGCATTAATGGTCTAATAATATAGGCTAGGTAATACATGCACACATTAAGCTATGGTGTACGGCTTGTCGACAGTGTAGATATACTAAGGATGCTTTTACAAATCGAGCCAAAACCAGACGCGAACTTCCGCTGTAGGCCTATGATTACCAGTGGCAGTAGGCCCTAAGTCCTAAAACGACATCCTGTAGACCTCGTAATACATTCACGTTGCAATTTATAACAGGAAGAGTGGAGCTTTACTTCGCTCAGATTATTCATCATTGAGATGCATTTAAGACATTAGACTCGATCCTGTCCAAAGCTCGAATCTAAACCTCTGCCTCCAAACACAAATCGCACCATGAGCGCACTATATATGCACTATATATACATCCAACTACGAAAAACCCATCTAAGCAACTTCCTTGTACTTATTCTATCCTGGGAACAATAAATTGATTTGATTTGATTATAGAACTAAATGTCTTTACAATAGAAGAAACGACACAAGGACGTTGCTCATTCTGAGTCATTCATGTCTAAATTTATTGCCTTCTAACTCAATTAGGCTATACCTCAACGATGTTAGACAGGCTCAATGTGTATATATATATAGACCTGCTCCCTCCCCTCAGACAATAACCATCACTAACAAAGCAAGTCACATTGTCGACAAATGCACACATTGCAGAAGAATTACATTAACCGAAAAACGGACATTGACCGGTAGACAGAAAATTCTTCTTGTTGTCGAGAATACGTGTGAATGTGTAATATCCCATATTTATGTTCACGTCTGAACCATTGTTTAGCTGTTCCACCTGTTCGTCGTTCAAAGGCCGCCGAGAGCAGCGGCCTGAGCAACGCTAAAATACGATGAAACGATTTCGGAGCCTCGAGGGACTCCGAAGATTCAATCGTCCATGAGACTTTCTTCACAATTATTCATGTCTACATAGCGCATGCGTCTTGCAGTTTCATCGATTAAGTCGTACACCGACGTACACAGTCTCACACGTGTTCCATTTTTTCTGTTATGATCTTCATCGATCCATTGCTGTGTCTCGTTTCCGTGCACATCTGGTGCAAGTGGGACGCAGCAGGTGTGTTTGCAGAACTTAAACATTTATTTGTTTTTACAGATCTTATCTAAGCAAAAAGGCTGAAATTATTTACACATGGTCGGAAACTTAGTGCAAATTTACCAATTCGATCCTGCTTATAGGTCTACCATGCACCGTCAACACAGAGCTTCTCATTTGAGGCGATCGATCGATCGATCTCCTTGGTCGATCGCCTAGCAAAGGTCTGGTCGATCGGTAAATCGATCGCGTACGATGAGTTTGACTCCAAGAAGAACCTGGAGCCAGACCATTATTTACTTATCTAATTTACATTAGGCCTACTTGTGAAAGTTCAGGCTAGGATCGATACAACATTGCATCGACAAGCATAGAAGCATAGAAGGCTTATCCACCGTTAATACAGTCATGTAAGTGTTGCGTACATTAGGCCTACTTGTGAAAGTTCAGGCTAGGATCGATACAACATTGCATCGACAAGCATAGAAGGCTTATCCACCGTTAATACAGTCATGTAAGTGTTGCGTATACTCTAGCTGCTAGCAGTTAATGGACAACCATATAACATGCAGCTATACGAATACAACACACAAAATACGATGTACACAAAAGGTCCCGAGGTCTACCGATCGCCTACTCAATCCAGCGCGATCGATTTTCAAATCGCCTTCTATTTTCAAATGAGAAGCTCTGCGTCAACACCAGTGCTGGGATAAAATGTCACGCAGACATAACGGTCCACATGCCAATGCTCTTACGTTATGTGATAAGGCAAATAAGAGTTGCACTTCTCATTTTTATCAACCAGGCAGCCAACACAATAATTTTGTCTTGACTGCATGGTTGATTAAACTGAAAAGTGCAACTTTATTTTCAAACATAAATGCCTTTAGACAGCAAACTACTTACAGTCTTACACCGTCTGCTAAGTACCGGTCGGTGGTATTATTTTTATTTATCCGGTTCGATAATTAACTAGACCTCTACTCTGGAACATTTTGACCCGGGACACTATCCGTTAACCAGTATACCAATCTCATACTGATACTACTCCCCTCTTTCTTTTCCTCCTCCGCTCCTCATCTTACTTTATCATCCCCATTACCTTTATGATGAACCTTAGACATTAAGTAAACTATACGATACTGCTGCCATTGCCGTAATAATCATAGCTATGTGATAAAATAATTATATTCCTCAGACTTCAGCTCTGCTAGAGTTGATGTAAACTGAGATTTTAGTTTACTCGAAACTTTAGACTTTAGAGCATAATATTAATTGATATGCTGTCTTCGTAGAGTTCTATTGGACATTGGGGTATGTTAATTCTAGTCTGCCTGTGATGCCTTTGAGAATGACATTGCCCTTGAGGCTATAGGAGTGCCAGCTAAGCAGTAGTCCCAAATGTAAATAGTGGGCAAATGGGCTGAGTGAAAGCAGGTCTGCGTCCGGGTAGCACTGAGTCGACCTGAGGCCATGGGTCGCTTCATTGCTCAGGCATACGTGGCTAAGATCGGGCTCATGCTGGTACGTTGGTCCATCCTGCATTCGACCCGTGAGGAATTTAAACCCAGCAGAGCAGAACAAATGAAAAGGGAGTGCGCTACTGTAAATCACTAAAGCTTTAGGTAATACTACCACCCTCAACAACGCCATTAATCAGGCATTATCACAATATGGCAAAACTATCGAAAGGTTGCCATCTCCTGTATTGCTACACTTTGGGAGCAGAGCATCCTTTCCATATAGCCTATACATTCCAAGTCTTATCTTCCTTGGAGGTGACTACTGCCGTTGCTAGAATTTAGTTATCCTTTTGCTCTTTCCGTAAGTGCACTTCTGTAAATAAACAGATCGCAGCGCTCCCTGCACTCGCAAATCCAACCTCCTCAGGCCATACGAACAGCACTTATCATCGACAGTAAATTCTCTCAGCAGAGCAGAACTCGTTCTTTGACCTTTCTGCTCGCCTTTATCGCGAAATACAGTACCATTATATTCCTCGATTTTGTCATAACACGCATTGCATTAGCCATATAAGACGCTTAGACACAGGTATAAAGTGTTCTCTGACACTCCTTCAGAAGTGATACCAATAAAAAAGTAAGACTACTGCTCGAACATTGACTTAAGATAACAGTTGTGAAAGTTATAAGGAAGGAAGGAAATAAGAGAGACAGTATGGAATGAATGAAAATCAAGGAAAGAATAATTAAGCATTTGTTTTGGTGAGGTCGTTTGGAAAATCTCCTCCAGGGCAGAAATTTGTTTGAGATTTCTGCTCCACTTGCGCCTCCTAGCCAACTCAGCTGAACGAGTACACTGACCGTACACTGTTAGCCAACGGCCAGGCAACGAGAAAGAGCGTTGACCACGATCCCTCATATGCTGAAGCTAATCAAATATAGAAAACATTAAGATAAATGAAGTTGCTAACACTTCATGGCTGCTTCTCAGTTAGTAGAATTGCTCTTCTTTTGTTCTTGTTCCTATTGTTGTCCTACTTCTCTCGTCGTCGTTGTGGCATTGTCTTTTTCTTCTGTTCTTCTTCTTCTCTGTCCGGTTCTCTGCCTTCCTGCAGATCTATCAGTTCAAAGACGCCACTCCTCATGAAGTTGACCCACTCCTCATGAAGTTGACAAACTCCTCATGAAGTTGACCCACCCCTCATGAAGTTGACCCACTCCTCATGAAGTTGACCCACTCCTCATGAAGTTGACCCACTCCTCATGAAGTTGACCCACTCCTCATGAAGTTGACCCACTCCTCCTGAAGTTGACCCACTCCTCCTGAAGTTGACCCACTCCTCATGAAGTTGACCCACTCCTCATGAAGTTGACCCACTCCTCATGAAGTTGACCCACTCCTCATGAAGTTGACCCACTCCTCATGAAGTTGACCCACTCCTCATAAAGTTGACCCACTCCCCATGCAGTTGACCCACTCCTCATCTGTGTATGTTTCCCCTTCTTCCTCAGCCAGCGTCCTCCATTCTTTCTTCGCTGGTTTAACTTAGGAGGGCGTCTGCTCTCAGGAGGTGGATTCCTCTGTCACATTCTAATGGTAGCCATCACTGATCTTTCTTCGTTCATCGATCAACAGCAGTTCTTTGTTTGCTTATGTTCTGTGCAAATAATTATCTCCATCGTTCACCATAATATATAGCCACATCGCGAAAGAGACTGCAGTCTTCTTCTGGTCCATCATTATTCGTTTATTCCGAGGTTACAGGCTGACACAAACGCAACTTGTTTACAGATCGAATCAACTCAATGTACAGTTTTTGTTTAGCATAAACTATAGGCCTTGGTCCGATACATTTGGATAATAGATGCTGTAGGTGGCAATCGCTATTTGAAATTGATTAACATGCATTCTTAAAGAGGACCCGCGATATAAAGTTCTTGCGCCCTCCTTTCTTAACGAAATATGCACATCTATAACTCTGCATTTGATGAAAATTATTTCAAGTTCGCTTTTTAAAAACGGTGTGTACCTGCAACTATAAGAATTGTGTCATGTTCTTAAAATCACCGGAGGCGTTATGACATGCAGCATGTCGCCCTAAATAGTGAAAATAAACAAGTCAGAGGACATGCAGAGTTTCAACTGGTTTGAAGTGCAAATGGAAAGAAGGCAAATGTTAAGAAATACGAGTCAGCCAGAAGGAAGTGCAATAGTAAGTGTTTTGCAGCTTTATCCCATCGATCATATTTCTCTTTGCTTCAGGGGGTAATGTTCAAGATTCGTGTGGCCCTGCAGCCAATCCCGTTTTAAGTAGGCCTCGGTTTGCCGTCCACTCCTGAACAGCCATCCACACTCCACAGCCCCTTTCTGCCCGCACTGCATCCCTCTTTGCTTCCTCTCTGACGTCCATCTGTTTATCTGTCTGTCCACTCGTTCTTCCGCAATCTTGTCTGTGTGTATTTAAGAATGGCACATGTATGGCGCTCGCGTTCAATGACTTCATCAACCTGCGAACATATATCTTAACGACCAGACCGTCCCCTCCCTTCAAGCCATGGCAAACACCACCGACCTTGCCCTTAAGTTGGACCTGTCGCTTTCCGCTTTCACGGTCCTACGTTATCCACTGTCCTACATATTACCTAAAGACTTTATAAAAAAATAGGTGCTAGAGTACACAGAGTTCTACGATCATTTTCAACCTCTCAGTACAAACCATCCACTTACACAGTACGCAAAGTCCTACAGGCAAAGTGATTGACCTTTAAACCTTGTAACAATATCTGCAACGCAGGGCACTTGATTTGCCCAGATCCCTGACACTATGCCACTAACTGAAGTAACCTACGATCATTGAACATAATTGTATATATATGCAGGTATTTACGCTGATATATATATATATACACACACATATATATATAATATGCATTATATAAGTATTGCATTTGCGTACTGCTGTTATATATATACACATATAATATGACTCATGTGCCGACATAACATGCTGATGACCTGCCCGCATATACTCATGGCCGCGTGCTTTGGATATACTATCCGCCGAGGTCTGTCTCAGAGAAAGCTGAAGGCAGGAAAACTGTCGTGAGAAGAAGGCCGCGTTTGTCACGTGCCATGATGCCGGATTTATTACTATTATTTTTAGAAAACTTAATATTTTCATCATCATCGTTGGTTGTGTCACCTCATCAACGCTGTCGTCGTCATCATCCTCATTTCAACCTTGCATCATTACAGCCATTCATCATTACAATCATACATCATTACAAATTTACAACCATACATCATTACAGCCATTCAATATTACAACCATGCATCATTACAATCATACATCATTACAACCATACATCATTAAAACCATGCATCATTAAAACCATGCATCATTACAATCATACATCATCTCAACCATGCATCATTACTAAGATGCATCTCCTCCACGACCACGTGTCCAACTTAAAGGAGAACTGAATGTTAGAATCTACCGTAAAATAATATCTATTTGAGGCAGATGTGCGAAAGCGATGGGAACAGCAAAAGATGTAACTCCGTCGTGCTCATTCGAACTAGAACCTTCTGTGGAGTCGTCGGTCAACATCTGAACTGGTTCAGTCCCTTCCTGGGTGGCAGCCAATGATAATGATAATAATGCAGACAGCTCATGTAATGGGCAAGCTTTCCATTTGGTGCTCCACGTCTAGGAATCAGCTTTTGAGCAGCTGGTACATATCTTCTGTACAGCTGATCTTATCGGCATCATAGTTGAACTAAACGCCAGGATTCATGAACATGACAAAGCCGTTCAGTTGCATACGGTATGTCATTCATCCTATGCAATAGCTTGTGTGTCAAAACGAAGGCTATTGAGACGGAAGTACAAGTCTGGATGCTATCGTATCGGTTCAGATGAAGCCGATCAGCAGAGCGCAAGGAGGTTGCAGATAATATAGTCAGAGAGATATTTCTATATGCACTGAATGCCCAGCTGCCCAACTTCCCTTCGGACAAAGGGAACTTTATCTGGTTCGGCAGAAGACCGATGCGAGCAAATCAAGGCAGTCGTATGATAGCATGCATGGCATTCCCTGCTTTAAAAGTTTTCTTTTGAATAATATCCTCACTATTCTCCCACTATAAGCGAGTTCCCGGTCGAGGACAGGCTACCAAGGTATCACTGCCCTCAGATAACGATCCTGTTAGCCTCTTAGGACAGACCTCGGTAGTCAGTGCTGCCCTGCAATAGATCATGGTGCTCTGCGTCCCTATGTCGAGTCAGCCGAGTCGACGAACGCTGCTTTCTGCAGTCATTGGAATCCGCTGGTTCCGCATTCGTTTTCGATACGGGAACATTCAGTGACTTATCGTGCTGGAACAATTTTTCGTCAAAATCCGAACTGTTGAGCTTCTTTTAAGGCGAACTTTATGGAGATATCAGATACAAGATTTGTTCATAGCGCATACGATGGTTTAAATGCATTGTTCATCCAAGCCATTCAGAATGCCCTCGCCCGTGCTGTCACCAAAACCCCCAAACACCACCACATCACACCTGTCTTGAAATCACTCCACTGGCTCAAAATTCCTGAACGAATAGAATATAAAGTCCTATCCTCACCTACAATGCACTTCAATCCTCTCAGCCCTCGTATCTCCGTCAGTTGTTCTCGGTCCAACCTCTTCGTTCAACCCGTTCATCTTCCACCCTCACACTGCTCCGCCCTTCCGTCACCTCATCGCTTAAATTTGCAAATCGTTCCATAGCCATAGCTGTCCCGCCTCTTTGGAACAAACTCCCGCCTGTGCTACGACAAATATCCGATCCATCCTATGAACTCACCAAAACCTCACCTCTTGCTATCTCTCCACAGGTCTTCCACTCAAAACTGAAAACACTGCTTTTTCACAAATCCTATCCCGATTCCTTCTCTTCCCTCACCTTCCTCGCCATTTCAACTCTAAGCATCATCCACCTTAGCCGTCTGACTGTCTGCCTGCCTGACTCTCTGGATTTTGACCCCCTGCCTATCGATTCTGTTTTTATTTGGTTAAGCGCCTGTGAATAAGCTGGTTCCCGCGACTTCGCTTTTGTGGGCGCTGTAGAAATATCGAGTTTACGATTACGATTACGATTACGATTAGATAAATGCCCAGATATATACATACTTACTTACAAGCATACATAGGTACATAAAACAAATACATACATACATACGTGCATGCATGCATACATACATACATACATACATACATACATACATACATACATACATACATACATACATACATACGTACATGCATACATACATACATACATGTACATATACATATAGCCTACTTGTACATACACAATAAGTGGCACGACAAGAATACGAAAACTGACCAGCGTGATATATCTGTAGAAATGTAGTTATTATCCGACTTGAAATCCGTCGATTCACTTGACGGCTATATTAGCAAATCGTGATCAATCGTTTCGTCTGTAGATGTAATCCTCCGAAATGTCTCAGCGCCAGCCCAACAACAGCAGCCACGGTTTAGCAGATTCTAACCGATTATAAAGCAGCCACTGCTTGCATGTAGCAGCTCCTACTACAACAGCAGTGGCCGTAGAACGGAGCTGCTGCGTGCTGTGTATCGAAGCGTGTGCAACTGTGCATGCGTATTCGAGGTGAATGAGAGGAGGAGGAGGAGGAGGAGGAGGAGGAGGAGGAGGAGGAGGCGGAGGAGGAGGTGATGTCGACTGACGCCTGCCAAGTGGCTGTCCATGCAGTCGACCCTTTGTCTACTTCACATAGACTTGGCTCCCAGAGGCAACAACAGCAGCTGCAGCCTCCTTTGAGGCCGCGGCCGCTGACCTATCGCGCTACATTGGCTCATAGCGCAATGGATGTAGTAAGCTTACACACCAACCACCGAGCTCAGTAAGGCCTACAGCCCTACACATATGTATACGTATACGTATACATGCATGCACATACACAGCAGCACCCAGATATTATATTTTATATTTTATTGCACATTATCAGTTTGACATGTTGTGTATACGAGGAGAGTGTGACGCAATATAGTCAACGAGCTGGACGGTCAACCGATAGTTTGGGGTTCAAGGGGCCGTCCATAAATGACGTCACGCAATTTTGGCCGATTTTGAACCCCCCTCCCCCTCGTCACACTTCGTCACAAAAAGTAACACCCCTTGAGAAATGACGTCACAAAGCTCTGACCCCTAAAACCAAATTTCCATGGCGAAGCAAAATGCTCCTTCATGGAACAAATAGGGAGAGCATGCATATTTTAAAATCTAACGGTGACCAAATATTGAAATAATTAGAAAATATAATTATTAATAATGGTGCCCGTATACATTAAAATAATAAAAAATAATGAAAATTTAATACTCAAAATTAGTGCTGTTATTGTTAAAATGAAATTGTTGTTAAATGTTAAATTTAATTACACAGACCTGATTGTGACGTCACACTTCTCAGACACCCCCACCCCATGTCACACATCGTCACAAATGTCCGACCCCCCCCCCTAGGTGCGTGACGTCATTTATGGACGGCCCCAAGTCCTCGTTAGGGCAGAAATTTGTTACAGGATTTCTGCACCCTAGCCAAATCAGTTACAACGAGTACACTGACCGGACACTGTTTGTGGGACGAGGACTGAACACCTGCCCTGCCGAGGCTAAGAAAAATAAAGTCGCCAACAGTTCATACCCATATGGAAGCCTCAGGCTAGTTTAAACTTAACAAAATGCAACATGTTTTAAAAATTTCGCAACATAAAGGACCAGGAACATCCGTTGATAACATATTTTAAATATTAAAATTGCAATACAATTGAAGTTTAAACTATATAATAATAATAAGCTGGAACTGACTAAAAACTGCTCGAATTGTGTGTTTGCACTGTTATTTCAGAGCAGAAGTAGAACTAATATTACTTCAGAACTGGAATTGGAACTGAAATTATTTCCGAACTGGAATAATAAGAACTGAATTTATTTTAAAGCTGGAATTAGAACTGTTATAGGAATTATTTTCAGAATGGGAATAGAATAAGAATCTAAATCTGATTATTTGAACTGAATTAAAATTAAAATTAGGAATTAGTTTTAGAATTGAAATATCACTGAGTCATGCATAATATACTACATGCATACATACAATAAATGCATAGGCTTACATGCTTACGTATGTACATACATGTAGGCCTATCAGGCCTTTCAGGCTCCGCAACATACATAGGCTACGTACTATTACATGCAATCTAGAAAGACAAACTATTATAGCCTTTGATTTTCTTAGACGTGGGCGTCGTTGATTGGCCGCTGAAGTTTCGTGTAGGATCTGAGTTTCTCTCCTCACCCGGGTTTTATGTGACCTGCGTAGGTACTAATAATCATAAATATCACAGTTTCTCACACTGCAGGGTAAACCCATCCCCTTCTATAGATCGCTCATTAACTCCAGATGTAGATTTTGGTGCTAATATTTTCATGAACGTTAAGAACATTATACATAGGCCTATGTATGTGCGACTTTATGACTCATAAAGTCGCACATAAATTATGAGTGACCTATTGTATATATTATATATATTGTATATAATATATATAGTAGGGTGGTCCAGAAACAAAAAAGTCAAGCCAGAAACCAAGACACCCCCTAACTTTTTTACACTTGTCATTTGTATTATTCTGAGAAAATTTCAGCTTCCTACTCCAACTGGAAGATGGTGCTCAATGACGTCAACTTTTAACATGGTCGTCGTTATGTAGAACCATAGGCCTAATGTGTTATAAATTGTGATTACCTTGACAACTTTCTTATGCAACTGTGCAGTTTAGTTCTTCTACTTACTTGTTCATATTTTGAACATAGTACACAGTTCTAATTACAGATCTTGCTATCTATTCCTGTCTATACACAGACGTTTAGCTTAAATGTATTTTCATTGATATTGTACAAAACATGGGCATACTGTTTATGCAGCACACAATTCCAGAATTCATATCTTTGATTGCATTTAATCAGCATTCTGCAGCTATTCATATATTCATACATACATTCTAACATACCTATATACATGCATGCATGCATACATACATGCAAGCTTACATAGTATAGCTTATATTCCTACATACATTCATTCATACATACATGCATGCATTCAAACGTGCATAAAGACATGCAAGCATACATGCATGCATAAATACTTGCGTGCATACAGAGAAGGCTAAAACGGTACATGCTGACTCAGTAGTAGATGAATTTATACCAGATTGTGCCTTGGTGATTGACTTGGATGGTAAAATCCTTCCTGATATTTCTTGAACCGAAGACATGGACCGCCTACCAGTGCTGGTTTCTGGAGGTTGCAAAGATGAGCTACTTGGCATTTTAAAGTTTACCTCTGGAACAGGATGTAACGAAGCCAAGGCTGTTTATGATCTGCTAGAAGCATGGAAGTTGTACTAAAGAAAGCAAGCGATGTGCTTTGACACTACTTCTGTGAACACTGTTAGCTTCAATAGGCATATATGCCTATGTTTTCTGGAAAATTATTTGTCCAGAGCTCCTATGGTTGGCCTGCAGTCAATATGTCATAAAACTGATCTTAGCCAAGGTTATCATTTTCTGCTGCGGTCCCTCAAGTTCCTCATAAATTTCAATCTTCAAGAGATGTTAGATTTTTTTTGCGAAAATGTGGCACATGACAAATTTCGGGGACTAGAGGAATTCCGATATAGATGCAGTGCTGAAGGAAGGAATTTCTGTGACATATACCTCCTGGAACATCATTTGACTGTTCCATGGCTGATTATTTATAGGCCTACTGTTTCCTTGCAGCAAACGTTTTCCTGACACGACACAAGTATTGTTTTTATAATGGTAAATTCGTAATCTAATAAAAAATACTACGATTACAAGACGTTAAGCAATAATTTCAAACCAATCGGTCTTTTAGTTCGATCTGGTAAAGGGGGAAGGGTCTGTGAGCACCGGCGACTTCCATTTGGAGCAGGAAGCTAAAATTTTGCCAGAATGATACAATTAGCAGGTGTAAAAAACTTAGCGGGTGTCCTGAATTCTAGCTTAAATTTCATTTTTTAGCATGTAACTATATATATGAACTAATCAGGACGTTTCGTGTCGTATATGACACAGCCGAGCGTGGTGTGAAGCTCTTTGAAGAATATAACAGCCTCCTCACAAATGATGAGGAAGAGAAACAGTTTCTCCTCCAAGTTGTTGAGGCAAACAGAAAAGCTGTCCCCACTGAAATTACGAAGAAGTCTGCAATAGCTGCAATGCTGCAGAAATGAAGCTCTGCAACACAATACTTCTGGGACATCATTTCACTGTGGTTTATTATGGAGACTGCTTCCATGCAGCAAATAGCGTTGTTGACATGACATAACTATTGCCTTTGCATAGGCCTACTAGTAAATTGATAATCTGGTCATAATATTAAGAAAAAAAGACGCGCAGCGTATTTTCTAACCGATCGCACTGTTAGTTCTATAATCTCTATGGTAAAGGGGAGGGGTCCGTGAGCACTGTCTTCCAGTTAGAGTAGGAAGCTGAAATTTTACCAGAATGATACAATTGACAGTTCTAAAAAACTTAGAGGGTGTCTTGGTTTCTAGCTTGAACTTCATTTTTCACCATGTGTCCGTGGACCACCCTAATATATAGACTATAAATTATAAGCTTATACTATATAATTATATGCAACTGATATTATATATACATGTGCAATATATATATATATATATATTATAATCATTGTGCACTCGTAGGGAATTGGGGTTCCGTTTTTCGTTTAGGCGAGTTCCCATTGAAGATGCATTTCTCCACACATTGCCCATTTGCATGTAATTCTAATCGCAGATAATCGCACCCTATGCGTGGGATATGGGTAAATACGATCCCCAGTAATATTTTCTTTTTATTCAAAGCAAGGCAGAAAGCGAAAGCTGCAGAGGGATGAAGGAAGAAGTGAGGCAGAGAGGGATGGAGGGAGGAGGAAGGCAGAGAGGGAGGGAGGGTGTGAGAGATACCAGTACACCACGGACCTCTGGTATATATAAGGGCACACCAGAGGTCCGTGAGTACACTCATACATTACCCTATAGGAGGTCTTTGTGGGTCAGTAAATAGAGGCATGACGAACAGTTGTTTCTGTTTACGAAGGGATCCAGCGACGTCAACTGATTCCCTTCATTTCAGCCAATGTGTCAGTCAGTCGCGGCCTATGCTGCATTACTTCACCAATAATTATACGTCTGGTCCATGCATATAGGCAAACCTGTGTACGTAACACAGTGTTTTAACGAGTCTTATTGTACGCGACTACGCGTGTGCGTGCGTGTGCGTGTGCGTATGCGTGCGTGTGTGTGTGTGTGCGTGTGTGTGCGTGTGTGTGTGTGTGTGCGTGTTTGTGTGCGTGTGTGTGTGTGCGTGTGTGTGTTCGTGGTTTCTGTTTAACGACTAGCTGTGTGGTAACAAAGACCATTAGCGTCGCCCTCCTCCTTTATCCAGGCTTGGGACTGGCACTGTCAGAAAGCGAACAGTGGGTATGCGTGTGTGTGTGTGTAATACGACACACATGCATACTCTAAATATGTAGGTCCCTATTGTATGACAAATACAGCTGAGTAGAGCAGTAGCACAGTAGCATGTCTATTGTCTACATTAATAGGCCTATTATAATAGAGTGTTCGTTGTAGTTTTCTAAATTACCATGTCTCCAACGGTTCCACCGGAACAAAGAGTGACCTATGCCGTAGCTAACTTAAGCAAAAGTTTGGACGATTGTTCAGTATATGGAGAAACAGTTCAAATTGGCATTTTGCCCCAAAAACAATAATTATGAGGATTTGAAAAGTAAAATAAGTAAGTATAGCCTTTATTATTCCATTAGCAAACGCACAATAGGACATCGAAATAGAATGTAAAACAACGCATATATATTTTTTATTAGATTACGAATTTACCATTATAAAAACAATACTTGTGTCGTGTCAGGAAAACGTTTGCTGCAAGGAAACAGTAGGCCTATAAATAATCAGCCATGGAACAGTCAAATGATGTTCCAGGAGGTATATGTCACAGAAATTCCTTCCTTCAGCACTGCATCTATATCGGAATTCCTCTAGTCCCCGAAATTTGTCATGTGCCACATTTTCGCAAAAAAAATCTAACATCTCTTGAAGATTGAAATTTATGAGGAACTTGAGGGACCGCAGCAGAAAATGATAACCTTGGCTAAGATCAGTTTTATGCATAATAATGCATAGTAATAATATTGAATAGTATATAACGTTCTAACGCAAGTTAATAAGTGTGAAGCATTCTGGTAATGAATCCCTTTCTAGTGAGGAGGTCGAATGATCAGAACGTGGAATTTCACGGTTGTGAGGACGAGGCCGCAAAGAGTATTGTGATTCATGAACTGGAGGGAGTAATTAAACCATGGAGGACATGCCCAGGGTTGGCCAATATAATATTGGAAAACAGAGGCATGGTCCAATAGCATTCTGGATCGGCCCTTCGTAATTCTTCTCTCTTTCGCTGGTTCCTTTTCGTTCATTTCGTTCAGCGTTCGGCCATCTGTTCGTTTTTCTCAATTGTTCGCTTACAACTAACACACCGATTTTTCCTTCATTTATGTCGCTGAACATGAAACCTAATTTTCAATTCCAAAGTATAATGGTAGCATTCAAACGGACAGCGAAGGATCCCAGATGAATTCATTGAAAAATGAGCAGGATCGAGGCAGGCATGCATATAATTATGGTCGGTGTAGAAGATGTGAGCATTTACATTTTTTACAACTCCTTCTAGTTTAAGATTACTTTCTCCAGATCTACACAGTTCCTAAAACTTTGCATGAAGCATCGCTGGATAAGTTAATTATGCGCCCGGTGTTCACAAGTATAGGCCTATTGTTCCTGCTGTATCTATAATAGAATCAAACAACATATAATTATATCGGATTGAAGTTAGGATATTCTCCTGGGATGAAGCACGGCCTCCTTAGCTATGCATGCATGCAAGAGTCTCATCTACGTATAGAGTCTGTCGTAAAGTCAGAACGGGAATTAGGTGCTGAAAATAATTGAACCATAACACTCTTCTTATGAGTTATTATGAGTTACATGCAATGCTTTCACAAATTCTTGCAAATTCTAATCTAGTCCAACCAATATAATCCAATCTAATCTGATCCGATTTAATCTAATCTTATCCAGAAACTACTATAGCACCTTTATCATATTTGACTTGTAATGTCTCTATAGTAGCTTGTAAGTTGTAAGACTTGTAAGAACTTGTAAGATTCACCCTTCTAAACAGTTTTATCACTATTTTTGTAAGTTGCTCGATGGTCGACTCTAAGCAAAACCGTATTTCCAAATCCCAATGCATTTAACAGAACCGGCAGAGATTCAAAAGGCCCCAGACACCAGGAAATGGGCTAGGAATGTCTCATGATCTTAGATTCACCATTGAAAATCACCTCTCCCATATAAATACTCTTAGAGTCATTTATGTATGCATTGTAAATTTTAAACCTAACAGGTCAATGACACCATGCACGAGGTCGTGTTCTCTCGCTCACTTTGACTCGTCTATGGATGTATTATATGTAAGACTCAGCTCTCTAAACAGTTTTATGACCATTCTTATGCCTGCCATAAGTTATACGTTACTGTAGGCGATATTCGTAGATACAGGCTTTGGGGTGCTATAGAAAGTAATGTTCAGTGCAAGAAATACTGGCTATTTTATATAGTGTATTTAGGATACGTTACCGCTTATATCTGGCCGACTATATATATATATACAATGTTGATTATCTGCGTGTAGGCCCTCTACACTATATGTACCTATATATGTACGTATTATATATATATATATATAATTATATATATATTATGTTAGAGGAACGCATTCCTATAATTACAATAAAAATGGATTTGTATGCACCTTGGTATTGCGTTTGTTGATGCGTGTAGCTTCACACTGTGCAGTGTGCGTAATAATGCATCGCACTGATGGAATGATGGGGGGGTGTTGGGCTCTATCTATCCCTGGCTATGATGGGGTTGGGCTGTATAGTGTATACCTCTCCCCGGCTGAGTTTCCGATTAGTTGGTTGCTTCTGTTGGTCGGTTCTAAGCCTTTCGCCACACCGTGTGCCTGCGTGCAAGACAGCGCGAATAATAAACACGAAGGAGATTTATTTCTGGCCTTAATCATTGCTTTCTCTTCCTGTATCTAGCTAGTGCTTCTTTCTCCCGTATGGAACATGTTGGAACCTGTTTACAGCCTCCATTGCTTCTCTGGCTCGTAGTTTCTTGAGCTGTCTGCACCTTTTCAGCTCTTATCAGAAGCTATGTTGCATCTTCATCTGTTCTGAGGTTACATAATTATAAGCATGCAGATAATATTACCAGGTCGATATATATTATATATACATACATATATATATTACATACATATATATATATACAGATGACCAAAAATTTTATTGCTTTTTTAGGTATCTTACAACATCACAAACAGATCATACATTGGCAAACAAAAAGCAAAGGGTGAGAAACCCTTAAGGGACCGGGGTCCCGCTGACAGGGTTACCCATGTACATGGGAAAAGGTAGCACCGGTTATGCATGAGAGCACCAAAATTTGAAGAGCTTAACTAGTTAACTAAATGAAAAAAACTACATCGCAAAAATAAACACATTGAGTGCCTGCACCGAGCACAGTATGTACACACAATAAGAGGCACACAAGGCAGGTAATATATAGGCCTATATATATTTACACACACACAGATGAAAACATTTGGCGTAATGGTGCATTACAGTCAGTAGCCTATACTGCAATATTATATTAAATATCAGGCCTAGGCCTATATTAATTAAAAACAAATAGGCCTATATCGTAATATAATTATATGACTTAATAATAATGGCAAGCGAATTTATTAATAGTCTTGTGTACAAACGAAATGACAGAAACTTAAAACTGGCCTATGGTCTTTGTGTCTCAAGTCTGCATGCTGCGTATACATAGGCTTATAGGCTTTGCTGTCGGCTCGTGGGCGCTTTGGCCTATTATGGTCTTTGTACTGTTCATTGTATAGCCTACACACACATTTGAATGTGACTCATAAAATACATAAAAGCATTCTGCTTATGCAGGATAGTTTTTGTATGCATGAGTTCTCAGGGGGGACTTCTGACTCCTGAGCATGTAGAAGGAGACAGGCAGGTGTCTTAGGCAGCTATTATTTTAGGCTGTGAAAAATTCAGTGAGACCAAGGGCCATGGCAAAGCCTCGGTCAGGACTGGAAAGAGGGCCAAATTCTACTGTGATCTAGGTACTGTATGACGAAATTTGTTGAGTCATCAAGACTGTTGAGTACTACTGAAGTTTACTTTTATCTCCAGAAAATTTCTGATGATCTTTTTAGCCATGCACCTATGAGCCTTTTTCTTCTATATGTCCATCTGTTGATAGCATTTGGGAGACTTTTCATATTCGCTTCGCCGGGTTTGCATGCCAAGGCTCACTCCTAGACTCCAATGTATTAGCCTTGGAACTTACCTTGTTCTCGCGTTTTCCCAACATCAGCAGGCTGACACATTTCAGCTCTAAGGCAGTCATGTAGTCCTATGGCTTATGGCATTCTCAGTCTGCATGTCAACATATATATGTGTGTAATTGTGTTCAGTTAGAACTATATATTATAATTTATTGAAGTGATGCCAGCACTGACACCGGATGGATCCGTTGCTTCAAACCTCTTTGCTTCACAAATCACAATAAAGTCGATGCATAGTTAGTCAGTGGCCCGTGAAGTGTTTAAAAGTTGTGTGAGCAAACCTCAGCCAAGTAGCCTACAGACCTACAGACCTAGGGTGAATAAAATTTAAATTATGTATTATATCCAATGACGTAGATAGGTATTTTTGGCGCCCGCGGCATTGCACAGCACTACTTTCTCCACCTAAAATAATTTTTATTTAACGTAAAACGGCAATTGAGAAAAATATCACGTGTTAGAGGTCTAAACGTTAATCTACATAATATGACATAATATTATGACACATTCCATAACACTTGTCGAGCCTTGATAGCTGCAAAGTATGAGAAGAATTTCTCTCAGAGAATCAGGCATTCTTTCCTATACAATCAAACCAGCATCTGACGCATTTCACCAGCTGCAGCCATAGAACGTTTCCTTCCTGGTCTCTATCTCCATCATCAACAGGAGCAGCAATTAAGCTTTAATTTAATCTGCCTGCTTAGGCGTTAAATCATCGCGAACGTGTTGATCAATATTTTCATAACTTAGACCTACTGTCGCATATTCATGAATTGTTATGCTTCTGGGATTAACTTATCAGATAATCACAATCTTCACGTCTCCTTACTGACTGATAAAAATGCCACATCGCAAGAGTCAATGTCTTAATAACACTAAATACATTATCTCCAGTCTGTACCTTATTGGTTACCTCGTTCGTTGCCCTAACTAACATTGGCACTAGCCTAGCTAATTCTCCTTTAATAACTAACTGTTAGAGCGGAGATAATATTTGCTCAGCCATTTAATAACTTCAGAGCTGAGACAATTTTTCCTACCTGTTACCTGTTACAAGTTGCGACCTGTCAGCTTGATGTTGAGAATAAATGAAATTGATTGATTGATTGATTGATTGATTGTCTTGGTCAGTGTTACCACTCTCCATTTTCTGAAATCCCAAGATCTTGCCAGAAAAATCACAAGATTGGCCAACGAGTGTACCAAAAAATCCGAAGTTACTGAAAAGGAAAAAGTTGTGATGAAATATGAAATGTGTTCTAACCATAACAATTATTCGCAAAAATGCCAAGCTAAGAACTGGCAAAGAAAAACCGGAGCATAGCATTGAATTAACAAATTACAATGTTTACACGTTACAATAATGACAATAAACGTCTTTCAGACAGAACCACTGAGCGAGCTTTTTATAATAATGATTCGCTGCCACTGTTGGAAAGTACGGTAAAAACTAGTCTGTAGACCGTACACAAATATCCCAAGATCGCTATACAAAATCCCCAGATTGATGGAAGCGGCCGAATTCAGCCTCGACCCCCAAAATCCTAAGATCTTGGGAAAAATCCCAAGGAGTGGTAGCACTTGTCTTGGTCATACAAAACTGCTGAGTAGGCTACAAGCTGTCATTAACTTCATTAAACTTACTACAGCTGTTGCTCTTATGTCTCACAGTCTCCTAAACTGAACCACGCCTTGTTTCGTTCGCTTTAGGGCCTACTTCTGATAAAGGTAAGCGATACGCACAAAGTGATGAACAAAAATACTAAAATTGGATATTATGCTTCCCAATATTTCACATCTTAATGACTCAGTGCCATTTCGTATATCTAAGCTTGCTGAAACTCTCCTTAGGACGACCGTAGCCTATAAGGGAAAGGTAAGCAAGGCGAACGAGTGCATAACTGGAACCTGTCCCTTTTGCCCTCAAACTTTAATGGGCGTTAATGTGGTTGGTGAAAGAACAAATTTCTTCTTCATTAGTCCCGAGAGTAGTGAAGTTTTGATCTGACACACCCGATATTTCATCCTGCAAGACTGAGAGAGTACGCCCAGGGGAGGGATGGAAATTGGAGAGAGCATGCATGTTGAGAAACGAGGAAGAGGATTATACTTTGACAGAGATCATACATAATACCCAGTGCGTGGGCTTTCAGAGTATTCAGAGAGACAGAGACATCGAGATGGAGATCGGAGAGAGACAGACAGACAGACGGATAGACAGACAGACATACATAGAGAAAGAGAAAGATAGAGTGTTGGTTCTGTTTGCTAAAGGCGCTCGTTGTATAATCACTTGAAATTTATGGCGCAAATGATATTTCTGATATTGTATATTCGTTTTAATTGAAAAACCTTGTTGACACACCGCAACAAGTTACACAGTGCACATAATAGCAAATAAAGAGAACAATAAAACTAATAATAGATAAAAAAAAAGTAAAACAAAGGATCACTAGTCAGTGATGGTTAAACTGCCGAAGGTCCCTGCAACAAGTAAGGGATCGTCCGCTGCCCGAGGAATAACAGTCCGATCGTATATGGATAGATGTTATTGTCGTTCGCCTGATGTTGGAGGCTGTGCAGACTTCTGGCAAAAGGCAGAAATTGTGGTTGATATAGTACTGCTCGGTAGTCGGGGTTTTACCACTCGGCACGGACGAAGTTAGTGACGATATCGACGCCAGACAGTTCGACAGTCCGAGGCATTCGATCATGGACGACGCCGGCCAGGTCCAAGGCGCTTCACTGGTAGCTGCTGTCTCATGTTGTTGAACGCACCCTTCTTCGGGCCGACGGGCAGCGATCAGTAGATGGTAGCAGTGACAGCAGTAGCGGTGATCGTGCTCCATGTTGGCTGTATCCTTGTTGAAGTGTCGTACTGTTCGCCTACTCACGCTTCAATGAACCGTGACGACTAACTTAGTCTCAACGTTCAGCCACTAAACTTTCGAAATTTATCGATTAAACTCCGTTATTTTTTGGCTTCATTAACAATTCCACGAGCAGACGAGCGTAATCCAATAAGTCGTCACAAGCACCTCGGCAACTGACTATGAAATCCCTAAGAACACACGCATAACATGTGTTTAAGAAAACACTGCGCGTATGGCAGCCTATTAGGCGCCCACCCCAACCTAGATAGTATTGATGTTTCCTAAAAAGTTGTGTGTGCATGATCCTGCCTCAGCGCCACAGAGCAAAAACTTGTATGGGCATCGGTGCCTTTGGTGTCATGGGTTCCGGGCCCCTATGGTTTGAAAACAAACAGGCATTCTAGCCATATATAGCCTATTCTTGCCAATAATAATAGTAGCTTTTTTTAATTAGCCTAATCGAACATGGTTGAAAGGAATACGCTATAGGCTAATACATTGACTAATCTCCATCAACATAAACACCAGAATAGGATGGCAATTTTATAATTTAAAACAGTTCACAGTGACAATATCAAAACCCTAACTACCCAATAGTGGCATAGATAGACTAGTATTATTTTTAAAATCTGATCTGATTCTTGTAGTCGATCGCAAGAGAAAACTACACTTCAAAGAGAACCTGAATTCCTATCGGCGATCACACTAAATTACTGGACAATTCCTCTGTCGTGATGAGTAGTTTTAAGTCTTCTGATAACCCCTATTATAGACTTGGATATCTTATTTTTAACTAAGTTAATGTGGGCATGCTATTTTAGGTGTTTACCCATGATTATACCTAGAAACTTGACTTGAGTTGCCCGCTTTATGGGGATGTTATTGATACTAATGGTCTTGCTAGGATCATCCTGGACCTTTCTTCTGGAGCTAGAGAAGATAATATAATTAGTCTGTTTAACATTGAGAGACAGAAGGTTAGCATGAAACCAATTGGTTAAGTACACTTCAAAGAGAACCTGAATTCCTATCGGCGATCATACTAAATTACTGGACAATTCCTCTGTCGTGATGATAGAGGAATTGTCCAGTAATTTAGTGTGATCGCCGATAGAAATTCAGGTTCTCTTTGAAGTAGTAGCCTATAACTTATTGCGTTGTGCACAAAGATAGTGAATAAACGAATATATATCATATCACACTGTCTTTCTTTCGTAGGTCGCGAATCTTTCTTGAGTGCATATAGCATGCAGAGAGTTATTCTTTCGACGTGGAGCAACAGATCGAATGAGAACTTGGCAACTTGCGTTGGCTGTCTTGCAAATACGGAACTAGCCTATAGCTAAAGCTTCCAAGGCCGTAGCCAGGATTTTGTTTGGGGGTGTTTACTCGTTCTTGAACAAGCCGACAAGCAACCAAGTCAACCGTCTATAAGGGGTTTGGAGGAGCGCTGTGAGCTCTCAAAGCACTGTAGAGCTGCATCATCTAACTTCACATGAGTGCTCTTAGTTCTTAAACCGTATATGTTAGTAAATGCAATAATTATTTATATTATTATTTAATTTGGGGGGGGTTTAAACACCCAAAACACCCCCCTAAATACGGCCTTGAAAGCTTCTAATTGCTATCGGGCATTCCTTGATTCAAATTATGGAGCAACAACAGTTTTGGACTCATCCTCTCGTTTCTCATCGCCTTCTTCTCAGTTCTCACCACATTCATCTTTGTCAATTTTGATTTTGATTTTGAATATTCTGATCTATTATTAGGCCTATATATGTTTAGCCTACAAAGTTAATTTTCGCTGATTTTCTTAAATGCAGTCTATATAGGCCTATATATAGGAGCAGCTGCAGCAACAGCAGTTTCAGCTCCATATAGGACTATCTATTTTGCTTAACGCTGCTCTGTAGATTTTCAACTTAAATCGTCGTATTTCTCATGAGCAGACGAAGAAAACACCTCAGCCTCTTAGTTTTATTAGGTCTACTCAAAGTGGCTCTCACGAACATCTGGTCTCAATACGTAAGTTTACGCGATTTTCACCAGGCACTCAGCTTAGCAAACTATAAATCAACGCTAGTTGCTGTAGGCCTACACATGCATGAAAGTATACTATACTTCATGCGTTTAAAGCTTAGAGTAACCGCAAATATCTAGATTTCAACGGCGTTTTGAAGACTTTTACTAGTGTTAACTTTGAGAGACGAGGGTGTACTGTCAATGGCAGTCCTGATTTGTAGCAACGCATTTACAAAGAGGCGTCGTTGCTTGAAAGTAAGCAGACAGTCTGAAGCATCCGAAAGCACCTCTCAACAACGATGTTTATATTCATGTCTGAAGCAAATAAATCTCGACATTTGTTATCTTGTTTATCGGTACTATGGTTTCATCAGAGGTGCAAGCAGCAGTGTGTAGGCCTACTTAGCCTAATGTGTGGTGGATTATGAGTACCCTAACAACAGTAAAAGCAGAAAACAGCACCTAACATAAAAACTGTTTCAGTTTCCTGGAAGGAATTGCCAACATACGATGCAACTACATTCGGTTCATATTGATTTTTAGGGTACATCCTGTGCACTCAGTACATTCCTTCATTCAGATCACGAAGCTGCGACTCCGCGTACGCCGTTTACATTATAAGCTTAATATATTATTGACTATAGTGTTTCAACCAATGCACCCACAGCGAAAGCCTTGTTTGTAATCAGCAGTGTACCAACCGTGCACTTTTCTCATGCTACTGGCTCCATTGCTTTCCAAGAATTATAAACATTCAGAGAGGAAAATGGCACTGCGATTTTCTCAGTGTTAATAAAAATAGCAAATAAACTGTTCGTATAGCTAGGTTGAACGACACTGCCAGCTAGGTGCTTCTTTTCGTTGTCTTAAGACCACTCTTTTCGCTCGGAGTCTTTCGCACTGGGAGCGCCTCTGATTGGTGTTCACTGTGAGGGGCGCTTTATAAATTTATAGATACAATACAATACTGCGTGATGATCAGCGTCGCCCTCCTCCTTTATCAAGGCTTGATACTGGCACTACCAGTGTGCGAGCAATGGCGGAGTTTATGGGCCTACAGCGTAGAAATTCGGAATAAGTTTTCTTTAGCTATCATTCACTTACTTTTTGTGCATCAACTGCAGGCAAATAGATGCCAAAAACGCATGTTGGAAAGAGCAGACAACACCGTAAGAGCCACACTAGAGCTAAGTTCGGGTTTGGGAGGGTAAAGCAGATAGATTATCTAGTATGCCTATAGGATGCAATAAAAATTATTGTCTGGGAAAGCGTGTGGGCTGAATGATTCTTTTTACACATACACATAAAGCTCATTTTTAAAACATGTGAGCAGTCAGAAGCTAGTTTCGTCGCTGTGAAGAGTGGCTTGTATAGGCTACTTTGCACAGTGCTTCGCTAATAAACTATCGGCTATAGGCACCAACTCTATCGGCATGTTAACACACACAAAGTTTACAGTAAAAGATGTTAAAATTTAGATGGGTAGCATGAGACTCAAATTTGATTTAACATACATAGATCAACATAACAAATAAAGGCCTGCAATGGATCCGTTACAGTAGACTTACGCATCCATATTATGTGTAGACTTATATGATTATACACTTTAGCGGTATCATTACAATACCACAAAAGTTTATACTCTGGCAGCAACCGAAACTTGTATTGTTGGCGCATAAGTGGTTGTAATGTAAATTATTGGACATTTATATCGCGTCGCTCAAAAAGGGCAAACCAAATCAGAGGTTCTCTCTGCGCTAGCCTATCTGCTTCTAAATTTAATTAGGAACGAAAACATTACACCAGTTAGCAAAACAGTGCACAGTAAACAAAAAGACTCACCATAATAATCACGGCTACATGTTTATAGCGCTGATCAAAGAGCAAAACAAATGAGCCTGTTAAATGTCATTACGAACGAAAGTTACGAAAATATTCCACCAGTTGGCAAAGCGAGTAGTGCATAGTAAGCTAGAAGAGTGACGCATACATGTGGAACCAACCAACGGATTCCCGTCGACAGTTGACAGATAAATGCCAGAGTATAAACTTTTGTGGCCTAAAATGTTCAGACTTCAGAGTCTCCGATCCAAGTTCCGTCGATAGGGTATACAGCGACGAAAGTCGTCGACGGCTGACAGCGCTCACATAAACGATGGCGCTGCCGACGAACAGTCCCTCACTGGTGGAAGATAACGCACGTCCGGCTAGGCATCGAGGTACAAGGAGTAGGCAGAAAAGGCATTCGTCGCGTGTCGGTCGGTAGATTGAAGCGCCTCCAGTGACTGACGATCGAGGTCACTTCAATGACTCGCGTCGATCGTCCTCCGCCGAGACGAAAGCAACCGGCAAGAGGCAGCGTACACGGTCCATTTGGTTCGGACTCAATCGTACATGTATGAGATGGATGGATCTGATGCAGTCAGGTAGACCAAGGCGACTAGCGAACAAAATACCTTATAATCGGTAATGAAACGTTTATAGGTGTTGTGGCATTGTGGTGGTTTCATTTGGACTTCAAGTCGACAACAATGATTGTGTTTCCTTTTGTATTCGACCTCTCCTAACTGCACAAAGTTCAACGACTTTGGACAAATGAAAACATCCGCTAACATGCACTTTATAAAGTTAATTTCAGATTCCAGCTTCACATATGACAGAAGGCATGTTTATATTTACAAGGATTAGTATTAAATACTGGATACAACAGTAACGCTCTTTGAGTATTTAAACATTTTACGCAGCTTTTGCAGAAGAAACCGTCGAATTATGTGTTCAAACGGAAGTTTACTTTTCAAGGCAGCAAATTCAGCTATTTCTTCTATATACGGAATATTACAGTCCATAAGGCATCTGAGTTTCATATATCTCGCAAGAAAATGTCTTCCAAGAAAATAGTGACATTTAATGGAGTAAGGACAAGTAATAGAATCAAGCAGCTGCAACTTCATACAGTAGATCAATCGGGCAAACCAGTGTGCAAACGTCGACTCGGTAGTTAATTCAAATCTTCCCATATCGTAATTCAGAGGCGATAAATAATAAACCAGTGTGTGAAATCCGAGTAGAGATTGTACGTCTCCATCAAAAAAAGAGTCAAACGGCGGTATCACCAAGACATTCCCCAACGCAAACTCCTTCAAATCGCTCCGTAGATCAGGCTTATGAAAAATTCGTTCGCACAATTGCAACACTTCATCGTATTGACGATACTTGTAGAGATACAAAGCACGATAGCAGTCACTTAAGATGTTGCACCGAATGCCAAAGTCTTTGAAAATCACACTATAGAATGATGTCATATTTTCTAAAGCATATTCCGTCAATGCATCAATTAGTTTTTCTGTGAGTTTAAAAGAATTCACACGTAAATTTGCACTTGCTGTCAATAAATCTATTCTACGATAAACGCACTGTCTGGCAGCTTTGAAACATGTAAGTATATTAGCTGACTTCATCGATATACGGGACTTTTGCCTTGCGTGAACCAGAAAAAATTTGTCTAAGCAAAATGACGGAGTTGGCAGGTTGGAATTCAGTTCCATTTGCTTATACATTCTTTCGGAGGATATTGCTGCCAAATAGTAAGCAAATACCTTTGGAGTAAGACGTAGATCGAGATAAATCTGCCTCTTAGTTAAGCACCTCTTTTGATTGAACTTATTGCATAGCAGACAAAATCCAACGATTCTGACAACATCGTCAATGAAGAATAAACAACCTGCATTCAGTGTTTCATATTCAACGTTGGTCGTTTGACCCATCAAGATAGCTGAGCAGAGGTCTCTTACTATTTGGTATTCTGATGATGCAAAATGGAGCGCAGCCAGATAGGCCAAAGCTGCAAGAGCAATGGTGTTTGATTTCCAATCGTCACAGTCAAGAGCCTTTCTAAGAAACTCTCTTGACACGAGACACAATAATTGAAACTCTGAACGGTTATTTAATCCAGTTAAATTTTCCATCAAATCCTGGGCTCGCAAGTATTGAATCTGACTTCTTTCTGCTGCGAAGGGTTCAGGAAATATATGGTACTGACACCGAACGTTTTTAGGTTCAAAGGAAATTCCTTTGACATATTCAGCAATTACATTGCTATCACATGCTATTTTTCCACACCCTAGACCATTTGCAATATTCAAACTATACACTGTGATATCACAGTATGTGAAACACCGAACATTCCCCGGTAAGGCTAGGTTTTTGAGACTAAAGTATGCCCGGATTTCTTTTAAACACGTATACATGAAATGGGAACTCGGTTGAGCTGTTATTTCAAATTTCATTGTGTTATGAGCATATTCATTAGAGACAACAGAGCCGCAACAAAACAAAAAATCTATGGATTTTGACTCCGGCATCCTTTTGAAATCAAAGAGAGGTAGTATGCAATCTGTGAAATGGAAAATGTTTGCTTTGTAATGTGTCCGAGTGAATAGCAGGATGTAATTTTCCTCGAACCAATTACAAAGAATGCCAGAATTTCGGAATTCATTCAGTTGTATTTCAGTCTTGTCAAGCATTTTGGAGCTAGATGGCTCGTGAAACAGGTTGGCTTCAGGAATAAAATAGTTCGGAAAGTACCTGCTCTTTAGCCATTCTGAAAGCTTTTGTAATAACTCACAGCAGATGGCAATGACAGAAGAGGAATTCCACCATTCAGGTGACATCTCTTCACAAGTCCATAGAATCATCGTCTTTAAATGATACGTACATAGAACCTCATCTTCCTTTGGACAATCCTTTTGTATCAGTTCTCTCTTTGCGAAGAATCTCAGCAGATGATATACAATCTGTTGAATTTGAGTCCAACTCTGAAGTAAAATTACCTCTGCGACGGAAAATGACAATCTCCACTGTGCTTCATCGTTTCTACAAGCACGATGCTGAACGTAAACAACATGACAACCACGCTGTACAACTTCGGAGATGGTATCATTCGTCGGCCATCCATGATCTCGACGTCGCTTTGGCCAATTTTGAACTTCTCTAGGCCACTGAGGGCACCACACGCCACGGACGGAATCATATGTCAAAGAACTTGAGCTATTATGAAACATTTTTGCTGGACCTTTAAAAGCTGTGGATGCCTCAAAACAATGTTTAGCAGTCTGGACTGGTTCATTTGCATTGGCTGCCATGTCAAACTTAACGTAGCGGTTTGGGAAAGCGGTATAGCTGAATTCAAATTTTTTGTATTTCCAGTTATAATTCATTTTCCCCAGTTCTCGAAGTGCAACAAAACCTGGATACCTCAAGTATGGCTCAATCTTGTAGCACGTAATAGTATCTGCTAGGCCACACACATCATTTGGCAAAACTGGAAAGTCTTCTACGAAAGCCAACATATTAGTGCTGTAGGATAATGCATCAATGTCTGAGATGCATGGATTAAGCGGTCGGATATAGAACTCCTCACAGCTGCCACAGAACATAACATATTGTGAGGATGCGATTGTTTCTTGTATGCGACCATAAGCACCAGAACACAACTTTGGAAGCAACTGGCATGTGCAAACAATGAATTCAGATGCAATTTCTTCCCTCCGTTTATCCGAATTTTCCATCATCCTATATTAAAATTTCAACACTTCTTGAATCACATCATATTCGTTGTTAATTCCATAAGCAACACCGTGATATCATCATCGCCATCAAAGTCATTATCTACGCGTGTCCATGTTACAAAGGCGTAATGTGTGACATTAACCAAACATTTAACTTTTACATTATGACGCTTCGCTTTTAGACGTTAGCCACGTTTAGCGAACTATACTTACGCTTGTTTAAGTTTGTTGTTGTTGTTGTTGTTAAAAGCAGCACATGGCTTACAATATGTCAATATTTAAAATTACTATGATGTAGAATAATACTAGAATTAAATTCCAGAAACCATGCTTCGCATTAGACTGGCTAAAAACGAGACTCGTTTTTGAGTGTCAAATTGTAGGCCTAATCGTAATCATAAATATCTTCAAATTACAAAATTCAATTAAAATAATCAGAGGCGCTCTCAGTGAGAGCCTGAATGATGGTTACGTTCATAAGTGCGAAAGCTGGTCAAATAACAACAATTATACTCAGATGACTAAAGGAGCCAGCCACCAGTGACGAGCTGTCGCACGCTGCAGTGCTCAACCAACGGATTCTCATCCAGAGTTCATAGTTGGCACTATACTTAGAGCTTCTGGATCAGGTATTTAAAATTGACTTAGACGAGAAAGGGATTCATTACCAAGATGCTTTACACTTATTAACATGTTTTAGAACTTTACTATTCATTATTATTACTAGGCCTATACATTATTATTACTTCTATGTATTATTTTGCATTCTATTTCGATGTCCCATTTTCGTTTGCTAATGGAGTAATAAAGGCTAGACTTACTTTACTTACTTTTATAAACGGCTTTGTTTTGTTGTTTGGATGACTGAGAACCATTGTATTTGAGAGAATCATTTAATCATATCTGCTCAGTGCCTGAAGCTATGCTCAAATGTCAAATTGTAAGTAATAGTTTTTATATTTCGAAACGGTCATATTATGAAACACATCGCTGAAGCTCAAGGGATTTCTTAAATTGTGCCTCGACGGCGAATCTCTAATTTTCAGTACAGAAATATTCTAGGTTAGATTAATTTTTTTCTGCATAGCCTAGTAGGTTATCATGCACAGGGGCGTCCATCCCCCTTACGCCTATGAAGCATTCCCCTCATGTCATCAGATTCCCCCCTCCCACGACGACCGCCCCAGGCGATTGAAAGAGAAAACTTCTATTATCAAAATTTGAATCACGATTTTACTGTTGAATTCCTTATTGCATTCTTTAACTTTTAGTTCACTAATCAAGCAACATTATGCATTATAAAATATGAAGGCTTGTACACAGACAGAGGCATACTGCCAGAGCGGTCAGACATTACTAACATAAGTACTAAAATTACAATAGTTGCTTCTTCAGAGCAGCAGAGTGCGTAGCCAAGTGATCAATAATTTCGTCCAGTAGTAATGATAGCGTACTATTAGAGTAGCGTCTCCTGCACTGGCTAATACTGTAAGAGGTGCAAACCAGTCACCAACCATGGTTGATCTCAGTCGATTTTTCACAATGCGGAATGCGGATGCGACTCATACCTCACTCAGCTGAGCAGCTGGTCACCACAAGGTAGACCAAGATTTTACCGTATCCAGTGTTGTATAGTAAACACCAATAAGATGTATGTGCTACTGAGGACCACAATTACTTTCATTTTCTCAGTTTTCTCGTCATAATGCCTGCGTGGTCTTCTTGCTCGATGAACCGGAAAGTTTACATCAACATTGTAGACCGTTGCAAATCGTTGTGCTTCTGTAACTAGACTGCCATGAATGTTCATTTACTCTGAGCAGTTTCAGGTTCTGACTGCAATGACGCATCAGCTGAGCAGCAACTGCCATGTCAGCAGAGGTTGATAGCAAGATTCTTGAAAGGGACCAGTAAACTACAACATTTTCTGTAAGGTAGGCCTATGCAAGCTTACAATCACCTCGAAGTCTAATCGCTTGAGTAGGTGCATGTACGATACTCCAAAATTATGAAATTGAAGACTAATCGTGAGCTCGGTCCGAGAACAGCTCAATGATTTTATTATTTTTTAAACAAAGAAAAGCACTTTTCAAATGAAAAACACATCGATTAATTTCTGAAACGAAAAAACTGAGCAGACGTTTAATGTAAAAAATTTCTTCCCCCTGAAAAGCCAATGAAGATCTCTGCTTCATTCCCCATAGGATGGACGCCCCTGATCATGCAGATACAAAGCGTAAACAAAATGAATGCATTGACACTACTGTATACGACTTGCCTGAAGCTATGCTGAACTGTCATATACGAAAGTCACTGAATGAATCAAGCAGTTAAACTTCACGCATCAAACTCGATGAAGCCCCGTATGTAACTGCAATTTTCCCAGTGCAACTTCCTGTATACGAGCTGATAAGTAGCTATACTAAAGCACGTAACTGATTCCTAATATAGGCCTACCAGGAAACTTAACTAAATTGGAATGCGTCACTAAATATGAAATTAAACATTGCTCTGAGGCAGGAAGAAGCAATTGCCACGTTTCAGTTTTATTTTAGCCGACTGGCTGCGATTGCAACTGGTTTAATAATTCTGTTTACTTTTGATTGGAAATCAGGGCTGCCAACTTTTGATTTCCCCAATCCGGGACGCCCGCATAGTCACTCGATATGCCATTGCTAACTTTACCCTGCCCACATCAATGTAGGCTATGCAACGATTGTTGCTTCAGCCTAATGCAGGATGGATCTACACTCTACTGAAAATAGTCGTTTATAGAGGATATCGTAATCGGATAGATTACTGCCAAACTAACTGGATACCCTCTTTTCTGTGGCCACTCTGTTAAACTTATTACCGGTACGGCCAGTGTCCCGTGACAGAGTCTCCCCTAAAAGTCTTCACCTGGCGGGCCTGTTTCAGAATAAAGTCACCCTCGGAGAATATATATTCTAAAACAATGTCTTCGGGGAAAGGATATTTCATCCCCTTGAAATAACCTCTCCGGGGAGACTTTATTTTAACGCGAGAGAGGGTATACAGTCACGTCATAAGTTATAGTCAACCAATCAACTTTATTCTAGATTCCTTGCTTAAGCAAATGCCTGAGTAATCTTTACCTCAAGGCTGTGCTGGCTTCATCAAAAGTCACAGAAAGCAAGCGATTTGAACTTTTTGGCGAAAACATATAAAAATAAAATGCAGAAATCGAAACTTACGTAATAACGCTTGCATTTGTTTTAGATGTTTACAATGATGTCTTTTTTCTGGCGCACTTGCTTTCTAAGTTCTAACTGGTAAAGTTTGCTAGGTTTTCAATGAATCGTGCCAGATGTGTCGCATTGCTTCGACATCATCAAAACATGCAATGATTTTGCACCAATTAAGAGCCCACTTGAAAGAAAATGCAGCAGCAAAAGGTCCACACCTATGTTATCCAAGATAGTCCATGTAAGACTGTTTTCTAGGAACCCTTTCGATGAAATTGGTGCCAAACCGAAAGATGTAGACCTCAGATCGAACTTAGACAAAACACTCTCACGATGGAATGTTGCATCTCGTCTACGCAAACAATTCGTAGTAGCGCACGAATTGGGAGGAGAGAGGCTTCATTACACTATATGTATATAGCTAATAAGCTGGCCTGATAAATCTGCCGTTAATAATACTGAACGACCAATTTTTCAGCACAATTCATTGGTAGGTCTAACTCTCAAAGAATCAGCGTGAAGATATATATAGCTAGTTAGCGCTATAGAGGTCTACTACCAGTACCCGTAACATAGGGCCGCTATCCGTACCTCACCGTATAGGCCTACTCAAAACTACTACGCGACCCGACGCGACCCGCAGGTATACCCGTATCCAGGAAGTAAGTAAGTAAGTAAGTATTTCCTTTATTGAGAAGCACTAGCAAACGCACAGCACTGTACATAGCAAGATTAATACATTCAAACAAATAAACAAAAATTTATATATACAACCATAGAATTGAATGAGAGGCTTTATTGTACAGAGGAAGAAGAGCTAGTCATAGGGGAAAATGAAGGGCTTAAATAGCCAGATCTAGGGAAAACATAGTTTATTTGTATAGCATCCGGACAAGGAAGCATTTCTGAGACAGGTTGTCAAACATGGGAAGCTCACGGTTATGGGACCGTGGTCGCAGGGAGTAGTGCGATTGCTTGATCGGCGGCAACAATTTATGCAATACATGACAAGGATTGTGCAGAATACAGGCAAAGAGTCTAGTATCCGCATTGCTGCAGAGAGTCTCAAATGAGGGAGAAGATGGAGGTAAGTACCCCTGGCGTACCAACCTTCGGATAATTCCCTCAAGGGCCTCCCGTTCCTGCACTCTCGCAAAGCCCCACCACACAGGCGAGCAATACAGCATCATACCAACCGTAGTGGCACGAACTACATCAAATAAACTGTCCCCCGAGAGCCCGTGCGACCTCAGGATCCGAAGTGCATAAAAGGACTGCCTTGCTTTTATGGTCAGACGTTTAATGTGACCATAGGCGTAGGGGAAATTTCAGTGATGGGGGGCAAGATTTTACTTTTGCCCGAACCAAAGATAAATTGAGAATAATCGGCGTCGAGCATTTATAGTCACTCACGTCTCTCTAGAACAGCAAAGAGTTTCTGTTCTTTCGCCTACCAAAAGTGTCAATAATGTTGTTCATCTGCAGTTGCAAAACTTCATTTGTAGCTGCACGCTCAATGTTTATAATAGCAATATTATTGAGTCTATCTTGCCCCATGGTGCTTCGCAGATAAGTTTTCATTCTTCGAAGTCCACTGAAGGATCGTTCGGCTGAACATGACGTCGCGGGAATTACCGCTAGTATGCAAGCCACCTTCCAGAACACAGGCAGAACACTATCCAGATCGAATCTCTTCATAGTTCTGACAAGATCTGCAGCAGATTCAACTTTTGTGAAATCCTGTTCAGTGGTGACAGACTTAGATTCCTCTACGAATTTCAGAAAAATTTTCTTCTCACTCTCAAGAAGATCGACGTCCATACTGTAATGCGCAGAAACAATCTTGTAGCTGTTTTTGTCTGGAGATATGTTTAGAACTACATCTCCCAAAGCGCAAAGTATGTCTTGATCATTTTTGTGAAATCGTGCATGCAATTCAGTGGTCACGATGTCCAGACTTTGGTAATACGCAGAAATACGATAGTAATCCTGCTCAGTGTGATTCTGTTGCTCGTCATAACCACTACCCGTTTCGCCTGCCAGTGCCTGGATGCGTTGAGGTGGCTTTCGTAGCCTTGGTTGTCGTGCCTCCTTAAACGAAAAGTGACTGTTTGCAATGCCATCTTTGCATTCGTGGCTGATAAGCTGAGTACGTTCCCACAACTGATTGAATGCTTCTTCATTTCGGCAATCAAGCAAAGTTTTTATTGTCATGTCGCCTGTTCTCCTTGCTGTGATGACATCCATGGTCTTCGACTGGAGATAGTTACTCAGGCTGCTAGTCATTGATAAAATAACCTTCAGCAAACCCAGTCCAAGTACAAAGTTGAAGTCACAAACTGCATTAATCAGTGCAGAGCTGCCTGAGTATGTTTTTCACATCTCGTTCATTTAAAAACAGCAGCAGGAAAGATATGATTCTGGGCAGTTGACCATCGACTGCTTTCACTGCTTCCCATCGGCATGACCATCTAGTTTTGCTCTGCGATTTCAGAGTAGTCATCAGCAATGAATCGTCATCAACTTTGATACCTTCAAACATGGCGTGGCGTTTCGGACTAGACTCGATGAAATTATAAAGACTCTGAACTGTACCAAGTGCATTTCGTAGTACTTCCACATGTGTCATTGTGTCTTGTAGGGCGAGATTGAGCAAATGCCCGTAACAATGAACATAAATCGCCAGGGGAGAAGTCGCCTTCATTAGAGTAGCCAATCCACGATGAATACCACTCATATTCGCGGCACCATCAAAGCACTCAGCTACAACTTCTTGCAGCATCAAATCATTTTCATGGAAAACGGTCTTCACCAATGTGTATAGTGACTCACCATCTGTGGAACTGGTGGCGTAGAATCCAAGAAATGATTCCTTCGTCATACCGTCTTACACATAGCGAACACAGACACTTACTTGCTCAATTCTGCTTATGTCAGAGGTTTCATCTAGTATGACGGAGATGGGGCCACTTGCTCTAACCTCTGATGTAATCCCCGCTCGGACAAGCTTGGCGACAATATCGAGCAACTCGTTTTGAATATCTGGAGAAGTCCACTGGGCATGAACCTTTGCCTGGCTCTTCAATTTATCGGCAAACCACGGGATGTCTCTGCTTCGCATATGCAAAAGTTCAAGGAAATTCCCCCGGTTGATATCAGAAACCTGGTCAAGTCCGCTTCTATCCTCTGTATGCCCCCTTTGAGCAACGTTCTGTTGAGCAGTGAAAATTATACACTCAATAATAACTCGCAGGTAGTCACGATTTTGCTTCACTTGCCGCTCATGTTCATCGTTCAGCTGCACAAGGACAGATGTTTGTCGTACTTTGTTCGCACGGTAACCCAGCCATTTTGTCATTGCCAGCTGATGGTGACTGCTTTTGGAGTGTTTAATGAGACGTTCTGGTTTCTTCCAGTTGTAAAATTTAAATCTATCATTGCTCATGAATACCTTACATGGGAAACAACTGCAGCAGCATTCACCAATGTCATAGCTTAGCAAAGGATGACTCTTGAACCAGTCAGGATTAAAATCCCTTGGAGTTGCTTCACGTCCGATTCTTTTCGGACAATATTCCTCGAGTATTGGTTGGTTTGGGTAAGGTTGATCATCCTTCATTACATCATCGCTAGAGGGTGTGTTGACGTTCTCATTCTCAGAGTCAGATTTATCATCATCTTCTTCGTCAGAACATAAACTTTCACTAGGATTGTCTTCACACAACTCGTTTGACACAACTGTCGCTACATCAGATATGTCCGATGCAGAGAGAGCAGACTGAGCTGTCTGAGCAGGTCTATCTGAAGAAGACTCTGCGGTATGCTTCGGTTGCATGAAAAAACTCAGCTGCTTTTGGGACTTCTCACGCACAGCGATGAACTTAACATTTTGTGCCTGGTGATTTTTACCATGCTGATCTGCGTAGTCTGAATCTAACTCTTTACCCCATTCACTACACGTAACACGCTGTCGATACCTTCGTTTCCGCGACGGTTCGGCCATTACGAAGTTAGCCTGTATAATATTTCTAACTTGTTGACTTAATCTAATAATTAGTTTCGTTTTTGAGTCACAAATTCGGAACTAAATAAAATTAATATCAAACATAAACTATCGGCGGCAGCATCAACTAGGTCACGCTATTTATAACTAATCTTTCTATTGGCTCCTCATAGCATTCCACGCGTAGCACTGTATCGTTTACGAATACGCAGTACGAAGCGGGAGGGGACGGCGGCGACTGAAGCATCGACAGCGTCAGGTCGGGCAGAGGTAGCTTCACCCAACGAGTCAACGGCCTCTTATATATAACGGGTTCACCTTCATCGGGACGGACATGAAGTTGCTGGATGCTATAAGTAAGTAAGTAAGTAAGTGACTATTTACTTAGTACATGAATGAATAAAGTTGTAAATGTTTTGCTGGTTTGCGAGCTACTATTCCGATTTGGGCAAGTTGGAGGTGGGAGATCAAGCTGTGTGTTACTGAGTGCTGAACTTCTAATAGTTTGTTTAGCATTTTCTCCGGCACCCACTCTTGCCCGAAAAACAGGAACGCCCGAAATTTGGGGGGGCAATTGCCCCCTCTGACCCCCCGTCTCCTACGCCTATGAATGTGACTGGAGAACCCAGGAGCGTAGCCAGACTTAAATTCAAGAGGAGGCAATTAACTTGGCAAAATTCTGGTTATTGGGGTCATTGGTCAATAAAAGTTCCAGTAACTTATATAAAGAAAGCAAGAGGAGGCAACTGCCTCCTCTTGCCTCCATGTAGCTACACCTATGCCCGTATCCATACCATACGTAACCATAGTCCCGTTACCATACCTATCCAAAAGGATTTTCAACTTAGTATGTAAGTCTTATAGTAGCAGTAATAATAATACAATAAATGGCTCGTGGTGATAATGATGATGATGATGAAGAAAACGACAATGATGACAGTAATAGCGATCGTCCTATGACGATCACGTGCAACTGCTAAACTAAGTCTCAGGCGAATCGTGGATTTTTAGCCGTGACCTATACATTGTCACATTGCGTAACTGTTGACTGTGTATTGCAGGGCTATATAAATTTTAGAAAAATCTGCAATCGTTCATTATGTTATGCATAGCAAAGTTTTGCGACAATGGGTAATAAAATATACCAAATCGTTTTAGATGCAGGAAGTAGCAGCGAAGTAGAATTAGAAGAACAACAATTCATTTCTCATATAGCCTATTACTAGTATTCGTAGTAGACTAAAGTCTGCATATGTCGTAACTGTAGTTGAAGGCGTAGTGCTGCTGCCTCTGTCTTTCCCTGGACTTTCTCAAACACTCTCAAGTATAAACGATGTCAACACTGGTATACTCGCAAACCCTATTCGGAAAGTCGACGGTACATTTCTTCTTCAAACTCGTCATTCAAATTACCCTGCCTACTAGGTTGCTATTGGATTTCGACTTGACTTAACATATTTGGTGCTTTGACCGAAAAGTACATCGGTTTGATGCTTAATTGGGCCTATGAGAAAAACACAAAAGAAATTATTATGGTAGATTTAGATTAGATCATGCTAAAGAAACAGAGAACATTAGACGCAGAGTAACTTGAGAGGGAGAGGGAGAGCGGGAGAGAGAGGAGAGGGAGAGAGAAGGAGAGAGAGAGAGACAGACAGACAGACAGAGACAGACAGAGACAGACAAACAGAGACAGACAGAGAGACAAACAGAGACAGACAAACAGAGAGGACAGCCACAGAGAATGAGGATGGCGTTTAAATTCGCTTTTCGGACTGAGCTCTTGGTACTATAGGCCTTCAGATGTTCCATATTCGCATGTATACCTAGCCTACTCTTTGATAAAGCAGCAAATACTTACAAAAACTAACTTCAATTAATTATAGAAATTTAGGCAATTATTGGCGAATAAACTTTTTGTGCATAATCTGAGATTTCCCTTGAATTATGTTTCATCAGTTATTTTTAATTAAATTTCTTCCAGCGAACGATGCAAGATGTTGAAGAACAGCAAGAACCATGAATGCCCGACCTATTTATTTCTCAAGTGAATTAGGTCAAGTCAAAATGTAGCGTCTAACGACAAAGTAGGTAATGTAACGACATACTAGTTTTTATAACGGCTCTGTCTATGAAACGGGATAATAGAGCCAATGTTGCAGCATTGCAGCCCAATAGTCATTACCCTCACAATGTTCACCGTCCATCGCAGTCGGTGTCCCAAGGTTACGACCATTTAGCATCTCTTTATTTCCAGCTTGATGTCATCGTGTCAAGGTCAAGTTCAAGGTAGACGCTCATAAGGTCAAAGACTCGTTGTCAAGGCCATTATCGCCGCACTTGACGCTGCCGCTGCAGACCCACGGCAGCGCCAACCGTAGACCTACACGAAATCCCCGCGAAGACGAGAACTGCATTTATATAGCGCCGACATCTACGATCATCGTCGTCTGTCGTTGAACCGGAAGTCGATCACTTGCAGACGGTCACCCAATCGGTCTGCGTGCACTTCTTGCAGATGACCTGGCAGCACCACTGGAACTGGCACTGGCACTGGTGCGTCGTCGTCAGCGACAGAGTGTTGTAGCCTCGGCCGCAGCACAGGGTCTCGCAGCTGTCCGGTTGGTCCGTCGACCGGTTGCAGTGGCGACCGACGGTCCCCGGAAGTCCAAGGGCCGCATCCGGTTCGCAGAAGTTCGGCGACTTCTCGAAGTAGACGAGATCGGATTTGCGGATTACGGTGTCTGTTTTCGGCTTCAAAACGACTTGGACGGAATTGTCTCCGTCGACCTGTATATAAACAAACACAGCTATTAAGCACTTCAGAAGCGAAGATTGATGACCCAAACGACCCATCTCACCCCACAGTTTCGCATGAAGCCGCTAAAGGAAGCCACAAAGATGCAGGCGAGTTCGCTAGATGGCGCTAGATGGCGGATTCAAACAGCATCCTGAATTATTGTAGGCCTACTGTTCGCTGACATCAGGATTAGCTGTTCAGCCATAGACTACCACCGTGTACCACCCCCTTATCCTTATGATACAGAGTTATAGACAGGTCCAGGGATGCCGATAGAAATTCCGGGCCCCTAGGCAGAGCAGTCACGGGCCCCCAACTATCCTTAGACTTTATGAGAAATTTTTTTAAACAAACTAAAATAATAATAGTGCGGGTACAACCCTTCAAAATTATATTTAAATATGCAACTATTGTAGTTAAGTGTCCGTAATATTATATTTTAAAAGGCATAAATCATAAACTTTCTATAACTGATTATAATATTTTTCATAAGTTGATTGCTGGGCCCAGCCCGGGCCCCTAAAAGTTGCCGGGCCCCTGGGTTTTTGCCCCCCCCCCTCTCGGCGGGCCTGGACAGGTCACCATAACCACTTTCTGCTGGAACTTGATTGGATTACCATAGACTTAGGATAGCATGTCGTGACTTGTCCGCATGATGTAACTTGTAGGTCTACTTTCGGATGAAATTGATCTCTATAAAATTGACAGTTGATGTTAAGTGTTAGCCTAACAGCTTTACGAGCGCTTCTGACGCTTTCTTCAAGATTATAAACTATTTGAAGAATGGCGAATTCATTGGCAGCCGGTGATGCAAAGTCTACATGTTCGAAGTATATAGTGCCCGATAAGACGAAATCCACGATATTCTTTCCAGTCCCGTCCTGAAGGTTATCAGGAGAAGCAATTAAGTGGAAATTCCAGTTTTAAGTTGTTACCAACAATGTGTGGCGGCTGCCATGCGGTGATGCTTGTAGTTGTTATATTAAGATAATCAAAAACAAGAAAATTCCACGCTGTTGACTTGACATTTGACAAGCATGACGGAAGATGACTCTGACGCAATATACCCACGAATAGACGAGACATTTGCAAGTATACAGCTTAAAATCCAATAAAAGTAGGACTGCCTAGACCTACACTTTCTTTCCCAACGAAATTTGACTGTGGTTGGATGTTTCGCCAGCAAGATCCCGCGCAGGGATTTCGCTTTGCTAACATGGACTACAAAGATTCCAGACGTGTTGGTCTGTTGGACTTTACCTGATCCAACGACAGCAAAATTTTACATCAACTGTCTATTTTGAAAATATGAGCGTTTTACTTGCACTATTAAAGGACTACTTACTTACTTACCTATAATGGCACATACCCGAATCTCATAAGCCTAGCTGGAAAACGGGGTTCAACTCCCAAGACCACATGTCAACACGTTTTGCAAGGTAAGGTATGGCTCATTTATCACACGATGCTATCAGAATTGAAAAATTGACGTTATCATTTTCTCATGGATCTGGATTCGAAACCAAAACACGAAGTGAAAAGCAGGCGCAATGCACACCGTGTTGTCTCTGTGATAACCGATTGTGTGATTGGAATTAGTTTTAGTCTACATTTCAGTCAGGCTTTGTGCGTTGTAGGGGACGGCGTTCGACCATCTAACCCGCCCACAAAGCCTCGTCAATGGTCACAGCTATTAAGCTGGACTCATAACTCTTTCGGTCGGGCTTGACATTGCTTCCAGTTTTGTAGCCAACATCATCTGTAAACAATTGACATTAAAATAAACCGAGCCGTAGCGAATGCTCGCATCGACAACTGTCTGTCTATACCCTCTTCTGTTTCTGCTTCACCTTCTGCCTCCGTCCCAGTGTACCTTCCTCTAGGCTATATATCTCTCCAATTTACTCCCCAAATATGCCTCCCTTCTTATCTACCTCCCTCCCTGTCTACCTCCCTTCCTCTCTGCCTCCCTCTGTGTCTACCTCCCTCCCTTACTTCGTCGAGACAGAGACATTGGTCACGGCGCCCAAATAGTTTCGTATTGTATGCTCAGGTCGCAACCTATTGTCGAGACTCGAGACTGTTCAATCTACACATGCATTTTGTAGCCTGTATACGTTGGTATACCCGCGTAAACGGCACGTCCTGCAAAGCACTGGCCTGAGGCCTCGTATCCAATGCCTTATGTTCGCCTATAGTGCCACCGGCTGAAGACAGCTGACAAATTATTGAATATTTAATCTATACTATAAGTCTAAGTCTGTTTACGTTGTCCTTCCGTTTGTTTGTTTGTATGTTTGTTTGTTTGTATGTTTGTTTGTTTGTCTGTAGTCTAAAGGCTCCGAAACGGAACGCTTTAGCGATTTAAAAAAATTTACAAAACATTATTACGCCACGTCTAGGTCAACGCGACTATTTTTCAGCTCGCAATTTTATTTAAACGCCGATATAGGGACATTTTAAATTTCCAACTGTTTCAACGAGGCTATCTTAATACCGGCCATAGTATGGCCATTTGTCCACGTCACGCGGGCTAAATATGCAATCTTACGTCACGCGGGCTTAATTTTCAAATCAGGCGCTTTCGTTAAAAGACGCGGGTCGCTCCGAAAAATTACAATCGCAATAACGGCCGAGATTCGTCTACTATTATATTTAGCCCGGGAAACAAATAATAGGGCTATATAAGGTAGCATTATAACATAATGCCTACGATACTAATAACATAATATAATAATGATAACATAATGCCTACGCATAGCAGTACTTCTGAATTTCTCGACATATATCTTATCTATTTATAAATGAAATTGCGGAGTTTTGCATACATATACTTACGAGAATCGCTTGGTTGTATTTGCGCTTGAGGATGCTGCCAACTTTACGGAAAGAAGGTGCCACCTTCCAGCATGTCTTAAGCTGACAGCTGCCAGACATTCCGTGACATTTGCAGTGATGACGAGAATTGGACTTCACGACCTTGATGAATAAAAACAGATTATGCATATCAAAGACTAATTCTTTATCTTAGGCTTTTAATAACGACCATCGTCTCATGTGTTATCATTCAACACACGAATAACGCCTCTCAAATATAATGTGAATAGAAGTGCTAAAGAAATGAGCAACTAGTTTATCATATCACATCATCCGACCTAATAGCAGAAGTATACGATCGGCGATTGCTGTCGTTGGTAGGCCTCGTTTATTAGCGTTCCAGACATTAGTTTTAATATTATTAGGGCTGGGCATTTAACGCGTAATTATCGCGATTGATGCGTTAATTAATTAACGCGATTAAATTGTTTTACGCAATAAACGCTATTGTCACTGCGCCCAATTATTTCTAGATATGCGCTAAAACAATTCTTGGTAAAACCGCTCAGTTTAAACCAAACTTTAAACTTTAAAGTAAAAACTTTAAAGTAAAAAGAATAGAGTGAAAGCATGTTTGCTTTATGTGTATTGACTGCAAGCACTTATATAGCGCATATTAAACGTAACTACTTAGAGTCGGAAGTGTAGTTGTACTTGTTATATATTGTAACATGCGTTAAAAATTAATCGCGTTATTAAAAATTTTAATCGTGCGATTAGGGCCTAATTTCGATTAAAATTTTTAATCGTTGCCTATACCCCTAGTTTTAATCTAATCTAAGGACACTTGTTGACATCTGTAGAGTTCTATTCATTATGCGCAGGACATTAATTGATGGACTATGAAACTGTGGTTGACAGTTACGGTCTGTTGGACAAGTCCTGTCAAAATCCAACAGATGAGGAAGAGCCGGAAGGCATGTTACAGAGAGTAAGCAGGTTGATACAGAAGATTCTTAATTGGGTTAGACTAGAATGCAATCAAAGATTCCACTGCAGAGAGAACACTGCTCGGCAGCGAATTCCAAACACTTTGACCAGCCAGCGAGGACACACGAAGACTCAACAATGTCTAGGTGCGAAGCTCATCGACACAGCCTTTAATGTGTCTAGTGATCGAGTACAATGCTTTAAGATGCAGACGACGCTGTAAAATGTGCTACCTAATACAAAACTGTCACCTAGATTTCATCTCTATTTAATCATGAATTTTCAGTTTCGATTTTATGATTGTTTAATTTTCTTCACTGTTTTCTTGATTTCTTCTATTTTTTTTATATTTCTCCTTAACTTTTGGCTGTAAGTTTTGTATGTTATTGTCAAAGCAGTAAATTCTAGCAGGCCTATTTTCTTTCAGGCATATTCACGTTCTATAGGTCGTTTGATTACTTGTCACGATTTTCTTACGTCTTATACATTTTATTGGAGGCTTCGTTAGTTACTTTTATTCATGTCCGAAGTCAAGTTCCACTGTCTTCCTAAGTCTTCCCTTGCAAGTCTTTAGTCGGTCATCGTGATTCACATTTCATTTTGTCATTTCAATTTGATTATTGTCGAATAATTTAACCACAACAAAAGGAAAATTATTGTCCGATCATTATTGTCGCTTCACCCTGCGAGTTTCACAATAGCAGGACCATATCTCGAAGGACTTTTGTTGATGGACGGACGTAACAATACCATAGCCTAACAACCCTTCAATGGTTCGTAGTTACACTGGACCATAAGAAGCCCTACTCTTCTTTTTTCATCCTCTCGTCGCGTGACTACAATAACCATGGTCGTAGTCTATTTATCATGAACCCCTAAGACTCTATAGAGCCATACAATTTCGCTCATCTCATTGTAGTTTTCTGCTACTAGGTCGGGACCACCTCAGAGTTGCCATGGAATAGGCGCTACATGACTATGCGATCACGATTATGAATAATGTAATTGTAATCGTAAACTTCCAATTTCCAAAGCGCTATATTATATATACTCTAAAGCTAAGCGCAGGGCACCAGGTTATTCATGAGCGCTACGTTGTAGCAGAGGAGGCTGTTCAGAATACGTGAATATGAGATCAAGTGCAGCTGTCGATGACTCTCTTGACTTAGACTGAGCACTTATATAATTATATAATTAATGGGCAACGATATAGAGACAGATTTACAATGACATAAGGCTTGAAGAATTCTCCAGATTCTGCTGTTGAATGGCGGATGCTGAAAATGACTAAGTGAGGCAATCAGTGACACCACAAGGAAGTATGCGCTATAGAACTAATTGGCGGTGTTTAGTTCGACATGAATGACTCTAATGTAATGTAAATGTAAATAGTAACTTATATAGCGTCACTCACAGTAGCGAACATTCAGTAGCGCTCCCAGTGCGAGTATACTCCTATTGAAGAAATAGGTCTTGAGGACAGAGAGAGAGATGTAAGAACATATCCAGAAAGAATGGAAACACGTAAAGAGGAGGGCGGGCATTACAGACTAAATCGTTTTAGAAAACCAATGATGACGATTACGACAATCGTCATGATAGTGACGCCGACTGCGATTACGAGGTTCCTTGACTTCCTTCGACTGGTGATGATGATGCATGACGAGAAGGCGAAGGAAGAGGAGATGGCGGATGATGACAACGACGACGATGGCATTGGTGCGAATAAGCTAATAGTGATGATGATGATGATGATGATGATGATGATGATGATGATGATGATGATGATGATGATGATGATGATGATGATGATGATGATGATGATGACAACGACGAAGAAAAGCCTGCGAACGAGAGACAAGAGTCGGGTTCTTTGTAATATTTCATCAATCGCATCGTTCGCCGGAGTGCGTCTGAACCGAAGGCGAGCGGCCATCCTCAAAGCCTTCTAGGAAAGCCGCATAATTCCTTACAAGTGACTCCGTCTCTCGTCGGCCGAGTAATTCTTCATCGGCCTCCCGTCTCTGGCGGTGTATAAGTGGGGCAACGCGGCCGCAGAGCCGTCCGTCAACCGCTCACCGTCTCCTGCCAGCAATCAGCCTCACCTGGCTTCCATAAGCGTCACCTGGAAGCGATTTCACCTGGACGAGTTAGCCGGCGCTTTGATGTCGGCCCGCCGGACGGAACCCGCCCCACGCAGCCGTGGCCGCCAATAGAGCGACTCTGCAGCGGCGGACGAAAGAGCATTGGAATCCGTTCGGCTTATCATGACGGATAAATATTGACACGCGCCTGAACTCCAGCCATTCCTATCATTTTATGCATAGCCCGACCAACAACAGTACTTAGACTGCAGACGGAAAAGAGTCTGAGACGTTGCGCATCCACGGCAAAGTACGTCTTCAGCCGCGCAAGATATACAGAGTGCATTATCTGCGCAGGAATCTACGCAAACAGAATATCCGTCTCAATGACAGATGTTGGCGAATTAAGCAGAGGATAATCACTGAGTTTGTTTAGGTTCATTTACTTATGTCTGATACACGCCGTATATATATAGGCCTATGCCGTAACGACGAACATTTGCTTCGTGTGGTAAATCCCCGTATAAGAATATATTAGAATTTGGCGCAATACAAATGTTATTTATACTAAGATAACTAAGACAACATGAACGACCTATAGGGATAGAATTTGGTCGATTGATGTCAGGTTATTAGAAAGTGACGAATTTCAATCAAACAGATATTGTTTATTCGACGCAACTGATCGTCTGGCAGCAGAACCTCGTTGAGATTGCAGTAGAGACTCAGACCAGTTCCAGTTGTGTAATCTCACCCTGCATTGGATCCGTATTGCATTTGGTAAACGAATCGAATGCCAAAACCTAACAATCAATGACCTCCATGAGGTTATGTCTTCATGAAATTGCGGCTCATCTGACCTCTCATCCTCTCCCATATTGAGGCAAAGTTTTGCCTAGATAGGTTATACTTGAGAAATTTTCGGCCTGTCTCATATATAGGGCCAGATTCTGTCCTCACTCTGCCTCTCTCTGTCTCTCTCTGTATCTCTCTGTCTCTGTATCTCGCTCTGTGAGCATGCCCATATTGAGCCTATATTAAACCCATGTTTCCATATGGGATCCTTATAGAGCCCATATGGGTATATCTAATACATGTAAATTCCGTCTCTCTGCAGAAAGCTGGCTCCCTTTTGTAGAATCTCATTCGAATTTTGTCTACAGGACCGCTTCCGCTGTATACCATAATACTTGACCTAATAGTTGGCCCGTCTGTTAAATGGTTTGCATAATAGACCTAAACAATTAACATATAACGTTAAAGGTTTTATGCTGCAATGTTTTAGAATTAAGCAGGAAAAATGATGTAATCGTTGTATGGATGTTTCCATAACCCAGGTCCATATAATATTCATCGTATTTTAGAGATGATTAAAGGTCGTTGTTTGAAGCCAAAACCCAAATGGGTTACGCACAGCGGCACAGACCCCAAGTTTCACACAGCAGACAATTGATACATTCCTATCTTTACTACGAATATTTCGACCAATATCAGCTGCAATGTTACATAATCGTGGTTTTCATCGTCTCGCCAATTAGATTTCCCTAATGAACCCCCAGAAGGGCATCGAAATCTCATCGCTCCTTGTGGCCGAGACCGCACCTAAAGAACTCTGCTTCCGTCTACCACTGCAGCCTCTGTCGTCGTGCGAGAGGAGGCGGCGGCCAACGAGGCGTTTGGTGGGCTTAACGAAAGCACGAAGCTCCGCCTCTGTGCAGACGATTGCAGTCCATGGGTCGGCTGCTCATCAACTGCAGCGACGGCGGCATTTGCCTTTGTTGCTTCCGCTGTTGTTGTTGTTGTTGGCGTCGTGGCCAATTTGCCAATTTTCATAATTTATACCGCACCCATATTTATAAAAAAGATTAGTCTGTAAGAGGGACCATGGCAAATGGAAAGAGCCAAGCCACACGCATACATCCAGAGAGACATAGAAACATACATTATGTTTTAAATTATCATCATCGTCATCATCATCATCATCATCATCATCGTCATCGTCATCATCGTCGTCGTCATCATCATCATCATCATCATCATCATCATCATCATCATCATCATCATCATCATCATCATCATCATCATCATCATCATCATCATCATCATCATCATTATCATCATCATCATATTACGAAAGTTTTTACGCGCGCACTCACGCAGAAGTGTGAATCTGAGGTTCAGTAGGCTAAATCGGTTGCCAGGAGAAGAGTAGTTGGACATCAATGTGCTTGATAGTCAATGAGAAACAGTGAATCACGAGGCACTTCTTGAAAGTAGAAAAACTGTTTGAATATCGGAGAAACATATAGACCCTCTAATAGGTTGTCGATTCCATTTCTCGAGGGCAGGGGGAAGGAATGCACGAAAGTCCATGACAGCTTTGCAGTGTCGGTTAAGCAAAAAGACCAAGACCAAAGATTGCAGGCTACGGGAAAGGATGCAAGGAAAGACTAGGCCTAGTGGTTGAAGGTTATAAGCAGAAGTGCTCATGTCATGTTAAGAATTTAATAGGTAATAGGTTAAAAGTTTATCTACAGTAAGCCAATGCAGCTGACCGAGTGGCGCTAAGGAATGTGTAGTATACGAGAAGATGCACAAGACATCACGCGAAACAACAGGAAATGTTGAATGCGTTGAAGCCCGTTGAGTTCAAGATCTTAGGTCTCTGCAAAAACGGAGTTGGCATAATCAAGGCAACAGCAGGCAAAATAACAGGATAAGGTCTGTTGTACGTCTCTGTCACTCTCTGGTAAGAGTGACCTGATGTTACGTAGTGCCATTATGTGACAGAAACCAGATTTAACTATGCAAACACAGCAGAGAGGCACTCCTCAAGTTTTACCTCACAAGACTGATCAGTGTTGACTGAGCAATGAAAAGATGAGCATCGTTGGCGCAGTTCTGTAACTGGACTCCAGTATCAATAGATTATAAAAAGTGCTGTTAATTATTGTAAATGCAAGAGCAATTTAAGTGGAGGAGCCTGCAAGGCAAGCTGATTGGATATGATTATAAGTGCACATGTGAAGGCATGCAAAAGCAAAGCTTCCACGTTACATTGTGGAGGTATACAGGAAGGAGGGACTACCAGAAAGCACGATCTGCGATTAGGAAGGGATGACACTGAAATAGGCTACGCAACTCCCTATGATTGTATGGAACATAACCTATACCAGACAGCCATAAATTAGCATAAGGATCCTATACATAAACTCAACGCGTCTTCTCATAGGCAACAAATGCAGCTCATCCCGCGTGTATATAGTTTGATATATGACCAACCTTTGGAATTCCACCAATTAGCTGAGCTGCCGCGTTTAAAACGAATTTAAGTTGATTAATCCGAAAAAGAAGTAGGTTCGCAGAAATGGTATTACCATATAGGCCTAGTCAATTCATATGAAAAATATGCCTCAGAGTATAGACGCATCTTTGGCACAGAGCGAGTGACGTATGTAGTGTTGATCTGACGCAGATGGTAAAAGCATAATGACATATTGCATGCCTTCACGCGATGAACGAAGGTGGTCCAGCGTCACACCTCGATTGGTCATCACAGAAGCACTGCAGTATAGGAGACACATGGAAAGCAGTTGGATATAGATAAACCCACATGTGGCAAACCAACCGATATTGGTAAAATTTATGGTATGATACATATCTATGTATGCAGATAATTGTGCTGTAAGTTAGCTGTGAAATGATAGCCACTATAGTATTATAGAGGCCTCAAGCACCTCAGGTAACGGTATACAGTAGACAAGGCAAGGCAAGGCAATGAACAAAAGGTCAGGTAAAGTAAAGCAAGGAAGGGGTAAATAGGTGTAAAGCCTACATGTATTGTACATGCACATGTGTACAGTCTAAGGTATGTACGATAGTTGCTCGTTATTTATGGGACTCTGCAGAATTAGGCTATACTTCTCAGAGGTTGTGGATCTGCCACAGGATTGAAGACTGTATCGGCTGATGTGTGCAAAAGCAGGGAAGAGGACAAATTCTCTTTGCTGGACCAGGTTTCGAACTCAGTGCCTTTGTAATGCAGCGATGTTGTATACAGCGTTTTCTGTTTCCCATATCGCACGTCGCTTTTGAAAGACTTCAAAAGGCACAAGCAAATGGTTGGTTGTATCAAAGCATGCAGGCGCCTCAATTTGCCCTGGCTGCAATTGCACAACTAGTAGGCATTTTAAAGGCGCTATATAAATAGCCAGATTTATATATATACATATATATAGTATTTATATATGCGTATACTTACAATGAGATAATGCGCATAACATTCGCAATACGCTGTTGAACAACAACATCTCGTATACGTATACGCCTACGACTAATGAACCTGCAGCTGAGCCATTCTGCGTTACATCGCCGTTTATACTTAGTATACAGATCGGTGTATATGAACCTGATTATGCACATATGATATGCATAGGCCTACATGGGTTGCATGTGGCCTGAGTCGGTTGCATCTCCTTATGAATGAGAAGTGAGCGGAGACGATGGATCTGACAGCAGCTATAACGGAGGTCGTTATTTATTTCGACAAGAAAGCAGAGTGCAATAACTCACGCCCAGTTTCTCAGTCCTAAACGAATGTCTGCACAGATGGACGATACATATACTGTATACGATATTCAGGCTATATAGATGCCTGCGTCTATAAAATAATTTACACTCTAATTTAAATCTCAGAAGCTTACTTTTAGCCGAAAGCATTCTAATTGCGCAGACACTTTAGCGTGAGCCGTTTTGCTTTTCCCAGAGTTTTGTTTATATTAATTTTCAGAGCTCTACGTGTTAGACAGTGTTGCTTTTTTTAGTGTTCTTAGCACTGCTTTCTTACCGATGCAGCAATTTTATAAAGTACTTCCTCCTCCTCGTCCTAGTCCTCGTCCTCGTCCTCCTCCTTCTCCTCTTCCTCCTCCACCTCCTCTTCTACTTCTCCTCTTTTCTTCTTCTTTTTCTTTATTTTTTCTTTTCTTCTTCTTGTTCTTGTTCTTGTTCTTGTTCTTGTTCTTGTTCTTGTTCTTGTTCTTGTTCTTGTTCTTGCATCTTGCTCTTGCTCTTGCTCTTGCTGTTGCTGTTGCTGTTGCTGTTGCTGTTGCTGTTGCTGTTGCTGCTTGCTGTTGCTGTTGCTGTTGTTGTTGTTGTTGTTGTTGTTGTTGTTGTTCTTCTTCTTCTTCTTCTTCTGCTTCTTCTTCTACCTCGCAGTCTTCTTCTTCTTCTTCCTCGCATTCTTCGCATTCTTCTTCGCATTCTTCTTCGCATTCTTCTTCTTCTTCGCATTCTTCTTCTTCTTCGCATTCTTCTTCGCATTCTTCTTCGCATTTTTCGTATTCTTCTTCTTCGCATCATTCTTCTTCGCATTATTCTTCGCATTCCTCTTCGCATTCTTCTTCTTCTTCGCATTCTTCTTCGCATTCTTCTTCTTCTTCTCATTCTTCGAATTCTTTTTCACATTCTTCTTCTTCGCATTCTGTCGGACTCTGTCCATCGCAGTCAACTAGGTCTATACCTTTGTCTCTTTACGACCAAATGGTTTTATTTTCACATAATCACACCATCGGAGATTACGCTGAAAGACTTCATTCAACGCTTATCGGTGTGTGCTGTCATGTACAATCGCACCTTGCATGGCCTCACAAAGTTAAGATGTCATTTGCTTGCATTTTTGCTAAGGTCGCGTCGTTAAACGCAAGTTCCTTAACCCAAAAGTATGGAATGTAGACAACCATTCATTTGGCGCATATATTCCTATATCTATAAGGACTATCACATGGAAATCACTTTAAATTGCTAAATACGGTTCTTCTAGGAATATAGTCAAAGTATAATAGGCTAGTACAGTAAATCATACTACATGCAGGCCTACAGTCAACGGTCTATAATTATTGTCATACTGAAATGCATGTTTAAAGTTAATATTTTCATACGTAGCAGCACCTTTTTTAGCGTTTTTCAAAAAAGCGTAGTAAGTTGCTTTCCGTTTCAACCGTTACTTGCATTTGGAATTTAAAAGAATAAGAATACAAAATTCGCTTCCCTTCGTATATATAGTCAGAGAATTGCTTGGGAATGTGTCATGGTGGTCAATTCGATAGCATATGATCCACCGATTGAAGGTTAAAGCATGCAGACAGAACTCCATGTGGCGACTTGTGGCAGGTTGTTTGCGCCCACGACAGACTATGTCGCCAAACAGTAGAATTGGTATCGACGCATTCCGGGAAGAAAATGACATGCTCTGCGAATAGGCTGACCCAAAATAAGAGTAGACAGTTGCAGGCTGAAATGCCGAAGAAAAGGCTTTGAACACATGTCACCCGTGTTGCACATTGAGAATTGGGATTCATATACTTTGCTTACTTTAACTGGTAGAGACGAGGGATTATAATCTACAGTTAAATGCTTTTAATTCTTTACCTATACAGTTGATAATTTACAATGACATACAGTCATAATGCTATACGCTAACGTCCTACATATGGAGTCATATAGACCACCTTTGAAAATTCGTGAATGGGGTTTGTCGGTTGGATCTCTTTCTGAAAGAGAAGCGAGCAGAGATGATGAACATGACGAGAGCTGTTGCGGAGGACATTATTTATTTCCGACAAGAGAGTATGCAGGCAACAGTGTCATAACTCACACCACTTTCAGAAATAAATTCCCAAGGTGTTTATATGTAACAGATGTGCAATAAATAAATAAATAAATATATGTATTGTGTAAGTCTACACCAAACACATTTTACACTGTAAACCTCAGTAAACAGCAGCAACTATTGGATGCTGCTAATTTAAATTCTGCCTTGGTCGACTTGATGAAACGGATCTATGCCTAACATTGGCTTATACAAATTAAACCTTGTCGTCCACATTGCACATCTGCCTCCTTTGCGTCGTGCCTATACGTCATTAGCAAGCTATCAGTTTCCATTATCCATTATCATATATAATTCCCTCATCCAGTATCGGCTCATCTTGACTTTCCTTACACAATCAATCTAAAATCTATAAAGCCACCGCCGAACAACGGCTTTCCACAAACGGGACAAATCACGCAGGAAATCCCGACTATAGAAGTCGTAACCAAACACTCAACGCTAAGTATTATTTAAACATCTAACAGTTCACAAAAGGACACAAGTCACACACACATGCAGGTCCACTACTCGTACAGACGTTTATATCCATAAATGTTAATATATATATATATATATATATATATATATATATATATATATATATGACCACCACTGCCTATATATGTATTTATGCATTGATATATGCTGCATATAATGTTTTCATGTCCGTATTTGGATTTCTATGTGGCCCGTTTACACAAACACAATTATTGGTTGTGAATGGGAGCAGGGGCAGAAATACAGAAACAAACAGATACACAGGCATATACATACCTAGACAGGGACATACAAGTGGCGAGACATAGGCAGATTGACATGGGAGAAGGAGGCGTGGAAAAGTGGAGAGACCGATATGAGCGTAATTCAGTTAAATTTAATAATAGGGGTCCATGATATAAGCCGGCGGCGGCGGTGGCATATAATCGCCCTCTAACTAAGAACAGATGGTTCGCTGAGAATGTCTGAGAATATTAAGGGAGGCGAGCGTCGTGCTTAATGACGAAATGGCCGCTAAGAACAAGCTCTCCGCTTCAGTCTACGACCGCGGCCCCATAGATCTTGGACTGCCCTCCCCAAACCAACCGCAGCGACACGGCCAATTATTCTCGAGCCTCGTCCCCGTCGCCTTCGCCGTGGCTGCCCTCCCTCCCTGCCTCCGCCGGAAAACCCGATCTGCGTCGGTGGCGTTCGTCTCGCTAGGTGGCCGCCGCCGCCTGCAGGACTAACATGGCGGCGCCCAGAGCGAGCGCCCGGCAGTCGCAACGCTATACGATATCTGTGGTAGAAGCGGCGTTCTGGTTTCAATTTTGTGATCCGTGCTGTGAAATTTAAGCGTTGAATTATACGGAAGAGACGGAGAAGGAGAAGGAGGAGGAGGAAGAGGAGAAGTAGGAGAAGGAGGAGAAGGAGGAGGAGAAAGAGGAGGAGGAGGACGAGAAGGAGGAGGAGGAGGAGGAGTAGGAGGAGTAGGAGGAGGAGGAGGAGGAGGAGGCGGGGTTGTTCTGGCGTTTAGTCGGACTCGCAACCGGAGCCACCTACGTGACTAAAGCCGATTGAAGATCTCGTCGTCTGACCTTCTGTAATGATGCCCTAAGGGCTAATCAGCCGAACCCCACTCGCACGCTCTCTAGAGGGGCCACAGCACTTTGCCAACGACGTTGAAGTGATTACCATCACGATGATGATGATGATGATGACAACGACGACGACGACGATACGACGAATGCGCTGCTGCTGCTGCTGCTACGAGCGACAGATGTGACGACTGATGCTGATAAATCATCCCCGGGAAGGGAACAGTTCTAAAGTTCGAAAAGTTTTAGCACCTATTGCTAACAGTGTTATCTGAGGTCACTGATATGGAATGCAAAAGAATGCGAATTTCTATTGGGCCAATGAACCAGATTTGTACGATTATGAAATTACAGGTCTACGTTAAGAGTAGACAAGTTAGACGGTTGAACGGAATTTCGATTAAAGTCACGAATAACTCCACATTACACCGTCAACCGTATTTTATCACATATTGTAATTTAATTGTCTATTATTTCACAATGTGTTACACTATGTCGTATAAATTATATGTTGTCTAATTTGAAGTTATATTATGTACTGTCATGTCCTTAAGCCGGTGATACACCTGTTACAGGTGTTAATGTCACTGATCGTTTTACTCCAGTCCCAATTCGCATTGTAATTAATTATCACAAGCAATTATGACGAATCGCACTTGCTGAAAAACTGGCGGTTCTAAATTACGCACCAGCAGACATAAAGAGTTCTAAAGATGGATGGATTTCCCTCGAACTTTTTTCTCGTGTCTATCACCATTGAGTGTGTTCATATATAAGCAAGCCGCCTTAAACTGACGCTGTAGAAGGTACTGGATTATATTTGCTTCGTATAATTATAACCATTGCCAAGAGTTGCAAATGAAACTGGTGAGCAGGTGGGCGTAAAGAGAAGTGACATAATGGCGGCCAAGAAGGAGAAAAGACTCAGTTTCCAATGTTCAATGACATCTTATGGCTGCGAGGATTGCTAACGCCGACCTTTCCTTACCCTACAGCCAATTAATGTTTAAAGCAATTTCACACGGATCAGAAAACGGGAGCTTAACTCCGTCCGTTCAAGAAGCAGAGACCATAATTATTGGCGTTACTATATGTACCCGTGTTGTACCGTCATACCGTGACGGTGGCTCAGGTCCCACCACTCCACTTTTAACAGTGGTGATCGTGATGACCGTCGGAGACTCGCACTATACATAGCATTTATTGCTTTGATCACATTTGTCCTTTTATCTTTTGTTTTAATCTCATCTATTGTTTAGATTTTCGACAATGGCACTGATCTGTGCAACGTGTCTATGTTACGCCGATTTGAAACTGGCGGTAGTATATGACACTGACACTAAAAGTAACTCAGGCACACGAAGCCTGAGCGCCGCATGGAGGAGGAGATGAAATACAAGAAACATAGAATTGAAGGTGTGACAGCGACGCTGGTGCCCTGGACCTTGCCATGCATCGGAAACGATTGACTCTGGTGCCCTACCTTTCGTCCGACGCGACTGTTGTGGATGTGCGACTGGAACGTCAGGTCCTTAGCCGACTTCCGTTTGTCGAGAAAGCGCCGAGTGAAGCGGTCGGCAAAGTCGAGGTTCGTCTCGCAGTTGGTCCACTTCCAGAGTCCACTGTCATGATCTACTTCCGGCTGACAACCGCAGCTCCGCAGGTTCCCCAGTGCGCATGCCCGCGAGATTTGAGCGACCATCCCAGCGGCCAGAATGGCATGCGTGAAAGACGATTCTCTGTAGCCTAAATAAGGACCACAGATTATATTATATTATTATTATTATTATTTTTACCCGAGGTATCAAGGATTTAAGTTTCCCTCAGTTGGCCTAAAAAGTCAAATCTTTTCAGTTTTAGACTGCTGGAGAAATTTATTCTGTAAACATTCATTATGTATTTTCTATTAATGACATTCATTATTATCTTTTCAAATTCATTTTCGTGCCATTGAGCTGCAGTTTGAAGCACAAACTTTTCATTGCCACTTATTATTATTATTATTATTATTATTATTATTATTTTTCATATTTTAGTTTTAGTTTCATTATTAGAACTATTATTATTATTATTATTTTATTAATAAATAACACTAAAGGACCCTCAGGTGGCCTAAAAAGTCCGGAGACTGCTGGATAATTAATTATTATTATTATTATTATTATTATTATTATTATTATTATTATTATTATTATTATTATTATTATTATTATAAAATAATAATTTAGAATTAGTTAGTTTTATGAGAACGTTACATTAGGCATGATAAACTTCTTATATTTTGACTGAAACTTAGTAGGCCTACTTAAAATGCAGGTTTGATACTTTAAATCAATACGTTAAATTGCAAGATTAGAACTTTAAATAAATCAGTTATTTAGATTGCAAATATTATCATTTTAAATTGCACACTGCGAGATTAGGCTTTATACAGAAGTTTATTTGTCTTTAAAACGTAAGATTAACTATGATTCGAGTTTGAATAGAAGCACCACTGAGTACAATGAAGAGCGCAAGTTCAGGTTCGATTAGACACGGAAAGACACTGACTGACCTTTTGATAAGATGGGCATATAGAAAAGGTTCTTGAGGTGATTTTCTGTGTAGGAGCAATTCCACCGGTGTCCTCTAAACTGCCACTGGCATTCCCGAATGGCCAGGTTTAGACTCAGGAGAGCGGAGCTGCTCACGTCTGGGTTGCGGCGGCAGAAAGCATACTGGGCGTGGGTGAGGCCAGGATACGTCTTACAGATGATACCCGCATCCAGGAGATTGTGCTCGGGGCGCTGGAAGTGTAGGATGTCATTGGACAACGATCTGAAACGCAAGTAAAAATGCTGAAATGAATTAGGTTTTCATTTTGGCGAGGGAAGTAATAAATGATCCGTGGGCATACGGGGAAAACAATTTATTCAGAAACAATAGCCCGTTAGGGTACGTCAATTGTGCCCCACCTTGAATTCAAACTCGACAGGTGTACGCGGCGGTTATGTTGCCCTTTTGAGTCGTCCGTTGGTTGTGGCAGATGATTTCATGATTTTCCTCAATGCGAACCCCAACCCCGTCCAGTGGCCTAAGACAATGGAGATCAGTTGCTCGTAAACTACTTAAGCTTAAGATTTGTACGATACTAGGCCTAAATATTTTTGCGAAAACGATAACATCAAACACGTGCTATTCTATTTTGCTTGGACTTGTAACTATTGTAGCACGACCATTTACCCATATCCATAAGGTAGAGATCATCGATGATACCTTAAGCATTATTACAGTGGCGCTATAAAAGTTCGTAGATTAGATAAGGTCCCTAAAAAGACTGCGTACATGCACATAGCCTGATACATGGACGCGCAAATTAATGTTAGTGGGACAAAGTCGTCTGGGGCTGCTGGCTGATACGTCGCTCGCAGGTTCTGTGAAGTGAAGTAAGTCTAACGCGGAGTGCTTCAAAAACACTCATCTCAGCCACAAATGCTTCCGCTAACTTAGCGGTTTTTTAAATCAATCAGTCGTTTATTGACTCAACAACAGCAGAAACAGAAACAGAAACCCTTCCGGAAGGAATCAAACTCAGCGCGAGTTTCTTCCTCTTTCGCTAAAAGTGTTCTGTGCATAGTAGGCCTATAAGCCCTAATAGTCGTAACGATATACATTATGACAACAACAGCACAAACACGTAATGAAAACTCTTGCGTGATCATTGTATTTACTTACTTACTCACCATTTCGTCATTGGCATAAACTTTTTCTGATCTACTTTAAGATGAAACTTGCTAGTTGCTACTATTACTAGCGACTTTGTTAGACCTTTCTTTAATAACTCATTCTCATAATTTAAAGCAGTTAAAGGACTGCCGCGATTTACTCGAGCACCGAATCTGCTTAACAGATTTCTCGAGCTGAGAATACTTGGCTAATCATATTCTTAAAAATATAATTATTTGCTCATACTATTTTAATTTTATATTTGAAATACTTTCTAAAACCACACTTACTTAGTCCAACTGTAGATTTAATTTACGCTATTGATTCCAGATTGAATACTGTTTCAGTCAACAGAAGCCAGAGGCATAGATGCTGACATAATAAACCTACCAAACCGCAGCTTTGACCGCTTAAAGTTTCTGAATAACTTAATCCTGCTGATTACAGTATACCGCATAAGGTAGCCACATTCAATTATGTAATACGAAGTACTAAGTATTGTTGTTGAAGTTGTTTTTGTTATCATTAAAGAGATATCGTTTGGATGCCGTGTTGTCCAGTCGTTTGGTTGTAATCGTCGTTTTTTAGGTCAAGTCGAACGTCCTTTAGCACTGGACCACGCCTTCAAGAACTGTCATCGATGGATTATTATATAAATCATGAGGCTACTCTACCTTATCACAAACTCCGCCACTGATTGCTCTCTGTCAGTACCAGTTCCAAGCCTGGATAAAGGAGGAGGGCGACGCTAATGATCTTTGTAATCACACAGTGTTGTTAAACTTAACCTACTACTACCTTATCATACGTTAGAGCGCACCTGGTCATTTATATAGCGCCTTATGATCTGCGTAAGTTGACAAATTGACATGATTTTATAATAGTCTATTATATAATTATAAAAGAGGGTTTAAATACCGGTAGTTAAGAAGACATGCAATCTGTATTAGAAACACTTTAAGTAAGCCTGGAATGCTTAATAGCCCACCCTTCCTAGCTTCTACAAATAGCCTACATAACTCTCGTTCAAACCATTCGAAAACTCTACAACTCTTACTCTGAACAATTTCTGCGAAATTTTCCTTTTGGTACCTTAAATAATATATCTGTAGAGTCGTCTTATTTGGTGCAAATTCCAAGAAGCTCTCCCAAGAAGCTGCCTCCCTTTCTAAAGATTCAGGTCTCCATTGCCCCTTCTTCTCTCCAATGTTTCTCTACTTGATATGTCATGTTTTCTCAAGCATGGATTCCATATATGATGGATGCAACTGTGACCTGAGTCAGATCAAAGATGAACTACTGCGTGACTCACCTGACTAGTGATTTGTCCAACATGGGTATAGTGTATCTATGTCTCTGCTGACTATTGTCCTCATGATCGGCCTAAAACCTAACTTTGATTTAGACTTTTTTATGTTTTCGCATATTGCCTTGAAGGTTTGCACTTCTATGCACAATCACTCCGTCTGTTTCTTCCTCTTTCGTTTTCAATACCTTATCCTCATTTCCTATGAAAATTCTTTGTTTCTCTTCCTCATTTGCGTTACTGGGCACTTTCCAAACTAAAAAGTATCTGCCATTGCCAATCCTGTTACCATTGGAACATTTTCATCATTAGCCACTGATCTGTATCATCTGCAAACTCAGAAAATCTAGATAAAAATCCCATCATCTATGTCGTTAATAAAAATTATGTGCAACAGAGGTCCAGGCACTGATCCCTGTGTTACTCCACTTAGCACTGTTGTCCAGGTACAATATCTGTATCCTATTTTGTAAAACCTATTTCTGTCCTGCTTTACATTTCTCAATTACTTCTTCATAAAGCTTTTTATTGCTTTCTATTTGTTTTATTGCAGAATTTCCTTTTATTCACATACATGGTTCTTAACTTATTAAGTCTTGCAGCGTCCTCATTGATCGAGTCCAACCATTATTTTTCTTTAACACCAGAAAAAGTGTTCATGCTATTTTCCTTACTCTGATTTTGAACCACTTGTGTGGGCCTAATCCCACGCCTCCTAATTATTTTTTTACTTTTCTTCTGCAATGAATTAAAGCCGATAAATTTATTTAAACAAAATTTTACTCGTTGAGGAACACATTTCTGATTTCCGTGCATTTGTTACCGTTTTCTAAGGAAAGCGGTAAAACTGACTTTTACTTATTACATTTAACAGAAAACTTGTTGAGCTGCTGAGTAAAGTTTCTGACTTGCATTTTTGTCATCGGTTTCTTAAGAAAACTTGTCAGACTGTTGCGTAAAAGATTTCTGACTTTTATTTTGTAGCTGTTCTTCGCCGGAACACTTGTCAATTAAGGCAGATGTTTCTCATAGTAAGGCTGTCGACCGAAATTGTTTTCAATCTTTGTCAACCGAACGAAACGAAACGAGGCGAATCGGAAAACGGTGGAGCAGAGGAGAGGGGCTTCCGACGCCTCACCCATCGCTTCTGATGGAGTGGGGATGTTTGGGGAGGAGGTGTATGGGTGGAAGAGGGAAGGGTAGCCATCTAGGAGGTAGACTGAAGTCAAACGAATTTAAAAGCCTTGCTGAAATTCAACAAGGCCCCGGTCAAAGGTCAGCCGCTTTGTAGGCGGCTCTGATTATAAGTGACATCGACAAAGGTGTTTGTCTGCAATATGAATCTATGAATCTGGCGCTATAGAAGTGAACCGCGTCAGCATTTCCATTGAAATTAGATGGGACCCATACGTGCTCTGTACGGTCCAATATGGGAATATGGTCCTATATGGGCTCTATGTAGGCATGCTTGCAGGGAAAGGTTAGATTAGGATCATATGAGAAATAATCGGAATATTATTATTATTATTATTATTATTATTATTATTATTATTATTATTATTATTATTATTATTATTATTATTATTATTATTATTATTATTATCATTTATTAAACTGTCATTTATAAAGAATAGGAATCTTGCACAGAAGCGCGTAAAAAAATAAAGAAAACTATGTATACGCTATAGTCTCATGATGTTAAATGTCATTTTGTACAGTGCATTTGTCAGATAGTTAACATTGCTCACAAGATGAATCACCACTAGATTATATAACCTTAGATTTTAAGATAATATTTATAACAGAGATTAGTAGACTAATGGCTACAATATATTAGGTCTCGGGTCATTCTGTATTGCATTTTTGGTAATATTTAAGTAGCGCACATCGCATTAAATCAGAGACTCGGAGTCCGATGTGCTTCCGATATTAGCTAAAGCTGCGGCGACTGATTTGAGCTTTGACTTGCGACATAACAGATTGAATTAGTTACGCTATTACTACTTCAAATAACACCAACCAACCTAAGAAGAGTGACTGGTTTTGAACTCATAGGTGGCGCGCAACAATATGTTGGGAATTAAAATATTACGACTCCCCGGTGGGGCGCGGCAGGTAAGAGGATCCTCGTTAATGGCTACCTCAAAATTACTAAAGGCTGCTTAAAAGCTAATCGCTGAGGGTCCCAAAACGAAACAAGGCGTATCGGCCGATATAAGGAAGAGAGATAAATGCCGTCTGTGAAGTGGGCGCCCATGGGCTGACCAGACTGGGGTGACCAGACTGGTAAGAAAATGTTGTTCGGATGTACATGTAGTGTTAATGTTGCTGTGAAAGTAATGTAGTGCAGTGTAATATAATGTAATTATGTTAGGACAATGTAATGATTAGGCCTATCATTATTATATGTGGCATTATTTTGAACCTCGGTCTATCGCCAGAAAACAGCTGATAGGTATCGATCAACTATAATATTCAGGCAGAACAGACCTTTGAACGGCTTCAGTGTCACACACATAGACATGGTTACGTTTAGACTTGTGTATAAATTGAGTGACTATGTAATTTTTAGACTGATTTAAGAACATTTCATGTTTCTGTAGATAGACAATATGTCACGACGACGTTTAGTCTATGGCTTCAATCCAACAGCAGTGAATATCACCTTTCTCTGCAGCTTTTCGAAGGTTCCGTTGTTGTGAAAGCTTGAAGTTATTAAAAAGATGAGATCTTTTAAATCCTTACGTTCTGATAGAGTCATAGCGTGAAAGATTGACGATGATACTACACTTAATTCAGATTCGAAGCGTTTAGGCCGATGTCTAACAGGTAGACTGTCTACGTGAAAATAGGCTCAGGTAGGCTGATGCACTTGTTCTCACGCTCCTCATGTAGGAAAAGTTGAAAAGCATGATATATTGAGGTCGAACGATCTTTCACAAACTCGAGCGCATCGATGATCGATTGTAGATAGACAATATCATGAGGGCTTATTGACCTAGGCCTAGTATACTGTTCCTCACTGCACTTCTGAACATTGGAGGAGGCAATATCAAATACAGTTGTACTGTAATGTTAATCATTTGTATTCTAATGTTAATAGACGTATCCAATTTTTATGCTGACATTTTCTGCCATTATAATGATCTTGGGTTTCAATGGATTTCTTTAGTTAAGGCCTATGCTATATTTAATAAAAAAAAATTAATGGGTTCTCTGTCAATTCACTCACTGAAGACTACATATTCTATCATCTACCACATTCATAAATCAGATTTAGTTATGTTAGGGCCTATCTATATATCATAACTCATGAGAATGGATCGAAACTCAAAAAGGACCTTTCGTCAACAAGTGGAGTTTGGTTAAACAAAACTGTAATTTAAATAGAACTTTGACAGCGACTGAGCATTTCCTTAAATACGCAAAACACGAAACTGAGTTCTCAGAAACTTCTGCTTAGCTGAAAAAATATTTGAAAAGTTTTCTGCTGCTATGTGAAGATGATGCTCATTTAACATGATTAGCAATATCGTTTTATTGCGTCTTTTGCCCCGTGGACGAAGTTGAATTATCTGAAGGAAGCATTCTTTTTCGTTTTGCTGTTCTTAGCGCTTCTTTTGAATAATCGCATAGAGGATAAATTTGCACAATTGATCGCATCAAAACTTCATTTCCCTTTCTTATTTCTAGCTGTGTTAGTTTCATTCTAAACAGTTTGTCAGCATTGCTGTTACTACTTAATGCATTATTCATATAAGGCAGGCTATATATATCCAATTGCTTGTTCAATGAGCATCGACACAGCAGAAAACTTTCTAATTGCTTATACATTCGTTTCAGTAAATAATGCAGATACAAACATCTCAACCCCGTTTCACGAGTTTTTGAACTCCTTGCACATGGAACTTCTTTTAGGAACGATTTTGATGTGTGTCATTTGATGTCATCTATATCGATGCCATTGAATTAGTTATGCGGAAACAATGTAATATTTTTAGAACAATATTATGTCATAATTATCGCAAGTAGAAGGCTGGTTCTAGGTTGTCAATTTTCAGCGCAAGTACTACGAGTTACATAACTGTATACGCCTAAGATTTATATGTTTCTAAAAAACGTTAACTCTGTTGGCCTCCAGATTTTATAGATTTTATTTGATCAAAAATTATAACTGCGCAGAATTCGATACTTACATCGTTTTCTGGAATAGGCTGTAACTGAGGAGAAGATGGAGAAATCCTTTCAAGTGGCTAATCCAGTTTTCGTTCATCGTGCTCGTATACTAACTTAGACCGCATTCGCTTGATAGACTGTTGGTCATGTCTCCACTTCTCACCACGAACGGTTGACCCCTCTCTTATCCCTGTTCGCAGAAGTTGCAAAGGAAGCAGAATCAACAGCAGGACCACAACAAGACATCGATTTGATGAGCTCGCAGATCCTTGGCAGCAACACTCTTATACTACGGTAGGACTCGGGGCAGGTGTTGCGCTATACAACGGTATTCCGACTGAGTTTCCAAGAGATTCGCTTCACCTGCCCTGGCGTGGCGGCAGCACCACCGCGGCTTCAGACGCTGGCAATGGACACGCCTACGCACAGGGCAACATTTCCTCGTGGGAGGCATGAGCCGTCATTATGAGGAAAAGTCCGTAATTCTCCATTCCACAAGAGGCGAACTGCGTCAAACAAACTTTTCCATAATATCCCACAAAAACTCCGTTGAACTGAATTCATCCATCCGACGCTCTGTCGCCCATCTCAGACATACATAGGCCCTACATGTATACGTTAATATAATGAATCTAATTGGATAGATAAGACACACTGTTCTACACCTACTCAGCCATCAGTTCCTCTCGAATGGTGACTAATGTATGCATATACACATGTATAAACTGCGACGGTAAATGCGTTGGAGGCTGTCTTTCTGTCTATACGCGGACGCTGCTTCTTAAAGCACACTTGGAGAGCATAGCATTTTGGTCTATATGACAAAAGCCTGAAAATGATTAGCATAAATTTAGACCGAAGAGTAGCTTGGTTTATGTGCATCGTATATCGAATTACTTTGCGTTGCCGTTAGCTATTTCGCCTTCCCCATTACATACAACCTATGATACATGCCTAGAGCTTCACAAACTGAATTAACTCAACCTGGCTTCTATTCTACATGTAATATGCACATATATATAGATGCACATAATTATATGTAAATATATAGGTTCATATACATAACGTATATACAAATTCATATATACATATATGAGAACATATAGGCCTATACAGAGAATTGTATGCATAGCATACTCGCATGTAAACAGACCGGTTTGAATCATCTTTCTATCTCTTTTGGTCAATTGTTCAACAGTTACGTGTGTCTGTCTGGTTGTCCGTTTATGTGTCAGTCTGATCGTCTAAAACTATTCAACACGTGTACGTTTGAAAATAAAGGTAGACCTCGTATAGGTTATACTGGCCATTTTTCTAAAACTGTCTGTTGACGCTATCTGCAATCTGGCCATCTGCCTTCGATCGATGGATCGTCCTTCGTGCGCCCTTCCTTCCATTCATCAATCGATGGGATCCTCTCTCTACCACATGTCTCCATCCATCCATCCATCTATCCATCCATCCATCCATCCATCCATCTATCTATCCATCCATCCATCCATCCATCCATTCATCTTCCATCCATCCATCCGTCCATCTAGCTATCCATCCATCTATCCATCCATCAATCCATCCATCCATCCATCCATCCATCCATCCATCCATCCATCCATCCATCCATCCATCCATCCATCCATCCATCCATCCATCCATCCATCCATCCATCCATCATCCATCCATCTGCGTCCATCCATCCATCCATCCATCCATCCATCCATCCATCCATCCATCTCCCATCCATCTAAATCCATCCATCCGACCATCTGTCCATCCATCCATCCAGACATCCATCCATCCATCCATCCATCCGTCCATCCATCCATCCATCCATCCATCCATCCATCCATCCATCCTATCCATCCATCCATCCATCCATCCATCCATCCATCCATCCATCCATCCATCCATTCATCACATAAATCCATCCATCCACTCGTAGGTCAGTTTGTTCATCCATTCATCCATTCATTCATTCATCTATTCATTCACCCATTCACCCTTTAATCTATTCATTCATCTATTCATCCACACAAACATCCATGGAAACATCCATTCATTTAATATTAGATATATATAAATTCAGTTATATGTCCTTGACATTAAAACGCACAGTCTTTGCATATGCATATTTGATCCCTTCATCGATTATATAATTATTCTTTCAATGGAGTACAAGCTCAGAGACTAGGCCAACCAGGTCGAGCCCTCTCAGATCGGGGTCAAGGATACTTTCCACGTTAGTCTTATTCCACTAAAGAGCTGTTGTTTTACCATCTCGAGATCTTTCACTGTAATTATTGATTTTATCATTAACTCTAAGAACTAGATATTCCAAATAGTCAGCCCAGCGCTTCCCAAACTTTTCAGTGTCACGTACCGACAGGTTTTAACTTTTCATGTCACGGACCGGCAGGAATTATTCCACTGCAGGAGGTGCCAAATTTATTAATTATTTCTCTCTTTCGTTTTCGATCGCCTAAATTCTTCAAATATATATTAAAATTGATTTAAATGCATGTTTAGCCAATTCTGTGAATCTATTTCCCTTTAAATGCTAGCCTAATAAGTGTTTTTTGTTATGACTTTAAAAATATAATAGCCATTTCTTTATTCCGAGACAATAATTTATGACCAGATTCTTTACTCACTTTGGGACCGGAAACTGAGGACTCGCGGACCGACACCGGTCCACGGATCACCACTTTGGGAAGCACTGGTCCAACCCTCTAAGTTTGTTTTATATCATATGCGTTAATTCATTTATCATCGATGTTCACCCAGTGTGCGAATATAATTATGATCGCAGTCACATACTGGTATCAGAGAAGTTGAAGCTCTTTAGAAATGCGAACAACACTCAACACAGTATAGCTGAAGAGCCAGATTTAGCTCATTCAGTGGCCTGTTGACCCTTTCTGGAATGCATTTCCAGAATCTGTCCACTCTTCTGAGCCCTTATTGTCTCTCAGACCTCAACTTAAAGCTTACCTTTCGACGGGTTAATCCAGAGGCAATGCGGTAAAAAAAAAGCCTTTGCCCTGATCGTTGCCCTGCCACAAGACCGCCAGAAGCTTTGCTTTTTTAATTTCGCTCAGGACGCCACCTAAACAAGCGTCTATTCATTAGATGGCAACTCTGAGGTTTGCTAGAGTATTCGGCTGAAGTGCAGACACGATTGTAACATTTCAACGGCTCTGGAAAACCGTTCCTCGCTGGATTTCTGACACTTCAAGGGCAGTTCAAGGGCTCTACCAGGGGCGTAGCCAGGAAAAAATTCGGAGAGGGTTTTAAGATTGGGGGCGGGGTTCCATCGGAGAGGTTCGCAAAAATTAAGTTTTTTTGGGTATTTCGCATGTAAAAGCAAAACAAATTTGCGGAGGTTGGGTGGGGGGGTGTTTGAACCCGTAAACCCACCCCTAAATACGCCCATGGTCTCTACAACACAGTGACTGTCTCAAGGGAAGCTCGAACGCGTATTCTTCACGTCACAAAAAGCCGTGTGCTTGAACCGATAGGCTACCATGACCTCTGATGACGGTCAATAATTGGTGGGAACGAGTATGCCAGGGCGTAACCTTGGAAACAGATTAGGCTATAGTTAGATATGAAAAGGTCAGCGTCCTTCAACACGGTCACCAATCATGCCACCTATGGTGCTAGAGAAGACTGAATTGGCTAGACTGTTATATATAGTTTAGATCTGACGGGTGCACGATGCCACCCAAGGTGAACTGGAAGAATTGGAGTGCACGACTCCCACTGGAAGACACGGTTCATTTCGAGTCGAAATTCCTGGAATCCTTCTCCAGAGGAAGCTCTGTTGATATATGCTCAGCATTCACATCTCATCAGATGCCGTTAGAAGTTGGGTAAACCGCAAGACAGGTGTCTGCAGACTGGTCCATCACCATTTCCTGCGACCGGGTTCAATCTCCGTGCAACTTGGGAAACTTGTCGAGTTACGTGACCTAAGAGCTCGTTTTCATTCTGAAGATTCTGTTTCGAATCGAAATTTTTATATTCGAATTTTAATAGCGTCGTTATAGCAATACGCAATGCAGTGATCGCTTCTACGTAATGCCAAATTCCGAAAACACAAAAGGCATTGGTACAGATCCTACAGCACAGTGGAATCCGAACACATAGAATATATATAGAGACTTTGCATGCTGCATTAAAAAAGTTTAAAGGATAGAGCAATAACTATTTTGTTGCTCAGCCTACCTATACTCGTCCCTGAACTCTTGGATCCCAAATGGATCTCCTTAACTGATTTGCTATAGTTAGAGACGTTATCATTTATTCGTTTATTGTAATTCAAACCTCACCCAACCTCACAGTTGCTGAAAGATTACAAACTAGAATGAAACATAAAAAAAATTGAGTAAATAGAGTTGGCTTATGGCGTTACAGAGAAATTCGCTTATAAAGGACCCTCGACATAAAATTCTGTTCAGCTTCAATTTGAAAAAAAAATATAGATTATAATATAGATTATAAAGTCATGTAGTCTATAATGTAAATTTCTGTATGAGAGAGCCGTAGGCTAAGTTTGGACCTGAATAACATCAAAGAATTTGCAGAACAAACGGAATTGAGCAGCGAATTCTAAGCTTTGGACCATCGACCTCTAATACCGTAAAGCCCAACACTGGGTGCTGTGGACAACACGAGTCGCAGTTCCATTGTTCGAGTGCAAAATCTATTTTAATTAGCATTTTAAAATAAGTATGCATGTAAGTAAAAAAGCGTGTTTGTATGCCTGTATGCATGTAACCAAAGTATGTGTGTATGTATGTATGTATATGTATGTATGTATGTATGTATGTATGTATGTATGTATGTATGTATGTATGTATGTATGTATGTATGTATGTATGTATGTATGTATGTATGTATGTATGTATATATATATAATGTAAGTACGTAGGTGAGTATCGTGGTGCATTAACGATACATATGTTTTACATAATATGCATTATGTATTGGTCTATTGGTAAAGATACTTGTGTAGCCCTTGTTGATAACCTGTTAAACGCACTGCTTCTTCGTGTGTTATAGCAGCACCGTTACATAAATCTTTTATGTACGAACAGGAGACTAGGTGACAGATGTCCAATAAAGACGGCGTTTGGTGGGTATACGCGCAATGAAAGACCTCAACAGAATAATCGGTTATGACAAAGATATATGACATCCAGTAGCAGTTCTCTGTATAAACAATATTCTAACAGGTCAGACGTATATATATATAACGCCTGAAACATAATTATATACATATATATTTATATAGCACCTTTAAAGAAAGACTAATTAGACATAACAAGTAAAATGAATACTATTAAGATTTTAAATACTATCACTAATACAAAAGCGTTGTTTCTTAAATAATTAAATGATCGTTTGTCATGCATAGAGTCGGTCACATGATAAGCGACAAAACAAGTGGTGCAAGGAAACAGGAGGCCTCAGAATATGTCATCAAATGTCATCCAAACCATCGATCTATCAATCGATGAATCACTCTTCAGAAGGAATTTCAATGATTGGTTTGATAACTGTCTCCTTGCATGCATGAGATGGTTTGATTTGTTATTTATTGCAATTGATAAACAGTTTTGCTGATCTAAGGAGCAAAAACTGTTCGCTATAGCCAACCACTGACATGGAAAGGGTAGTGATTTCAGTTCTTTACTGAATTCATTTGTGATGCGAATGAAGCCATCTGGCGAATATCATGCTGGGAGATATAAAGATCATGAGCACACTTATATAATATGAAACTCGATTCTTGGGAGGGAACGTCAGATAAAAGGTAACATCACTGGCGTGAAGAGCAGCACATCAGGTAGGAAGCGGGATCGATTCCCGCTGCCCCTTAAGGTTGACTCAGCCTTCCATTCGCCAGGTGGCGTTGGTAAAATGAGCAGTAGGACGTGATGGGCGCCTTGCATAGCTGCCATACAGTTAAATTCGACTTCTTTAATAACTTGTGATCATCAGTTCATACTATGACTTGTAATCATACTGCGTACTTGCCACTTTGAATTAACAAGGAAGAATATTATTATTTTTACCTTACAAACCCGTATTACGTAATACTTTTTTACGTTGCACAATGTCATGCGCATGATGGCTTTGCAATCATCGAAGTTGTAGGTCCAAGTAACTGTAGGCAATATGATTTAAAGGACCCAAAGAACGTGCCCATGTCATCTGACCAATACCATGCCATTTTATACAAACTTCCGCTGGGTGGTGCAGCCGTTTTGCATTTTTGGCCACCACTTAGGCCTACACACGTGAGTTACAATACGAAGACAGAGAATGTAATAGCAGCTTTGTGTTTCAGCTTTTCTTAACACCCCCTCCCCCAAGTCGAACGCTAGTTACGTCCCTATGGTGAAGAAAGTCGAACGATAACGATAACATCAGTAACAAAACTTCAAATAGGGGCATAGGCCCAATAAACATAATTATTTGTAGCCCAGATGTGTATCACATTTTTGAAGAAGCTCCTCCGGGTACATTTGTTATGCAACAACAGCGCTTTAACGTCTTTTAGAAGGCGCTATAGACCTATAAATATTCCGTTTTATAGGCATACATATTACACACATTTGTAGCCAATCCATTCAGCTCCTCAGCGCTTTCGCTTCATAGAGCAGTCAAGAAAATTCTGTTCGAAAGGTTCTACTTTGACGAACTTTCACTTCTCTTTGTTCGAACGAGATGTTTTCAGTGGTCAGTAGTGGGGTCAAAGTCAGGCAGCTGGACAGGGTAGATTTTCCAGCCTCCTTACGGATGCAAGTGGTCATCTTCGTGTTGGACTGCTGGTCAGTGTGACTTTTATATTGTTGCTTAATATAATCGGATTGTTGCGATGGAAACTAACCATTTCCATGATGTCATTGAAAACCTTCAAATGACAAAGAAAAACAAATTTAAATACAAGCCTATGTATGCATGTATGTATGTATGTATGTATGTATGTGTGTATGTATGTATGTGTGTATGTATGTATGTACGTGTATGTACGTACGTACGTATGTACGTACGTACGTATGTATGTATGTATGTATGTATGTATGTATGTATGCATGTATGTATGTATGCATGTATATATGTATGTATATGTATCAGAAAACTACGTATAATATTTATATATATGTATGTATATGTATCAGTAAACTTAATATATATGTTCCCTCTGACACATTCTACAAGCGCTTGAAAACTGTTCTTTTGACTGTGCTAGAGTCGGGAGCATCACTGAGTCGTTTCCTTGAAGAGGTGCTATATAAATACTTGGATAAATGAATGAATGAATTAATATATATATATATCTCTATATATCTCTGTCATATCTAATATCTCTCTTGATCCTCTCTCTCTCTCTACTCTCTGCTCGCTCTCTCTCTCTCATGTCTCTCTCTCTCTCTCTCTCTCTCTCTCTCTCTCTCTCTCTCTCTCTCTCTCTCTCTCTCTCTCTCTCTCTCTCTCTCTCTCTCTCTCTCTCTCTCTCTCTCTCTCTCTATCTTTATAGATATAGTTTTCTTTTTGACCTTGTGGTGCATGGTTTTGATAGACTTTTGATAGACTGCAACTGGCATCTTTTTGGGGCTCAATAATTTATCTACAGTTTATTTCAGTTCAGTCTCTCTGTTAGTATCCAGTCATTTATATAGCGCCATCACTTATGTCTTACGTTTTCGTTTGTTTTTTCGTTTCCCAGAGCAAAGGTGTTGTCCGTCCTGCGCCGAATGAGAACGTTGTGCATTTTATTGTTGTGTTGGATGGACAATGCGTAGGGATATCCATCGACGTCGTCACATCGTCGCCGTACGACGAATCTACCATTCTGAGGAGGGTTCAATAACATCAGAAACAGAGTCAAATAACTGCAAAGAAACCTCCGTTCTGTTCGATTATTTTTAATTGCAATCAGACATTTATATAGCGCTACTCAAAGAGCAAAAAAAATAAGATAAATAAGGCCTTTATCATGTGAAATGTTATTTAGAATGAAAATGTGAACGCCTGACCAGTGAGCAAATTGTTGCTATGGAGATATTAATATGCTGCAATAGATCCATCTTTCAGCAATAACATGCTCTCCATCAACTGTAGTCTGTGGTTCTTCGTCTTGCACTGATATTTAAAAGCGTTTTGAATCCATTTCGTTCGATCGTGATTTCGTGTTTTTAGGTCAAGGACACCTGGGAGAAGTTACTCAGAGGAAGAAACGCTATACAAATTTGCCATGTACTGCTGACATTATTACAGAAATTTCGGTAGCTGAAAATATAAAATAAGTAATCCGATGTAAACTGACATAAATAATTATAGCGCCAGTGGGCCACTCTAGTAATGCGTCAATACAAAATATGGCTGCTGCCAAACGAAACCTATAGTCAACGAGATTAATAAGTAATAATCGGAAAGAGAAACACTATGCGAATAGTCAGAACTGAAACATATAGTGAAACCACTATGATAGATGGCACAAAATTAACGGAGCAGACACGCGCAGAAGCTACGGAATTTATAATCCTTGGCCTCCCACGTCAGAGGGAAAAATCCACGATCCTTCCACACACACATATACCCATCAACTCTTCATCTCTCACTTTCACCTCCGACTCCTCTATGAGCAATCTTTGTCATCACCTTTGATCTGCATCTCTCCTTATCTAATCACATCTCCAAACTCTCGCGCACCTGCGTCATGCACAGTGTTGTTAAAAGTATCGGGCAAATGTACTTAAGTAAAAGTAAAAGTAAATAGGACTTTACGTACTTAAGTAAAAGTAAAAGTACTCGTCAAAAAAGTTACTTTCGTAAAAGTAAAAAGTATTCTTCCAAAATAATACTTTTAAAGTAAAAAGTAAAAGTACTGAGTCTTAAATGGACCACGTTTTTTACTCCCAAGAAGACTAATTTTTCAAAATACATTCAATCCAGAGCGTTTATTTTTTATTACGGTCTATTGTTAAACTGGCACAGCTAAAGAAAGACGTCTAACAGCTGCATTTGCACGAAATTGGAGTAGGCCTACTCAATCTATTAAATAGTTCCTTCAAACTAGGCCAAGCTGCAATGCTGTACAAAACTTTATTCTTTCTCGTAAAGAATTCTCAGCATCATCTTCATCGTTAACATCTGCAGTCATTTGCATATATGGCCATGGATGTTCGAAATTGTAAACGGATAACTAAAAGAGTTTAGGGATAAATTTAATAAATGCGCAAACAATGTCCACTTTATCGTAAGACAATTTCACACTTATTTTCCAAGTTGCGCTGGAACAACGCCACAAGTCACATGTTTTGGTTGAAGCAACGGGGTTGAAGCTTGTCTATTGGTCACAGATAGAAATTGCCAGTCTCTGAATAGATTTCCAATCGCGCTCGCATTGCGATATTAGCTCTTTCAGTATCTCCCTTTGTTAAAATAATGTTATAGCGCAATTCTTAGTAACGAACGAAGTAACGAATATTACGTCAATTGTAACGAAGTAAAAGTACCGAAAAATGGTTTAAATGTTACTTCGTTACAAGTAAAAGTATTTTAGTTTTGTACTACTTCGTTACAAGTAAAAGTACTGAAACTTTTACTTAAGTACATGAACGCGTTACTTTTACTTCGTTACTTTACAACACTGGTCATGCATGTTCGCGACCTCCACTGCATTCGACCCATGCTCAATTTTAAAACTGCTTCTACTATCGCTACGTCAGTTGTCCACTCCAAATATGATTACTGGAATTTCCTTATCCACAACCTCGAATCCACCCAAACCTCATCAAAAACTCACTCGCCCGAGCTGCCATCAGGACACAGCGTAAACATATAACTCCTTTCTTAAATCACTCCACTAGCTGAAAATCACTTTAGAGTCCTATCCATATAACTCTGTATTCAATACTCCAAGCACAAGTACCCTCGCGAGCTCTTGACCATCCAGCCACCCCGCTTAAATAAATAAATACATGCATTATTGATTGATTGGTTGGTTGGTTGATTGATTTATTGATTGAAATTGATCGATCGGATTGTGCACAGCACAGCGTATACGCAGTGCTTTAGCGTATCTATCTATCTATCTATGGAATTTATATAGCGCCGCTTCAAGATAACTACTCAGAGGCGCTCCCGACCCAGGCCCGGTCAAAGAGGAAGGTCTTAAGTAGTCTATAGAAAGAATCAGAGAAGGCCTATGTATACCTGTCCTTCAGAGAGTATAAGAGTTTCACATTCTTTTCGGCTTAAGTCGCCATGATACCACGACTTTTGCTCCAATGCCGAAATCAACTGTGAGAAACAAAAACATTCGCCATCAGATACGGTCACGTGTATTTTCCTATTCGTAATCTACGAATTTCTTTAGCGCCCAAAAAAGCTAAGTCGTGGGGTAAAGCTCATCACAGAAGCATAGTAAAAACCGACTGTCTGTGAGAGGAGCCATTTAGATTACGGTAACAGTGGACCAAGTACTATGGAAATCCTATGTACTTGATCCACTGTTAATCTAAAAGGCTCATCTGAGGCAGACGTATGATCAAGTTCGAATCCAAGTTCAGATATGCAAATCTTGTAATATCATAAACGTAATTTTATGGCGCCTCGAGTAAGACTTTAAAAATCAGCAAATAGTTTAGCCTATATAAATTCTTAATTTCTATGATATGATCAAATTAAGAGCTTATCTCTAAGCCTATTGTGTAAATACGGAGCTATGCAAGAAGAGCTCGTTAGCTCTAGAGACTATTCTTCTTGAACCTTAGCATCATTGAACACGTAAACTGGCCGCTTAGATATAAGTTTATAGCTAGAAGGGGGCGGAATTATCGATTTCAGTTGTATTGTATCGATGCACTTGTTTGCATTGGTATTGAACGAATACGCTATTGGTCACTGTATGACGTACGAGAGTGTCAGTTATAGAAATGCTGTCCAAAGCAAGAGTTAAGCTTCGAACTAGACTTTGACTCTAACCTCGTCCATGCCATTCGTCGTGCTGTTTTCTGACGGAAGACCGGTCGATGTTTTCCACTTCTTGTCTTTTTCTTCAACATAAAATCAAGACATTCAATTCCTCAACTGTATACGTTCATATGAAGATACACCGTCTTAGATCTGTCGTATAATATTCAGCGCCTTTGAAAGTTTGAAAGTGCGCTATATAAATGACGAGATACATTAAGCACTTGCTACTTGTGCTGCAACGTAAAAGCAGCTTCAGAGTCTTTGACTGGATGACTTTTTCAGCTGTCCGGCATAAACTACACTCTAGTTTCCTGTATGACTCAAAATTTGAATCCTCTGACTTTTAAGCTAGGTGGAGTCTCAGATAGCGATAAATAATTTCGTTAATTGATGAGTACAATCTACAATGCGTATGACATAAACAACGGATGTCTCTGCTAAGTGGAATCTCAGATGACACAATATTATTGTCGTCCTTGTAATTGGCGAGGACAGCCTGCGATGAATAATGACGCATCTAACTAATTACCTATTATGCTCTAATATTAAGAAATCTGACTAGATACCTTTCACAGGCTTTATGCAGTGGTTAAACTGCTCACACAACAACTTCTGAAAATTGACTTTTCGCTTCTCTCTGAAAACTGTCCCAATTTACGTTCTCTACTTGTGTGCGTGACCTAGGTGTCACTTTGGACAGCGCTCTCACTTTTTCTGCTCATGTAACCAACCTTTGCGATCCTCTTACTTTCACCTACGGCTTTGTCTCAGGGTTATTCGCAGAAATCTGTTCGCGTAATCTCTACCATGGCTGAATCCATTGTCCATGCATTTGTCTGTTGGATATATAATTGGATTACATTGCAACTATATACTTATTGTCTAGGGAAGGTCCGTCTATCTTTATTCATAGATTGTTTTCAAAACTGCACATAATTGATTGCTCACCATCCTAAATACTCCCATATATCATCATTCATGGTTAACCAACTGCATTGGCTTCCTCTCTTGACCGCATTCAGTTTAAAGTCCTTTCTTTGGTCCTCAAACCCAAACTGGGACTTGCTCCAAAATACCTCAGGGATGTCATTCGTCCTCCTCTTTCTGCATCTTCTCATCAAACTTTAAAATCTCAGGGGGTGCCCCCGATCTGAGCTTCTTTGTCCCAAAAAAAGCTTGGTAGCCATAGGGTTAATTGCTCAAATCTCGATCCGTATGACACAAACAACGGATGTTTCTGCTAAGTGGAGTCTCAGATAACACAATATTATCCTTTCTGGATCATTTTCTTCATCTCTCTCTCTCCTTAAAACATATTTCTTCTCTCGAGTGCACTGGCGCGTCTAACTGAATTACCTATTATGCTCTAATGCTAAGAAATCTGACTAGATACCTTTAACAGGCTTTGTGCAGTAGTTAAATTGGTCACCCAGAGATGGCGGATCTCCGATTTTTTCAAATCTAAAGCCTAAGACTAAGACTTATCTGACGAAACTATTCTATACACGGTACTCTCCATTCGCTATTTGGAAAACACATAAAATCTACGAAACAGGAATCATGTGGTCGATTATTGTGACAAAAGCACATTTAGGCGACGGGTCTTCTCTTTTAGCTGGCTGATCTCATAGTTTAGGTGGCCGGTCTCAGATCGGGCGAGATCTGGCTGAATTTAAGCACTGTCTTTACGTTAATTAATCGTAATTTAATCAAGGAAAGTTCCATTAACACGTATTGACAACCTGCAGGTCGAGCATAATGTAGGCCTAATGAAGATAGGTCATATGGCGCATTCAAGTATCTCTTAGAGGCTCTGCATGCATGACTAACTGAACTGAAGAAGTACTTCTTAGGACAGATTTAAAATTATCATGTACAATATTAAGCGCCGCTATCTAATGACCAAGTATCCGTCGATGGCACTGAGTATTTGTTATTGAAGGACTTGCACAGGGTTCCTATAGACAGTAACCGTCTCAGAGGAGACTCGAACCGAACCCGTACTAACAGCATTACAAGGTGGGCATTCTAACCAATCGGCTATCGTGTCCTGAAAATGTTTGCTCAACAGAGTTATGTGCAACAGGATGCATGTGCAATGTACGTCGAAATACAGTTCCAAGACGAAGGCCCAAGATATGAGAAGGCATGATAGACTCGAGTTGATGCATACAGAAGCGAAGCACTTGCATATCTTCATGAGTAGAAAGGCGCAATGATTGCCAACCTGGTTGACTTGAGACTGGACTGAAAAGGTCAATGATGTATGTCGGGGCCGTGTCGAACAGAGGAGAGTCTTGAATCTGGAAACTTCATCCTCTCCTCTACGGGAAGATATTGGATAATCCGATATATTAGAGAACTTCGGCAAATTGGCCGTAGTAGGGAGGAGCAGTTACAGACGGATTTGAAGCTGGTGTATTTTAAACTTTGGCAGGCCTACGAGGATGGAATTACAGTAGTCAAAGTGCTTCAGGGTTCAGAATAAAGGACTGTTTCTCTGCGACATCGATGGACATAAATAGACTGTTAACCTATAGTCCAGTCAGTTATTATCCTAAAATACACCCAGATGATCTTCAAGGACAGCGATGGCCCTGTATTGCAAAATTACAAAGTATTTATTGATGTTACTAGACATGACGTTGGTTAACATGTGTTGCAATTTAGACATACCGCTGGCAGACGTTCTAGCTGCTGGTGGTAAAGGTGGTTTCGAAAGCGGAGCACCGGCGAATGGTTGGTCGCGCTCTGAGGAAA